>CAVLGL010000137.1:32662282-33862282 GCA_963668995.1 Parnassius mnemosyne | reverse complement strand
ATAGTTTATATCATAGGTTTTTTAGAACATAATGGTATATATATTAATAAAATATGTACTATTATGTTGCTGTTACAGGGCAGTATCTTTGTGGATATCGATATATAAGTATAAAGATATAAATCTAAATTGCAGTGAAACAAGTACATGTGTCAATACAATAATCGTTGAGGATAGAATTTTAACAAGTGACAAAAATGTCATTCATTTGTTTTTTCCTCATTATTTTTTTCTTTGGCGTCGCTTATTACCGCACAATTGAAAACATGAAATATCAGTATATTTACGAGTACGAGTTCTACCGTGGCACCAGTGCTGCAGAAACAGCTCGAAGAATTAATGATGTGTACGGCGCTAGTGTCGCAAAAGAAAGCACGGTACGTTTTTGGTTTCAACGTTTTCGTTCTGGAAATTTCGACCTTCAGAACCAACCCCGTGGACAGCAGGAGACTAAAATGGAAAATGAAGAATTAAAGGCTATTGCGGAAGCGGATCCATCACAAAGCACTTCAGAGATAGCTGCAGGCTTAGGGGTAAGTGATAAAACTGTATTAATCCACTTGAAGCAAATCGGGAAAGTAAAAAAACTTGAGCGATGGGTACCTCATAAATTGAGTGAATCGAAGTTGCAAACACGCGTCGACTGCTGTGTTACTTTGCTCAACCGACACCACAATGTAGGGATTTTAAATCGAATCATTACTTGTAATGAAAAGTGGATACTGTACGATAATCGGAAGCGCTCGCCGCAATGGCTGAACCCTGGAGACCCAACCAAATCCTGTCCTAAAGGAAAATTCACTCAGAAAAAGTTACTTGTGAGTGTTTACTACTGGACTAGCGCCGGTGTCGTTCACTACAACTTTCTAAAATCTGGCCAAACGAATACGACAGATATCTATTGTCAGCAACTGCAAACCATGAAGGAAGAACTAGCTGCTAAACAATCGAGATTGGTCAATCGCTCGTTGTCGTGAAGCAGCAATGGTCTACCATTGCTGCTTCATGACAACGCAAGACCACACACTGTACAACAAACAACCACTAAGTTAGATGAGCTACAATTGGAATGTCTGCGACATCTACTGTACTCCCCAGACTTTGCTCCAACAGATTACCATTTTTTCCGGAATTTGGACAACTTCTTACAAGGAAAAAAATTCAACTCCGATGCAGCAGTCCAAACCGCCTTCAAAGTGTTTATTGATTCTCGCCCCCATGGTTTTTTTTTTAGTAAAGGGATGAATGAACTATCTATGAGATGCCAAAAGTGTATAGATAACAACGGTGCATACTTTGATTAATTAAATATATTTTACAAAAAAAATTGACTTTATATTCCTCCCATACAAAACGCCAATTTCATATGTAAGGATAATATATCGATCATGCTTATTTTCATTTTCTACTGACTTCAAAAAGGAGACGGTACTCAATTGGACTGTATGTTTCTTTTTTGTGTGGTACCTCATAACTTTTTTCTAGGTGAACCGATTTCGATGATTCTTTTTTTTTATTTGAAAGCTGGTGCTTCTCATGTGGTCCCATATAAATTTGATCAAGGTCTGACCAATAGTTTCGGAGTTATTCTTGATAATTTATAGTGAAGTCGGTTGTACAATATTTTTAATTTTTTTATTCATTATTAGTAATACCTGTATGTTAGAAGTGAAGTATAAGACGTGCATCGTTGGTCCGTGCAGCAACTTGGAGCCGTTCAAGGTGAACCTGACGGCGGCGTGCAACTTCAATTGCCTGTGCACGGAGACGGACATGGAGCCGGTGTGCGGCAACAACGGCCTCACCTACTTCTCGCCCTGCCACGCCGGCTGCGCCGCCTTCTCCTCGCGCTCCAACTTCACCAACTGCGCCTGTCAGTTACACATATTGCTATTTTAACTCTGATATTTTATTGCTCTCTGGGTTTTTATTAATGTAACAGACAAGCATACAGTCCACGTGATTGTAAGTAGCTACTGCAGTTTATGGACACCTGCAGCCATGTTTATTCGAAAATGCTACAAATGCCTTTTTAAGATGGAATGCCTTGCAGTCAATAATTATACTCCATCTCTATACTCTTCGGACTGCTTCACAGCAATTCAAGCACTACTATTAGGCGGTGGAAATAGGCAAAGCGATAGTCCTATCAATCAGTAGAATATTCCAGATTTTATTTTGTTTGAATACAAAAAGCTGGATTTTATAATAAATTGATGTCTATCGAATGTGTGTATGTATATATATATATATATATATATATATATATATATATATATATATATATATATATCCAATTATTTGTATTATTTTGTTTGAATATAAATAGCTGGATTTTATAACACATTCATGTATATCGAGCTCGATTATAGATAAAAGTTATGCGCTGCGGCAGTGGTTCCCAAACTTTTTCGGTTCGCAGCGCCTTTACAGGTTTAGTATATTGTCTCGGTGCCTTAGCTAGTTGAAATAGTGTACAATGATACTAGGTAAATATGTACAAGTTGCGAAAGTAGTTAAAATTGGCGCATCAGGGCGCTGCGGCGCACACTTTGGGAACCCCTGCGCTGCGGCGTCTTTTCTGTCTAAAAGTTCCCAAGCAGAAAAGGATTCGTACTTTTTTATAGGATGAGGGTGACAAACGAGCACACAGTCCATCTCATGGTACGTAAGTGGTTACTGCGGCCTACAGACATCTACATTTATCTTCGATTACAAACCAAAATGCAGATGCGTTGTCACCCGTGAGGACTAAGATGGAATTCCTCATTTCCAGTAAAAAGGGTCTCCGGTTCTCTACACACAGCAGCGTTAAGCTGCTATTTTACGCTGGTATTCTGTGAGAGCGTGGTCCTTTCCCGGTCGAGCCGACCCATTCGTGCTACAACTATACCACTAATACAGCTGCAGCATGGCTCTACCATGTGAGAAGTAGAGTGTAACGGGACTCGGTTGTTGCAGGCGTGCACGAGAACAGCCGCGGGTCGGGCGGGGGCGGGGGCGCGGGCGCGGGGGCGGGCGCGGTGCTGGGCGGCGCGGCGGCGGCGCTGAGCGCGCAGTTCGGCGACGTGACGGTGGTGCCCGTGGCCACGGCCGGCGCCTGCAACCCGCCCTGCACCACCATCTTCCCCTTCCTCGTGCTGCTCTTCTTCATGACCTTCGTCGTCGCCGTCACGCAGATGCCGCTGCTCATGATCGTACTCAGGTAACCCATACTACCATTTTTTATTGATGAAATAAGCGTGACCAACGACAACACGCTCTACTTAATGGTAGGTAGTCACTGGGGCCAATTTACACCTACATCTAAACTCAATTAAGAACCAAAATGTAAGGGCGTTGTCAGCCCTGAAGGCTAAAATAGAATGTCTCGTTACCAGTAAAAAGGATCTCCGACTCCTTATACTAACTATAAGAAAAAGAGCAACATTAAGCTGTAGTATTACACTAATATTATGTGAAAGCGTAGTCTGCTGCAACTATAATATACCTACAATGTGACTCTACCACGTTAAAAATACTCAAATTGACTCTCCGGCTTTGCATCGCTCGCGAAATATTTCCAGCAGTATATCTAAAAACCGAACTAAAATTTTAAATAAAATGAAACTGTATTTTATTGATTTCCCCCATATAAATAAAATGATAATAATATGTACGACGCAGAGAGATTCGCAAATAGAACGTTTTTTAAGACACTGACCAGTTGTAATTTATTTTGATAGTATATATAGTTTGTTATGATTATTTACAAGTAAAAATACGATTGTTTCTATTTCAAACTAGCTGTCCTCCGCGACTTCGCCCAGATTTTACTACGATTTCATGAGTTTTAATTTTTTTGCGCGAACTCTAATTCTTTTTCTCAAATGAAAGTATTGTAAGTTACTCCTTATAACATCAACTATCTACCAGTGAAAGTCAGACAGACAGACAAAAATTATAAAAATTGTGTTTTTGTTATAAGTACTGTATATACTTTCATATGCATTTAGTAAAAAGCTGTTATTTTAACATTACAAACAAACACTTCAATTTTATTTATTTTTATAGTGGACAAATATCTAAACCCGGACCAATTATTTATCGACAATTCACTTTGTCTTCGCAGCACTGCCGCCGAGCGCTTCTTATGCTTTTTAGTCACACAAAACACAACTTATAATAATGCTCATATGCAAGAATGTATTTTTCCATTCTATTCGTATTAATTATAGTATGTTTTCAGATCCGTTAGCGAGGAGGAGCGTTCGTTCGCTTTGGGAATGCAATTCGTCATATTCCGACTGTTCGGTTACATTCCGGCGCCGATCGTCTTCGGCAACCTAATCGACTCCACGTGCATCTTGTGGAAGCAATCATGCAGTGGCGAGAAAGGCGGCCGCTGCCTGCTATATGATATTGAACAATTCCGATATAGGTATTTATTGTCTAACTTTTTTATCACATACGATCCAACATAAATACTAACCTAGGATTAGCTAATGTTGTAATATAATACGAGCAGCTGCTTTTAACACTAGTTTTAGAAGTTTTTTGAACGCCCAATGATTACTATGATATTCACGTATTGGGCTTTTGTTTCTAATCTTAGGGATTTTCTTTAACATTTAGCTGTAGTCCTAATATTTGTCCACCAATTTTTTAATCAAAACAATTACGAAAAACTAAATACGTAACATTGGGTCAAACTTTATTCATAGGATTTTCTCAAAGCGTTCTTACGATCATTGGTGTCATAAAATTATTTAAAATATACTCAGGCTATTTCTATCTTTGACGTGTGTTGGAGGCGTACATGGGGGAATCCATTACCTCATTTCGCCGTGGTATATACGGTATTAACATCAATGGCGAGTACATCACTCACCTTCGATTTGCCAACGATATAGTCCTTATGGCAGAATCGCTGGAGGACCTAAGCACTATGCTCAATAACCTCAATAGTGCCTCCCAACGGATAGGTCTTAAGATGAACATGGACAAAACAAAGATTATGTATAACGTCCATGTCACACCTATAGCGGTAGTTGTTTTGAGGCCTAAGCTCAAAGTTGTTGACGAATATGTTTACCTGGGACAAAATTGCTGGAGGACCTAATCACTATGCTCAATAACCTCAATAGTGCCTCTCAACGGATAGGTCTTAAGATGAACATGGACAAAACAAAGATTATGTATAACGTCCATGTCACACCTATGCCGGTAGTTGTTTTGAGCCCTAAGCTCAAAGTTGTTGACGAATATGTTTACCTGGGACAAATAGTCCGACTAGGTAAGTCCAACTTCGACCGAGGTCAATCGACGGATTCAACTCGGCTGGGTAGATTTTGGGAAATTACGACACATCTTCTCGTCAGGTATACCTCAAAAGTTGAAAACGAAATTGTACAACCAGTGCGTGTTACCAGTGATAAATTATGGATTCTGAGACGTGGTCCTTCACTGCTGGCCATTTGAGGAAGCTCAAGGTCGCTCACCGAGCTATGGAGAGGGCTTTATGCTGGGGGTTTCTCTGCGTGATAAACTTAAAAATGAGAGTATCCGCAGTAGAACCGGAGTTACCGACATAGCCCAACGGATTAGTAAGCTGAAGTGGTAATGGACCAGCCATGTGGCTCGAAGAACCTACAAATGATGGGGAAAAAAGGTTCTCGAGTGGCGGCCTCGTTCCGGCGGGCGAAGTGTAGGGCGTCCCCCACTAGATGGAGTGACGACCTGGTGAGATATGCAGGAAGTCGATGGATGCAGGTGGCTCAGGAGCGTGTTTTGTGGCATTCCTTGGTCCCCCAAGGAAGCTGTTTAGCAGTGGACCTGTGAAGGGCTGTAATGATGATGGTGGTCGTAAGAGGCAAATTATTCAAAATTTCAAAGAAGATATAACGATTCCATCCATGAACCATCTCAATTACGCCAAATGTAAAACACACCCTACAGACGCGCAACAGCGTCAAAAGTTGAGAGATGTTTGGCACTGCAATCGTCAATGCACTTTCCAAGCATGACTATCAAGGCAAATCCTTCCTATCACTGTTCATATCCAGCACAGATTTTAAGAGACTAATACAAACAAGAAGAAGATAATATTCTCTTTATTATTGTATAAGTTTGGTGTTTGGGAGAAAGATTCTCAAGTAGTAGCCTCGTAACGGTAAGCGAAGTGTATGGCGGCCCGCAATTGATGGAGTGACGACCCGGTACGAGATGCAAGAAGTCGATGAATGCAGGGAACCATACTTTTGTGACATTCCTTGGGGTAGACCTAATTGCAGCGGTGAACTTGTGTACAAACAATCAAGTCTGGCAACTTTACCAATGGAAGTTAACTTTGTCATCACAGATGTACAGATACAAAATTACAATTAACACGGACAACGTAACGTTTTTCGAGAAATGCCATTTTTTGGATGAAAATTTAATAACTAATTGACAGCATTGTTTTCGATATGGCAACATAAGAGTTGATTTTGGCATTTCATTTTAACGCGCTTAGGAAGATGCTGCGTATCATCTTCTGTTTCAATTTCCCTCTGTCGCCTCTTACGACGCCCACAGGACGATATGGGGTAGGGGGTATTCTTAAAACGCCACTATACGACACGGCAAGGCACCAATATTATTACTAAAGCACGGTCGTGGAGCAGGAATTTTTTATTGCTTTGCATTTTTGAACTTAAATCCCATCATAAAAAGTTTTATTTCTATTACAACTAATATAGTTTTAGGACCTTTTGAACAGTATTTGTGATTCGAAAACCGAGTTTATTTTCATGTTATTAAAGTTCACATTTGTATGAATTGCAATGATTTGATATTCTTCCTGCTCCGCTATCACGCCATATACTCAGTATTTTTCTTATTTTCAACTTAGTGTTGATATTAATTTGCACCCAAAGAACAATGTCGTTTTTAATTTATATAATTATTATATTATGTGGTAAACTTACCTTGATCCTTGAAGTTAAATCCTATATACATATTCATTAAAACTGATGGCATGGTTGCCACATAGTAAGGTTAACTTTGCCATTTTCTATTTTGGTGTATTTTCTTCCAAATCATATACAATGTCACATTTAACATTGACACCCAGTCTGAGGATACCTTTTTTGTTGGAAAATTGGTTCTAGTTTTTTTATTTAAGTCCTTCCAAATATGGCAAAGTTGCCAGGTTTTACGGTAATGATGATGATGATAATAATGATGAGTTGTTTGATGTATATTATGATTTTATTTATCATGCTATGATTTAGGATTCAACAGAAGTAAAAAAAAAAATATTCGTTCTTATTTCTTTTTTAATTTTTTACATATCATGTCAACAATGAGTTTAACAGTATGCCAGCAATTCGGGGCTCTAAATTAATCTAAAACTAATCGAAATCGAAGAATTCTAAATGTCTGCAAAATTAAAAAATATATATTTTGAAGACATGCCAACACACATCGGAACTTCGCGGCGGTCGATTTCTTGCTCTAAAACCCTACCAGAAATAAAAGGAGGCCTGTTCCCAGTTGGACTTATTACGTTAGTGCTGAACTTCACATAAACTTTTGGGTTAATGTTAATATATTATATAAGCATTCAGTAATATGTAACTTACCTTTTTACCTATAATTATTATTATATTTCAGGTATGTGGGTTTATGCGGAGGCATAAAAATTGTAGCACTGGGCATATTCCTCGCAGACTGGTGGCTGGTACGGCGACGCCGACATCTGGAGACCACTGCGCCATTAGACCCACACAAAGATATCGCCGGCTCTATCATCAGCTTGGACAAACGTATGTTAACATTATATTGTCATTACAAGTTTCACAATTTCAAGATTGGCACATAAGCTACGAATCAGTAACCTAAAATGGGCCGGACATATAACTCGATTGACCGACAACCGATGGGGAAGAAAAGTTCCCGATTGGCAGCCATCACTCCATCTGGAGGAGGCTGCCCATTTTAAATGGGGAAATACCTACACATATCGAAGTCGCGGTAGTAAGGACGAACTATATTGGACTTACACTGACTAAAATCTCATGGTGTTCTACCTTCGCTGCATATTAGCAGGGCCACGGGAACGTTTTCGCATGAACACCGGCCGCTTCATGGCAGCCCCTACTGCCAGGCGGGCCAGGAAAAAACGAGCACTCGAAAGCACCAGCCTACCTGACCCCAACGGCGGGTCTGGTTTATGGCTCGCCGCCAACCAAGTTCCGCGGAAAGTAGGAAAGAGCGGCGCAATACCGACACTCCCCTCCCTCCGCTCAATTTTGAATTTGATATCAGAAATTAAAAACTCAACATTACAATAACGTTCGGACAACAAAAACACACACATCGTCTTCTGGTACTCTGCCTGTAAAGCGTAGCAAATCCTACCTATTGTGAGACTATAGATGATAGTTTATGAGTTAATGAGAAATGACTTTGTTTGTTCAATGTGTTTGTTTGTTTGTTTTGTTTTTTTTTTGTAATGGACTTTTTTGTACTTTTGCCTGTGTCAAGTATATTATGAAATTATCCTTTATAATAATTTGTATCAAAACTTCTTCACAATATGTTGATGCGTCAAATTGTGAAGCTTTTGGGTGATTTTGACGGCAGTTTGAGCCAGTAGAGAGTCGATGACAAAGTGTCTCATGGCACCTAAGCATTATCTTGAGGTTCACATCACCATCGGTCCTCTTGTTTCATCCTTTCACATTTATTACACAAAATAGCACTACTTTTACATATAAAAATCTGCTTAAAACTATTATTTAAACAATAATACACGAGTAGCAATCCGCTGCTAAAACTTAAAGGAAACAATTTACATAAAACTGTTTTCCTAAATCAGAGATTATCAAACATTTATTTTACCGCCCCTTTTGAAAATCAGTCATTTTCAACGCCCCCAATTTTTTATACACTCCTAAAACTTAACCGATTCGTTGCGGCACCAATTTTCGACAACTTTTAGCTGTGGCGGCGAACAAATATTTCATCACAAGCCGGGCGTGTCAAGCGCCACAGACAACGCCTATTGTGCCATCCGCCATGTGTAAAAGTAATGTTCTTTTTTATGTTTTTTTTTACTTGTTTAGACCTAATTAAGTTTATTTGACATCAAACATAAGTTACAAATGGAAGGATACTTGTTTTTAGTGGGTAACTACGTGTTTTTTTACGCGTTTTCTTTGAAATTGAAAGAAAGTGACGTTTTTTATGAAGAGATTACAAACCTTTTGTACTATTTTTTGTTGTTATAAAAAATCATTTATATAAGTAGGTACAGCTAAATCACCCTGGAAACCTTGGTTTTTATTAAATTAAATTTTCACTTAATAATAACATTTGTAAATACCAAACAATGAAGAACCTTAATTTGCAAAAAAAAGGTATATCATTCATTGATATTTACAAATGTTAAATATTATTTAATGTTATACAAATGTAAAAGTAAAGTCGATCTGAAAACGTCTAATTAGTAAGAATAGCAAAACAAGTGTTTACAAAAGGAAAAAAAAGCCGGCGCTATACGGCGGCGGATTGACAAAAGACTATTTATTAGCGAACTTTTTTTATGCATGAACGGTTTTGAACTGTTTCAAGCAAAAATAAACCTTATACCATATCACAAGAGCACATGGTACTTCGTAGGTCTATTCGGCCATATGATAGTAATAAGACGGCAGTTCAACTTGTTACGGCCTACGGCTGCTCCCTTAAAGGTCAAATCCTCAGGGGCCCATTCAGCTGAGTTTCGACGAGCAGACGTAGGTCGGGCCTCCTCCAGGCCAAGGTGGAAAATCTCTAATTACAATAAACTATATGGGGGAGCGTTCTATACTACTGCCAGTCGACCGGGAGGATATTAGACGGAGCTTACTTACCTATATCCAAGGCGACTGGTCCCTCCGGAGTCGGTCAGGTCGCATGTGGTTGTGTAGTGCAAGGGAAATAAGGTGATGTGATGTGTATCTGGGTGTGACTGATGGTGATTGACCCTAGACCTTGGCCGTTGGCAGCACCCCGGGCGTCGACACCGCTCCAAATTGAGGGCACCTTCCGCAGCGTTGTCTACAGTCACTTTCCTCGTTTGTTATAAGGTTAACGCACAAAACTAACACGGAGTGTCCGGATCAAAGGTCACTACCGTTTCGCGTAGCAACAGTTATTTCTAGAATATCAAAGGCCGCACTAGCTAATATTGTCGAATGCACTTATACAGATTCTGAGTCGGACCCAATAAGTCCCGGGAAAGGCTATCCAACAAGGAATTCGCGTTATAAATCCTAAACAGGATGTTTACTAGACGTCTAAACTATTCCGCGGTTCCCGAACAAAATTGACAGTGTGCTGACGTTAGCACCGCTGACAGACGACTCACTGCACTCGCGCGCGCTCGACACATCCAACTGTCAACCGGTATGGCACCGAGTCGCGCGCCCCCTAGACGTCGATTCCGACAACAGCGTTTGGCGCGAGCAAACCCCCGTCCCGGACATAAGGATTTAGGTCCGCGAGCAAACCGGTCAGCGGGACAAGGTCGCGACGGCAAGTTGCAAGACCGAATCTACAACCAAACTAGGCCACCTTAGGCACCCCATCAGATCTTGCAACCCTAACCAACGCCTCAAAATTACCGCCCCAACGTGGTCAAGCCGGAGGGTTGAACTGGATGCCCTTCCTGGACATCGCAGTCCATAAATAAGTCCTATTCTGGTTCACTTAGCGGTTCACTAAGTGGTTCACTTAGCGGTTAGCCACCGTAGAGTCTATATCACCTGAGGATGCCTCGTGTAGAGGCGAAACACGTGTCGTATTATCGTCAGTGGTGTGTCTTGCCTAGTGTAGTAGTGTTGGGAGTAGCGGTGCTGGGATTAGCGGTGACGGGGTTAGTACACGCAATTGAGGGAGGGCGGGAGGTGCTTCTTCATACTAGGTAAGACACATCATTTTATTTTATAACGCGGATATTTGCGAAGTAAATTTTTGTAAAAGCTTTTATATAATGGATTTCCGCAAAGTAACGCCTGATTCTATTAATTAAATTAAACAAAACAATAACGTAAGAGACAGCCCTATTTCTCATTTACGTAACTTAGACAGTGCCAACAAAATGTAAACCAAAGGAGAATTGACTTTTATTTACCTCGGCACAAATAGGGTTATCTAATTTCAGCCTTCTTTTTCACAAGGCAAAATGATTAAACACTATCACAAAACATATACATAATTTTCCAAATAGCGCGACATTCAATTTCAAATGAATTCAAATTTTCTTTTCAGCAACCAGGCGCAACAATCAAATGCAGTGATTAAATATATTTACAAAACATATGCAGCAGCATTTAAAAGAGTAGATTAAATTCAATTCTTTTAATCACAACCGCTACAAATAGGAAAATTTCGCGGAAAGCCCAAAGCATTTTTTAATTTTAATTCAAAGAATTTTTAACTAAGTGCTCGACCAAACCAATCTAATACCCCTTGACAGCGTGATTCCACGCTCCAGGGGGCCCTAATCTTCCCACCACCAAGTGGAGGCCACACGGCGTGAACCCGAGACCAATAGAGCGCGAACCGCTAACAGTCGCCACTCGGGTTGTACGCATTCACTGAGGCCGTCGGCAACAGACCATTTTGACAAGTGGACCAACCAACGCTCCCTGCCACGAGAATTGTTTAATTTTTATCAAACACTATGGTCGGGATCTACCGGGGAATCGAACCCGCAACCGCGCTCTGCTACCAGCTTGTTACGGCCTACGGCTGCTCCCTTAAAGGTCAAATCCTCAGGGGCCCATTCAGCTGAGTTTCGATGAGCAGACGTAGGTCGGGCCTCCTCCAGGCCAAGGTGGAAAATCTCTAATTACAATAAACTATATGGGCTCCCCCATAGCTTCTATACTACGGACAGTCGACCGGAAGGATATTAGACGGAGCTTACTTACCTATATCCAAGGCGACTGGTCCCTCCGGAGTCGGTCAGGTCGCATGTGGTTGTGTAGTGCAAGGGAAATAAGGTGACGTGATGTGTATCTGGGTGTGACTGATGGTGATTGATCCTAGACCTTGGCCGTCGGCAGCAGCCCGGGCGTCGACACCGCTCCAAATCGAGGGAACCTTCCGCGGCGTTGTCCACAGTCACTTTCCTCGTTTGTTATAAGGTTAACGCACAAAACTAACACGGATCAAAGGTCACTACCGTTTCGCGTAGCAACAGTTATTTCTAGAATATCAAAGGCCGCACTAGCTAATATTGTCGAATGCACTTATACAGATTCTGATTCGGACCCAATAAGTTCCGGGAAAGGCTATCCAACAAGGAATTTGCGTTATAAATCCTAGACAGGATGTTTACTAGACGTCTAAACTATTCCGCGGTTCCCGAACAAAATTGACAGTGTGCTGACATTAGCACCGCTGACAGACGACTCACTGCACTCGCGCGCGCTCGACACATCCAACTGTCAACCGTTATGGCACCGAGCCGCGCGCCCCCTAGACGTTGATTCCGACAACAGCGTTTGGCGCGAACACAACCATTTTAAGCAAAATTAAACAATAAGACAAACGCATTGTTTTTTTTAACAGGAGACTTGTTTTCCAGAAATTTATTTACATCTTGAGTTTGTGAGCGATCGCAATGAGTGCTATTATTTGTTACTTATTAGACAATTTTTCCATAACATGATTTAAAGCCCACAAAGTTATAACGATTTTTAAAAAGACACGACTCGCGTGTCATACGCCACACACAAAAGTAATCGATGGCACGCCTGGCGTGTCATCCGCACTGAACCGGTTGAAAACCACAATTTCATTACTTTAATTAATTTAGTCATGGTGTGCTATATTAGTCGGTTCTGGTATTTAAACTTACATTGTAAACTAAACATTATTACTAGTGAGAGCAATTAAAACACAACTTTATAATATTAAGAATATATTTTAATCAAATTAAAAGAAACAATATAGATAGGTAATCAATTTTAGTTTTAAAACTAATCTAATACGATAGATGAATTTGATGATTTTTAACAAGTTTTTTGATATCATGTTCGATTTTACTTAAAAACAGTCGTAAGTCGCCGCGTTCGGTAACATGCAAACGATTTCTTTTTTTAGTAAGCAGCGTTGTCACAGCCCTAAATCCACGTTCACACAAATATGACGATGGGAATGCTATCAAAAATCGTTGAACCATTGACCACAATGCAGGGTACAACTGCGGGATTGACTTTTCTTGGTAGCAATTTTTATTTTGATTTTTATTTTCTCGTTCGTTGTCAGTTCTATAAGTTCTTCTTCTAGTTGGGGTGATACTGCTATGTTGACATTTGAAAAAGGATCTAACACCCAGTCTGGTATTTCCAATTTCAAAATATCCTGAAATCTTTTAATGAAATCACTGGAGATTTTCCATTCCAAATGTTGCCAGTAGACAAGCAAGTCGTCGTTGTTGCAGGATACTGATAAATTGGAAAAATTATGGAACTTCACGTCTGCCGATATTCTTTTTGTGTAAGAGCAGCTTCGCTACGAAAGCAGCGACGCTATTTTTTGTTTTTATTGAGTTCAAGTCATCGCCTTGAAGTTGGAGATTCATATTATTAAGCAATTTATAAAGGTTTGTCAGGTATGCAATATCATTCTTTGATGTGATGAAGTTGTCGCGTAATTCTGTATCTTTGTTTTCCAAGAACTCTAAGACAGAGTCAAACAGATTGTAAAATCGAGTTAGACAATTTCCTTTTGATAGTCAACGCACTTTTGTGTGAAAGATCAATTGGTGGAAATCTTCATCATTAGTAACACAAAGCTGATTAAGTAATCTGTCATTTAAAGAGTTGTTTCGGATTTTATTGACTACCTGATGACATGTTGCAATGATTGAAACAGTCGTTCACTTAAATTTCTAGCAACCAAATGTCGATATATAACGCAATGTACAGCAAGCACTTCAGGAATTTTGTTTTTTAAGTACGCTATGAAGCCTTTTTGATACCCCGTCATAGCTGGAACACCATCTGTAGCAACTGATATAATATTCTTTAAGGGAATTCCTTTTTCATCACAAAACGTTTCCAGTGTTTTAAATATGGTTTCTCCTTTCGTGTCTGTCTCTAAATTTATAGCAAATAATATTTCTTGACATATTTTTTCTTCTTTAATAAACCTCACGGAAGACAGCAATAATGTTTCATTAGTTGGTAAAGTGGACTCATCCAACTGAATTGAAAATTGACTAGTCTATTGACTCCACAATGACTCTTCAATGTTTTCAGTCATTTCATCAATTCGTCTTTGCACAGAATTATTGCTCAAAGGAATTTTTCGAATTATGTCTACCTTCGGTTTATGGAGCACAGTAGTTATAACTTCTTTTATTGCCGGCAAAATTACCGTTTCTCCGATGGCGTGTGGTTTACCTGTTTGAGCAATTAACAAAGAGATGTTGTATAAAGCTCGAAGTCCGTCATCGTCTTGCTTAGCAGCCACCGAAAAAAGTTTTGATACACTTGACTGAGCATTATGCTTCTTTTCCAAGTCTTGAAAATAGGCTACATTTTTGTCCTTCTTTTCTGGATGCATTTTATTCAAATAATCTTGAAGTCTTGAAGGCTTTATCGCTTCGGTTGAAAATGTTTTTGAACAAAGAAGGCACAAAGGCAAAGATGGATTTGTCGAATTTACTATGAATCCATAATTAATATATTCTGCACTATATTGCCGTCTCTTCTTTTTTGCTTCCGGCTTTGTTTTTACAAATATGTAAATAAAATTTTAAACTCAAATACTTGTTTAAAGATTGCGCGCGAAACCACTAATGAAAATATAACAAATTAATACGAGCTTTTATATAGGATTTAAATACAACATGCACCGACAGGAATAAGACTAAACACGCGCTAACTCGTTTATCGCTTTCGACGCTAAATCGCACTGAGCAAAGTTAAGACAAGTATCAATGAACCAGCCGATTGCTACCGGATTGCACCAATAGCGTTATTTAACAAAAACTTGTTACAACTTGATTGCCTACGGCGTACGGGCTATCCTACGAAATCTATGTTAAGTATTTCTAGTTTATATACTCGTACATCGTACAGGGCAGAAATATAAACTATTTCTTCGATATTGAGTAGTAGGTAGGTTTTAATTTTAGTAAATTTTAATATATAAAGTATCTAAATGAAATTACAAATCAACCAACGCCCCTAAACCACGCCCCCCCCCCATTTTTTCTGGGTCCCTTAACGCCCACAAGGGGGCGTTATCGCTCGCTTTGAGAAAGACTGTCCTAAACCTATGACAATGTTTCTTATCAAATAACAATTTGCTTGCGCATGTGGCAGTTTTCGAGGAGCTCCCGTCGGCGGAGAACGCGAGCGGGTTCCGGTCGGCGGTGACGTCGGGCCCGAGCTCGGCGAGCACGACGCCGCTGGAGCCGAGCGAGGCGGCCGAAGCGGAGCGCAGGCGGCTGCAGCGCACTGAGTCGCAGTACTCGCACGAGTCGCACGCGCGCGCCGCCAGCTCGCGCGTGCTCGTGGCCTCGCGCCACCTCCGCAACGACTCCAAGACCATCCAGCTGGAGCCGCGCGCGCGCCACCACTCGCACCAGCACTCGCGCCACCACTCGCTCGACGAGCCGGAGCGCCCCTTTCCGCGCTCCGTGTCGCACTCGCACTCGCGCAACGACTCCA
Organism: Parnassius mnemosyne; assembly: GCA_963668995.1. NCBI lineage: Eukaryota > Metazoa > Arthropoda > Insecta > Lepidoptera > Papilionidae > Parnassius > Parnassius mnemosyne. The sequence continues at coordinate 33,846,584 of CAVLGL010000137.1, read as the reverse complement.
AGCCGCATTCGCGCTCCGATTCGCGCGACCTCAGTCTCGAGCAACTCAAGCAACTCGCCATCAAAAGCATGGAGAGCCTCGACCTCACCGTGCTCCCGCTCACCAAGTGCGTTGACGAGGAAAGCAAACGACTCATAGAAGGAAGCGGCGTACTCCGACATCGCCGCACCGGCTCCAGGGACCTCAAGCCTCCGGATACGAAGCACAAGCGAACCTCGTCACACCACATCACAATGGAGCCCAACGAGCTCAGTCTTCAGATGCACAAGGGTCGTAGCGTCGATCAACTTGCGACCTCTCCGCTCGATCCGCGCGTGTGAAACATCCTTTAGAAAAATTTAAAGAACTATATATGCATTTAGTGCAATATGCAAATTTAACTAAGTGATAATATGTCACGAGAACCCTCAGTGAGATACAGTGTTCTCAGTTGATCTTAATTTATGATTCCTCAGTTTTAGCAAATGTGACAATTTGAAGTGAGACAAAAACTTATTAGTGAAATTATAAAGTAAATTAATTTCGGTTACAGTGCTGCAACTATATTAAGTAAAGAAAAAATATTTTATGCACTATGCAGTGTGGCGAATAGAAGAAATAATTTATATTTACGTTATTATTACAATGTCTAATGAAGCCTAACACTTTTTAAAAGCACATAAAAACTGATGAAAAAATCTTGTGTATAAATTAATTCATCTATTATGTTCACACCACCGACTGCATGTGATGTTGAATCATATCTTTAAACTAGGCTACTTATACGCTTATATTAATTGAAAAAAAAGTTGCTTAGTGCAGTTCTAAGAGTAGTTGAATATAATTTTAATAACTAAATGTTGAAATGTAGCAAGATTCGTTGGTATAACAGAATTTGTCAAAATAATGGGAGACTGTTAAGTATAAAATACTCACATCACTTATCATCTTCAATATAGTATTTGTTTCGTAGTATTTTCGCTTCAAAACTTGCTTTATGATTGTAGTAAAAACTAAGTTAAAAAAAAATGAAAAGTATCAAGTCCACAAAATAAGATCCGATAAGGATGTTTAAATTTAATGATTGTACTTAAATAACCAGTATAATCCAGACATGTCCTCAAATGTTTCAAACATTAGCCACAATGTAAACTATTACCCTAAAACCAGATTTTAGCACTACATTCACTAGAAATTCCTGAAGCATCGGTCACAAACAATTAGTAATTACTATTTATTCAATTCCTCCTTCAAAAGACTTTAAAGTAGTTTATATTTCTTCAAAGCTACTTTCAAATTTTAGAAGTATGTAACATGTGTCTTGTTAAGCCTTGAAACCTTAGTTTCATAAATATTAGTTTTTGGGGAAAAATAATTGAATGTCTTGATTACATGTAGAAAGAATTAATAGGTATATGTATGTAATTTAGAAACATAACTTTTTCTGCTTCCACAGCCCTCTTTCCCCTATGATGTACAGACTGACTAACATTTCATGTTTGCCTGAGTGCTTAAACTATAAAAAAAGTTAAATTTAGGGAAAGAGATCATACTAGTAATTTTTTTTTTTTGATACTTTACTAATTTTATTTGTCTTTATTTATAAAACCGATTTCCGTTTGTATAATAATTTCAATCCCTGATACAGACAAAATTAATTTAGATTCAGATTTTTGGTTCCTGATTTTCTCTTAATCTATGTTATAATTTTGGCTTTATTTGTGAGCAACAATAAGCGAGGGATTAATGCATATTTTTTCAAGCACATAAGTTTAAGTGAATAGAATGTTTGCTACTTGCATAAAATGTAAGAAAAGCAAAGTTATGGGCCTATATTCGTCGCACTGCTGGGCACAGGTCTCTTCTTTCTGAGAGGGATATAGGGCAATTTTATTACAACATATTATGTTACTTTTATTTTGATGCTAGTAAAATATTTACTTGAATATTAAATTGAAAAGTCAAGATTACGCCTTTAAGACATTTTTAAATGTCACCTGTAGCTTCAGATTCACAATCATTTTATAATTATTAACATGGATTCTATTTAAGAATGACTTATTTTATTAATACTGTTTATCTATTAATGATTGATGATCTGATGCATTGCAGGTAGCAAACTTTTATTTATGGTGATTATTATTTGATTGATATTTGTAACAAACACTGATATCATCCTTTGATCCTCCACCAGGACCATACTCAGAATTTTGTCATGCCAATATTTGGTGAGGAATCGGTGACAATAATTAGTGACACAGAACTAAAGCACTTTTTGAGAGGGTTTTGGACTGTTCAAGTTCAAGCTAGCAGCGTCCACTGGAAAACACCAGTACTGTCTGTGTAAGAGATGCGATTCCTATTTCAAGATTTAGTGACTAATTGGTCACAGTCATATACCAAATTTAAAACATACGACTACAACAGAACCAAAGTTATTCATAAGCCTTAGAAAGGATTCTGGGTTGGCAGATTATATATCATAGATAATCCAAATGCATCTTCCACTTTGAAATATGTGCAAACATTAAGTGACTTATAAGTGCCTAATATGTTAAAAAGCATGATGTAAAATTTACGTAAAATGCTGTTCATACAGTTCTAAATGTACTTTTTTTTTTCAATTTCTCACAACAAATTTATTACATGCTTGACTGTTATTTCACATCTATTTACTTCTAAAAGTTAATATAGTTGTCTACTCCCCTTGGATACGAGCAATGAATTAAAAACTAGTTTTTTGCTTCGGATCTGTTTATTAATTTGTAATTGTCATTGTGGCTGGTTAGTAGCAGTAGTATTAGTTAGAGCCATTATAATTCAAACAGCTGACACAGGCCATTCTCATCTCTGAAGGTGTATGTATGTAACTTCATGTCTTTAAATAATATATTTTTTTATTTTTTAGACATGCAGATTTCCTCACAATATTTTTTTTCTCCACACATCAATCTTAAATTAGAAACCACATCTTTAACCCTGACTGGACTGGTGTAGTCAAGAGACGGGTGCTAATTTACGCAGTAGAACCATGATGCATCTATATTACTAGTATTGTTGTAGCATGAATGGGTCAGCTCGACCGGGAAAGGACCACACTCTCACAGAATACCAGCTTAATACTGCTGTGTATCGTGTGAAAACAAGTCACGTCACAAGTACCCTTTTTACTGAAAACAAGTCAATCCTAGTTCTTGCGGGTGACAACGCATCTGCATTTTGATTTGTAATAGATGTAGATGTCTATGAGCCACAGCAAGCACTTACCATCAGGTGCACTGTATGGATGTTTGTCACCCTTATCCTATATTATATATAATTGAATCCTAAAAAACTTGAATTCAGCCCAGTCATCCCAAAAATGTCTACTATTCCTCACTATAACTCACTCTATCCTAACTATATCTTCACAAATTATAAAATTCAGGACATCGTCGGAATGACCAGAAGACAAGACTTGTCAAAAGTACTAAGACTACCTTTGAAGTCTTGTAAAAGTTTGTTTTTAAATTTTAAAAATATTTTATAAATATCATAGTCCCACATAGATAAAAATCAAGCCAATTTAATTTATTTTAAAAGTTAAAATGCAACATTATTTTTCCTGCATGATCCTCCTCCTTTTTTCGTATATAGTTGGTATGTTTTTTAGACAGGTTCAGTATAGCATAAACTTCATATTCATTTCTTTTATTCTTACAAAAAATAATATTTTTGTATAATACTTTATGATGTAATTTTTTTTTTAAATAAATGTACCTAGAATATATTTAATTAATCTTTAATTTTGTTTCATAACTTGTCTAAATGTCAATTTTCGGGCTGCTGTTTAAAATTAAGAATTCAATTACTATTACAGTAGAAATATTTTTTTAGTACTGAAATAATACATATTCTAAAGCAATATATTTATCACAAATAAATGTAAAAGACAAAATAGCATCAATGTAAATTGTCATATATTTGTTAAGAGAGAAATAGTTTGATATAAAAAGAGTGTTTTATCTAAAAATGCCTTATTACAATAGGTCTTAAGACTTGATACTGACTTAGCTGTATTTGTTGTTGTCAATCACTAACCAATTTATGGTGGAATGATAGCAACCTTCTAAACTAATTTGTTGCATTTAGTGATTAATAAAATTGCATACATATTTTATATCATTTTTTATTTACAAAAATTTCTTAAGTACTTCACAATAATTATACACTTCCTTAGTGCTGAACTTCAATGTTTTCATCAATGTCACCTTAAGAAAGTGGAAAATATTAAATATTGCAATTGCATTTAAAATATATTTGCTGCTTTAGTTAGATATTCACACAATACAAAGTATGAATGAACTAAGTTAACTACAAAAGTTACATGATTTAAAAATATCAGTGTTATGTTGTCACCAATCATCACCCTATACACAAAATTCCCTGATTAAATATCATTGCTTATTGGGGTGTTAAGGGCTAATGTATGACATCAGTGCATCTTTGCACCTTTTCCAGTTGCTACAAAAATAATATAACTAAATAATATATAGTTATTATTATCAAAAATTATTATTTAACACGGCGCAACATGGACCATCGGCGGACTGGAGACCGGACCAGAGGGGAATAGCCATACGCAGGCAATCCCTTCTGTAATATAGTTCCCAAAGTACAAGGCTATGCAGTCCTACGTAATTGCACTCGTACAATATGCAGATTGGCGGTCAAGCAACTGATCCAAGTCTGCATATGAGTTGTCGATCACCGAGCAGTGTTTAAATGTACCTATGCGTGTGTAAAATTGTTAGTATATTGCTTCAATTATTGTGTTTCATAGTGACAGAAGATTTTTTTTGTGCATAGAATTCCCTCTACCAAAAATGACTGACAGTTCTGTGGCTGCTCCCCTTGAGTCCGCCAGTGGCTTGTGTTGCTTAATGCTAAGAAATATGAAATATTCTGTGCCATGGAATATTAAAAGTAAGCAAAAAGTGAGCAAGGCGTGCATATCACAAATAGGAGCAGTACTGCCTAATTGACTGTTAGAGCCTTAAGTTGTCGTAAGCTGATGAGTTGCTGCTGAAAACTTTCTCATCATTAAAATCCTTCACAAGACCACTGCTGAACATAGGCCTCCCCCAATTAATGCCACAACTACTCAATCTTATGGCAAGTAAAATAAAACCTTTCTCTATCATTTCTCAATATGCAATCACTCAAAAAATTAGTGTAATGTTGGTACACTTTTTTTCTTGCTAATGTAATGTGTAGGTTTAGCAACAGTGATTCTCATATAAATAATGCACTTAGCCACTTCCTCTTGCTTTTAATATTTCATATTCTGCACACACACTTTCCAATAATAGAAATAGGTATAATAAATATATACAGACTAAATAAATATAGAAAATCTCATATTACAAAAAGATTTCATATTTTTACAATACTTGTGAAAATGAGGGTGAGTGCATATACATACATACATTAAAATATACACTTTTTTAAATATAACTTCTATTTCAAACTACTCATACGATACTACATAGTTACTTAGTCTAACTCACCACATTCTGCAATGACAATTTTTTTAGATGGTGTTCCATTTTTGGAACCCAACTTTTCCATTTTCTTAACAACATCCATTCCATCCACTACTGAACCAAAGACAACATGTTTTCTATCCAGCCAAGGTGTAGCAACAGTTGTAATAAAAAACTGAGAACCATTTGTATTAGGTCCAGCATTAGCCATTGATAGTATACCAGGACCAGTGTGCTTCAGTTTAAAGTTTTCATCCATGAAGGTACGACCATAAATTGACTTCCCTCCAGTTCCATTGTGGTTAGTAAAATCACCTCCTTGACACATAAAGTTAGGAATTATTCTATGAAATGAGGAACCTTTGTAGCCAAATCCTTTTTCACCTGTGCATAAAGCTCTAAAATTTTCAGTAGTTTTAGGAACTTCATCATTATTTAATTTCATAATTATCCGTCCAAGAGGTTCTCCGTCCGCAGTTACATCAAAATAAACTCTTTTTTCTGATTGGGTTGAAGCAAATCGTAATGCAGCAGCTGAATATATTGTCCCATTTATAAGGGTACGACGTAGAATTGTGGGGACAGCCATTAAAGTAGGTGTTGAAGTTTGAAGCTTCGAAGTAAACTGAAATTATATAATATACATATATAACAATTATATAATATAAATCTGCAACCATCATAATAAATGAAATGGCGAAATTAAGGAATTGTTACATTGTTAATGAAAGAGATAATACATATTCATATAACATACCAATCGTATTTGAAGTTACTGTAAATCAACAAACAAAACAATGTTTTAAAAATGTAAGAAGTATGTACCTACCAAACAACTTTTTAATGTTGTACCAGTATCACCACCAAAGAGGTCATAGATATTAGATAATACACTAACTATATACCAGGGAAAGAGGTTTAAGAGGTTATGCAGCGGCACGGGCTCTGACGGGCTCAGCCTAGCTCATAGACTAATATATAAAGCCTAGATTGCTACATATTTATTTATCTATGGGCTCAGCTCAGCATAAATAGGGATGCAACGATATATCGGAAATCCGATAAATATCGATATATCCACGCCCAAGTATATCAATATTTACGATATCGAATAAACTCAATATATCGAAACAAAATATCAAAAGAACCCGCCCAAAATCGAATACCCAGATCTTTAGCGGATGAAGATAAAGGTGAATTCTACTTTTAAAAGCCGTACGAAACACGGCACATATAAAAAGAAAAAATTCGATGGTCACGACATGCTTACGTTATACCTTGCTGCTACTGTAAACATTCCAAAAGTAAACGTTCTCAAAATTTATCAACATATGCAAGGTGTATACCCAATCTGTTTAAAGTGGCAATGAGTCACTTACAAATTGTAGCAAAAAGCATGCTTTCTGAACGCCTTTTTTTAAAGGTAGGAGCCGTAGGAGCCACAATAACTCAAAGTTGAAACCGGCTACATGAAAGTAGACTATCAAAGACATTGTTTTTAATTTCAGCGGCGGGTACAAAATACCGGGCTTAAAGATTTTTTAATAAAATGATAAAACAATAATAAGAAGTAATTTTTTGGACGAACTTCCTTATCGGACGGTACTAATTTGGTGGATGTGGGCTAGACGAGAAAAAGTGCAAGATATTTCCGTCAAGGAAGGAAGGAAGCGAGATGGAATAATATCCATCTCCCTCACTTTTTCTTATCTCGCAATGAAAAAATATTATTTATTTTAAATGACGCTTCATTTTAATAAACGCTAGTAATTCATTTATTTATTTGTATTTGTTAATAAATAATATAATACTTTTATCAATACTAATATGCTAGTATATAATGCTCCATGACACTCACGCATTTTTTTTTATTTCATAACTTTATTTATTAATTTTTCACAAATAAGAAATTACATAATCGATGAACGTTTGATACAACTAAAAGGCCGTTTTAGATGTATATAGGCTTTAAAAAAGAATAAATATCGAAAATATGTCGATATAGCGGCGTATATTTAGATTTATCGATATCGACTTAGGTCGATAAACATCTATATCGATATATCGATATTTTTATATAACTTCATCTCTAGGCATGAAATCTTAGAACTTATTTTCAACAATAGACAAACGGTATTCAAATTGCTATTTGAAATATTAGATTACATATACTATATCGGAAGAAAGTGAAAATTAATTTAAAAAAAAATTCGGTGCATTTTTTTGTTTGGACCTTATATTAATTGTATACATATTACTCTGAGGTTTGCACAATTAATTGACCTATTAATTAAAATTATATTCGAGATATAAATAGAATAGAATAGAATAGAATGATTTCTTATTTAATATTGATTATTACATAATACTTATTGAAAGTCATTTTTTATTTACCACTGGTTCGGAAAATACCTCTGTCCTGGAAAGAACCAGCAAAAAACCCAGCAGGACTTTCTTTAAACATATTTACATAACACTTAACAATAATTTTGTTTATACAATTTTTAAATGAATTTTCATAGAACCAGCATGGTGGCAACTAGCACTTCTTACTAGTTTGTGGGTGGCAATCACCTTATTCCCAGAGGTTATTTTCATTCATATTATATTCCTTGATATTATAATAACCCTTTTTGTACAGTTTTTCTTTAATAATCTTTTAAACTTTGAACATGTTTTTAACAGTGGTAGAGCTAAGCGGTAGCTTTTGCTGTCGCACGGATGGGCCAGCTCGAACCGGGGTGGTACCACGACCTCACAGAATACCAGCGTGAAGTAGAGGTTTACCTCTTCGTTGCGCTTGGTGAGTGCAGGTGGCCGGAGGCCCAATCCCCCCCCCCCCCCCATAAACATGGTAGTGGAATTAAATAAGAGACTAGACGAGGGTACCAGCACCCCTGGAGAATCCCTCGCTGAGCATCCACGACCAAACTACTTCACTCCTGAGCGTGGGTGCTCAGGCTGCCCCGCGTATTCTGGGGGGGGGGCAAAATTCCGCTCGCGACTAATGCTGCTCGGGGCAAGCGGAGCAATGCAACCAAGGCGAACCCTGTCACGCTATTCGTGAATTTTTGCAACATCAGGGGACTTCATTCCAACCTTAACGCTGTCCATTACCATCTAGAGACGGCGAAGCCGGCCTTGCTCTTTTTAACCGAGACTCAGGTGTCCTCTCCGGCTGATACTTCATATCTCTCCTACCCAGGGTACAAATTGGAACACTCCTTTGTGCCCCGGGCTGGAGTTTGCGTATACGTCAGAGAGGACATCTGTTTTCAACGCCTCGGCAGTCTTGAAGGTACGGACCTGTCCATCCTATGGCTGCGCGTAGACAGCGACGACCATCCCCGCGTCTACGGGTGCCTCTATAGGTCCCATAGCGGTAATGCCGACACAGACCGACTCATCGACCACGTCCAAATGGCTGCAGACTCCGTGCTACAACAGGTCCCATCCGCAGAGATCGTGATACTCGGTGATTTTAACGCCCACCACGCAGAATGGCTTGGTTCTCGTTTAACTGATCATGCGGGTATATCTGTCTATGACTTTGCTTTGGCATATGGTCTAACACAACTGGTTACTTCGCCTACGCGGATCCCAGATGTGGAAGACCATGTACCTTCCCTGTTGGACCTTCTGCTGACCTCTCATCTGGACGGATATCAGGTCTCCGTCGATGCCCCTCTGGGCTCTTCGGACCATTGCCTGATCCGGAGTACGGTGCCACTCACGCTCCAATCGCAGTCGCGATCTGCAGTTTGCCGCCGTGTTTGGCACTATAGGTCAGCTGATTGGGATGGGATGCGGTCTTTTTTTGCATCCTACCCTTGGGGGCGGGATTGCTTCTCGCCGGAAGATCCCAGCGTTGTTGCCGATTCTGTTGCTGATGTGGTACTTCAGGGTATGGAACTTTTTACTCCATCCTCTGTGGTGCCATCGGAGGCAGATCCCAGCCATGGTTTGGTCGCTTCTGTAAAATAGCATCACGCTATAAGCAGGAGTGCTACCGGGCCTGGGCTGACGCATCAACGTCTCGGGATGTAAACACCAGCGCACTTAAAAAGAAGTATAATTCCGCCTCCAGGTCCTTCAAAAGCGTCATTGCCAAGGCAAGGTCTGAGCACATCGGCAGAATTGGCGAGAAGCTAGTTCGCCTTCCTTCGGGAACCCGTGCATTCTGGTCTCTCGCCAAGGCTGTCCAAGGGAACTTCTGTCAGCCATCTCTTCCATCTCTGCACAGGGAGGACGACTCACTGGCCCATTCCGCAAAGGAGAAAGCCAATCTGTTGAGCTCTCTTTTTGCGTCCAACTCGACTCTAGATGATGGGGGGAATACACCGCCGACCATCCCGCGATGTGAGTGCTCCATGCCGGATGTGCGGTTTACACAGCGCTCGGTTCGCAAAGCACTCTTCTCCCTGGATGTCAGCAAGTCGAGTGGGCCCGATGGAGTCCCTCCCATTGTGCTGAAGACGTGTGCTCCGGAGTTGGCACCGGTTTTAACGCGTCTTTTTCGGTACTCCTACTCCCAAGGCGTAGTCCTGAATTCATGGAAGACAGCTTTGGTCCACCCGATCCCTAAAAAAGGCGACCGCTCAGACCCGTCCAACTACAGGCCTATTGCCATCACCTCCTTGTTCTCCAAAATAATGGAATCCATTATAAACTGCCAGCTCATGAGGTACCTTGAGGATCACCAGCTGATTAGTGACGGCCAGTACGGTTTTCGTCGAGGTCGATCAGCTGGTGATCTTCTAGTCTATCTGACTCATAGATGGGCGGAGGCAGTAGAGTCCAAGGGGGAGGCATTGGCCGTTAGTTTGGACATAGCGAAGGCCTTCGATCGGGTCTGGCACAAAGCGCTTCTTTCGATGCTTCCTTCCTATGAGCTTCCCGAGAAATTGTGCAAATGGATCACCAGTTTCCTTGCTGATCGGAGTATCAAGGTCGTAGTAGACGGTGCATGCTCTGATTTCAAGCCTATTAACGCTGGTGTTCCACAAGGCTGCGTGCTATCACCAACGCTGTTTCTCCTGCATATCAATGATATGTTGCTAACTGGTAGCATTCATTGCTATGAGGACGACAGCACTGGTGATGCCTATATTTCTCGGGAAAACGTCGCTGAGTACCGGGACAAACTTGTGTCTGAAGTCGAGTCTTTGCTTAACAAAGTCTCGGATTGGGGCCGACTAAATCTAGTCCAGTTCAATCCCCAGAAGACACAAGTTTGCGCGTTTACCGCTAAAAAGAACCCCTTTGTCGTATCTCCTCAGTTTCAAGGCACTCCCCTTGTTGCCTCAGCTAGTATCGGAATCCTTGGCGTCGATATATCGAATAGTATGCAGTTTCGTGGTCACTTGGAAGGGAAGGCCAAATTGGCCTCTAAAAAGCTTGGCGTGCTCAGCAGAGCGAGACAGTATTTCATGCCGGCACATCGCTTGCAACTTTACAAAGCGCAAGTTCGGCCCCACATGGAATACTGTTCTCATCTCTGGGCCGGGGTATCCCAGTGCCAGCTCCTTCCACTTGACCGCATCCAGTGCAGAGCGGTTCGAATAGTCGACGACCGAGTTCTTTCTGATCGGCTCGATACACTGGCACTGCGTAGAGATGTGGCATCTCTTTGCGCATTTTATCGCATCTATCACGGGGAGTGCTCTGAGGAATTGTTCGGACTAATTCCAGCCGCTCAATTTCACCATCGCACATCGCGAAAAAACTTGCGTTACCATCCATACCATCTGGATGATTGGCAGTCCAGCACTGTGCGATTTAGAAGAGGTTTTCTCCCTCGCACAACTTCCTTGTGGAATCAATTACCACCAGCGAATTTTCCGGACCGATACGACTTAGGAACCTTCAAGAAAAGAGCTTACACCTTTCTAAAAGGCCGGCAACGCATCTGCAATTCCCCTGGTGTTGCAGTTGTTCATGGGCGGCGGTAGTCACTTACCATCAGGTGAGCCGCATGCTCGTTTGCCCCCTCTTCTATAAAAAATATAATTAAAAAAAATGTTCTGGGATTTTGTTGTAAAAGCGTACATTGCCCATAAATGAATAACTAATTCTGTGGAGTCTATTAAATAGCATTACATGCGTATGTTTGTTCCTAGTGTTTAAGGTATGAACATCCTTATTCTTATTAAAGCTACTTATGTTTTTATGTACATATATTACTATATTATATTACGATGCCAGAATTAATATGTTTATTTCTTTAAATTTTTCTCTAAGGGACTCTTTACAATTTAGATTATAAATCGCCCGTACGGCTCTCTTTTGCAAAACAAATATAACTTCAATATCAGTCGCACTACCCCATAGCAAAATTCCATAAGACATTACGCTATGAAAGTAACTAAAATACACTAATCTAGCTGTCTCAACTCTCAACATCTGTGAGACTTCTAATCTTTCTTACAGCATATGCTGCAGAACTAAGTCTGCTTGCTAATTTAGATATATGGGGGCCCCATTGAAGTTTCGCGTCAACAGTAATACCAAGAAAAACAGTGGTATCCACAAGACTCAACTCCTCCCCATTTTTAGAGCACATTGATTTTCGAATGTTTTACATTAGGTATTGTAAATTTAATACATTTTGTCTTATTGCCGTTTAACCCAGATGTTACTGTAACTACTTTTTGTTTTCGATCTTGGTGATATTCGGATATGATAGTTAAAATGACTCATAATAACGAGGAAAAATAGTAAAAAAAATTACATGTTTTCAGAAAAGCCGGAAAAGGGTGGGCTTTTAAAAGTCCCGTCGTAATATGGGGATTGTTTACATGTATGTGGCGGTCTAATAATAAAACAAACTGTTATAACGAGTATATTAGTTTTTTATTATTACGGTAAATTTTAACTATACAAAAGAAAATAGACATAGGTATAGCAAGTTATGTGATATGATGTCTCACAATAAAACAACAGCACTTCACTAAGTATATCACATTAAAAGTCAGTAAAGTTCACTAAATTTACTGAGTTTTAGTGTGATATTCAAGGAAACAGTTCTTAGGATGTAAATGAATCTTACACTTTTGGCAAATAAAAAAACTTTTAACTATGCAAACTTTGCATCTTAGTTGGGGAGCGCTGTACTGGACCAAGTGATCAACCCCATCATATCGAGATGATTCAAGATGAGATCTACCTGTGGGACATGGTCCCCTCTTATCGCTTTTTTTGTAGCTTTCGAGCAAACCTTTCGCCAGTAGTCTACGAAAAGTGAGATGATCATGTTCTCCACCGTCTCGCTTGTAAAGTTGCCATGCATTATGCACAGCCATATCTAAGGTGTGACAAAACAGTGAAAAATACCATTTCTTGCCACGAATAGAAGTCCGATACAACCCTATGTTTTGATCGGATCTATCGACCCCTCCCATATTTTCATTGTATTTTCTTATCACCGACGGTTGGTCAATATGTACAAATCTTTTTAGTTCTTGCGAAAATCTCTTGACTTTTTGCAGGGGCTCCACAGTTTCAGTATTCGATGCAACAGTAACGACACTATTGTCATTCCACTTGCAAACCAAAATATTGGTAGGCGAACTGGATTTGAATACAAATGAACCTCTATCAGTTTTTTTGAAATCTTTGTTAGACTCGAGAGGACACTTGGACGTTCTGTTTTCACGAATAGTTCCGGTGGCTCTTAGACCTCTATTACTAAGTTCATGCAGTAGAGGAATAGAGGAAAAATAATTGTCGAAGAATAAATGAAATGGCAATGTTGGATCACGACCTTCTAGAACATCAGCAAACTCCAAAATCACACTCCCACCTAGACCAAACTGTTTGTAACCTTCTGCAATGGTTGAAAATTTTCCCTGGTAAGGATCAAACCAAATCACGTAGCCTAATCTTGTAGCACCAACCCACAGTTTATACCCCCAACGAATTGGTTTGCCACGTATAAACTGTTTGCAACTGTGACGTCCATAGTATGGAACCATAGCCTCATCCATGCTGTAGTTCTCTTCTAGCGGAGCCATTTCAGTAAAGATTTTATTTAACTCGTCAAACAGAGGTCTCAACTTAGCGAATTTGTCAGGAGAATCACCAAGAACTGTATTATCACAGCAGTGGAGATTTGACATAATAAAAGTAAAACGATCTCTTGACATAGCGTTGTGCACAATCCTAAAGTCGGCATCTGTCGATGTCTCCCAATACATAAACCTACGGGGTACTACTACATACCCGCTGTACATAAGGACGCCCAAGAAACACTTCATTTCAGAAACAGTTACTTTGCCCACTTTATTCCTCTGTCCTGCATACAAATTGGTATATCGCACTAGTAATTCAATAACATTGTTGTTGAACAAGCAGTCGAAATAATATAAGGGTGATTGTAAGTTTTTTGGACCTTGTTCGTCATTCCATTGATTGAAATGGTTTGGAATATGACGATTCTTCCATCTATAGGTTTGGTTTCGGGGAACTGTAGGCTTAACAAATGTAGAATTAGTTGACACATCTGAAGTACAAGAAGGTACGGCGTCACTATCTTCTAAAGTCAAATCCATCGTGCGTCTTCTTTTTGACAAACTTGACAAAGGTACATCATCTTCTTCGTCGGAACTCATATGAAAAGTGACCTCGGCTGGAGCTCGTAGTTGAGAGCCTATAAAAAACAGATATAAATATTGCAACCATATAAATAAAACAAGATAGAATCATTGATACGTAGTTATATCAACCCGAAAACAAATAATTTACCTGGTAGATTTTGCAATGCAACAAATTCTTCATCTCCAGAATCCTCATCTGTGACGTCGGCATTAGCGTTCTCAGGTGGAAAAATTGTAATTTGAGTTGGCAACAAATCATCATCCTCACATCGCTCTAATTCATCAACTATATCGTTGAGAGTGAGTGCTCTCAAAGGTCGCGTGCTAAAAAGAAAACAATAATATTATAGACCCCCATATTGCGACAGGACTTTTAAAAGGCCATCAATTTGAAACGTGAAAAAAGAATGAGTTTTTGTTGCACCAAAACAAATAGATAACCTGATATTGTAGATAATATATCTAAAATTAAATATCAAAATGTATTAGCAACAACATCCAGATATATAAATGATAAAAGGTTACCTTTGTCCAGACATCATGACACTAATACTCCTAAGTCTTCAATGACACAAAAACTTTAAATAAACAAGTGTCCAGTTGTAAACAACACCGCATGAAATCATACACGGATAGGTACTAAGTAACCTGACAGTGCAAATATCTTAGAGAATTCATTTTAACAACTCGAAACTTGAGGGTATTTTTAATAATTTTTTCGGGTCTTTTAAAAGCCCCGTCGCAGTATCTGGGTTAAGAGCAAATTTTGGCGTTAAACCAATGTACTAATTTCGATATAGCATTATTTATATCGTCATAATTAATTGTCTGCCGTTTGAGTTTGAAAATTAAAGAGGTATCGCAAATAATACTATATCGTGATCCTCCCCTACAAGACAAGGTAAGTCATTAATATATTTTAATAACAGGAATGGGCCAAGAATCGAGCCCTGAGGAACGCCCATTGATACTACCGATCCGGAGGAACCTTTACCATTGATCACGACTTTTTGAGTTCTTCTACTTTAATATGAAGTAATAAGACTAAGCGCCAAATTTTTTACACCGTAATATTGTAGTTTCATGATTAATGTCTCATGATTAACACAATCGAAAACCTTGGAAAGATCACAGAAAATACCTAAGGCATCTTGTGAATTCTCCCAGGCATTAAAATATATTTATACCCCTTGTAAAACCAAATTGCTGTTCATGAAGTAATCTATTTGTATTAAAAAAAATTAACAACTGATCCAAAATTATTTTTTCAAAAATTTTACTGAGAGTTGGTACTACAGAAACGGGTCTAAAATTAGCGGGGCCCAATGCA
This sequence comes from Parnassius mnemosyne, assembly GCA_963668995.1. Classification (NCBI taxonomy): domain Eukaryota; kingdom Metazoa; phylum Arthropoda; class Insecta; order Lepidoptera; family Papilionidae; genus Parnassius; species Parnassius mnemosyne. Next base: position 33,831,156 of record CAVLGL010000137.1, on the reverse strand, counting down.
CTACCAGATTTAAATAAAGATATTAATTTACTATACTTCATTAAATTAGGAAACACACCAGAATCGATACAAGTATTAAAAATAATAGCAAGATGAGGTGCAATTAAATCTATTATGGACGCAAAAACTGTAACGGAAATCCCCCACAAATCTGCGGGTTTCTTTACATCAATGGTTTTGAAGTATTTTACAATATTTTGCGGTAATACTTTTTCAAATCTAAATTCTTTTAAACAGGTATTAACATTCTGTTTAAGTAATGACTCGCGACAGTTGGAGAAGTATTCAATGATTCTGTTGCCAAGATGTGTCGACTTCTTGATTTGATTTAGTCAATTCATTGTTAATTTTTAATTGATAGCTTGAGTTACGAGGTTTGCTTTACCGGTTTCTCTGTTAATTATTCTCCACGTCATTTTAATTTTATTCTTAGCCGTCTTAATTTTGTTGCTAATATGTGTCGATTTGGCTGTGGAGCAAACTCTTTTAAATGTTTTAGAATAATTTTTGACATATTTTTTAAAAGCATCGGAAAGATTATATGATCTTTGATGGTAAAGGTCATATAACCTTCGTCTGTTTTTGGGAATCCCTACTGTAGCCCACTCATTAAATGCCTTGCGAATGTTTCTGAAGAATGATTTAGAAGTAAATGTATTTTTTAATAATTTTTTTTTTGGTTTTATAATTCATTGCTTATAAGGGTAAATAATTCTCCATATAAATTGTCTGCATTGTTCTTATAAGAAAGCGATGGAAGGTTTTTTACCATATTACTTCTAAATCTCTCCAGGCGTTTTGCATTAATAGGAACAAACACAAATTTCTCAATTACCTGGTTTTTGTGCATATATGGTAATGAAACCAGTTGTCCACAGTTATCTGAACTGAATTTTTGAATTATTGATTTGTTAATTGGTACAACACCTGTAAAAATATTATTAATACAAGTTGCACTACACCCTGCACACCTGCAATACGTGTAGCTTCAAAGAATAATTTATCAAGATTATAGGATTTGAACAAAGAGCAAAATTTAATACTGATGGAAGAAGTTTCCAGGAGATTGATATTAAAGTCTCCACACACTACAAGAGATTTATTCTGTTTATTAAGCTTAACTAAAACTTCTTCCATAATTCTCTGTAAACACTGACAACTAGCGGTGGGTCGTTATGTGTTTTCTAAATAACGTAACGTTATCGTTATGGTACAACGGATAACGTTATCATAACTATCTATATTCATAACTGTCTATTTTCCATGTAACGGCAACGTAACAATATACCGTCATAGAACGTTATCATCAAAATTATTTTCGTTTCGTGATATAAACTGTTAAGATATAAATACTAATTTAGTTTCTGAAATGAACTTTCCTTCGTACTTTTTCCAGGCTTAGGACTGGCTGAGCAAATCAGGCGTACTTAAAAGTTCATTTTATATACATAATTTCTCTTTCTATGTACCTTAACAGCTAATTATTTACAATATTTTACAATTTTATATTTAGTTTTAAATAAACGAAGTTTACTTAAAACAAAATCTTTCTTGGTTCATATTTACATTTAAAAACATTATCATGCCCACTTTTTTATGATCTAAGCGGGTGCGGCGATCCGAAATGATGAGGCCCTGAACTGAACATCCTTTCACAAGGTACTGAAGTGGCTACAATGTTGCCATATTTGAGAAATAATTTAGCCAGGTGTGGGTATTTTTGGTTATTGTTACGCCACCACTCCATCGGACAATTCCACTTCCTCTCCGCATCGTGGATAGGTAACATTTCATCTTCTAGGTAGCGGTCAATTTCTTGAATCGCCTTAGACAGTGGACTTACACGCCGTATAGGTGTCCCTGTCGTTCCACCTATTAATTCATCTAAGGCACTCCATGGTGAAAATTTATCGTGCTCAATTATGGTTGTGCCTGCACTTACTCCAGGAATGGGAGCATTGGTTCTGGTCTCATTGCCTATAATTGTAGTGATTGCGTCTTCAACTAGTTTCCTCACAAACCTTTGTTCGGATTCTCCCTCAAATAAAGAAATTTTATATCGAGGGTCTAAGAAATTACATATACCAAATGTGCGACTTTTTCCCACATTTTCGAACGTTTCCATAAGACCCCGTTTTAATGCAGTTATAACTTCATACGCAGGCCAGCAAAATCCTTCACGTAGAAGCTTGTCACAAGTCCTGATTAGGCACTTGGTGATGACAATTACTGAGCTCGCTGTGATATATTGTTCACCACTCATGGACTCAGTTATCTCATCGAATGGCTTGAGGATTTTCGTTAGTTCACTCAATAGCCTCCACTCTTCATTGCTAACAACAGGTAAATCTTTAGCAATTACTGCTACTGTAGCTCGTATGGCTGCCACAAGCTCAACAAATCTTCGAATCATGTGGAACATGGAGTTCCAGCGTGTAGGCACTTCTTGTATGAGCTTTTTTGGAATTTCGTTTTCGTTGTCACTTTTTTGGTATTTTATTAATTTTTCTGTGGCTATAGTGCTTTTTTTAAAGTGCCGTACTATAACCTTCACCTTATCTATCGTGGACATGACACCACCCGTAGCATCTTGAACTACTAGGTTCAAGGTATGTCCGTAGCACCCATAGTGCTTAATACCTAGATTTGTGAGGGCATTTTGCACATTCGCAGCGTTATCGCTTATTGCGAAGTTTACTTTTTTCTCAAGTCCCCACTCCTTCAGAGACTCCTTCAAAAAGTTTTGGAGGTTTTCACTGGTATGGCGATCAGAAAAATAGTCACATGATATCAGCACAGTCTTCATACGAAAATCGCAAGTTAAATAATGCCCAGTGATTGCCATATAGCTTTCTTTGGCGCGTGATGTCCACATGTCTGTGGTTATGCATATTTGTGTCACTTCATCTGCAAGAGAACGACGGACTTCTTCTCTTGTCCGTTCATAAAGAGCAGGTATCAATAATGAAGATATTTTTTTTCGCGATGGTAGCGTGTACCCTGGTATCCATCGGGAGTATTTTATAAAAGATCTTTCTTCTACCAAACTAAATGGCTGAAAGCCGTCTATAAATAAATCTAGAAGATCTGAGTCAATTTTGGACTTTAGATCTTTTGACAACTTTCTAGGAATAAAGGCATCCATTTTTCCTTGTCTGGGTTGAGACTGCGGTACAGCTAATGGCACCATTGAGGATGAATTTGACGTCGAAGGCTGGCTTAAAAAGTTATTATTTAAGTTAGTACTTGCCGCAAGGGCTGGGACACCCAAAGTGTTCACAGGTCTCGAAAATCTAGCAATCGTTTGCTGTTCCAACGACACTTGTTTGTATGATTCTATATGACGCTGCCGTAAATGTGACTTAAGATTACCTGAAGTTGTCTTAAAACTAAATTCATTTTTACATATGTTACAACGCGCTTTTTTATTTACATTGTCAGTTTTTTCGAAAAACTCCCACAGAACACTTGAGTTTTGTCGCGACATTGTTTCCTTATTATATTAAAACCTAAACCGAAGCTATATCTATATTTACAATCACTAAATCAAAAGTATTATATATAAATTTATTAATATATATTTACAAAGCTTTTTGTTCCTTTTTTAATAAGTATTTCTTTTACTAACACTATTATCACAATTCTTGCTTTATGCTTCGAAATAAATTTGAAATTAATAAATCAAGCAGTTTTGAAATAATAATACTACACTTGTTCCTCAGAGAGACACAATTAATATGAAAAGTCAAGTTCAAAAGTTGAAGGACACAAGACACAAGGTCAATAATAATATTTCGTCATAAGAAGGTCAAGACAATGCAGTTTAATCCTTATATTTTGGGACAAAAGTGTAATTTTTCTATATATGACAAAAACCCGTATTACTATGTAGAAATTTATAATAAAGGCAGAAAGTTTAAAATTGCTTTAATATTAATAGAGATATTATTGTTTTGAAAGAGACATACAAGTATTTATATGAAAAAGAAAGAGATAAACTTATTTCTCGAATTTCGCTTCGCTCTCTTACACGTTTCAACCTTGGGGCCCGCTGCAGTTTCGTTCTTATAGTTACGGCATAACATTTGTTTTTGTACGGCAGCGAGTGCGTGATGTTATAACATCACGAATGACGATTCGAAGATTTCGAAGCAAACGCAACGTTGCAGCGTTGCGGTTCAAAGGTACTCTGTGCGTTGCGGATCGTTATAAAAAATAGACAGTTATGAGCGTTATGTATAACTATCTATACGTTATAAAGTAAATAGACGTTTCCATAACTATCTATACGTGATAATGCTCATAGCTACTGACAACAATAAGGTGCTCAAGCTCAACACATGCCATTTCTACAGTACGTTCAACAGAGAGGCTCACAATGTCTTTACGTTCTTTACATGATAAATAATATTAAGGAGCCACCACGTAATTTAGTATCTCTATTGAACGAACGAACAAGTTACCGTCAAAATCTCCCGAAGGCTGCACAATGTGACGCATCAACATATTGTGAAGCAGTATACTATGAAGAATAATTATTATAATATAATATTGAAACTTCAGGCTCAGAAGGGCTAGATCCCAGAGCCGTAGAGCCAGTTATTAAGAAGAAGAATTAACAAGATCAGAAATTCACATATATATTTATCTATGGAAATTCAAAACCATAGATAAATATATATGTAGCAAGCTATTCAAAACACAAATTCGCAAAATAAGTGCTAGTGCATAATAATTACTACTAGTACAACATATGTAAAGTAATTAATTTATTATTGAATTTGTGCTGAATTAAACTGAGTACCAACAATGCAGTGTATTAAATCTATACTTTCAAATATGCGGTACATGCATGTTTCTTCAATTATTCAACAACGTGTAAATAAAAAACAGTGCATAATGCCTATAAGATCTTATGTATCTCAAGATGATAACGAATCTGGTGATTACTTTACAGATTATTCCGCTAGTGTAGTACTATCGATCTATAAAACCTTAGCATATTATAACATAGTTTTTAAGTCAGTAACTTATTATATAAATGTCCACAGAAACTTCAGTCTCGGTATACTACAAAGGCATACTATGAACACAAAAGCGCATTATTTAGCATTAAGCACCAAAAAATCACCGCAGTCATCACTACGCCTACTAAAACTTTATCAACAATATATCATAACCTCAGTTCACTGAACATATCATCTCCATTCTATATGTATACAACTATGACGCCCATTGTTTCGATTGTAGCTTATTTTATTCGCCAAGGCGCGTCAGAAGTTAGTGTTGTTGTAATAATTATTGATATTTAAATATCTATATCTATTACAGCTGTGGTAGCTCAGGGGTTAAGCACTCGCTGTAAATTTTACAATATACAATCAACTAGGGTTTGATCCCCGCCAGCGCTAATGAAATTGTTAGTTACAATTTTTAGTGCTGATTCACAACATGCTTGGCGGTGAAGAAACCTGCATGTCTAAAAAATCAGGGATAAATTTTTGAAGATGTGAACATCGCCAACATGCATTGGGGCAGCGCGGCAGACCTTTCCTTGCCCTAAAACACTTTCAGAAATGAGAGGAGGCCTGTGCCCATCCGGGGGATTCATATAGCCTTAACTTTAACTTTTTTTACTGTTAATATTTAAACGCTACTAATTAACTGTATGAGAATTAGCAATGATTACTATTATTTTGGGCAAGGGTGAGTATTTATTAATGTCGTGTACTGAGCATGAAATGTACTGATACCTGCCAAATATTCTTATGAAAGCTCTATCGGCCTGGATATGTATATTATGATGTTGGTCAAAATGATGCAATGGGATAGTAGAGTGGGCATTGTACATATTAATTTATTAACTAAGAATATTTTTTGCATGTGCTATGATGGTTACGATAATGGTATGGAATGTAGTACTAGGTAGAGACCTTCAATTATTCAATATACATTGTAATTTGACTACCTTGTTAGCTTACTCTTGCAAACTTCCAATTGTAAGCACAACTGCTTACCATGTGGTCTGAAGTTCGAATCCCAGGCAGGCCAAAATCAGTATGGATTTACTATCAAGAAATCTCAGTTGCAGCCCAAAATCAGGAAGTTGGTATTTTTTCACCCCTGTGCTTAGGAAAGCATCGGAATGCCATTGGTCATATCAGATAACTGAAAACTATCTAAAAATTCTTGTGGAGTTTATTCCTAGTTCTTCCCAGGACTGAGGTATTTTTTGAACCAGGGATAAAAACAAATTACTTTTAATAAGTACTCTTGTAATCTGTATTGAATAAAATGTCTTATTACCAGCAAAATGGACGTCTGTGATAATTTCTTGTCACTTGCAGCAGCACTATACTGGTATTCTGCAAGAGTGTAGTCTTTTACTAGTACAACCAACCCATTCATGCTATAATTATTCTATATTGACACCTTTGGAATGAGTTAGATGATGAATGATGGTTTATCATATGCTCCCATCATATAGTAAGTTCCATCTAATTCAGTATAAAATAATAGTTGATATATACATCATTATATATATGATATATAATGTATATATCAACTATTATTGAATTATTAGTGAAGCGTCAGTAGCCTAATGGCAGGGTGCGGACCGCAAACTATAAAGATCGTGGGTTTGAATCTGCTATTCAACTACTGTCGTGAACCACTTCTAACACAAGCATTTTATGCTTACCAGAAGTGGTTAAAGGGAATATTAGTAATGTTTGATAGCATTACTAGTATTTTTTTATATAAAAAAAATGAAAATATAATGATATATATTTTTGTTTTCAGGGGTTATTGAGGAATTATGTAAAGGAGATCAAGATTTAGAAAAAAAATTAAAAATACTTATGTTAGAAGTTGAAGTAATGAGACAAGATGGCCGACAGGCCCCAAGTAATTTACAAAAAAGGCATTGGGAACATTTGTTGTCTCTTTCAAGTAGAAACCAAAGATCAAATTATTTACTTTATCTATGGAAAACAGAAAAATCAAAAGAAAATGAGAAAGTAATTTTTTATAATATTAATATCATACAATCATACTAGCAATAATATCTGACATTATTTATACTTACTATCCATAAACGTGAACACTCATGCCTGTCAGCTAGAGTAACTACGTGTTTTTTTACGCGTTTTCTTTGAAAATGAGAGAAAGTGACTTTTTTATGAAGAGATTACAAACCTTTTGTACTATTTTTTGTTGTTATAAAAAAATCATTTATATAAGTAGGTACAGCTAAATCACCCTGGAAACCTTGGTTTTTATTAAATTAAATTTTCACCTAATAATAACATTTGTAAATATCAAACAATGAAGAACCTTAATTTGAAAAAAAAAAGGTATATCATTCATTGATATTTACAAATGTTAAATATTATTTCAAATGTAAAAGTAAAGTCGATCTGAAAACGTCTAATTAGTAAGAATAGCAAAACAAGTGCTTTCAAAAGGAAAAAAACGCCGGCGCTATACGGCGGCGGATTGACAAAAGACTATTTATTAGCGAACTTTTTTTATGCATGAACGGTTTCGAACTGTTTCAAGCAAAAATAAACCTTATACCATATCACAAGAGCACATGGTACTTCGTAGGTCTATTCGGCCATACGATAGTAATAAGACGGCAGTTCAACCATTTTAAGCAAAATTAAGCAATAAGACACACGCATTGTTTTTTTAACAGGAGACTCGTTTTCCAGAAATTTATTTACAACTTGAGTTTGTGAGCGATCGTAATGAGTGCTATTATTTGTTACTTATTAGACAATTTTTCCATGACATGATTTAAAACCCACAAAGTAAAAATAGTACCATGTACACGTTAAAAAAAGGTTGTCAACCCATAAAAATTTCAAATTTTCAAAATATACCGAAACGAAGCTGTATGGATGAACTACTCGCAAAATAATGAATATTTGGTTCTGAATAAATTATCCAAAAAAGCAATTTGAGCGAGTTATAACGATTTTTAAAAAGACACGACTCGCGTGTCATACGCCACACACACACAAAAGTAATCGATGGCACGCCTGGCGTGTCGCCCGCACTGAACCGGTTAAATTAAATTTTCACCTAATAATAACATTTGTAAATATCAACCAATGAAGAACCTTAATTTGAAGAAAATAGTAAGGTATATCATTCATTGATATTTACAAATGTTAAGTAAATATTATTTAATGTTATACAAATGTAAAAGTAAAGTCGATCTGAAAACGTCTAATTAGTAAGAATAGCAAAACAAGTGTTTTCAAAAGGAAAAAAACGCCGGCGCTATACGGCGGCGGATTGACAAAAGACTATTTATTAGCGAACTTTTTTTATGCATGAACGGTTTCGAACTGTTTCAAGCAAAAATAAACCTTATACCATATCACAAGAGCACATGGTACTTCGTAGGTCTATTCGGCCATATGATAGTAACAAGGCGACAGTTCAACCATTTTAAGCAAAATTAAACAATAAGACAAACGCATTGTTTTTTTAACAGGAGACTTGTTTTACAGAAATTTATTTACAACTTGAGTTTGTGAGCGATCCCAATGAGTGTTATTATTTGTTACTTATTATACAATTTTTCCATAACATGATTTAAAACCCACAAAGTAAAATTAGTACCATGTACACGTTAAAAAAAGGTTGTCAACCCCTAAAAATTTCAAATTTTCAAAATATCCAGAAACGAAGCTGCATGGATGAACTACTCGCAAAATAATGAATATTTTGTTCTGGATAAATTTTCCAAAAAGCAATTTGAGCGAGTTATAACGATTTTTACAAAGACATGACTCGCGTGTCATAAGCCATACACAAAATCGATGGCACACCTGGCGTGTCACCAGCACGGAACCGGTTAATTGTTATGAGAAAGACCAGAAAGTAATTTTATTTAAAACATAATATTAACTTTTTTAAAGGCAAAAAAAGAAGCAAGAAGGCTGGAATTAGAAGCTACAAAAAATGAAGAAATTCCAAAAGAATATCCAGATGATTTATTATACGGAATAACACACCAGTCATTATTTTTACGTATCCGTGACCAGTCTATTAACAACTTTGATAATTATAGGTATGGTTCACACAAATAATCCTTTTTAACTCATATATTTCTTATAGGTACTTTATAATAAGGCAAAACAAATTCTATTCAATATTAGCTTTTACGCTTAGTAATTAAATAGTACAAAATGTTATTTAATTATTAAAATCATCATCATCATCACAGTATTTGCCAACATTGGTCCAACTTGCATTGCACTTCTGCTAACTTTGAAATGATATATTATGTGTTAGAGATATGCTGCAACTATTTTATGGCTCCAGCACGAATGGGTCGGCTCTACTGAGGTAGGACCACGCTCTCTAAAAACACCTATTAATGCTCCTGTGTTTTGTAGAGTGAATGTAAAGAGCCGAAGACTGACAACGCATCTGCATTTTCCTTCTTAATTGAGATAGATGTAGATGTCTATGGGCTATCAACATACTATCAGGTGAACTGTGTGGTCCCTTGTCATCCTTTTTCTATTAAAAAATAACAGGGAAGACAATAACTTTCTTTATAATGCCAAAAGTTCGTAAGCAAAAATTTGACATAACTTTATATCAATTTGGATTAAAAAAATGCCTTACCCCATGGCTTCCAAGAATGTTGCATCCCTAAAGATCCTATAATAAAGCAACTATTATAGAGCTTGGCGCCCGTTCTGATCTTTTTATTGGCGAAGCCGACAATCCCGAACGTCCTTTGGTACCGAACTTGTCCCACTTTTCACATTTATGGTTTTGGTCATCGTTATTTTCATTTGGATCATTATTTTTGGATATATTTTTTTAATTTCTTAAAAAAATCATGACCTTTAACATTTTTTCTTGCGTCTACCCTTCAATGTTTTCTATTTTTTACTGTAGTTGATACTAACTGCATCAATAACTTTGTCGACACCAAAAGTCGATTATTTATATTTATCAGATTTTCTTTCCAGATGCCTATTGAATCTACCTTGATGTCAAATTTCATGATTCTAAGTAACCTAGAAGTGGCTTAGGTTCTTTATAAATTACATATATGTGGTATAAATAACACTTCAGGCCTTAATAACTGAAGAACCTTAGGTTTGTTCATGAAGTTGCGATTGGGGTATTTAAGGTACCATATTAGGTATGCAAAATCACAAGCGCGTAGGTTTAATAGCTGTTTAGTTATGGGGATTCGAAAGTATCTCGAAATGGTTCATGTAAATATACCGTGTCGGTGCGAGGCCTTTTTCTTTTCCGAACTTGGCTGACACAAATCCGTTGCCGTATGTCTAGATAAAATCTTTGTATTTGCTTAGCTATATTATAATAGAGTATGCAAATGAGTTTGTATTTGGAAATTATCAAAACTATCTAGAAAAAATCATAGAAACATTATGAAATAAAAAATAAAAAAGGAACCAAAATCTATTGTGTGCACTTTAAGAACACTGATTTCCTCCTCCTGCAAAGACCTCTTAACTGTGTTTCAAATTAGAAGTACTTCGAAAATATTCGTACTCGGCGATAGAGTTGTTGTTGAGGGTTACAGAAATGGGGTAACACGGCGACACGAAAGTCCTGTTATTTGTTGTAAGAGAAGAAACTAAAACTTATTTTTAAGAGAACAAGCAATATTTACAGTATTTATTTAATAAGTCTCTGCTTGATAGTTTATGCCATATGGCAAAGAACGATAATTATGTTATTCTAACATAATAATGATTATATTTACTTTAAAAAATTCATTCGCATTCGGTTCACAACAGCGTATAAAAGTGCACTGCTGAACATAGGCCTTCCCCAAAGATCGCCTCATAGCGGGGATATTTGCCTTAGCGCCTTAGTTTTTGTTTTTATTCTGTATTGCTGATCTAGTAGTATATATAAACCAGTTATGCTAGGGGTCATTTTTGATTCAAATTTATTCGCTCGGCACGCTGACCGAGCAACATGGTAACGGCGTGTCAGTACAGCGCTCATATCTACTGCGGATATCTGACGATTTTCATTAGTATCTGATCTTTAGATTCTAATCCATAGGTCGCTGGTACAAATCAGACTCGAAATACCATTTTGTTCGATGCTCAGATATTCATAAATAAAGAACTTTTCATAAGGTTTTGTGAAGTCGCACATGGTTATATAACGTGGTTTTGAACGTGGTAGAGCCAAACTGCTGCTATATTAGTATAGTTGTAGCACGAATGGGTCAGCTCGACCGGGGAGGACCACGCTCTCACAGAATACCAGCGTAAAATAGCAGCTTAACACTGCTGTGTTTCGTATGGTGAGTGTAAAGAACCGGCGACCCTTTTTACTGGAAAAGAGGCATTCCATCTTAGTCCTCACGGGTGACAACGCATCTGCATTTTGATTCTTTATTGAGAATGTGGATGTTAATGGGTCACAGCAACCACTTACCATCAGGTGGACTGTGTGCTTGTTTGACACCCTATCCTAAAAAAAAAGGTAAGCCGTATGTCGCGTGCGTACGAAGGCGGCCCATTACAGCGGTACACCGGTACTCCTCGCAATCTTAAACTGTACGTTACGGCTAGGCGTAACCTTGAGCTTCCTCATGCGGCCACTAGTGAAAGACTATCCATATGTCATCACTGGCAAGTGGCAACATACACTAGCTGTACACTCTTTTCTTGTTTAATAAGTAACTGACATAGCCCAACGGATCAGTAAGCTGAAGTTACTATAGGCCGACCAAACAGCTCGAAGAACCGATAAGATAGGGAAGAAAGGTTCCAAAGTGGTAATCTTGTACCTGTAAGCAGTGTAGGGCGCTCCCCTCTAGATGAAGTGATGACCTGTTAAGAGAGGTCGGAAGTCAATGGATGCAGGTGATACAGGACCGTGCTCTGTGGTATTCCTTGACAGTATACTGTGGACGATGATGATAAAAGACAGTTCGTGTTGTACTCATAGCTTGTTTTTATTTATTTATTTCTATTTTCAGAGCACTCAAAGCAATGATGTTCGGTCAATCTGTTGTTATAGACTGCTCATATGAACAGCACATGGTATGGAGAGAAAATTTAAATGCTGCCAAACAAATGACGTTTGTTTTTGGAGACAATAGAATTCATAAGAACCCATTTAATATTCATATGTGCAATGTAAACCTAGAAGGCGAATTTATGAAACAGCTGCGAAAAAATATTCCATCATTAGATGAGCCTTGGTTTCCGCTAAATATTCACACCAAAAGTTATTTAGACATATTTCCAAAGGAGAAATTAATATATCTAACGCCTCACTGCCGTGAAGAATTAACAAACTTTGACCATGACGCTGTTTATATAATTGGATGTATGGTTGACAAGGTATGAGGATTTCTGAGTTATATTTAATGCAATGTAATTATGTAAGTATCGAAATATATAAATCAATTTCTTTTATTCTAGATAAACAATGAACCACTTTCACTAGCAAAAGCAAAACGGGATGGAATCAAAATGGCTAAATTACCTTTAGATCGGTATTTGGAATGGGCACCCGGTTCAAAGAAAAACTTAAATATAAACCATATGGTTCCCATTCTCTTAGACTTAAAATTGACGGGTGATTGGGAATTCGCACTACAGCATATTCCAAGAAGAAAGCTAATGGAAACCAAAATAATGGCTATGCAAAAAAAGCTAAAAAATAGCCCTCTAGCCCAAGAACAAGTCTTTAAAAATTTGCAATTTAATAGACAGTCAAATGCACGTTCTTTTAGAGAAAAAAGATTCAAAACTAAACAGACATTATATGATGATGAAAATGTATAGAAATAAAATACTCAAATAATCTGTGTTTTTAATTCATGTTGTTAAACATTATTTTGTATATCATCTTTTTCCAAAATTTCATTTCCTAAACAATAAAATGATTAACCTACATTTGTACATTATCGAATTAGTCTCCCATCTTTATAAACAAATTTAGGTACCTATGTACAACAATAATAATTTTCTTAAAAAACTAACGATTGACTTTGTTATGATCAGCAATCTCTAAATAAAATTGTCTCGTACATGTAAACTTTTCTACAATAATTGCATACAGTCATAACTATGTCAAACATGCTTTGCATTTTTTTAATTCTTAGTTCAGAACTTATATTTTATAAAAATTATAAAACATTATTGTGTAAAATTAATAGAACATAAAATACGCCCCTACTCTGAAATATTCTTACTCTAATTAATAAAATCCAAAAGTGAACATAAGTATTATTATAATATATACATGCATGTGCTCTGCATTCCGGGAATAAGAAAAATTTCAGATTAATAGAAACAAAACTTCTAGTCTCGAAGAGTTGACCAATCAACTTTTTTTGTGAAGTTCAGATTATAGTGATAAATGCGAAAAATCGATGGCTAATTTTACAATTCAGAACTGTTAGTAACATTAAATGTATTTGTGTTATAATAGTCTTATATACTGGTACAAGGATTTGCGTATTCTTTACGGGATTGCCAGCATAATATAGATAATCCACGTGATAAGGTTAAGACGGCGGGAGTGTGCGCATGTCGACATCAGCAGTTGTTTCAGAACGCTGTTTGATAGTGGCGAGTATCTCTTGCAGGTTTGAGGGTAGGGCGATATCGGCTAGTGGCACCACGCTGGGCGGCGTCATCGGACGTGACGGGGAATACGCTTCGTCCTAAACATTGAAAGGCTGCATTATGAATAGGTCTTTACGAATATTTTTTACTTTTTATTAAAAATAAAGAATGAAATAAATTACAATTGAAGTTTAACACAGGATTTTCAAATATTGCAGAAACATTTCAAAATAAACTTAGAAATCAAGTATTAAAAATTAAAAAAGGATATTGTACATAAATAGTGTAAAAGCCGTTCCTAAGACTAGCTAATTGTTGTTTATTTGTAAATTAATTTACACAAAACATAATATTTAGTTATGATTAGGATTTTTAAAATACTAGGTACCCGTCCAGACATTGCATGGGAGATTTCTGGATCTCGACAACAACGCCACCTACCGGCTCCAAATGTCATTAATCTAAACCATCTATTGACCCATTCAAACAATTTTCATCAAAATCGGTCAAGCCATTTTTGAGTTAGCGAGGCTAACGGACAGCAATTGATGTTTAAATATAGAGAAGATTAGGTGGATTAAAAGAAACAGTTGTCTGTCGCCTTTACTAATCTTTTTGAAGCAACAGCAACTAACACACCTGTTGTACCATTAAAATTAAAATATAGAGTTTTTAAGGATTTATAAAGAAAGTACCTCTCCACCTATAGATGAATCTGCCTGGGCCATTTTAAGTATTTGTTGCTTTTGCTCTTCAATTTGTCTGTTGAGCTCTTCCATCTTGCCGCGTAATGTATTTGAGGCGGGCGCGGAACCGCTGCTTGTTGAAGAACCCGGGCTATATGCTTCATCCTCTTCGGCAGAAGCTGAAGTTTTAAAATGTATAATGAAAACAAAATATGGAGTCCTTTCTGTTAATAATGAACACAAAAACGTTAGTTTGCAAATAACAATGTTGAATTAGCATCTTTTATTCGCTCTAAAATTTGTATAAAAATAAACTAGAGATTAAGGCTGATCGATTAACAATTCGTATCGCCAACTGTATTTAAACTATAATCAACACGGTGATAAACCACGGTTGGGCATGGTCTGCTCTACCTGAGGCCACATTTTTCCTAAGTCGACTTTGAAAGCTTACTGATTTAAATAATAATGAGTCCTCTTGTGCAGGCAGTCATTTAAATATTTTTATCCATACCACATTAGAGCATCAGCATTTTTTTTATAGAATTAGGGTGACAAACTAGGACACAGTCCATCTGATGGTAAGTGGTAGCTGTGGCCCATAGACATCTGCATCTATTTTCTACTAAACTAGACTAAGATAGAATGTCTCTTTTCCAGTAAAAAGGGTCTCCGGTTCTTTACACTCACCATACGAAACACAGCAGCATTAAGCTGCTATTTGCTGGTATTCTGTGAGAGCGTGGTCCTTCCCCGGTCGAGCCGATCCATTCGTGCTACAACTATACTATTAATATAGCTGCAGCATGGCTCTACCACGTACAAAATTGTATTAATTATTAACCATTGTAGTCTCAGTTGGTATATACTATTAACGTGGTGATTTCTAGACTATTTTAATAGAAGTAGAACAGCTGTAACTTAAAGACTACAAGCAATATGAGTTGTAATTAAATAAAAACTTATTTGCATATTTTTAAGTGCTAGGTAAAGACAAATTATTTAAATTGATTAGTCAAAAGACTAAGTTTTTAAACTGTGTTACGAACCTAAAGAGGCAGCAATTTTGTCCTTAACAGAAGTAGAAAGTGCGGGCGACGTGTAAGTAGGAAGAGGCAAGGGCGCTCGTCGTTTTGGTGATGCAGGTGGCGTATAAGAGCCCATAGTTCCAATCGGCGGCGTAAAGGATCGCTTACGGGATTCGCGTACCACCTGCCAAATTGTATAATCTTGCTTCATTACACGCTTACATACCATGTTGTATTTTAATAATAATCATTTATTAAAGCGTGATTTTTTTAATATTAAACGTAATGAATTACCTATTCAGTCTATGGCAATGGTAAAACTTATGTTAAACAGAATCAAGAATTATTGTCTACACTTATTCTAAGGATTTATTTATGTTTTGACTTGATTTTAAAGACACGTTTATATTGTACTTTTTGTAGAGCACATGGGAAACAATAATGAATAAATAAATTTACAATGGTTTAGGTGCTTTGGAAGATTAAAATGCAGCTTTAAATTATTTTCTTTATGTCAATATTTGTATAGTCGTATGATTGGCAGAAATTCCAATAAGAATCAGTAATAAATTAAAACTTCAGGACTACAGATGTACAATCATTTTATTAAACGCCTTGTACTTCGAAACATGTTATGATAAGTTTTCTATTCAAACCAAATGTACATTTTGAACTTTTTTCATAGATTGGAAATGAGCCAAGGAGATGGATATGGGATAAAGGAATAAGGGTTTGCTTTAATTTTATGTAAAAAAATAAAACCTCGTGACATGTTTACTTATCTAACTAATCCTAATAATGTTTTGTCAAAAATAATACAAAACTTAACTAACTTTATATAAGCAAATTTACAATATATTGCTTCAAAAATATCTACGTGAATTAAACATAACTATAATAAAATATTTTTATTTGCCTTAAACTACAATCTGTTTAATAAATACTTATTTGTATTTTTATACACTTGTTATTGGTATAAAGCTCTTTTTAAAGCTAAATCATGCAACCTTATAAATAAAATGGCAATGGTCCTTAAACTATTGCAAATCAAAATTAAATTTGTTTGCACTTTTTTATTTACAATTTTAATTTTAGACCTTATTCCACTCGATCTCAACTAACCTTTTCAGGAATAATTTCTTTCGGAATATTGGTAGTCAATCTTTTTCTTCTCTGTCGGATAATGATTGCTATAAGTAGATGTGTTTTTACTTCTAAGCCCGGACCTTCAAGAGGGAGCAGGACATGAGGCAAAGAAGTATTAGCTGACAGGGGCACTATGTAGAAATCTTTTACAGTCGCAGTGTTAGATACTTTCACGACACCCAGTCTGTAATGCACAAATAGCCAATTAGACTTAACTCGTCTTATCAAACGTGGTTTATTGATAGTCTCTGGTTTAAACTATGGTTAAAGAAGATTTTCTAACTAATGTCTGTCTAGAGTGGCACAGAGGTCTCTCTCTTTCTTTTAGCATAGTCTCAGTGAATATTGTCAGCGCCTAACAAATTCCATAGTTTACATCTTTATTGAAACGGACTCTAGTTCAAACCTGAGACTAAATATAAACTACTATTTGTAATAAGGTGGAACACAATAAAATAAAACTCAACATATTATGATTTAATGGTAACAAACCTATGGCGACTACTCAGGTAACTGTACAGTGCAATGTATTGCATTTTTTCTTCATCATTGGCAGCTTGTAACCGTAAAATGACAATGTCCTTATTGCCTGCTCTTTTCATTTTTCCTATATAATCCCAAACTGTATCCGGGTTTATTCTGCCAACTATATCTAATTCTGCAGCAAGGTCCTCTTCTAAGTCTACAGCATTTCCTGAAACCTAATGACATTTTATTAGTACAAATAAGGTTAATTTCTACAAACTATGATAATATAAACATAGAAGAATATGAAATACCTCATGGGCTGCAACATAAAACCTGGCTACATCAACCATGTTAATACAACCATTCCATACTATTGGTGCTGAATTTTCCACAGTGCTAGTTGGTTCTTGATCACTCTCTACTTCTGGAAAATAATTACACAACAAAAATTAAATATAGTTTGCTGTATCATGTTCTTAAAAGAAGTTGTGTAATAATAATTTATTACACAACTTCTTTTAAGAACATGATCATTAGATCTGACATATATCGGACATCGACCCTAAGCAACTATGTTTGAGGCTGCTGCTCCTTGATGTTGGATATTTTAACTTTGGCATATTATATATTAGATGGTTACTGTAGGAGGGTACAAAATACATTTACCTGATATTTTATCCTGTTTTTCTAAATATTTCCCTGTTTCTATAACATTGCTGTCGATTGAAAAAGATTTTGGTGGATCATAATTTACTTCACTATAGTCAGCTATATCATTCTTGTAGCTATCTTCATAAATATCCTCCCTCGATTTTCTCAAATCCTCTTCAGAAAATGCGGAAGTTATCATTGGTTCATGAGGATCATATTCAGGATGTGCTTCTTTTAACAGGGCTGATTTTGGGCGCTCTATTGAATCAGAATCTGTAGAACTGTAAATAAAACAAATATTTTTCTTGTAGATAAGAAAAGAGTAAGGCCTAATCTATAATATGTCTCTCTGTTAGCAGAATTCTTCACACGTTGTACAGGGTTTTAGACTTTTGGAGTAGACAATCTGTCACTCAGCCTCAATGCATGTACTATTATAAAACAATAAATGTTACTCACTCATTCTTATTCTTACTGGAGTTGTTTTCTTGAGATCTAGAGCGATGTTTCACTTTTTCTTCTGTGCTTAAACTATGCTTCGATCTTGATCTTGGACTATGTCTAGAAGAGTCTTTAGATCTTGAGCGACGTCTAGAGCGGCCCGAAGAGCGAGAACGTTCTCGACCTCGCGATGTGGATCTAGAACTTTCTTTAGAATGCCTCTTAGATTTAACTCTAGATCGTGACCTATGTTTTGATGGCTCATTGGAGTCTGATTTTTCTTTTGAAGATTCTGTTTTAGATTTCTCTTTAGATTGAGATCTCGATCTACTTCTTTTTCTATCGTTTCTACGTGAAGATCGTTTTTCTTTATCCTTTTTATCTGATCTTCTTCGAGAAGAACGTGATTTTCTGCTATCAGAGTCTCTTTTTGATTCACGTCTAGTTCTGGAATGATCTGATGATCCATTTACTTTGTCCTTTTTTTTATTGCTGCCATCCTTTTTATGGCTAGTAGAATCTGATTTCTTTAATCTGAAAATTGAAGCTTATTTTCAGACCATGGTGAAAATGTCTTGTAAAAATAAAATGTTCAACAAAAAGTTTGTTGAACATTTTATTTTTAATATAATTATAGAAAAATTAAACTTTTAGTAAAAAGTAAAAGCAGACTTCAAAGAACAAAATGACCTTCACACAAATTCAGAACAGGTGTTACATGGAAATTATTCATTCATTTAGTTCTTTAGTTAGGTTTTATTTTTATTGAAATTTTAATTTTTGTACCCTTTTGAATGGACTAAGGAATATCACAATATCAGCCTAACAACTAGAATTTTCTCTAAATAGTTACATGTAAAACTTCACCCCTATTTCCTCATCCTTCAGGGTGGAATATCTTCCCCAATTTTATATGGAACCACCCCTGAAGTGTAAATTATTTAATAAAAACAGAATCATTAAAATAGGTTCACTATTGGCAAAGACATCGCGTAACATACATACAAAAAAAAATGTTGAATTGAGAACCTTCTGCTTTTTTAAAGTCAGCTAAAAACATTTATAATTAACGTTAACGACTGTTAAAATGATTGTTATAAAACTTACACGTCTTTAGCATCCTCTGTTGGCGGCTCATTACCCATGGAATCATTGAGGGCTGTAACTAGATCTTCCACTGGCACATTTGGATCTAATTCTGTAGAAACAGATTCTTTTGTTTCCATTACCTAAAAAGTACATGAAATTCACTATTGCAAGTTGATTTTTTACACATAAATTATATTATAATTTACAAAAAAAATCGTATTCATATTATGTGTAGTAACTTTTATACTAATAAAATGCAGTCTACCTCTTCTCCTTTGTGTGTCTTAAGAACATATGTTTTGCTGGCAGCTAAGAGATCCAATTCAGATTTTTTTATTAACTCAAGCGTATGCTTTGCTTCTTTGTCCCTCCATTGTGCTAACTCTTGACTCGCTAATTCTTCTGGGGATAACCTTACCTATAAAGATATTTAAATTAAAATATTAAACAAAATGTTTTCCGGAAAACCCACAGGAATAAAATATACATACCAATTGCTGAGGTGTAATTGTACGATCACAAATTTTTTGCCACAGTGATAGATTTTTTCTATCCTTTATATTAAACATGAGTGATCTGTATTTCGCCTTATATTTCATTCCAACATCACGGAATAATTCGTGCAATTCAAACTCTGTGTCAATTGCAAATTGTTGTATTTCTTCTTCAGTAAATTTAGGGCCCGACGTTTCCGCCATTCGGATACTCATTTGCTCCTGCAGTGCTTTTTTCACATTGTCCCTTATTGGTTCTGCAGAATTCGTTTTCATTTTGTTTTCAGAGACGTCTTTTCTTCGTGGTGTTGACGGTGGAACTGAAGGCGTCTATAAGGAATTGATTATCGTTAGTACGCCAAACTCGTAATCAAAGTGTAAACATAAACATATCAAGGTTGCTCTGTGACACATTATTATACGCGTGCGCGCTAATAATATAAATTCACTGTTCCCGCCTTCTTTGAAAGATTCATGTGAATAAAGGCGAAATATATTACAATTTGTATAATAAGCTAAGATTACGTACATGTAGTGTATTTTCATATTTTATAGAACTTTTAATGAGATGAGTTATATAATTTAATATTATGTACTAATAGCAATATATATGTACTATTTAAAACAAGAAGAAGTATGCAGTCTAAAATATTAAATATTGATATAATATTATAATAAAAGTTGTTTTAATTGTAATAAGTACATGCTTTAAATATTAACTTGTGCAATATAACAAGTATATTCAAAGCATATAGACATAAAATGACATCACAGGTAAAAAAATATAAGTTATATGTACATATGAAGTTCATTTCAGCATTAGGCCATGAACTTGACAATTACATAATGGCTAACCTTCCGTAGTGGAATATTTTTAGCTTTACGATCTTAATCTTTAATTTAATGGCTACATCAAATGCTGATAGAATATTTGACAAGTAATAAAAATTCCTATCTGGTTTTAGCAACATTTACATCTCTTGTCAAGTGCTACTGTATAAATCATTATTTCACTCCCTCCTTATGATGGGTGATCGCCCCTGAACTGAAGAGTTATATTATTGAGTTGATTGTTTTGACTGTTTGTTATAATATATATTGATTCATCATCATCGTTACAGCGCTTCACAAGTTCACTGCTGAACATAGGCCTCTCCCAAGGAATGCGACAACGCACAGGTCCGAGCCACTTGCATCCATCGACCTCCTGTATGTCTCACCAGGTCGTCACTTTATCTAGTGGGGGGACGCCCTACACTTCGCCTGCCGGTACGAGGCTGCCACTGGAGAACCTTTCTTCCTCATCGGTGGTCGATTCTTCGAGCTATATGGCCGGATCATTGCCACTTCAGCTTACTAATACATTGGGCTATGTTAGTTACTCTGGTTCTACTGCGGATATCCTCGTTTTTAAGTCTATCACGCAGAGAAACGCCAAGCATAGCCCTCTGTAAAGCTGGCTGAGCGACTTTGTGCTTCCTCATACGGCCAGCAGTGAAGGACCACGTCTCAGATCCATAGGTCATCACTGGCAACACACACTGGTTATACAATCTAGTTTTGAGGTTTTGAGCTGTGTCTGACGAGATATATCGTCCGGCCGGCAACGAATCTGCAATTCCCCTGGTGTTGCAGTTGTTCGTGGGCGGCGGTAATCACTTCACATCAGGTGAACCGCACCTGCACCTGCAATTCAAGATATCGGTCTCGGTAGATAAGTCCTTTTTTAAAGGAAGCCATTTTACAGGTTTCTCAGAATGCTGATAACAAAAATTACGAATTAATAGATGACTATGTTTTAGTGTCATGTTCGTTATTTCTCGGGGTGTTAAGGACAATGAAACTGACCCATTCATGATGTTGCATGAGCCTATCACATAAAATACTTACCTCATCTTTGAACTGGGCTAGAGAAACAAGTATAGTATATATAGATGGTGATATAACGTGCGCCGTGTAGTGGCAGTTAAGAATATCCACTACCCCATATCTTCCTCCGAGTAAGAGGTGGAGGGAAACAGGCAGGAGATGGGCAGCAGCATCATCCTGATAACGGCAATAGTACAATAAAAAAACTGAGGTTGCCTACCCGCTCGCCAACGTGGCAACTATGGCGAACATCCACGCATAAGCAACGACACAAATAAACGGCCCCGCTATTCCTGGCTACGGTGGCGACCATGGTAACGGCTCCGTCGGGGTGCTAAGAATCTCCGGTGGAGGTTTCGTTGCCACCTAAAACGACTACACCTGGCAATATTTAACGCACAGACCCTGAGGGCTGACGAGAAGATCCTAGAGCTGTAAGAAGAGATAGACAAGTTGCGCTGGGATATTATAGGCTTATCTGAGGTCCGAAGAGAGGGGGAGGACGCGGTAATCCTCGAATCCAACAACTTGTTCTAATATGAGAGCGGAGCGGTGAGCGATCATGAGTCCCAAGATGTCGGATTTATCGTCCACAAGACTTGTTAAGATTGTGAGTGTGTCGACGAGGGTTGCGTATCTCATACCACAGAATAAATAATAGGACAAGAACTGACGGATAACTCTCTGATAGCACACTTGCGATTTTAACCTAGTTAAAATGTTCATAATAATTTGCACGCCTCGGAGGCGACTATCATGAAATTAGCCTGCTTCGAAACAAAAATTAATGCGCCGCACGTGTTAAATCAAAATGCACCTTACATTTACGCGCCTTTGTTAAGGCCGGCCTTACTGTATGGTTAGGTGTTGTGAGAAAACAAATAGAATCCTTTGATATTAGTTAGTATATAGTAGAATACATCGAGGTGTTATGCAACATTTTAGTATTTTTTTGTTAAAAAACGTTACCCCCACACTAGGATATTCTCCTGTATCGGTGGAGGCAATTAACAAACATAAATTGCCCAAGAACAAACATTTAGACCCGGAAAAATTATTTGTAAGCCATACAAATACTTGTTCCGTGCGGGATTCGAACGCACGGCCCCAGCTGTAATTCCGTCGAAATTTGGACGGTGCTACAGTCCAGCTTCAGCGGTGCCAAGTTGACTCTCGGTATATCGAAGTGCTGAAGTATTTGTACAGCAGTGCTACGATGGCTATTCAAGTATAGAACCAGAGTACGAAACGTATCCCTACTGCAGAGAGGTGTAAGACGGGGTGACGTTATATCCCCGAAACTCTTCACCGCTGCATTGGAAATTGTCTTCAAGCTACTGGACTGGAAAAGATACGGTATCAATATCAATGGCGAGTACATCACTCACCATCGATTTGCCAACGATATAGACCTTATGGCAGAATCACTAGTGGACCTAAAGACTATGCTCAATGAACTCAATAGTGCCTCCCAACGGATAAGTCTTAGATGAACATGGACAAAACAAAGATCATGTGTAACATCAATGTCACACCTATGCCAGTAGTTGTTGGGAGCACTAAGCTCGAGGTTGTTGATAAATATGTTTATCTGGGCCAAATACTTTTTACGTTTACTTAGGACAAATAGTCCGACTAGGTAAGTCCAACTTCGACTGAGGTCAATAGACAGATTCCACTCGGCTGGGCAGCGTTCGGGAAATTACCTCAAAACTTGAAAACGAGATTGTACCAGTGCGTGTTGCCAGTGATGACTTATGGATCTTAAACGTGGTCCTTCTCTACGCTTAAGGTCGCTCAGCGAGCTATGAATAGGGCTATGCTCGGGGTTGCTGTGCGTGATAAACTTAGAAATGAGGATATCCGTAGTAGAACCAGAGTTATGACTGATTAGTAAGCTGAAGTAGCAATGGTCCGGCCATATAGCTCGAAGAACCGACAACCGATAGGGAAAAAGGTTCTTGAGTGGCAGTCGGTAGGCGAAGTGTAGGGCGACCCTCCCACTAGACGGTATTTAAATTTCCGCGCATTTACGTTTTTTTTATATATTATTTTTCAAAGAGTAGTCAATTTTAAACTTAAGTTCAAATATATAAATAATGAATAATGATATACCGTTATTGCAGTTTTTGATAATACGAGTAAATAAGGCTTTTACTTTTATTTGAAATTATCCCAAATTGAATGTAATTTATGGGCAACAACTACGTGTACACACGCTCGTCAATATGCGATTCTTGTTACGATGTTACGAATGTGTGCGTGTGTAGTAAAATAGTAAGCATTATATATTTATGAATGACCATCAGTTAAAATAATGCATTACCATGCATTTTGAATTTAAAAGATAAAAGGAACAGAATGTTGAGATTTTTTTTAATTAGATTTTTTATTTCATAGATATTCGGTATTCGACCGAATATGATAAAAGTATCCGAATAGGCCGAATACGGAATAATAACCGAATATTCATTGCAAGTCTAATTAGAATAATTCCTTTATTCAAATTCCAAACATTCATTCCATTGTGCTGACATAGTAGGTAGGATGACCAGGCTTTACGTGCTTTCCTACGCACGGGGGTGAAACACCGCCAACTTCCTGACTCCGGATTGCTACTGAGTATTTCTTGACATTCACTTTACACTTGGACGCTGATGATAGCTAGTCTATGTTGAGACTGGCTGCCTTGACTGCAATTCGGTCTGAAGGACATGTTAGCAATACATGTCCTTCAGACCGAATAGTACCGACCGAATAGTACTTCAGACCGACAGTAATTGGGCATAAACTTGCGATATTATAATTTGTAGTCACTAGGTAACCTTGTGTATTATGGTATCTATCGTTAAGATAGCATCAGTTTTAGGAAACGATAATCGAAAACGCAAAGTACATTTAAATGGAGAATGGGAAATTCTAGAAGGTTCTTATTGCATCGGATGGATTCCGGTTTTATCATCCTGTATTTGTGCTAGATATGAAATATCCAGGTTAACATCGGAAAGTATAAAAATGTTTTACCTTTTCAATTGTTGGCTGAGATTTGCTTGTAGTACGTGCAGGCTTGCGCGGTTCACTTGTTTTTGTTACAGATGGAGTATTGTGCGTTTTTGGAGTATCGAAAATTTGTTGCTGCTGTTGAGCTTTAGGAGTAACTGGAGTCTTAGGCTGTATAACAGGTTTCATTTCTT
Organism: Parnassius mnemosyne; assembly: GCA_963668995.1. Classification (NCBI taxonomy): domain Eukaryota; kingdom Metazoa; phylum Arthropoda; class Insecta; order Lepidoptera; family Papilionidae; genus Parnassius; species Parnassius mnemosyne. Next base: position 33,806,486 of record CAVLGL010000137.1, on the reverse strand, counting down.
CTTTTGGTGATTGGAGTGGCTTCACAACTTTATCTTTATTTTCTTTTGTGACAAGTTTTGGTGCAGTTTGCTCAGTAGCTTTTCTTGGAATCCTTTCAAAGTTTAATGTAGTCTGTATTTTATTTGATTCAGTGGAGGATTTTTTTCGTGAAGGGTTTGGCTTAATGGTGCTAAGTGTTCCGGGGCGAACAACTTCAAATGTTGGATTTTTTTGCAACCAGGATTTCAGATTTTCTGCAGTTGGTGCATTTGGACCAGCCAATAATCTTCCAGTTTTTCTTTCATAAACAATAACCTACATAGTAAAAATTTAAAAATTAAAAATTATTAGTTTCATACATATATAATATGAGTCTTTGTTGTGAAAAATACATACCCTTGATTCAGATTTAATTTTTTCCGGAACTTTTCCTGTTTCATCTGGCTTTGTTTGCACCTGACTGCTTAAAGAGTCCTGTGCATGTTTTAAAATACAAGTATCACTGCAATAAATGCTACTAGCACGAGCTGATTTCTTACATACAATGCATTGTAATGCATTTGTTTTCGTACCAAATGCAAGTGCAGGTTGTGTTGAAGTTTTTGTTTCTTCATTGTCAATCGTTTTCACAGTTGTGGCAACCTAAGGAAGTAAACTTAAATGTAAATAATTCACAAATACTTAAATAAAGAATACTAGTAATCTTCCAGTGGTTGAAATTCGACCATAACTCATTCTATTTTTAAGTGTGTATCAGGCGTGCTGTATTTCACTTTCAACTTTCATATATATATTTGTTATCTATGCTTTTTTTAACTAACAATCTCCACTCTGAGTGACTGTTTGACTTAGACTATTATGTGTTTGACATTGCCAGTATGAATGTAAACAATTAATGTTATATAAAGTATTTGTATCACATATTATATATAAATTTTAGCTTCCTGCACATCCTTTTCATATTAACTTTAACTATTCTCACACTTCCCCACTGTGCACGCAACATTCTTAAAAATCTATACAAAATTTTCTCAAATTTTTCAAATGTTATATTACTTGTGATATGTAAAATATTTTGCTACAAATAGTTCACAGTACAAATTTCGAAAATTTACCTTGTTATTATTTTTATTAACTGTTTTTATGCTTTTAATACAGTTAGGACACCGCCACTCTATACCCTGCTCTTCCATTTGTTGTCCCATAGCCTTTGTAATATTAACACATTTACCATGGAACCAATCTTCACAACTATCACAACATATCATGAAGCGGTTGTTGTGGGGTTGTTTACAAATACACCACAACCTGTAACATAAAATATTACTTTAAGAAATTTCTAGACATAGAAAGCTCCTTCCCACATCTAGAATAATTTGCAATAATTACAGCATTAGAATGAGGAAGAAAGGTTCTGGACTGGTAGCCTCGTACGAGTAAGCTCAGAGTAGGACAACCCCCCCCCCCTACTAGATGGTGTGACAACCTGGTAAGAGATGCAGTAAGTTGATGGATGTAGATGCCTCAAGACTGTGCTTTGTTGCATTCCTTGGTCTAGGCCTATGTTCAGCGGTAAGTCCACCGCTGAACATAGGCCTAGAGGCCCTAAAGGGCTGTAATATGATGATGATGATTGACGTTTGGCGATCAAAGTACCGCAGTTTCGTACTATTGCGCATCTGCCCCCACCCATCTGCCCCAACTTAGGCGAATAACGTTTAAGAAAATTTACAATGAGAAAAAACCCTGCCGAAGAGGAATCTTGGAATTTGATTGCGGTTAATTGTTGCTTCTGTTTTATTGTCGGCGGATCTCTGATAATAAAGAAAGAAGAATCAGACTACAAGCAACTTAGTTTTAAGTTTTATTTTCTTAAACATTATAGTGAATGATTTCTGTTTCATTTGCGCAAATATCTGTGGCCCATTTTTGTCCTAACGTGTAACCACAAATATGTAAATTTGTTTAGGGTGTGATTTTTATTATTTTGTTTTATACATAAGATATCAACAGTGATTAATTCTAATAGATTTTTATTAACTTTTTATGACAAATAATGACGTCATTGTGTAGGCTGAAGAATTCACTATTTTCGTCCAACATAGAAAAAGTATTAACTCATAAACTGATATCTTACATATTATTATATGTTTACATTAACCAAATACTAACATTGTTTTTGGCGTATTTTGATGATCATAATTCAACCAAATATCCTATGAGTTAAAAAAATATAGCTTGCTTAAAATAATTGGTACTCGCGTCGGCAGTACGAAATATCGCGTTATTCTCTTTTTGCTACTGTAGATAAACTCCGCATTGTACGTGCGTTGTAAAACTCTTGTGTGAAGCTCCCGCAATCTTGTTCTCCACACATACCATAGGGTAAATAATTGTTGTTTATTTGTTAAAACTAGCGGAGTAAACTCACTCAAATTGATTGATATTTTGAAAAAAGAATTTTTAGGAACACAGAAGCAAAGCAATTTTAATCACAAGGGCTATTCATAAAATCAAAAATCATAACAAAGATACTAATCTTGTTTTAAACAACACCAAGTCATTTGACAACTTGACAGTTTGATTTTGAATCACACCAGATATTGGCCTCACTTCATTCTTCTACACTATGACGTCATTTGGAGATGAAATAACGCTAATATTTGTTTTTTGCTATAATAAATATCATCCATCACATAAAATATCTCTAAATAGCAAAATGAGATTTAGGAATGAACAATCTCAAAACAGTTTCAAAATCCTAGCACTACTGGAAAGTAATTTTCTTTAAATACATAACAAATTGGCTAGAAGATTAGATGGTAGAGCCATGCTGCAGTTATATTAGTAGTGGCACAAATGGGTCGGCTCGACCGGGGAAGGACCACGCTCTCACAGAATACCAGCGTAAAATAGCAGCTTAATACACTGCTGTGTTTCGTATGGTGAGTGTAGAGAACTGGAGACTCATTTTACTGGAAACGAGGCATTCCATCTTAGTCCTCATGGGTGACAACGCATCTGCATTTTGATTCGTAATTGAGGATAGATGTAGATTTTTATGGGCCACAGTGACCTCTTACCATCAGGTGAACTGTATGCTCGTTTGTTACCCTTATCCTACAAAAAATCAAGACAATATTTGTATACCTGTTAGGATCATCCTCAGAGTTCCAGCTTTCTTGAGATTCAGCTGATGCTTTTTCTACAATTGGAGCTTGTTCAGCCTGTTCTTGTTTCTTCATTGTTAGTTTTCTATTAACATACTGCTTTGATACATGATGTAGCATTGGTTCTGAAGGTGTCATGACAGGAGAAAGTGGCGGCTGTATTGGTACTGCCACCCCACTGGTTGAAACTGATGAATCCACTTGACTTTTACGTTTTGAAGCCCTAGTAGCTGGTGCTTCAATAGGAGGCAAGGTTATAACACGGCCATCACGCCGGACAATCTCTATTGGATCTTTTCTTGGTGCATTAGTCTTTATAGTCTTAGATGGAGTTGGTAAGAAAGAAGGATTTGTAACTTGAGGTTGCTGAGGGATTGTAGAAACAAGTGGTTGTGTTTTAGCAGATAATGAATCAACTTTGCCAAGAACTTGTTTGTCAATTACTTCCTGCAAGTTTTCAGAACTCTCTACTAACTGAGCCACATGCATCAATAAATCTTCTGTCAAACCCTCTTCTTCAGGTTGTAATCCAGCCAATAAGTCTAGTGTTGGAGATAATGGTCCAGCCAAACTCGGACTATTAATTACATTTGCATTAGAAGATATACTTGGTTGGTTCTTCATTGGGGTAGGTGTGGTTTCTTGAAGTATCTGAGCTAAACTTGCATCATCTAATTGTGGTATGGTATCATAGCTCTTAACAGATTTGTCAGTTGCAATTACATTTTTAGTGTTAGGTTTAGAATTCGATTTCTGCAAAACTTGAGTTTTATTTTTTTCTGAATTATCAATTAATTTATTACCATCTGCTAATTTAGAATCATTGATCTCAGTAGTTTTGGCAATGATATTGGCTTTTTTATTTGTTGACATAGTTTCTTTGTCAGATTTAGGCAATGCTTTGTTATCTGTTGATACCCTTCTGATAACATCTGGTGTGGAAAACAATGATGTCATATCCGAAAGCAAGGCAGTGACGTGAGCAGGTGTTTTCTTTTCCTTTTTAACTGTTTTTGGTATTTGTTTAGGAACAATCTTTGCCAGATCACTTCCTGCACCAGTGCTAGTTGGTACTTCTAAAGAGAGACTTTCTTTATTTGACAATACACTTAAATCACTTTCTTTCTTTTCAAGGGTAGAATTTTTTTGCTGTAATTTCTTTTCTTTAATGTCCCGTCGAACGATGCTCCTGTTAGATCTATACTTTGGTGTGGTTCTTCCAGATTTATTGTCTTTAGACTGAGAATTCTTTAAAATTCTGGGTTTGATTTTATTCTTCTTCAATTTAAGTGCAAGAGACCTATCTTTAGTATCTTTATAGTCAGAATCAGAGTCTCTATCAGGTGCACTATCACTAGAGGAGCTTACTGAAGATGAATCAGTGTTATCTTCAAGTTTCTTTTCTTTATTAGTCTTCTTTGCAACATCATTCACATTTTTTGATTTACTTAATACAGGTAAAGGTTTATTCAAAACATCTTTACCCTTTAAGAGCACAGAGGTATCTGTAGGATTTATAACTATCTTTTTACCTTTTGGTATAATTTGTTGCTCCAATATAGTAATTTTTTTAGTGCTTTGAACAGGCTTTGGAGGTGCAGTATGAGTGATTTCAATAACTGGATCATCAAACCCTGTAAAAGCTTCATTTCCTTGTGGTAATGCTTGACTTGGTGATTTAAGTGGTGTATAGCAATGATCATTATGAAATCCTACAAGACTGTTTTCCCTAGTCTCTATTCTTAAAGATTGTAACATTTCTGCACCACTATCTGAAATGATTTTAGTGAGTTAATATTTTTTTACATCATTATTATATATTTATATGACATACAACCCAGCTAAGTTAATTTGAAAGCGACATCCGTCATCTGAGCGAAACTTCGCTCAGATGACGGAAGCGCATCAAACTAACTACAAAGATGTAGTGTTTGTTGAATACTATTGAGTATCGATTCATTTATTGGGTGACTGAGTGCTAAATAAAATAGTAAAAAGTATGTAATTTTTTTTATATTTAATAAATTTTTTATCATCAAATAAAAAGGTTATTCAGTAAATGATAATTCAATAATTCACACATTCACAGTCGGACAGATTGAAAAACCAACAAATAAAGAACAATCACACAAAAATGTATAAATACTAAATAAAGATACTAAACATATAAGATTAATTTAACTAAACTTAAAATTTAACCTTGGCGGGTTGTAGCTATATTAAAGAAAATTGATAATCTCTACCATATTTAATAATGCTGTTTGGTTCATCATAATAACTATCCACAGATAGTGTAACATGAGGTATCTTATCATCTTCATTTTCAGAATCAGTTGCATCATCTGGTCTTCCTTCATGCCCAACACGAACCACACTTATACCAGCTGCTTGTGATCCATCAGTACCTGTACAATTACATCTATAATTAAATGTTGAAGATTGCAAAAGATAAATTGTTCACAAGAGTTGTCACCATGGTAAGTAAACAACGTAAAATGAAGTATGCAGTATCATAAAATAATGTTATGATAACTTTTGAGATAATAAAAACAATAAATTGATTTAATTATTATTATATAGAAATTCTCACTAGGCCACTATACTGGGGAATTGCAGAGTCAATAATACTGGAAATTCCGTGTCCTTCTGGAATCCTCCACAATGATATCCTAGATTTTATTATGTCAAGATTTAATGAGGAATTAGTGACAATTAGTGACTTCAGAAAAATAATTAGTGACTTAATACTTCACTATTTTGGGAGGATTCTAGCTTGAATTCAAGCTAGCAGCCTCCCTTTGAAAACACCATTATTATCTATATCTGAGATGTTATTCCTTTTTTAAAATTTGGTCTTTCATTGTCATAGGGAGGAAGAGGATACCGGCATGTAGTTTATATATCATAGAATAACTCCAGAACGCCTATGTTATTATTATTTTTATAGCATCTTACTCTGTGAAATATGTGTCAATATTTAGTGCATTTTAGTTTAAAAAAATCAATTTGATTTATGAGCTAGAATTTAGTGAAAAAGTTACTTAAAGCACTAAGCATGCATAAAATGCAATAAGAAGTCAGAATATTATGTATGGTAGTTATGGTAGTAAGTAGACACTTTCTAGGCCTAAAACCATCCCATATATTTGATAGGAAGCCTGTGCCCAGGAGTGGGACATGTATATGCTGTAACTTTACTACTTTACAGCATTTAGCACAAGATTATGATTTTATTAATTTATAAGAACAGTTGCTTGCCATAAAAGTGTAGAGTATACATAACATTTTTTAAAGTTTTCGTTAGATTCTAATTTATGGCACATTTATTTTACTTCATTATCATCATCATTACAGCCCTTCACAAGCCCACTGTTGAACATACACCTCCTCCAAGGAATGCCACAAAGCATGATCCTGAACCTCCTGCATCCATCGAATTCCTGCATGTCTTACCAGGTCATCACTCTATCTACTGGGGGGGCACAATACACTTCACCTCTCGGTACGAGGCTGCCACTTGAGAACCTTTCTTCTCCATTGGTCTTCGGTTGGCCAGCCCATATTGCCATTTCAGGTTACTAATCTGTTGGGCTATGTCAGTTACTCTGGTCAGTCTTATTTTATATGCCCATGTAAAATTATAAATGTTTTGTACACTATTTATATTTTTATACAATAAAATAAGAAATTACAAATATAGAAAGCAAATTCATTTTATGAAACATGGAATGTAATCATTAACCACATGGAATGTTGCCATAATTGGTAGCCATTGATACTGCCTCCTATTGTTGAAATTTGCACCTGACATAATATACAAATTTAGGCTGTAACTAGCTTTGAGTAGAACACATTTTAGAAATGAGGTTGTAATAAAAGAAGGAGGCTACTTTTTGCACTGAGCTATTGCAATTGTCCCATCTTCAAATTAGGGAAGGCGTCTTGAAGTTCAGTATATGTTTAGCTATGTTTGTATTGTCATACCTTTCAAAGAATAATAGACAAGAAATATTGCACAATAATAAGAAGCTACTTATATTGGTCGGATGATGATTTCATTGACATTTTAACTAATCTCCATTGCTATATATTTGTGAATGCAACTTGGTTATTACACTACTATATTAAGTAAATATGAAATAAAACATAAATATATCTTTAAGTATGTGTATTTTACAAAACAAATAATGTTATCTCTCTTGGTCACGTAAATGTCCATTGAATAAAAAGACATGCTCTTAAAGCATGTTCCTTGTTCTCTCTTACTCTCACCCCATAGTTCACATTTGACAAGTAAAGATTAAACAACATAAAATTTAAAGTACATGTCAAAATATTGACATCCTCCTTCCATTTCCTTGTGCGAATCTTAATCTGATAAGATTGGTTAACTTTTTGATTTATATCCACTTACTTAAACTTATGTTTTCAGTTAAAGTAAGTACACAAAATTTAAAGATTATACTTTGACATTTCTTCAGCATTTTTCTGTAATTTATAAAGTACAAAATATGAAATGTAGTTTAATAATATCATAGACATAATACTAAGTTTAACTTTTACTTATTTTGGTATATTATATATTTTTTTTGTGGTAGAGCCACTCTACATCTATGTTATAATTGTAGCACAAATATGTCAGCTGGATCTAGGTAGAACCACACTCACAGTTAACCAGTATATAAAAGAAGCTTGATGCTGCTGTTCCATATAATGAGTGTAGACATTTAAAGACCTTGTGACAACGCATCTGCATTTAGATTATATATGTAGATGTCTATGGACCACAGCATCCACTTAAATCAGGTGGACTGTGTGCCCGTTTGTCACCCTTATTCTATGAAAATGTAAAAATGTATTGGTTTATCTTTGGCATATTTGGTAAGGTAAACAGGAAATCGATGGGTACAGGTGGCTCAAGACCATGTTTGTGATATCCGTTGGGTAAGGTTTATGTTCAGTCAGCAACGAAAAAGTGCTGTTATGATTATGATAATAACGATATTTTGTGCAAAATTGTTTACAAACACAAATTGTATGAACATTTGTAAATGACTCAGTTGTACATTTGCCAAAGTGTTACTATTAAAGAATTGAATTCATATTTAATACATAAATTAAACAGAGTTGTACTAACCCATTAGAGTGCCCAATAATTTTTGGTCGACAGATAGAGACCCATCTTTGTTGACAATAACAACAACTGAACTATCGGTTTTTGATGAAGGACCATTGAGATCCGTATAGTTAGTTATAACAGTATTAGCCATTTTTGTAACAATTCATGCCACTAAATTTCCTCACAACTTCTCTATTTTTAGCCACATAAAATACAAGTCTGTAACGCATCTAACTATAATAAACACGCTGGACGCCATTTTGAAATCCGCCAATGTCCTCTGTGTCTCCCAAGCAGCAAAACAAAAGGCGCCGAGCGTCTAGTTTAGAATATTAAACATTTGTACTTGTAAGAATAATGTATTTCAGTGTACGTTTATTAACAAAGTATTGCAAATCCAATATATTGGTAAATCGCAGTTATGTACCAGACTTCAGGTAAATTAACAATATTTATGTATGTACCACTCTTATCTATGGTATGTACCTCTCGGTAGCAGTGTTGCCAACAACTTGGAACCTGATATCGCCATTTTTCACGCATTTAGTAGCCAAATATAGCCTAATTTGAGCTAAGGTAGCCTAAAATAGCTCAAACATCAAAACATCGCTATGAATAAATAAAACGTAATTTTTAACAATTTGTTTATTCATAAGATGTATATACAGTATCAAATTAAAAAAAATCAGCAATTATCATTTGCTGCCAGCAGCAACAAAGCATCAGCAAGACTTTCACCGTCAAAATTTTTTGTAGCCTCTGCTGTGCTGGTTCTGGCGCAAGCTTCGCTGGAACTGGAAACATTAATTTTTCTCCCAGCATGTAAACTGATCATATGATTGCTCGTTTGAAAATTGTTGCAACAAATATTTCGGACATTCATATATGTACGGATTCTAAGAATTGCAATCAGCATGTGTAGTTACATTCTGTTCCTTAATTTTGTCTTTATCGTGTCCATCACACTAAAAAATCTTTCTGCGATAGCACTACTTAAAGGTAATGAGAGACATTGCAATGAAAACTCGGCAAATTCTAGAAACATGGGATTTCCTCCAGCATTCTGTATTGTGAATACCTGTACCCAAAAATTTACGATATCATTGGGAGAAGCTGTACCGATTACTTCGATGCGCAACGTACTTAAAGGAGTCATTGGTTCATTATAGTTTCCTGGTCAATATTAGGTTTCCCTAATTGCCAGGGAAAATCATCGATGTCGGGTCTGAGAGGCACACATATATAGGCTTGATGATAAATGTTCAATTTTTTCCACGTCTGACACATTGAGTCGTAGCCTGTTAACTAATTCCTCCACTAAGCGCACGAGAACATGCACGCACAAGACTCTAGGAAAAATTTCGAAATTATAGGCAAATGAAATACATAGCCGGTATTAATGCTTTTAATAACAAATATTATTAACATCGAAGCAAATACTTACAATCTTATTGCATTCTAAATTTGGTTACTTAATATATGCAACAGCCTAAGTTAGAAGCCCTACTTCCTAATGCTTTCTCCGTGTATTTGAATCTACCCGTCTCTCTCGCGCATTTCTACAGATGAGTGAAAGTGACAGTGATCCTTAGTTTTATAGTATTCCCCGAAATTAACAGTGCTGCCAGTTTTTTTTATTTTTGCGTAGGAGGTATTATTTTACGCTAATATAAACTTCTGTTGTGATTCAGTCTAATTGAACGTCGATCGTTTTGTTAGTTAGTTAGTTGGTTTTTTTTTTTCGTTCATCTCCCTAGTAGCCTATTTGGCGATCAGTCGCCTTTCAGAATTTTTTGTAGCCGATTTCCAACTCGAGTAGCCAAATTAGGGAAAAATCGCCTACGTTGGCAACACTGCTCGGTAGAGAGCACAAAGTATCTTTTTATAAATTATAACCACAAATTATAAAGTTGTATGATTATAACCACAAACTAGTAAGAAGTGCTAGTGCTAGAATAGAGATAAATTTTTTAATTGTATTCTGTGGTATGTACCAAAGAGAATATAATCATTAATCAGATATGATTAGGAGGCGGGACCCGTAGATGGAGGATTGACTAGATAAAGCATTCGCGTATGCTTTTGAGATAGAAATAGGCGGGAGGTACTTTCACAGGGTTACCAGATATTGTTCCATTTCCCCCGTTATGGGTTTATTTATATTCACAGCACTTACATTCATACAAAAAACTTAATTGTTACAATAAAAAAAATGTTCTTTTATAATTCAGATGATTAATTAATTTGTCTAAAAAACACATGCTGTGACTAAAAACTACGGGCGGAAACGGCGTAAAAACAGAATCATCATTCTGTATTCAACGGCGCATCGACGATTTTACTGGACATTCAATAACTCTTTGGATTTCTATGGCACTAATAGTACAAAGTGTGATATCGCTAATAAATAACAATATGTTATGTATGTACTTAAATATTAATTGAGAATAAAAATATTTAATAATAAACAAAAATTTCCTTGTGTCGAGTTTTGTTGTTTTTACAAAAAAAAAAACATTAATGTTTTAACATACCATTGCATCACAAGTTCAGTGCTGAACACAGACCTTCGAAAGGAAAGGGTTTCCACTTAGGTTTTGTGGTACAAAACACGGTTATGAGCCTACTCCCGCGATTTCCTGCACGTTTTGCTAAGTTAGTTAGTTAGTTAGCTTAGTGTCTTGTGTGTGGCAAGTTGTGGCGTACAAGAGAATTTGTCTGTACACGGGATGATATTACCCCGCTTCGTAAGCAATAATACAAGATGGGGATGGGGCAGCAGCACTTTCCCGATGAAAACTTGAAATAATAAATAACTGCGGCGGCCAACCAACATAACACATATTTTCACGCAGGCGTGGCAACTATGGCAAAAGTCATCCTATGAGGATATCTATGGAAGACCTTTTTTAGGTGACTTACTTATGGTTAGGTGGCTTAATCATGTTACCTAATTGTTAAGGTGGTAAAATGTTTAGTTAATATACGTTGTAAAGCATCAACAAAGGGTTTGTTTTTGTAATATGTTGGTATATAAAATAAAAACGAATGTTTTATAATATTCTATTTTAATTTACCATGCAGTGTAAGATTATCTGCTATCTCATATCATTCCATGGGTGGTGTATGAGGCGACATAGGGAAACATCAAAGAAGATAAACAGGAGCATTGTCCTGATAACAGCTAAATAAAAAAAAAACAGTGGTTGACAACCCGCTTTCAAAGCGTTGAAACTATACCAAATAACTATAATCATGTTTATGTTCAACAGTGGACTTTTCATAGACTGTAAAGATATATATTCTATTTAAATGAAAATATATTGAAATTTAAAAAGGACTAAATTTTGTGTACTTACACAACATTTAGAAATATTAACAATGTTACATTAAGTAAAAGAAATGAAAACACAATTATATATTAAATATAATTCAATAAAATCAAAATAAACAAACGATTACTTATTAATTTTTGATCACATTAATAAACAACAAATTTAACAAAATTTTTGTCTTCTTTCCTTGTAATTCCTCGTTGTAATTATTGGTTTGAGTAGCTTTAGAATTTCTCAAAAACGTGCATTTGTAAATTTGATTTATACTTTTGCATGGCAGAAATTCTTGGGTGCTACTTAGATAGGTAATACTTATCTTTTGTCAAAAACATCTTTATTACATTTATTTCTTAATTTATTTACACATTAATGTTTATAACACCTTTATAAAAGGGATTAAGGGTGGACTAAATGTCCCATTGGTAGGCATTCCCAGTCAGTTCTACAATTATTATTGCATAATAAATTATTCATTTGTATATTTAGGTCAGGACTTTAAATTACTTATTTATTTCTTTTATTTAAATCTTTATTTGCATAAAACATGGTAGTACAGATAAAGTTCCAACATTTGTAAATGAGGATTCATGTTTAGTCAATACATCTATAAGTAAATATTTTGTCATTATCATGCCACCCAATTATTACAAGTCATAATAATACAGAATGTCAGCATTTAAAAATAAAATAAGCAATGCTAGTCAATTTTTAATACATACATAACAATGTATAAAATCATAACTACCAACAAGATCAAACTTATATCACTTATGGAGAAACAACAAGATACAACAAGAAATTATAACATTTAAAAAAATTATCTTAATTATATTATAAATTATATAAGTTAAGCATATTTAGTCCATCTAAAACAACGAGGTTTAAAATGTTTTGAGCATACACTGCTAAGTTTTGTTGGTGACCTATAATCACTACCAGTAGCGATTATCCAACAGTTACGGATAGCTGATTCCTTAGGAAAGCTGTGAAATAATATATTTAAAAGAAATTAAAATATTAAATATATAGTACACTTTTATATCAAGGTATTTAAAAAAAATCAAGTATGTGTATCTGTGCATAAATACAATACCTATAACAATTAAAACAATATCAATTGATTGAATTAAATAGCAAGTATATGTAAATGTAGTGATAATATTATTCATACCAAACATTTAAAAAAATTATGTACATATTAAGCTTTAGATATTGTTCATTAATACATTTACAGCCTAACAAATGTCCTCCACCGCTGAACATAGACCAAATGTCCTCCACCGCTGAACATAGACCTCTCACACAGTTTGTCTCCAAATAACTGCAGTTGCCAATTCTCCTGCCAAGCTAGGCAACTATCACAAAACCTATAACTTTTGATACTGACTAATGGTAACGGTAAGTATATTATCATCAAATTTTTTCTACATCATTAATTGAGAATTATCTTATGTTGTTGAGTTATTGTGTACCTTAAGATTAAGACTTATTTATTTATTTATTATTTTATCTATATTTATATTTATTTTTATATTAGCATGACATATTTTTTTAATAAATATTGTAATGTAATTGTTGTTAATGTATAATAGAATTAATGGAATGCAATAAAGATTTGTGCATCTGATTTCAGGCAATACATATTTTGTGAAATTAAATATACTTTGCACAATATTTATGTACTTGAATCCAAACGTGTTTTCAGGTTGATGTAAGTATCTATATATTATTTGTGACGTCTATGTAATATGGAAAATGATTGAAGAGTTGTATGGCAATAAGGAGTTTCCTTTAAAGCTGAATATAAAAGTGTATGTATATGTATAACATTATGTGATTCATATTTATGGACATAACTACTAATCACAATAACAATTATTATTGAACAATGCGAAAACATTATTGTACTCGCTGATATCCCTAAAGTTTCTATAATCCTACCAAATCAAAAAGTACACGTTTGTTATGACTGTAAGCTTTCGAATGACCGTTCAAATTAAGGAGCATTATCATGGAGAATTTACAATTTGGGAGTCCAAATATTTGACAAAATACATCACAAAGTTCATTAAAAACATGAAATGTTACAGTTTATATTCAAAACAATAGATATTAATCAGTACAAGTAGCAAATGTAAGCACAAAACAAACTTACCAATGAAAGGTAATATTATCAATTTTTCGTTGACTGATGCTGTTGCATCCTAAAATGCTACAACTTACCATCTTTTTCATCTTACCTAATAACTAACACCCACAAAAAACACTTAATTCATTTACTTGTTTGCTTATAATATCAATATTATTCAAAATAGCTTGACATCGTTAATGTCAAATAAAGGAGGGAAAACAATCAAAAACGCATACCTAGAAAAAGACAAGAAATATAGATTTGCTTCTCCCTTACTCTTATGTCTAACTATATACGTGCATTCCTTTCACACGCTGATGACGTCAGTGAATGTTTAGTCTATAAGATGCTATGTCTATGGCGGGACCCTGGCTTTTCATTATGGGATATAATATATATTATATCCGAAATATAAGTTATATCCTGCGATTGGCTTTCACAATGTGAGATATATCTAAGTGCCAAACAATAATCTTAGGTAGCCCACGATTATTATCGAAACTAGATATTCCCACCCTACCATAAATTATGTTTAAAAATAATGTCATACCATTCTCTCCTCATGTAAAGAACCTTGGTCTGTACGTTGACGGTTGCTTAACATGGAACAAACATATACAGGAGGTGAGTTGCAAAACTACTGGAACTTTGCGATCTTTATATCGATTAAAAAATTTTCTTCCGACCAATACCAAGATTTTACTTGTCCAGTCACTTATCTTACCGATTATTGATTATGTCGATGTGTATTGCTCAGACCTGTCTCAAAATCATCTTAATACATTGGATCGTCTACTTAACAACTGTATCAGATACATTTATGGTCTCTGTAAATACGACCATGTATCTTCTTTTCGTGCTCAGCTAAATTAGCTGCCTATCCGTCAGCGCAGATATGTCAGAATGCTCTGCACCATTTTCACAATTCTGAACGATCCATGTGCTCCCGAGTATCTGAAATCCAAATTTCAATACCTGGGAGATTCTCATAATCGCTCTCTCCGTTCATCGGCTAATTTTAAGTTGCTCACTCCTTTACACCTTACTGGTTATTTATCTCAATCTTTCGCCCTCACGGCCATCAGACTCTGGAACGACATTCCTCTTGACATTAAAAAAGCTTCCAACAAGTTTATTTTTAAAAATCAAGTCCGTAAGCATGTGAAAAAATTGTTGCAAGTTTGAACTAACATAGCTTTTATTTTCATACACATATGTATATTTCATATTTGTTCTGACATAGATAATATTTATAAGTATTGTGTATATATGTAGTGTATGCGTGTATATGTGTATGTATGTATTTATATATGTATATATTGTGTGTATTTAAGTATATATGTCTATGTATGTGTGTATATATGTATATTTATATGTATATACAATTTTTTTTCTTTTAGCGCTTTCTATTTTGATTACTGCTACACCGCCTCTTGTTTGTATATCTCTGTTTAGCCTAATGGTTGACTGGGAGAGAATGCCCTATGGCATTAAGTCCGCCATATGTACAACTTTGTGCATGAAAGCTTAAATAAATAAATAAATTTATCTTTTAACCAGTGTGCGTTCGTCATTGGTCATTGGATTACCCCCCCTTTACCCCATACACCGTTCTGCGGGGCCGCGGAACGGTGTGCATGGTACAGGGGGCAAAATATAATATGAAAATATCGCTCGGTCGATCAAAAAAATATTTATAGCTTGAGATGTAATATATATTATAGCTCAGTGTAAACGGTTCCATATGAAATGTATGGTGAGCGATATTAATTTATATCTCGAGATGTAATATATATCATATTATATCCCATAGTGAAAAGCGGGCTTAAGTAATTATATCAACGACGCGACGGGCACCAAGCTACTCTACTCTACCCAGGCTGGTGCAACTTCCATAGTAAAAATTATATGTACTACAGGGGTCAAATTTTGATGGCGGTTATCTCTTCCTTCTGCTTTTCGTAATATGTCTGTTAACGACATTGTCAAATGAAATAAGTTTAAATGTCAAATCAAACAATTATATTTTTATATATTTTATTAAATAAGATTGCTTTTAATTTTGCTGTAAATGAACAACAGCTCCTCTAGCTGTTGTTCATTTACAGAATTGTTAAGAAATTAAATATGCATTATAAAACGTTTCAATTAAATGGGCAAGAAGCGGAAAAAATGATAACAAGAAAAGGCCATCTGTAGCAATATTTCTCTTAGATGATGAAAGGCATGTGGTGATTTCAACTTTAATAGTAATATGATATTTAATGCCAGTACATTTTTGGACTAGCCATCTACGTAGGACAGGTTTTTATAGTGTACGATTGTGTGCACAAATACAAACACTATTTCCTAAATCTGATCGTACGATGGTATGGCAATCCGAAACGAACTATACTTAGAAACTACACAGTCAATTCTGACTGCTAACATTCTATTTGTTAAGTAAAAATGTGATTTTATTTATATTATTTTTTCAGATGCAAGCAATGGGTGAAATAGCTGGCACATGCACCAATTGAAAAGATTCACATGTTAAGGCATATTTGTGACAAACATTGCATTTGAACCCAACTAAAACGAACTGTTATTTATTCAGCGGACTAAATTTAAACTTCAACAATTATGTGTATGTTAATTGGGTTTTATTTACATGTAGCAAAAGATAATATACCTTTAAAGTCACATTTTGGTAAGAATTCGATTATATAAATAAACTCAAAGTTATTTGTAATTACCTGGTTAAAATAATTTTTTTTTTTATAGATTCATCTACAAACATTAGCTATAATGAGTACTCATATTGAAAGCGACAATTAGTAAATGATCTCTGCAAATAGTATGTACATAGGTACCTCTGTGAAGAAGCCTGCCGATTTGTACATAGTATTTGTTACACATAAAAGCAATTTAATCCAATCAGTATTAAAAACCCAATATTTTTACCCTTAAAAAAAGTTAACGTTCAAAACAAGCATCCAAACGCAGACTATTTATTTTACAGCATAGCAACAATTGTTCAGTGCGGGAAGGAAGCCTCGGTCCTGCAATGCCGCAGCCAAACGCTAAACCACTGCGCTACGGAGTCGTCATTTATTTTCTACTTAATTAATTACTAGTATAAAAGTGCGTTTTTTATTTTATATTCTCTTTATACATATTTTTGTACCTAATTGTAGAGATATAATTACAAATTGCTGTGTGTAAAATACATTGATTTCTTATCCTCGTAGGCATTTTTACTCAAAACACACGTTAAAAAATTTATTTCTCTTAAATAAATCAGTATAGAGATCTAACTTTCTTATGTAAAAATATCGATAAAGGTTACATCGATAAAATTATTCGAGGATAGACATTTACAGCACTATCGTAATTCTTCAATGTTGTCAGCACTGTTTCTCAAAACTAAATGCCATATCTTGATGTTGGTAGAGTAGCTTGGCGTAATTTCATGCATTTATTTTTACTATTGAAGTCCCGCCTCTTAAACGTAGTGATTATATTCTCTTTGACTCTACCAACAACAAGACATGACATTTAATTTTTGACAAACAGTGCTGACAATATAGGCGGATTATAATAGTGCTGGATATCTACATATCCTCGAACAATTTTATCAATACGACCTTTATCGATATATTGTTTATAGGTTTGTTTTTTATAAGATAGGGTGACAAACGAGCACACAGTCAACCTGATGGTAAGTGGTTGCTGTGACCCATAGACATCCACATCTATCCTCAATAAATAATCAAAATGCACCATACGAAACACAGCAGTGTTAAGCTACAATTTTACGATGGAATTCTGCGAGAACGAAGTCCTTCCTCGGTCGAGCCGACCCATTCTTGCTACAACTATACTACTAATACAGCTGCAGCATGGCTCTACAACGTAAAGATATTTTTACATAATAAAAGTTAGATCTCAATACTGAATTATTCATGACATTTTTTTTAACGTGGGGATTGAGTAAAAATGCCGATGAGGACTAAGATGTTTTAAAAGTATAGATACGTCATACTCGCTCTAAAACGGCAATACGAAAGTCAGGTAATTGCCCGACTCACATTCAGTCGGGCACGCTCTCGCGTCGCAGCTATACATTCACTACAGCGCGTAAATCGTCTGGTTATTCGGGGCAAAAATGCCTTCTTGTGTTTTTAGGTGATGCACAAATTACACGGCAACTATTAGAGACAAGAAGAACGTCTTATTAATATTTTGAATGTAGATGTTTTCTTCAGAATTTGTTTTATTATTTCAACACTAACCGCCAGTATAAACTTTGACGCTAGCTAGTGTGTTCATTTTCCATACCGGTATGTCACTTGCACGCACCAATGAGCACTCGGTAGCAATCAATACGCACTAATGATGTATATTCATCTTTTTCTAACGATAGGTATGCCCTATCATTTGTCTGTCATAATAAATAGCTGTACGTAGATATAGTACTACCTGCACCACTTTAAAATACAATAACAATAATGTTAGTGTGTAACCTGTCTATCTTTTTAATACGTCTTTGGATGAGGATAAGAAATCAATGTATTTTACACACAGCAATTTGTAATTATATCCCTACAATTATTAGGTACAAAAATATGTATAAAGAAAATATAAAATAAAAAACGTATTATTATACTAGTAATTAATTAAGTAAATGACGACTCCGTAGCGCAGTGGCTAAGCATTTGGCTGCGGCATTGCAGGACCGACGCTTCGTTCCCGCACTGAACCAATGTTGCTATGCTGTAAAATAGTCTGCGTCGGGATGCTTATTTTCAAACGTGAGTTTTTTTAAAAGGTAATTTTTTTTGATTATAGGGTGACAAACGAGCACACAGTCCACCTGATGGTAAGTGGTTGTTGTGGCCCATAGACATCTACATCTATCCTCGTTTGTGAATCAAAATGCAGATGCGTTATCACCCGTGAGGACTAAGATGGAATGCCTCTTTTCCAGTAAAAAGGGTCTCCGGTTCTCTACACTCACCATACGAAACATAGCAGTGTTAAGCTGCTATTTTACGCTGGTATTCTGTGAGAGCGTGGTCCTTCCCCGGTCGAGCCGACCCATTCGTGCTACAACTATACTACTAATATAACTGCAGCATGGCTCTAGCACGTGTAAATATTTGGTTTTTTAACACTGATTGGATTAAATTGCTTTTAAGTGTAACAAATACTATGTACAAATCACTAGGATTCTTCACAGAGGTAACTATGTAGAAAAGAATAGAATGATTTTTATTCAATATGGATTATTACATAATACTTATTGAAAGTCATTATTTTATTTACCACTGGTTCGGAAAATACCTCTGTCCTGGGAAGAACCAGCAAGAAACCCAGCGGGACTTTTTTTTAAACATAATTTCACTTAACAATAATTTTGTTTATACAATTTTAAATGAATTTTCATAGAACCAGCATGGTGGCGATCACCTTATTCCCAGGGGTTATTTTCATTCATGTATTCCTTGATATTATAATAACCCTTTTTGTACAGTTTTTCTTTAATAAAACTTTTAAACTTGTTTATTGACAAACTTTGAACATGTTCTGGGATTTTGTTGTAAAAGCGTATACATTTCCCCATAAATGAATTACTAATTCTGTGGAGTCTAGTAAGTGGCATTACAAGCTTATGTTTGTTCCTAGTGTTTAAGGTATGAACATCCTTATTCTTATTAAAGCTATTTATGTTTTTATGTACATACATTACATTTTCATAAATATATTGCGATGCCAAAGTTAATATGTTTATTTCTTTAAATTTTTCTCTGAGGGACTCTTTACAATTTAGATTATAAATCGCCCGTACGGCTCTCTTTTGCAAAACAAATATAGCTTCAATATCAGTCGCATTACCCCATAGCAAAATTCCATAAGACATTACGCTATGAAAGAAACTAAAATACACTAACCTAGCTGTCTCAACATCTGTGAGACTTCTAAACTTTCTTACAGCATATGCTGCAGAACTAAGTCTGCTTGCTAATTTAGATATATGGGGACTCCATTGAAGTTTCGCGTCAATAGTAATACCAAGAAAAACAGTGGTATCCACAAGACTCAACTCCTCCCTATTTAAGAGCACATTGGTTTTTTCATGTTTTATATTAGGTATTGTAAATTTAATACATTTTGTCTTATTGCCGTTTAAGAGCAAATTGTTGGCGTTAAACCAATGTACTAGTTTCGATAGAGCATTATTTACATCGTCATATTTAATTGACTGCCGTTTCAGTTTGAAAATTAAAGAGGTATCGTCAGCAAATAATACTATATCGTGATTGTCCCTTACAAGATAAGGTAAGTCATTAATATAGATTAAGAACAGGAATGAGCCAAGAATCGAGCCCTGCGGAACGCCCATTGATACTACCGATCCGGAGGAACATTTACCATTGATGACGACTTTTTGAGTTCTGTTACTTAAATATGAAGTAATAAGTGTAAGCGCCAAATTTTTTACACCGTAATGTTGTAGTTTCCTGATTAATGTCTCATGATGAACACAATCCAAAGCCGTGGAAAGGTCACAGAAAATACCTAAGGCATCTTCTGAATTCTCCCAGGCATTAAAAATATATTGCATAAGCTCAACACCGACGTCAGACGTCGAGCGACCCCTTGTAAAACCACATTGATTTTTATGAAGTAATTTATTTGTATTAAAAAAAATTAACAATTGATCCAAAATTATTTTTTCAAAAATTATATTGAGAATTGGTAGTACAGAAATAGGTCTATAATTAGCGGGGTCCAATGTACTACCAGATTTAAATAAAGGTATTACTGTACTATACTTCATTAAATCAGGAAACACACCAGAATCGATACAAGTATTAAAAATAATAGCAAGATGAGGTGCAATTAAATCTATTATGGACGCAATCACTGTAACGGAAATCCCCCACAAATCTGCGGTTTTCGTTACATCAATGGTTTTGAAGTATTTTACAATATTATGCGGTAATACTTTTTCAAATCTAAATTCTTTTATACAGGTATTAACATTCTGTTTAAGTAATGACTCGGCGACGGTTGGAGAAGCATTCAATGACTCTGTTGTCAAGATAGGAACACCAGTGAAATATTTCTCAAACACCGCTGCAACTTCTTGATTTGATTTAGTCAATTCATTATTAATTTTTAATTGAATGTTTGAGTTACGAGGTTTCTCTTTACCAGTTTCGCTGTTAATTATACTCCACGTCATTTTAATTTTATTCTTAGCCGTCTTAATTTTGTTACTAATATGTAATGATTTGGCTGTGGAGCAAACTCTTTTAAACATTTTAGAATAATTTTTTACATATTCTTTAGAAGCATTTTTTTTATAGGATAAGGGTGACAAACGAGCACACAGTCCACATGATGGTAAGTGGTTGCTGCGGCCCATAGACATCTACATCTATCCTCTATAACAAATCAAAATGCAGATGCGTTGTCACCCGTGAGGACTAAGATGGAATGCCTCATTTCCAGTAAAAAGGGCCTCCGGCCACCTGCACTCACCAAGCGAAACGCAGAGGTAAACCCCTACTTCACGCTGGTATTCTGTGAGGTCGTGGTACCACCCCGGTTCGAGCCAGCCCATCCGTGCGACAGCAAAAGCCGCCACGTGGCTCTACCACTGTTATATCTTCATATAACAGTGGTAGAGCCACGTGGCGTCGGAAAGATTATACGATCTTTCATGGTAAAGGTCATATATAACTTTCGTCTGCTTTTATGAATTCCTACTGTCGCCCACTCATTAAATGCCTTGCGACTGTTTCTGGAGAATGTTTTAGAAGTGAATGTTTTATTAAATTCATTGTTTATAAGGGTAAATAATTCTCAATATAAATAGTCTGCATTATTCTTATAAGAAAGGGATGGAAGGTTTTTTACCATATTACTTCTAAATCTCTCCAGGCGTTTTGCATTAATAGGAACAAACACAATTTTCTCAATTACCTGTTTTTTGTGTATATAAGGTAACGAAACCAGTTGTCCACAGTGATCTGAACTAAGTTTTTGAATTATTGATTTGTTGATTGGTACAACACCTGTAAAAATATTATCAATACAAGTTGCACTACACCCTGCAATACGTGTAGCTTCAAAGAATAAATTATTAAGATTATAGGATTTGAACAAAGAACAAAATTTAATACTGATGGAAGAAGTTTCCAGGAGATTGATATTAAACTCTCCACACACTACAAGAGATTTATTCTGTTTATTAAGCTTAACTAAAACTTCTTCCATAATTTTTTCAAAAGTATCATAACTTGAACATGGGGTCTGTAAACACTGACAATAATAAGGTGCTCAAGCTCAACACATGCCAATTCTACAGTACGCTCAACAGAGAGGCTCACAATGTCTTTACGTTCTTTACATGATAAGGACTTATTAGCTAATATTATGGAGCCACCACGTAATTTAGTATCTCTATTGAACGAACTGACCACCTGGTGATTACTGAAATTAAATATGGAGTTGTAATCTTTCAACCAATGTTCAGTAATACATATATGTACATACTACTCGCAGAGATCGTTCACTAATTGTCGCTTTCAAAATGTGTGCTCATTGTAGCTGTTTGTAGATGAATCTATACAAAAAAATATTTATAACTAGGTAATTACAAATAACATTGAGATTAGCTATATAACCGAATTCTTGCCAAAATGTGTCTTTAGAGGAATATTATCCTTTGCTACATGTAAATGAAACCTAATTAACATACACATAATTGTGAAAGTTTAAATTAAGTCCACTGATGAAATAACAGTTCGTTGTATCGTTCGTTCGTTCGTTATAATATATATATATATTGGGTTCAAATGCAATGTTTGCCACAAATATGTTATGTTTTAACATGTGAATCTTTTCAATTGGTGCATGTGTCAGCTATTTCACCCATTGCTTTCATCTGAAAAAATAATATTAATATCTCATTTTATTGAACAAATAGAATGTTAGCAGTCAATTGACAATGTAGTGTCTAAGTATAGTTAGTTTCAGATTGTCATTGATAAAGAAAGTCAAAACGAATGAATATTTGGTTTTATTCAACAAAAAAGATTATATACATTATAAATATCAAATACATTGACAAGTAATAATATTTTAGGATGACATATCTTCGTTTATAGCAATTATGAATAAGGTTGAATATTATAACAAAGAGGTAAGTATACTACAATCACCCGTCCTTGAAGTTCCAACATAATCGCGCAGATATGAGGGAGGCCGTCTGTCACGAGTGAACCGGCGAAGTCCGCTATTTTCTGTATCATGCTCTGTACTGTTATTTTGAACATTTTCGGTTTGTTTAGATTGTATAGGTTCTACTGGCTCATTGTTTGTATTCATATCAGGGCGAATATTATTTCCATTATCTTGGCCATTTTCATTTTCCTCTTCACTAATCCGAATCATAGGAAGGGGCGCCAATTGTCTATTGGATACAGTGCATTCTTGGCCATCAGAGAGACGAACATGCGAGTAAGTTGAATTTGCGTGAAGAACTTCTGCTTCTTCAACAAGTGGATCATATTTGGATGTTCTTATATTTTTCTTTATTAGTACAGGTCCAGAGTTTATAAGCCACGTAGGTAAAGATTTTCCATTAGGCGAACGACGTGGATGATTGAACATTCTTCCATAGGGAGTGACGTTTGTAGTCGTACATAAAAGCGACCGAATTGAGTGTAACGCATTGGATAATACGCTTTCCTAGTTTGAAATGTCCATATTCTTTGAACGTAGACTGAGTTGTATCGCTCTCCATAATGTGCCATTTAGTCGTTCAACTTGGCCATTTCCTTGAGGATTGTAAGGTGTGTTTCTGCTTGTAGCTATTCCAAAGGGTGTTAGGAAATTATTGAGCTCTTCTGATAAAAAAGTCGTACCTCGATCGGAATGTACGTATAATAGAAATCCGAAAGTGTGAAAAAGATCTTTCAAACATCGTATCACTGTAGCTGCCGATAAATCACTGCAGGGATACGCAAACGGAAACCTCGAGTACTCGTCTATAATTGTCAGTAGGTATCGGTTTTGAGTATTCGATGGGAGTGGGCCTTTAAAATCGATATTTATTCTCTCGAATGGAGCAATAGCTTTTATCAACTGGCCTTTTGATTGACAGAACCGTGGTTTTATCTTAGCACATACTTTACAAGATGCTGTCATTAATCTTATTTCTTCAACAGAATATGGAAGATTCTTTGATCTTATCCAGTGTACAATTCTGGTAACACCGGGATGACACAGCGGGTCATGTAATTCATACAGCTTATTCGGATTCATGATATCACATAATCTTGATAATGCATCAGCTACAGTATTTTGTCGACCTGGACGATAAATTATGTCGTATTTGTAGCAAGACAGTTCCAGCGCCACCGTTCAATTTTTTCATTTTTTATTTTACTTGAATGTTTTTGATTGAACATAAAAGCAACAGACTGCTGATCGGTTATCAAAATAGAATTTCTTCCAATAAGATAGTGGTGCCATTTACGAAGTGCTTCCACAATTGCGCTTGCTTCTTTTTCTATATATGAATGGCCGCGTTCAGTGTTGAACAAAGTTCTTGAAAGGAAAGCTATAGGGCGACCATTTTGAGAAAGGGTTGCAGCTATTGAGTGCTCGGATGCATCGGTTTCTACTGTAAAAGTTTCGTCATTGTCAATAGCTGTCAGGGACGCTTTGGCTATTTTCAATTTTAAAATTTTAAAACATTTTATGGCTTCTTGGCTAAGTGGGAATCGTGTGTTATCAATCAAAGGCTTAATAAGGAATGAAAAGTTGTAAATCCACTTCGAATAGTGAGCTAACATACCCAAAGTACGTCTTAATGAGGCTGCATCTGTTGGAGTAGGGAGATTCAATAGTGGTTTTAATCGTTTTTTGTCTGGCTTGATAACGTTGTTCTCAATGTAATATCCTAATAGACTTATACTTTTTGATCCAAAAGTGCATTTCTTCTCATTTAACGTAAGTTTGTATTTCTTCACAGCATTCATAAATTGCTGCAAGTTTTTATCGTGTTCGCCACATACAGTCACGTCATCTAAATAACAGAAGGTGCCTCTTAGATTTTCAGCCTCAATTATGAACTGTAGCGTTCTCTGAAACGCAGCCACGCCTTTAGTGACTCCAAATGGTATACGAGTAAATTGATATAGGGCCCCACATGCTTCAAATGCTGTATATTTTCGTTCAGTCTCTAAAATCGGCACTTGGTGATAAGCGCTTTTTAAATCAATTTGGCTGAAATAGTTGTATTTTGCAACGTTGGAAACCATAGATTCAATGTTAGGTAGTGGATACGCATCGAGTTCAGTGAATCTATTAATTGTTAAGGAATAATCAATGACAAGACGTTTTCGATGTGTAGTGCCTCCTGTTACTAGTATTTACGCTCGCCAAGGAGAGTTACTTGGTTCAATCACTCCATCCTTCAACAATTTAGAAACTTCACCTCTAATAAATTCTTCATAAATTTTTGTATAACGCCTTGACTTTATTGCAATTGGCTTTATGTTTGGAGAAAGGTTCGTAAACAACGATACAGGAGGTACTGACGCTTCCATAACACATATTTTTAAGGAATCCCTTGAACCCCCAAAGTTGAATTCTAATGTCTTGTGGCTTTTCAATAAATCATGTCCTAGGATAACATCTGCACATAGGTTATTGACAATTAGTAAAGGTTGATTTGAATATGTATGCTTGTCTAAATTTATCGTTGCATATGTAATGCCTTCTACAAAAGAAATATGACTAAGGGAAGCCAAAGATATAGCCTGCTTATGAGGTCTCATCTTTAAGTTCATATTTTGGGCTAATGTCTTATTTATAAAACTGACAGAACTTCCTGTGTCAATCAGAGCTTCAGCGTGGAATTCATTAATCATAATAGGCACTGTCGCTTTGCTTAAGCTAGATGGAGATGCAGGAGATATACATTTGGTTTTAATAACATCCGCAACTTCACTGTCTACAGCATTTACAGTTGGTCTACCACTTTTGCAAACAGTATGTAAGTGCCCTTTCTTTGAACATAATTGACATATTGCGTTAAAAGCAGGGCATTTTATTCGTTGATGTAGACTTTTATTACCACAAAAAAAAACATCGCTTACGTTGACTTGCTGCAATGGCTATGCTGTAATTCTGCGTGCTACTTTCTGGTTTTTCATTGTAAGTATCAGTTACAGCATGTAATTGCATTTGATGATTATTGCAGTTTGTATAAGTTAAAGAATTTTTCTCAGCGGTTTCTAAAGATGTAGCTTGATTTTGGGCTTCCTCCAATGTCAAAGTTATGTTTTCTAAAAGCCTTTTTCGTATCTTTTGACTTGTGATACCCGATATGAAGGCATCACGAATATAGTCATTCTTCTTTTGCTCCGCGTTACGTTTTTGAAATTACAGTCGTATGCTAATTGCCTGAGAGCTCGAATATATTCAGTAATAGACTCCTCGGGTTTTTGTTTTCTGGTTGCTAGAGTATATCGTGCATGTATTTCATTTTTAGCCTTTATATAAATGCTATCAAGCAATTGAATGGCAGTCAAATAAGAAGAACAGTCACGTATTAGTGAATAGACTGTCGGCGACAAATGGTTGATGAGCAATTTTAACTTAGTTGAATCAGAAATCTGATTTGATTGTACGTGGCATTAAAACAATTTGAAAATGTATACCGCCAGTGGCTCCATTTTAGGTCTGCTGCCGGTGTATCAGGTTCGACATCAAACCAGTCTGGTCGAAGAAATCGCGACATCGTGTTTATTTCCGAAGAAGAACAGCTTGCATCGTTTATCGACATTTTAAAACAATTATGTTGAATAAATTGATAAAGAAAGTCAAAACCAATGAATATTTGGTTTTATTCAACATAAAATATTACATACATTATAAAGATAAAATACATTGACAAGTTATAATATTTTAGGATGACAGATATCTTCGTTTATAGCAATTATGAATAAGGTTGTATATTATAACAAAGAGGTAAGTATACTACAGTCATCCCATTGAATTATCAGATTTAAGAAATAGTGTGAATTTTTGCACACAATCGTACACTATAAAAACCTGTCCTACGTAGATGGCTAGTCCAAAAATGTACTCGCGTTAAATATCATATTTCAATTAAAGTTGAAATCACCACATACCTTTCATCGTCAATGGAAATATTGCTACGAGTAGCCTTTTCGTGTTATCATTTTTTCCTCTTCTTGCACCATTTAATTGGAAAATTTTATAATGCATATTTATTTTTTTAACAATTATATAAATGAACAACAGCTCCTATAGCAAAATTAAAAGCAATCCAAATAAATGAAATATATACAAATGTAATTGTTTGATTTGACATTTGAACCTATTTGATTTGATAACGTCATATATTACGAAAAGCAGAAAGAAGAGATAAGCGTCATTAAAATTTGACCCTATGTCTTATCCATTTGTACTATGTCTTATCCAGCCATGCCAATTTAGCATTTTATTGCTAAATTTGGCAAAAATCGATAATCTTGTATCACAATGGCGAGACATTGATCGTATGCTATTTCATCCACCACTGAATTTTGGTATGAAGTCTTGAACTTCAAGGACGCTACAGGAAACATTCCCTTCTTGGAAAAGGCTGGATTTGCAACAATGTTGCTGAAGTTGCCACATTCAAACGTGTATTCAGCCAAGTTAACTTGGTTAAAACAAAACTGAGAAACAGTTTGTCTTTAACAACATTAAACGCAATTTTATACGTAAGATTTGGATATCTGATCCAATATGACGAAAGACATCGATATATATGTACTACGCACTAGATTTCGCATTCCGAACATTAACTATGTTCAACTGAACTATACTGCAATCTGTTCACTAAACTAAATATTGCGTAAATTGAAGATTTGTGAATTCCATAAGATTATTATTATTACATTTTATTTAGAAATATGTTTGTGTGTGGTTTGTAAGGCCACACACTTTCAGGAAGTAGAGTTGTAGTCAGTTAATGAGTACGCCAAAGGGAAAGATCACCAAATTTAAAAGTTTAATAAAAGTAAAACAGTTATAAAGTTAGAGTGGCAAATCATTCCTTGAGTAGTTGCTCTTTAGAAGGACGGTTTAGAAAGAAGAATCACAGTGCACATAAGCAACTGTGCACTGTGATTCTAAGTAGGTCCTGACGTCATCATAGTGGGCGTGGCTTTAGTTAGTATACTGTCAGCACTCGTTCTGTGCGCTTAAGTGTTGAAAATCGCAAATCGGTGTATTTTCGTAGTATTAAGAAGAAAAGGATGAAGTGTTGAAAGAAATTGTGTTTTATCGTGTAAAAACTACTCAGATAGACGCTCTGATGTTATGGATGGCATCATATTTCATTTGTAAGTAATTTTACACCTAATTTATTAAAATAGTTCTAGAAAAATCTCTTTGCGTCGGCTTTCAAATATAATTAAATATATTCGACACTAGGTGGCGACACTTTGCGTCATGTGAACTAAACATATAAAGGTTTGTGTCATGTGAACTAAACATATAAAGAGCTCAGTATTGGTAAAATAATCATACGAAGGTGGTGAAATTTGTTTTGCATTCAGACAAAGAAATTTTAATCCCCAAAATATTATTTTTATAGATTACTAGCTGGCCAGGCAGACGTTGTTCTGCCATTTCCGAAGACCCTTCCTATAAAACATTCTTAAATTCACAATAAAAAAATATTGAGGGTCACTTATCGGGATAAAAACTATCCTATCTTTCAAGTTGGACCAAACTGCACATAGTGTGCAAAATTTCATTGAAATCATTTCAGTATTTTAGGAGTACATCGCAGACAAACAATGTGAGACGTAATTTTTATATATAAAGATTGTTACGGCCTACGGCTGCTCCCTTAAAGGATCCAATCTTCAGGGGCCCATGAGCTGAAGATTTCCCGAACAGACGTAGGTCGGGCCCCAATGTGGCCACGTGGAAATTCCTAATTACATTAAAATATATGGGGGAGCGTTATACTACGGCCAGTCGACCGGAAGGAATTTGGATGAAGCTTACTTACCTATCCAAGGCGACTGGTCCCTCCGGAGTCGGTCAGGTCGCATGTGGTTGTGTAGTGCAAGGGAAGGAATGGTGATGTGGTGAATATCTGGGTGTGACTGATGGTGATTGAACCTAGACCTTGGCCGTCGGCAGCAGCCCGAGCGTCGACACCGCTCCAACTTGAGGGCGCCTTTCGAGGTAGTCCACAGTCACTTTCTTCTTTCGTCACGTTGCCAGTCAATTAACTCTATCGTACGATTTACTAACTTACAGAAGCCACTAACTATCGCTGGGTATAATGGTTCCCGCACAAACGCACACGGAGTTTAAAGGGTCAAAGGTCACTACCGTTTCGCGTAGCAATAGTTAATTCTAGAATATCACTATCTAATATTGCCGAATGCACTTATGCAGGTTTTGAGTCAGACACAATAAGTCCCGGGAAGCTCTCCAGTAGGAATGCGCGTCACAATGATAGACCGTATATTTACTGGCCGCGCCGAATTATTCCGAGTTCCCTAACAGAATGGACCGCGTGCTCACGTCAGCACCGATTATGGACGACTGACTGCCCTTGGGCGTTTTACGCACGACCGAATGTCAAACCGGTATGACACTGAGCCGCACGCCCTCTCGCGTTCGTTCCTTGAAAGTGTTTGGCGTGAACAAACCCCCGTCCCGGATATAAGGATTTAGGTCCGCGAGCAAACCGGTCAGCGGGACAAGGTCGCGAAGGCAAGTTGCAAGACCGAATCTACAACCAAACTAGGCCACCTCAGGCACCCCATCAGATCTTGCAACCTAACCAGCGCCTCAAAAAATAGCCCTAATGTGGCAAGTCGGAGGGTCAGCCTCCACTGGATGCCCCTCCTGGGCATCGCAGCACTTTAACAAGTCCTGTACTGGACAGAAGTCCGACGACCTCTTTCAAAACCTATCTGTGCCCCTACGATTAGTTCCGCAATCCGACCGGATCAGGTCTGCAAACAGCGACGCGACACGAAGCGGCCCCGAGCGGCCTCCTAAGCTTCAGTGCAGAGAGCACCCACAAATTCCACATGAACGCCGTCTGTGGAGAGCCGAACGAAACGCACAGATAGTCCCTAGTATGAATTTTCAACAAGTAGGCCTAGCCAGGCCACCCACCATATTATCATTTACTAAAATAGTGCGGCAGCTGATTTCAATCTGATAATCTCCAAAACTAGCTAGCCTGTTAGACAAGTAGTCCTATGCTCATATTTCAACTAATTTTTCAAAAGCATCAATGTTCAACTACAGAATTAATACAACCAAATTAATCACCGATGCGCATAGGTCAACTTGCAAATTAAACAAAACAATAACGTAAGGGACAGCCCTACTTCTTCGCAAAGCAAAATGATTAAACACTATCATAAACATAAACATAATTTTTCAAATAGTGCGCCATTCACTTTCAGATGAATTCAAATTTTCCTTTCGGCAAACAGACGCAACAATCAAATACAGTGATTAAATATATTTACAAAACACATGCAGTAGCATTTAAAGGAGTAGATTAAATTCAATTATTTTAATTTAAACCGCTACAAATAGGAAAATTTCGCGGAAAGCCCAAAGCAGTTTTTAATTTTAATTCAAGTATTTTTTTTTTACTAAGTGCTCGACCAAACCAAATCTAATACCCCTTGACAGCGTGATTCAACGCTCCAGAGGGGCCCTAATCTTCCCACCACCAAGGGGAGGCCACATGGCGTGAACCCGAGATCGCTAACAGTCGCCACTCGGGTAGTACGCCTTCACTGAGGCCGTCGGCAACAGAACATTTTGACAAGTGGACTGTTGACGGCTTAAGGCTCAGTGGAGGTGGCCGTGGTGGTAACTTAGGCGGCAGCTAGCCAGGGCCGCCTCCATCAAATGGGGAACAGTGGTACACCAGTCGCGGCCACTCAGCTAAGGGGAGTGAGAAGGGTCCAGCGGACCGATGAGTGGCCATGAAGTTCCTCTCCACACGCTTAGGGGGGGGTGATGACACCCCCGCCCCTGGGGGAATTACCCCCCGACTGGTCGGGGGAGGGACCCCTTTCAAACTTAGGGGCCTGATGGCTGGCCGGCGGGCGCCAAGAGTCGCCCGGCAGAGGGCGTGGCTGAGCGCCCCCGCCCGTGGGGGTCGAGGGCCTGGCAGAGCCCCGAGAGGAGACGCCGTTCGCACTCAGGCAAAAAACGGCATGATGATTGCCCTGGCAATGCAGACAGGGCCGCCGATGCGGACAGTCTCGCTGGAGGTGTCCTCCCAGACATGAACAGCACCAGCGGCGCTCCTTGGCGATAGTTCGCCTCGCCGAAACCGGCTTACCTAATAGTTTCGGGCACGACGTTACCCGGTGATCAGATGCTCGACAATAGGAGCAGGGTGGAGTTGACGACGACTTGCCTGGCGGGTTCAGCCTCTCACTGGGCTCGTCTCGTAAGTCGTCAACGGTGCCCGCCGCGTTCTCGATCTGCCGGCACTGCTCCTCCAAAAACCGCAGCAGGTCATAGAAGGGCGGAATATAGGAGGCCTCGTCCCCGCTGTACCTCTCCTCAAAATGGATTCGAAGGTCGAGAGGTAGACGGGACAGCACGATGCGGAGCAACAAAAAAGCCCATTCGCCCACTGGTAAACCCAGCCGCCTCAACGTATTACAGGCCACCAAGACTGGATCCAACAGGTCCGGACGCAGTCTGGCCCGGTCACTAAGCAGCGGGAGGCTTAGAAGCTGCTTAACATGCTCGTCTGCAATTCGCCGGACGTTGGCGTATCTTCTGGCTAGGAGGTCCCGAGCAGTCTGGTAGGCGTCGTCCGACAATTTCAAGTGGCCGACGACGCCCAGGGCCTCCCCCTCCAGTGAGGCCAGGAGGTACGCCATCTTTTGTCTCGGGGTCAGGTCACTCCGGGCGTCCACTAGGCTGTCGAAAAGACCAACGAAGGTCAGCCATTCGGAATGGACCCCGGAGAACTTTGGCAGGTCCAGAGTTGGGAGTCGTCCCAACAGCTCTGGCTGAAGCTGCTTCAGAGAGGACTCGGACAGGTCACTCATCCGAGCTTCACGCGCTTCCTCGGCATACCTGCCTTCAGCCTCGATCAACTCGTCCGTGAGCCACAAGAACTGCTCATAGTCCGCGAAGCAGGAGTCCAGGACTCCCTTCTCCACATCCGAATCCTCGAGCTCAGCGTAAGCCTCCTCCACTGCGGCCCTTCGAGCATCCACCTGCTCGAACCGCTTCATCAAGTTATGGACCCTATCTGGTCGACCTATCAAAGCATGGGCGCTTGTGGCCCAGCGTAGCTCAGTCCGCAAACAACGGATCAGTAGCTTGGGCGATGTCATCACTATTAAATGCAAATTACGACGCGGCTTGAGCACGGATTACAAGATAACAAACAAAAAATACAACAAAAATTAACAGTTAATAAATGCAGTTCCTATCAAATCGCGTTGAATAGAAATTACACAAATACGAATTACTACGTATCAACCAAATACAAGTTAGCACAAAAGAAAAGGCACAAATCAAATTAACAAATAACAAATACTAGTGCGATCAAATCAAGTTAAATTCAAATGGCGCAAATACCATTACTACTCTTTAGTTCAAATACAACTTACAGTATAAACGAAGATACACATCACGGTCGATCAACAAAAAATGACTAGCTCGGAAATCGACCCTTCGATAAGTAATCCACTACAACTATCCGACAACGATAATTAACCGATTACGTAAAAATAACCATCTACCTACATGACGTATATCTCTAGAAAACTCCCGCTTGCACAACCTAGGGCGCGGCTTTTCAAATTACCCTCTAACCAAAAAAAGGCAAGCAACAAAGCAACAAAGGAAAATAATTCTATTATTACGTACAAAAAAATATTTTTACGTATTACGGACGGGCGTGATTGTAGATACAAATTAAACCAATCAAACCAACGCTCCCTGCCACCAGAATTGTTTAATGTTTATCAAACGGTCGGGATCAACCGGGAATCGAACCCGGAACCGCGCTCTGCTACCAGTTTGTTACGACCTACGGCTGCTCCCTTAAAGGATCCAATCTTCAGGGGCCCATGAGCTGAAGATTTCCCGAACAGACGTAGGTCGGGCCCCAATGTGGCCACGTGGAAATTCCTAATTACATTAAAATATATGGGGGAGCGTTATACTACGGCCAGTCGACCGGAAGGAATTTGGATGAAGCTTACTTACCTATCCAAGGCGACTGGTCCCTCCGGAGTCGGTCAGGTCGCATGTGGTTGTGTAGTGCAAGGGAAGGAATGGTGATGTGGTGAATATCTGGGTGTGACTGATGGTGATTGAACCTAGACCTTGGCCGTCGGCAGCAGCCCGAGCGTCGACACCGCTCCAACTTGAGGGCGCCTTTCGAGGTAGTCCACAGTCACTTTCTTCTTTCGTCACGTTGCCAGTCAATTAACTCTATCGTACGATTTACTAACTTACAGAAGCCACTAACTATCGCTGGGTATAATGGTTCCCGCACAAACGCACACGGAGTTTAAAGGGTCAAAGGTCACTACCGTTTCGAGTAGCAATAGTTAATTCTAGAATATCACTATCTAATATTGCCGAATGCACTTATGCAGGTTTTGAGTCAGACACAATAAGTCCCGGGAAGCTCTCCAGTAGGAATGCGCGTCACAATGATAGACCGTATATTTACTGGCCGCGCCGAATTATTCCGAGTTCCCTAACAGAATGGACCGCGTGCTCACGTCAGCACCGATTATGGACGACTGACTGCCCTTGGGCGTTTTACGCACGACCGAATGTCAAACCGGTATGACACTGAGTCGCACGCCCTCTCGCGTTCGTTCCTTGAAAGTGTTTGGCGCGAACAAAGATAATCATTTTGTGAACAAGCCGCCATCTCCAACCGGTCCTAGCGCGTCTTTTCCAATACTCCTACTCCCAAGGCGTAGTCCCGAATTCATGGAAGACAGCTTTTGTCCACCCGATCCCTAAAAAAGGCGACCGCTCAGACCCGTCCAACTATAGGCCTATCGCGATCACCTCCTTGTTCTCCAAAATAATGGAATCCATTATTAACTGCCAGCACATCCGGTACCTTGAGGATCACCAGCTGATTAGTGACCGCCAATACGGTTTTCGTCGGGGTCGATCAGCTGGTGATCTTCTGGTCTACCTGACCCATAGATGGGCGGAGGCAGTAGAGTCCAAGGGGGAGGCGTTGGCCGTTAGTCTGGACATTGCGAAGGCCTTCGATCGGGTTTGGCACAAAGCGCTTCTTTCGAAGCTCCCTTCCTATGGGCTTCCCGAGAAATTGTGCAATTGGATCACCAGCTTCCTTGCAGATCGGAGTATCAAGGTCGTTGTAGACGGTACATGTTCTGACTACAAGCCTATTAACGCTGGTGTTCCACAAGGCTGTGTGCTATCACCAACGCTGTTTCTTCTGCATACCAATGATATGTTGCTAACTGGTAACATTCATTGCTATGCGGATGACAGCACTGGTGATGCTCTATACACCGGCCGTGCCAATATTTCTCGGGAAAACGTCACCGAGTACCGGAACAAACTTGTGTCTGAAGTCGAGTCTTTGCTGGAAAAAGTCTCGGATTGGGGGCGACTAAATCTAGTCCAGTTTAATCCTCAGAAGACACAAGTTTGCGCGTTTACCGCTAAAAAGAACCCCTTTGTCGTATCTCCTCAGTTTCAAGGCACTCCCCTTCTTGCCTCAGCCAGTATCGGTATCCTCGGAGTCGACATATCGAGTGACGTGCAGTTTCGTGGTCACTTGGAAGAGAAGGCCAAATTGGCCTCTAAAAAGCTTGGCATGCTCAGCAGAGCGGGACAGTATTTCATGCCGGCACACCACCTGCAACTTTACAAGGCGCAGGTTCGGCCTCACATGGAATACTGTTCCCATCTCTGGGCAGGGGCTCCCCAGTGCCAGCTCCTTCCACTTGACCGCATCCAGCGCAGAGCGGCTCGAATCGTCGACGACCGAGCCCTTTCCGATCGGCTCGATTCATTGGCACTGCGAAGAGATGTTGCATTCCTTGTCGTGAAGCGACAATTAAAAAAAATATAGAACCTAACCTAAGTACAACAAAACAACAAAAGTAGAGCCAGAAAACAATATATTTAAATTTTTAAAAGGTATTTACAATTTTATAAAAAAAATGAAATGAGGATGATGATGGATGAAGTGAGAGTACAATTAGATTACAAAAAAAATATAAAGGTAGGAGAATAGGGGAATATAGAGATGTAGTGGGGTCTAAAAGTCGAAGCGTCACACGTTGCGATTGTAGAGGTAGGTTTCTTAGTAGCGACGGCACGCAGCGCCTGAAGCCAGCACACGCAGCGTCCGGAGCCGGCGCACGTAGCGCCTGGAGTAGGTGCGCTCAACGCTTAGAGCCAGCAGTTGCAGCGCCCAAAGGTAGCGCCGGCGGTAGGTGCACTCGGCGCCTGGAGTAAGTAGTCGTAGCGCCCGGAGTAGTGTGGCCCCCGCGCTTGTAGTAGTCTCGAAGCGACTTCCGAGGTAGATGGAGGCTTGTAGGAATCCGGAGTGGTGCGGCTCCGCGTTTGAAGAAGGCTTCGCCGAAGACTTCACGTGTAGGTGGAGGCTTGCAGGATCCCGGGGCAGTGCGCCCCCGGGATAAGGCCTTTAGGAGATACTTCTAATTCGCGAACTGAAGCGAGACTGCCTTTCTTCACCGATTGTTCGGCTTTTATACCTTTCTAGAGAGAACGGAAAAATTATTTAAATTAAACGCAAATTTTTTGTAAATGGTCAAGAGAAAAGAGGATTTATGTGGAATTATCGAAATAGGAACAACAGATCGGTAGCAAATTTGAATATAATTACCATGGAAACGATATAAATAAGAAAGACAAAATATGTCAAATTTTTGTTTTTGGTTTATAATAAGAAAACGGTAAGATTTAAGTGGAAAATGAGATATTATTGATATAGGAAAAAAGGTAGCGCAGCTGCCCACACAAAGTCCAAGATTGTAGAGTTACGGAAAACTAGCTAAAAGATCGAAAAAAGGTAGACTCCATTGACACCAATTTAAAAGTGCTGATAATGTGAAAATACGAAGTAGAAATGATTTGTTATTGTGTTCTTATGGTTTAAAATCGTTACAGGATCCTATGGAAATAAAGGTGATGTAAAATATCCAGTTTTGAGGTGAATGCAGAAAATCGAAACAGAATGGAAAAATGAATTTAAAATAATGTAAAATAATAAGTAAGTAGCATAACACTACATTTTCCCCCCGACCCTGGAAAATTTTTGACTCAGCAAAAATTTTGATATATACATTCTAAAATAAACCATAAAAACACAGCTTTGCAGAAACAGACATCACCAGGCAAAATCAGATATACTATCTCTTACATACATCATCTGCCATTCAGGTAAGGGTGGAGTTCACATTCAATGACTACCACTCTAAAAGTGTGTTTTCAAAACGACATTAAGGCTTATTTAAGGAGTAGTCATCCGCTCCTGCGTGGAAAAAAAAAATTAGTAGAAGAAACACCACTCTTAAAAGTGTGTTTTCGAAAGGACATTCAGGCTTATTTAAGGAATTGTCATCCGCTCCTGCGTGAAGATAAAGATAAAGAAATCAATCTTAAGCAAGCTTTAGTCGCTATGACTTAAGTAAAGATAAAGAACGGCCAGAGCGGTAGGGCTCAAAGCCAGAGATCAGCAACATCACTAGCGAGATGTGTCTGAAATAATAAGAAGTGAAGATTAACCTACCAAACAAACAAACAAATTAAAAGAAATAATAACAAGGTGAAAATGATGGTGATATTTATACATATATACAAATTAAATGTGATATTTATACATATATACAAATTAGCAGTTAATAAATGTTTAGATATTTATACATATATACAAATTAACAGTTAGTAAATGCTTAGAAAAGTTATGAATCGTCTCGCTTCAGCTTTGAAAAACAATTTTATATAAAGTGTAAAGTACAAAGTTAAGTTTAAGAAATAAAGATTTAATTGAAAAGTTATACCTCTTTAAGTTACCTAGAATAAAAATATTAGAGTGATGAATGTAAGTGAAGTGTTGAATGTAGGTCTAAATATAGTCTAGATAAGTTGAAACACTAGATGAAGTGTTGTTTTAGAATTTGGAAGGTTATCTACAATAAAAATATTAAAGTGATGAATGTAAGTGTTAAATGTAGGTCTAAATATAATCCAGATAAGTTGAAAAACTAGATGAAGTTTTGTTCTAGAATAAAAATATTAAAGTAATGAATGTAAGTGAAGTGTTAAATGTAGGTCTAAATATAATCCAGATAAGTTGAAACACTAGATGAAGTGTTGTTTTAGAATTTGGAAGGTATGAAAAGGATGAATAAATAAAGAGTTAGGAACGAAAGGGAGAGCAATTAAATCAAAAGGGAATGGACAAGGCGCAGTAAAGGTGAAGAATTAAGAGAGAAAGAGGACTTTTGCGTTGGGCGCCAAATGTCGTGAAGCGACAATAATATATCAAAAAGAATCTAACCTAAGAACAACAAAACAACAAAAATACAACAAAAACAGAAATATATTCAAAATTCAAAGATATTTACAATTTTATAAAAAAATGAAATGAGGATGATGATGGATGAAGTGAGAGTACAATTAGATTACAAAAAAAATATAAAGGTAGGAGAATAGGGGAATATAGAGATGTAGTGGGGTCTAAAAGTCGAAGCGTCACACGTTGCGATTGTAGAGGTAGGTTTCTTAGTAGCGACGGCACGCAGCGCCTGAAGCCAGCACACGCAGCGTCCGGAGCCGGCGCACGTAGCGCCTGGAGTAGGTGCGCTCAACGCTTAGAGCCAGCAGTTGCAGCGCCCAAAGGTAGCGCCGGCGGTAGGTGCACTCGGCGCCTGGAGTAAGTAGTCGTAGCGCCCGGAGTAGTGTGGCCCCCGCGCTTGTAGTAGTCTCGAAGCGACTTCCGAGGTAGATAGAGGCTTGTAAGAATCCGGAGTGGTGCGGCTCCGCGTTTGAAGAAGGCTTCGCCGAAGACTTCACGTGTAGGTGGAGGCTTGCAGGATCCCGGGGCAGTGCGGCCCCGGGATAAGGCCTTTAGGAGATACTTCTAATTCGCGAACTGAAGCGAGACTGCCTTTCTTCACCGATTGTTCGGCTTTTATACCTTTCTAGAGAGAACGGAAACATTATTTAAATTAAACGCAAATTTTTTGTAAATGGTCAAGAGAAAAGAGGATTTATGTGGAATTATCCAAATAGGAACAACAGATCGGTAGCAAATTTGAATATAATTACTATAGCAACGAAATAAATAACAATATCAAAACATGTCAAATTTTGGTTTTAGGTTTATAATAAGAAAATGGTAAGATTTAAGTGGAAAATGAGATATTATTGATATAGGAAAAAAGGTAGCGCAGCTGCCCACACAAAGTCCAAGATTGTAGAGTTACGGAAAACTAGCTAAAAGATCGAAAAAAGGTAGACTCCATTGACACCAATTTAAAAGTGCTGATAATGTGAAAATACGAAGTAGAAATGATTTGTTATTGTATTCTTATGGTTTAAAATCGTTACAGGATCCTATGGAAATAAAGGTGATGTAAAATATCCAGTTTTGAGGTGAATGCAGAAAATCGAAACAGAATGGAAAAATGAATTTAAAATAATGTAAAATGATATGTAAGTAGCATAACACTACACCCTTTGCATTTTCTTTCGCATCTACCATGGGGAGTGCTCTGAGGAATTGTTCGGATTAATCCCAGCCGCCAAATTTCACGAACGCACATCGCGGCAGAACTCCCGATACCATCCACACCATCTGGATGGTTGGCGGTCCACCACTGTGCGATTTAGAAGATGTTTTCTTCCTCGCACGACTTCCTTGTGGAATCAATTACCATCAGCGATTTTTCCGGACCGATACGACTTAGGGACCTTCAAGAAAAGAGCGTACTCCTTTTTAAAAGGCCGGCAACGCATCTGCAATTCCCTCCCTGGTGTTGCAGTTGTTCATGGGCAGCCCACTCTCCTATAAAAAAAAATCTACCGTCAAGGTAGCTAAACTACATTACAACATCGATTTGGAACGATTCGAGTAGTTTTACTATTTATCAGTAGATATAGATAGTGTAAAGTGGGCGCGGATTTGTATCCCCTCACCCCGCAAATTGTCACGCGCTGTTACATAGTGAAATTAAATTAGGACGTCTCCTCTTTGTATTTGCTTCATGGGCGCGGGCGCCTGCTGCGGCGCTGCACGTGTCGCTTGCCGCATGGGAGACGCCATCCCTTGATGTTGCAGTTCGATGTCCGTGTCTTGTACTGCCCCCTGGCTTGCAGCATAGTAAGTTATGTTTCCTGATGATCCACACCAGACATCCCAGTATAGCAGCTCCAAACAAGGTGTAGCAAATAATATATTGCAGGATGTCATGACTTGAAATAGATGACGGTAGTACTTAGTGTTCATGAAGATAGAGTAGTTTCTTCTCGATCTCCTGTGTGTCTGTTTGGATCGTTTCGCGTCAACCGCTCTGTAAAGAATTGTGGTAGGTCAAGTCGACGATATTGTTCACCGACGAGTTTAGTGTAGGGATCTCGTACTGGTGCTGCATCTGCATGTTGGTGTTGTACTCGTTGCGCGAATAAATAGTTGTATCTTTGGATTATAAAATACAACCTTGCGCTATAGTTATAATGCTAGACATCGTCATAGTGCGTGACATAACGTCAGTATCACATATTGTGCGCAAAGTGCAAACTCCGCAGCAAATGACCAGCCAGCTGTTCGGCGAGTGTAGCGCGATCCACGCGTCAACACAGGTCGTCTTTTTGACGTCACAAGGAGGTTTAACACCGTGACTTAGTAACAACGCCTCGCAAGGTGCGTTTTTGTTGTGCAAGTTGAATACTGGCAAATTCTTGTGGCAGATGTAGCGGCGCTCCTTTAGTTGAATGCACATTTTAATATCATTTTCAGTTATTGAGATATAATTATCTTTCTGGAAATTCACAGCGATGTATGGTGATTGCACTAGCACTGTAGTGGTTTCTGTTTCAGTTTTCATAGGCAGTGGGATAGCTCTGTAGAGTAAAAATTCATCGTCCGATATGAGCGGCACGTGAACTTCAAATAAAAAGTAGTTAGACGTCACTCGAGCCTTTACGTAGAGTAGTTTGTAGATATCTTTGATATCCTCCCTTGGATTATTCACAGGTAAGCTTAGCGATTTCGGTAGTCTTCCAGAAATCATATTTAGTTGCTTCATCAGTTCGACTGGAGAAAGTAAGTGAACGTCCATGTGACCTTTGTAGACGTCGGTAAGAGAGTCAAATAGCATCTCTTGCATGGTGCGCATATTATTTAGGGGTAAGTATGTGGCGAATGAAGCTGAGTTAAAGAAATCAGTGGCCATCATTATCTCTACAGCTGATTCAACCTTGGCGAAGTTGGCATCGGTTTGATTCATAAACCCGTCGATCCTGCTGAGTTATTTGTTGATATTGTCTTCACTTTTCCTCAGAACCTGATTTTCCTGCTCCACGACAGAAGTTTTTTTTATAGGAGAGGGGGCAAACGAGCATGCGGCTCACCTGATGGTAAGTGACTACCGCCGCCCATGAACAACCGCAACACCAAGGGGATTGCAGATGCGTTGCCGGCCTTTTAAAAAGGTGTAGGCTCTTTTCTTGAAGGTCCCTAAGTCGTATCGGTCCGGAAAAATCGCTGGCGGTAAACTATTCCACAAGGAAGTTGTGCGAGGAAGAAAACATCTTCTAAATCGCACAGTGGTGGACCGCCAATCATCCAGATGGTGTGGATGGTATCGGGAGTTCTGCCGCGATGTGCGTTCGTGAAATTTGGCGGCTGGGATTAATCCGAACAATTCCTCAAAGCACTCCCCATGGTAAATGCGAAAGAAAATGTAAAGAGATGCAACATCTCTTCGCAGTGCCAATGAGTCGAGCCGATCGGAAAGGACTCGGTTGTCGACGATTCGAGCCGCTCTGCGCTGGATGCGGTCAAGTGGAAGGAGCTGGCACTGGGGAGCCCCTGCCCAGAGATGGGAACAGTATTCCATGTGAGGCCGAACCTGCGCCTTGTAAAGTTGCAGGTGTTGAGCTGGCATGAAATACTATCCCGCTCTGCTGAGCACGCCAAGTTTTTTAGAGGCCAATTTGGCCTTCTCTTCCAAGTGACCACGAAACTGCACGTCACTCGATATGTCGACGCCGAGGATTCCGATACTGGCTGAGGCAACAAGGGGAGTACCTTGAAACTGAGGAGATACGACAAAGGGGTTCTTTTTAGCGGTAAACGCGCAAACTTGTGTCTTCTGAGGATTAAAATGGACTAGATTTAGTCGCCCCCAATCCGAGACTTTTTCCAGTAAAGACTCGACTTCAGACACAAGTTTGTTCCGGTACTCGGTGACGTTTTCCCGAGCAATATTGGCTTGGCCAGTGTATAGAGCATCACCAGTGCTGTCATCCGCATAACAATGAATGCTACCGGCTTGCAACATATCATTGATATGCAGAAGAAACAGCGTTGGTGATAGCACGCAGCCTTGTGGAACACCAGCGTTAATAGGCTTGTAGTCGGAGCATGCACCGTCTACAACGACCTTGATGCTCCGATCTGCAAGAAAGCTGGTGATCCAATTGCATAATTTCTCGGGAAGCCCATAGGAAGGGAGCTACGAAAGAAGCGCTTTGTGCCAAACCCGATCGAAGGCCTTCGCAATGTCCAAACTAACGGCCAATGCCTCCCCCTTGGACTCTACTGCCTCCGCCCATCTATGAGTTAAGTAGACCAGAAGTCACCAGCTGATCGACCCCGACGAAAACCTTACTGGCGGTCACTAATCAGCTGGTGATCCTCAAGGTACCGCATGAGGTGGCAGTTTATAACGGATTCCATTATTTTGGAGAACAAGGGGGTGATGGCGATAGGCCTGTAGTTGGACGGGTCTGAGCGGTCGCCTTTTTTAAGGATCGGGTGGACAAAAGCTGTCTTCCATGATTTCGGGACTACGCCTAGGGAGTGTGAGTACCGGAAAAGACGCGTTAGAACCGGTGCCAACTCCGGAGCACACGTCCTCAGCACAATTGGGGGGATTCCGACAGGCCCACTCGACTTGTGGATGTCAAGGGAGGGGAGTGCTCTACGAATCGAGTGCTGTGAGAACCGCACATCCGGCATGGAGCACTCACACCGCGGGATGGTCGG
Source organism: Parnassius mnemosyne (assembly GCA_963668995.1). Lineage (NCBI taxonomy): Eukaryota > Metazoa > Arthropoda > Insecta > Lepidoptera > Papilionidae > Parnassius > Parnassius mnemosyne. The sequence continues at coordinate 33,764,403 of CAVLGL010000137.1, read as the reverse complement.
CGGTGTGTTCCCCCCGTCATCAACAGTCGAGTTGGACGCAAAAAGGGAGCCAAAAGGTCGGCTTTCTCAGAGATGGTAATGATGGCTTACAGAAATTCCCTTGGACAGCCTTGGCGAGAGACCAGAATGCACGGGTTCCCGAAGGAAGGCGAACTAGTTTCTCGCCAATTCTGCCTATGTGCTCTGACTTTGCCTTGGCAATAACTCTTTCGAAGGACCTGGAGGCGAAGTTATACTTCTTTTTAAGTGTGCTGGTGTTTACATCCCGAGTCGCCGAAGCCGCAGCCCAGGCTTGATAACACTCCTGCTTACTGCGTAATGCAGTCTTACAGGAGCGACCAAACCAAGGCTGAGATCTGCCTCCGGTGGGTACCAGAGATGATGGAATAAATAGTTCCATTCCCTGTAGCACCACATCAGTGACAGAGTCAGCAACAGCGCTGGGATCATCCGGCGAGAAGCAAACCCGCCCCCATGGGTAGGAAGCAAAGAAAGACCGCATTCCGTCCCAATCCGCCGACCTGTAATGCCAAACACGGCGGCAACCTGCAGAACGCAACCGCGAGGGGAGCGTGAGTGGCACCATACTCCGGATCAGACAATGGTCCGAAGAGCCAAGAGGGGCATCGACGGAAACCTGATATCCGTCCGGATGAGAGGTCAGCAGAAGGTCCAACAGGGAAGGTGTATGATCCTCAACATCTGGAATCCGCGTAGGCGATGTAACCAGTTGTGTCAGACAGTATGCCAAGGCAAAGTCATAAACAGATCTCCCCGCATGATCAGTTAAACGTGAACCGAGCCATTCAGCGTGGTGGGCGTTAAAATCGCCAAGGATCACGATCTCTGCGGATGGGACCTGTTGTAGCAAGGAATCTGTAGCCATTTGGACGTGGTCGATGAGTCGGTCTGTTTCGGCATTACCGCTATGGGACCTATAGAGGCACACGTAGACGCGCGGATGGTCGTCGCTGTCTACGCGTAGCCAAAGGATGGACAGGTCCGAACCTTCAAGACTGCCGAGGTGTCGAGAACAGATGTCCTCTCTGACATACACGCAAACTCCAGCCCGAGGCACAAAGGAGTGCTCCAATTTGTACCCCGGGTAGGAGAGATACGAAGTATCAGCCGGAGAGGACACCTGCGTCTCGGCCAGAAAGAGCAAGGCCGGCTTCGCCGTCTCGAGATGGTAGTGGACGGCGTTTAGGTTCGAGTGAAGTGCCCTGATGTTGCAGAAATTCACGGATAGCGTGGCAGGGGTCGCCTTGGTCTTGTTGCTCAGTTTGCCCCGAGCAGTTATTGTGTTGGGCGGAATTTTGCCCCCCCCCCCCAAGAATACGCGGGGCAGCCTGAGCACCCACGCTCAGGAGTAGAATAGCATGGTCGTGGATGCTCAGCGAAGGATTCTCCAGGGGCACTGGTACCCTCCTGGGGTAGTTTATGATGTAATTCCGCTACCATGTTGAGGGGGGGGTGGGGGGATTGGGCCTCCGGTCACCTGCGCTCACCAGACGAAACGCGGAAGCAGAGCTTCCACTTCACGCCGGTATTCTGTGAGGTCGTGGTACTAACCCAGCTCGAGCCGGCCCATACGTGCAACAGCAAATGCTGCTGCGTGGCTCTACCACCGTCAATTTTTGATTTTTCAATAGTTCAAGTAAGTAGTTCTTGTTATTTTGTATGGATTCAATATCCTTCTGATATTACTCCGCAAACTGTTGGTCTAGGATACCAAACAACGCCCCCCTCCCGAACGTGTTCCCGCCTTGTCGTGGCGGGAGGACTTAGTAGCCGTGGTTCAGTCACCCACGGTACGTTGAAGTATCTAATTTTTGCGACATCTAATGGACGATGAGTGGGTCCCAAGTGGATGTTTCAATACCGATGTTGGCGAGCCCATTCAGGCATTCAGTTATGACGTCATGCATCTTTTTTAAGTTGTAGTTGTCGGGGTGTTGTATTACAGGCAAGTTGAGCATGGTGTTGACGAAAGATGTAAACTGAAGACGCCGATTGTCTTAGCACTGGGTGAGTATCTCCTAGTATGAGTCATAGTGTTTAGCGCCGATGCTGAGATGTTGTACTAGTCGCTCAGCTTTTCCTCTCAACTTTGTCTTCAGATGTTGCATCTTTTGTGCCTTGTTGATCGTAAGATTATTATGAATTGCCTCCATAAAAAGATCTTTGAAAGAAATCCATTGGATGTAGCTGCCTGAGAATTCAGGTACTTCTATTTTCGGCGCAGATTTTTCATAGTGATTATTTGACCAAATTTTTGTGTTAAGCTGACGTCGTAGCTCATCGTATTTCCCCTCCATAGTAATAAACAAGTTATAGTATTGAAGATTGGAGCCTTTGAGTTTTGCTTCCAACTCCCAATGCTGTTTATCGATAACTTTTGTAATTTCTAATTGTCTTGTAATTCCCATCTATCAGTTATAGCTTGAATATCGATTTTAGACATGACGCGATCGAGAGCTTTAAAGTTGCATTCTTGCTGCTCTAAGAGCGTTTTGACACTTGCGTCGGTGGTGCCGTCCAGCATCCCGGTGAGATCGAAATGCACAGACTTGCTTTTACGTACTTGTAGCAGTAAGTGCTGCACACTTAGTAAAATAGTTTCATAAAGCTCCTTAGTTTTAGCAAAAACATTTCCTGTGAAGTAGTCGATGTTTTTATCTTCAATAGTTTCCACAATAATTTTGTGGCGCTGTTCAAAGTAGATCCATTGATCTTCAAGGGATTGGATACGACTTAGTAAGTACTCCTCAGTTTTTCTACTCACTCCATCCTTCTTATAGTTTGAGCAGAGATATTTGATGTTATTGAAGCATTGTAGTTGAAGATCCAACATTTTTGTCATGGAGTTTTTCTTCGTACACTAAGTTTGTAGTAAAGTTAGTTAGTGAAGTAGCTGACCCGTAGTTTACGGTGACACTCGGTGACAGTCGTTTCGGGTTGACCCGATACGCAACACCAGATAAGTTGTAGTTATTATTAAGTTGTAATTATTAGTTAGTAATTATCCCGTAGTCACGGCAATAAGTAAGTTGAAGTAGATTATCTCTTGAATTGTCCCGCAGTTTGCGGCGACAGGTGAGTTAGTTAGGTTAGCTCGTAGACTGCTTCTACTTACACAGTCGTGGCGAGACGCGCTGGTTGGTGCACGACCCGAAGGCAACAAATTTTTTCGCAGCCTCCTTGTATCTAATCTTCGAAAACCGAAACTTCAATAAATAATACCAGCTTCGAATTTCTCCGTCTTAGAAATGATTTGTAGTGTGATTGCCCCTGAGCGATATAAAATGCGCCTTCTCAATTCACCGGTGAGACCCGCTTCTGGGAGGCCGATGAACCGATCGCTATCGCAAAGAAACAAATACCCTTTTCTCGAAGGACCATAAAATGTATGGTTTGTAAGGCCACACACTTTCAAGAAGTAGAGTTGTAGTTAATGAGTACGCCAAAGGAAAAGATCACCAAAATTAAAAGTTTATTAACAGTAAAATAGTTACAAAGTTAGAGTGGCAAATCTTTCCTTAAGTAATTGGTGTTTAGAAGGACGGTTGTTGACGTACTGCCGATTGTGAGAATGCAATTAATTAAGTCAATTTAAATACACGTGACGCACGGCTAAAAGTAGGTTGCAGCGTTTACTAAATAAAAATGTGTGGTGTAACCATACAGTTTGTTTAGATTAAAATGAGAGAATTTTATATTAAATTCTTATATTTATTTTATATTAATATCTTATTTTATATTAAATTAAAGTCTTCGCGCATACGCGACTCTACGCGATGCGATATATTTTTAAGAGTTGGCAGCACTGGTCGTATCTGCGCCACAGAATAAATAATAGTACTACCACAAACTAATAAGAAGTGCTAGAGTACTCCGTATCTGTACTAGCCGTAGAGAGAGAATAAACTACATTGTACCTACTCCCTCTACGGCGCTAGCAGTATTTTATATTTTATATAGGTAAACTATATAGTAATTGCCCGCTTAACGGATTGACGCTCGTTTTCTCTCATTTGTAAAATTTATTATTGAATAAATGAAGTCATATAATTTTTTTGATAACTTCAATATATTATCTAAATGAACACCAATCACTAGTTACAATCACAGATAACTGTGTACTAGGTTACAATATCTTTGGTAATGTAATATGAAAAAAATAATCAAAATAAACCTCTCGTAACACAGTAATTGCCCGGTGCATTCAGTTCTTGCCATTAATCAAATACAATTATTGCCCACATTTCAATTCTCCTATAATCAACATTATTATAAATACACTCATCTAAAAATCGAGATTTTTTTTCCTGATTCTGTTTTTTTCAGTCTCATCCTGATTTTTCAATACAGGGTTTGTTTTTGTTTTGGTTATAACTTTATTACTTTTTTCAGTCTTCTTTATTTCTCTGTGTAATTTCTTTTTTGTCTGATATATAGTATCAGCAACTGCGTCTACTGCCACTTCAGTGTTTCGATCGTTTACTTTAGATTGAAATTCTTTCCAAAGGTTATATATCACATTAAGGTGCTTTTCTGTAGTGCTGAACGACTCATCTTGGAATATGTTACAAAGCGAAGATCCAACTATGGTTTTGAATGACTTAAAGGTTATTGTTGCTCGATCGGAAAGTTCTTTAGAAGCATCTTTATGTCGAACAGTATTCTTGCCTAAACATTTTGAATAATTGATAGCGTCGGAATCGAACGGGCAGATACCACACGCCTTGAAACCATTAACCAATATATCTGGTCTCATACTTGCTGCAAGGACTTCATTTAAGATAGGTGCAAAATTTTGCTTGGTTATCCCCTTATTTTGATTTAATAATTGCCATTTCTTTAGGTACTTCCTCCAGCCTACTTATAGGGGTCTAAATGCAGACGTCAGCTGGCTGAATAATCCTCGACGCGTTGGGATACAGTGCTATTAATTCAATTTTGAGATGTGTACATAACTGGCTCAAATGGTAATTTAAATGTGTTTTGTGGCCATCAACATATAGTATTACTGGGAATTCGACGGATTTGGAGACTAAATATGGATGAAAAACGTTAGCAATAAACTCATAAAACACTTCAGCAGTCATCCAGCCATTTTCCGATTTTCCAATGCCCCATTCTTCCGGTAAAGACTCGCATATTTTTTCTGTTAGTCTTTGATAGGGATATATAATAAATGGGCAACATATGTCACCTGCTGTCGAGAACGTGAATAAAGCTGTTATTGATTCTTTCGCATTTGAGTTTTCAATGCTATAAACATTTTTTGAACCTTTCTCTGCTACAACTAGTCCTGTGCTCTGACAAATTCGAAAGTTGGTCTCGTCTGCATTAAAAACTCTATTGGGTTGATTGAGAATCTCACTTAACCCTTTTTCCTCAGCGTACTGACGTATTTCGTCAAACCAACCTCGTATGTCTTTTTCTGACACACATGAACTCGCTTTCGTCACTCCTTCTGAAGTTCTAAGTCTAGGGTGTAGCCTTCCACCATCCAATACCAGGTCGATTATTAAGGAATGAGTTGGGTCGTGGGTTGTCGAAGAGAACGCTAACTAAAATGTTATCTTTATTTTTCGGAAAACCATTTCGTGCTGAAGATATAATCCAATCTTCGAGAATAGCTTCTTCTTTTAAAGTCAAGATAGGCGAAGGTCCGAGACTCGTTTTGTGGCCTGGTTTATCTTTGTAAAATCTGAGGGTAGTCCTTGGGACACCATGTTTTTGGCATATCTGCCGATCTGAAAATATTTTTTCATTGTTTTGTAATTCAGCTATAGCTTCTTTGAGATTTTCTGGCGTATATTTTAATTAACGAGCTTTTGGAATTCTGCAAGTAAAACGAAAACTAAAGAAAACCGTTTTGAAACAGATATTGCCCGGTCAATAACTGTAATTATTGTCTATGGCAATCACTAAATATTGATAAGGCAATAACTAAAATTATTGAAATTCATGTACAGCTATTGTCCACCCCCCCCCCCCCCCCGCAATACATAATACGCGGTTAAAAATACAATAGAAAGCCTTTTTATCATCTTATATTATTAAAAGACCACCTAATAATGAAAAATGTGGACAATTGACATGAAATTAAGTATGTTATTCTTAAAAAATATCACAAGAAACTTACTTTTTTGACGAGACGCACACCTGATGTAATAAAATCCGCCATGAAAGTGATTTTTTTTTTGGAGTTTATGGCCTGGTATCTAGACCTTTAGGCCAAGTCTTAAGTATTTTTATTCGGTTTATTGTAATTTCCCCACTCCTTCATAGTATACTGCTTCACAATATGTTGATGCGTCACATTGTGCAGTTCTTGGGAGATTTTGGCGGCAACTTGATCCAGCAGACAGCTGATAGTTGGCGATGGTATCTAAAGGTGCCTATGCAAACAAACAGCTTATCTTGAGAATCCGTCACCATCAGAGCACTTGTTTCACTGTTTCCACTAATAGTTCACATGCGTAGACACTTAATACACAAAATCGCAACACTTTTACATATCAAAGTCCACTTCAAACCATTATTTAAACAATAATACAGGAGCAGCAAACCGCCGCCGGTCAATTTCCCGCCAAAACTCCCCATGAAAGTGATGTTATTTTAAATGTTACCAGTTTATTAATACTAAAGCTACCACGATTACTATAACGTCATCTAGCGATGATAGAGTGGGCAATCACTATATAGTTTACCCTAATTTGTATATAGGTTGTATCAGGACTACAGATTAGATTAAATCACAAACTAGGGGTGAGGCGTATTTACCGTAACAGAAAAAAATTGGTATCTTAAAATAGCAGACAGTAATTGTGACAAACAAACTGAAAGAACAGCTCCTGTTCCACGAGATAACAAATCCACTAAAAGACAGTCACAAGTTTTTTTTAATCATACATATGACAGTTACCTTTGTAAGAATAAGATAAAAACTGTTACTAAGACACCCACGTTACTCGTCACAAGCTCTTTCCTTTTCTCACATAGGTTCAACATAGGAGTAGTCGTTTCAAAACATAACCAGTTATAGGAACTATCTATTCATACAATGCTGCAGTCCAACGAAACTATCTATTATAGTGAATATTTTACTCAATAACATGATTTTACGATCGAGCGATCAGAACGAAATCGTTTATTCGGCTATTTTCGCGACGTATCGGCTACGGCTTCGGCTGTTAATGTACTACCAGCCATCGAATGTCGTGTGAGCGCGGGTGACTAGTTTTGTCTCTTTCACACTCACCTATACATACATTGCTTTTGCATTTGACCTATGACACTATTACTTTCGCATAAACGTGATATCAGAAATGAGAAAGTAAGTGTGCATGTTTTTAAATAAGAAATATTTCGTGGCCTTGATCCAGTCTAAATTCGTCTCGTGACGACACGATTTGTTTTCTCCGTCTAGTCGCCGAATTGACTCACTATTAGTACTCGTTATTAGTAATATTTATTACCCATATGGTCATGCCTTGTAAAAGAGATGTCATTTTTCTAGTAAATCAGAAGATACGAGTGTACTTACTCTCATATTTGGCATAGTATAATGAGACCAAAGATGACCACTTGACAATTCTATTTCCACGCATGAATTACACGCAACATTTTTAAATAGATTTGTCTTTTTTGCCTTATTTGAACATTAAATTAGAAAAAGCAAGAAAAGTATATTGACTATATTTATATAGAGTTGTAGGTTCTCCCTATGCATACGTATGTATGTAATTACTTTAAGATCAAAACAATCGCTGGGTGACAGCGACAACCACAGAATACTTTTTATAGCGTTATAACAACTTTAATACACGCTCGAATCAGTCGCTCGACTTAACCGCCTATTGTATGAGGACGAGTGCCGTCTTCGTAAACAATTCCGAAACAACTCGACCGTTGCTATGAAACGTTATTATTGTCGCTGACCAATCGCCTTCTATTGTTCGCAAACGCTTGAAAGTCGGAGGTTTGGAAATTATCTGAGCAAATGACACTGTTCCTTGTGGGAAGCCAGGTAAGCTTGTCATTACAGAAGTAGAGTCACCCGAGGCAAGTGTGACAGAGGGGCAAGTGTAACAAATGCAAATTATGCGGAAAGAATACATTTTTTGGTTAAATTCCATCTATTGAACAACGAAGCAACTTTTACGCTATTGACTATACCGACAGTTAAGTACATATCTTAAACGATTTTATCCACAGAGGTCATTTTTTAAAAACCACTCAACTGGCGAAATTTTAAGACGCAAAGTTTTTAAGTTTTCGATACGTCATTAAGTTATTTTAAACAACATACAAGGTGAGTGATAAAGAAAATATTGGTACTTTTAGTGTAATATGTTTCTGTGACCTGTAATCCACTATTCCTTGAAATAAGGATACAGTTACACTTACCTCACCTAATATCTAACATCGGGGTAAGTGTGACAGTGTCACGCTTACCCTGATCACCTTGTATGACAATATCGTAGCTTGTGATGGGACAGCCATTGTTATTAACCGACTTTCAAAAAAGAGGATGCTATGTACCGGTGTGTTTGTATGTATTTATACTTACGTATATACTTTTTTAAATTAATACCAAGTAAACAATACATGTCAAATAAAAATGTCAGAGGATGTCAGAAGCAGAAATAATGAGTGCTATTGAATGATGCTGAAGATACAAGTATAATTAGATTTTAGAAAAAATTACGCTGTTTTAGTGCGATATCACGAAATGAAAAAATGGCAGTATTATTTTGGGATACTACAGAATATGGTAATAAATGATCGGTAGAAAGTATTTTATTACAAGCATTATGTAGACCACAAGTGGTTAAGAGACACATAGTTAGACCACAAATTAAAGATTTTGTACATCCGACTTCAATATAAATTATTAAAGATAACTCAATAACTACTGGTTAGAAGTTAATTAAATTCTATGGGACCACATGAGATGCACCAGCTTTCTAGCACCTAGAAAAAAAGTTATGAGGTAACACACATAAAAAAAACAGTCGAATTGAGTACCTCCTTATTATTGAAGTCTTTTAAAATAGAAAAAGCCCCAATGTGTTTGTTTTGTTAAACGATGAAGATGACGTTTTTTTCCCTCTTAAATTTAACTAAATAATACATTTATTAATAAGTTTTTATTCAACTAAAATAGCGTATATAATATGAGTACCAAAGCATTATGGTTATATTAGTATTTATTGTTACGTTTCTGTATTAAAGTTATTTTTCACTTTGCATTGTTTTTATTACATTTACAAAACATCCTGGGCAAGCGTGACATAAATCCATTTATAGGCACATGCCTATATAGGTTAAAAACAGTCACATTTGCCCTATGTGAGGAAAAATTTATTTTTACACAAGAATGGACGTTCAAATCGTTCAAATAGATCATAAAATATATTGACATTAGTATCATCTCATCAATTTTGATGAAAACCACCGATAATAATAAGGTAACTACAAAAAGAAGCGTACTGTCACACTTGCCTCATTGATGGGGTAAGTGTGACAGTCTTCTACCTTAATTAGTTTTAACTACCTCAAATTACAAAATGCTTCTTATCGATACTAAAATGCTTGATCAAACAAACAACCACTTAATGATTGATGTTTTGAAATGGAATTATCTATTTTAAGCCCTTACAGAGTAGAAGTATTTAAGTTTCCATTATAGTTTTAATTAATTTATGTCACACTTGCCCCGGGGGAGCTTACTTCCATTTATCTCTTAAACTTTGATCTATAGGAAACCTGCATTAAATAAATAAAAAAACAATGTGGCGAATATCAAGATAAAGTGACTATCTGCAGGCGCCTTGAGGTACTATCGCCAACTGTCTGCTGGCTCAAGTTGCCGTCAAAATCTCCCAAAAACGGTGATGTGACATCATCAATGTATTGTAAAGCAATGTACTTTAAAGAATTATTAGCACTGGATACCGAAAATTTATAAAAACGAAGATCCCGAATAAAATGAAGGCTGGGTTCTATAAAGCTGTAATAGCCGCATAGACTACGCTAGCACTTCTTACTAGTTTGTGCGCATAGACTAACAGGCTAACAGGATTAACATCACAGAAACTATAAATGAAGACTTCGCTTAAAGAACAAGCATCCAAGCCAAAACTCTTAATTAAAAGAATATAATTACTTATCTATGGTTCTGTCATTTCATCGAACGCAAGCAGGACACGAGTGTATTGGTTATCAAAAAAGTGCTAAATATTGTTAAAAATGAGCTATTCAAAATTTGATTTAACTTTCAAAATTGGTCAATACTTAGACCGACATCTCGTATTTCCACTATTAGAATTCTTAGCAGCAAAAGAGGTATTTCATATTACTTATAATCAAGTAGATGCTCAGTCACACAAATATTTATAACAGACTATGTACATATGTCTGTAAGTTCTACTTCCATGCTTTTATTCCCTTGTTATGTTTTGTTAAGCTTAATTTCTATTTACGAATTTCAGACTTATGATCAGTCAGAATTACTGCAAGCTAAATTGGAGATTCTAAGTAAAACTAACATGATTGACTATGTTATAGACATTAGAAGAATGTTGTATCCAAACGAAGATACTCCAGAGGTAAATAAAATCATAAGGAATAACATTTGTATACTATGAAATATTTTAACTTAATACAACAGTCTAACCCTGCATTTACAAATCAATGCAAAGTTAATTCTATTTTTCATTTCAAGTCATAATTAAGATTAACTATATAAGGTATTAAAGGGTTATTTGTGCACTGAGGGCTTCCAATATTAGCCTCATCTGCATTACAGCCCATTGTAAGTCTATTGCTAAACATAAGCCTGTCGCAAAGCGAGGTCCTTGGCCACCTGCATTTGATTTATTGCATCTCTTACTTGATGGTCACACCATCCAGTGGGTTCCACCACACACTTTGCTTGCCATTACGAGGCTGCTAATTATGAACCTTTATAACCTATCTATCCATTGTCAGTTCTTTAAGCTATATTGTCAATCCATTGTGTTTTCAGTTTACTTGTTTTCTAATGCGAATATCCTCATTACAAAGACTACAAGACACAGAAAATCAATGCTTATCAATATAAATGACATAGCCTTAAAAATATGTTTTACATTTAAAATAAATATTGAAGTTCAATTTGCCAGCACATTAATTTTACAGGAAATCAAGGCTCGCAGAGGTGTGGTTCTGTCTCAGCTGCAAGAACTACAAGATGCAGTAGAGCCAGTTCTGAGACTTATGCAAAGGGATGATGTTATGAAGACAGTTGAAACAATGAGAGACCCTAAAACTCTCATAAATTACTTAACCACCAATAGAGAATTTGAGGTATAATTCTTCTTTTTAAGTTTTTTGTTTTCTACTAAAACTACTAAATAAAGTGAAATAAGAGGTCATTTCTGAGATTATGTGGCACGAAAGAACAGTCATGTTGCTTCAGTGCAAAAACGTCACAAGTATTCAGAATATTTTTATTTTCTCAGACATGCCATTTTGTTTTTGTTTCTGTCACTGCTGAATATGTGGTAAATTTGGAATCTCAAATTGTATATCTATAGTGCTAATAGTCTGAGTTGTAGAAAATGATTTGGCTGCTCCTTATTTTTATATTTTAAATATTTAAAGAGTTCTTTTCACATGGTAATATGTTGTTATTTTTTTAGTTTAAAATTGAAATGATAGACAGTATGTACCAATTAGCCAAATATCGGTATGAGTGTGGAAACTATGTGGAATCTGCATCATACCTTTACTTCTGTCAACTGGTCATGTCTCCTACTGATAAGGTAAGATTTAGTTTACATTCTGATGTCTTTTTTACTGTATTATTTCTGTAGTTTTTAATCTATATACTTTTATAAAGTTTTTGGTATAATTATTGTGTAATAAATAGTAATTATTATTATTATTAAGTCCATACATACATATAATCACGCCTCTTTCCCGTAGGGGTAGGCAGAGACCACTTCTTTCCACTTCCTACGATCCTTACATAGTTGTTTCGCTTCGTCCACTTTCATTATTCCCTTCATACATGCTCTATGGTTTAGGGTACTCTTGGCCTGGCCTTTTTTCAAGACGTCCCTGATTTGGTCTAGAAATGTCCGCCTAGGTCTACCCCTTCCAACACTTTCATTCACACTCGCCTTATACACTTTTTTCATCAATCGTTCTTCATTCATTCTCTCGACATGGTCAAACCATCTCAGCATACCTTTCTCAATTTTTGTCACTACATCTTCTTTCAGACCACAACGTTTCCTTATGTCACTATTTCTTATCCTGTCACTCAGTTTAACTCCTATCATACTTCTTAATGCTCTCATCTCAACTGCATTTATTCTGCTATCATGTTTCTTCTGCCATACCCCAACTTTCACTTCCGTACATGAGTGTCGGAACCAACACCCCCTCATGCACAGCCAAACGAGCCTTGTTAGACACCTTCCGACTGCTCATAAAGGAGTGCAAAGCTCCATTCACCATGTTTCCTGCATTCACTCTTCTTTCGATATCACTCTCACACTTTCCATCTCTGTAAACTTTGAACCCAGATACACAAACTCTTTCACCTGTTCAATTTGTTCATCTTCAATCATGATATTGCAGTCTGTCACTGCCTCATCTTTTTCATACACTAAGTCCATATACATACAAATAAAATTGAAGTTATAGACAGATGTAAAATTGAAATAACTAAACACAAGCATTTAAAAAAAAACATTGTGCGTCTGTCCGTCCAGGCTAATATTCATAATGGCTGAAATAATTGCCATGAAACATTACAATCAGCTTGACAGCAATGCCAGAATGGATCTGAGTTATATTTTATTCTAAAAACTTGCATGATATTTTTGTTGAAAAAATGAATAGTTGATGAAATAAATCATCTTTTATTTTTTAAATATAAATAATGCCATATTAATAGATCCTAGGTGAAGCCAGGGTGGGTCGTTAGTTATAACAAATTTAATCAACTTTGCACTTCATAACCATATTTTATTTTGAAAATATTTTTAACATATTAAGTATAAATATTATTCAGATCAAATTGTACAATATTTTGGTAATTATATGGTTAGGGCTAAAGAATGAAAACACATACTGAAAAAATGACACCATGTAGGTCTCTTTAAAATTCAAACATTAATTTCACGTTGTGTTATTTGTAGAAATATACCCTAACACATTATGACAATCTCAAAACAACCATGACTTAATCTTGAATAGAGCTTAGCAAGGTAGTAAAGCAGTGTGGAAGGAAAAAATCAACTACCTGGGATTACTTCATTTTCTTAGGCTTGGTCAGTGCAACTTTGATGGAAAAGCAAAACTCTGCTTAGTTGTGTGAGGTCTTAGTACATACAGAACAAAAAAGTATTGTGTGCAAAGAATGCCTGAGAAGAATATGTGCGAGGAACGTGTTCAATTAGGTGTAATTATCAAGCTACTAGACTATCAGTCAAAAGACTTCCTCGACCAGAAATAGTATGAAGTCTGCTCGTACAGCGTTGGTGGGATAGAGTGACTTCATTTCACAGCTCTGCCACGCCTCCTGGCACCGCTTTTTTGCTTCACATATCTCTGATGTAAATGGAGTTTTAAGCGAAATTGTCACTTGTGATCTGTCACACAGTTTATAAAAAAGCAATAAAGTGACTACTGATGAACCCCCATGATGCAAACAAACAAGTTTGTATTCAATCTTGACTGTCATGTAGTAGTTCAAATATTTGTGCTCTAAAACTGAACCATAGCTTAAGTTTTTTTAACCATATTTCGAAGAGACTAACTAGTAGAACACAAATATTAAAATTATAAACTATTGTGTTGAAGGTATTACACTTTATTGTTATTGCATACTACATCTAACATTATGGATTCTTAATCACATCAATGTGTAGTAGTCAATTAAAATGCAAACCATGATGAATTTTGCTAAGTGGTTTTATTGTGTTAGTGAAGTGCCAGAAAAAGAACATCACATTTTTAATATATAAAAGTTTGTCTTTTTTTAGTTCTATGAGTGTTTTCGTTCCTTGAGCTTAACTTATTAATTACCAACATTATTCATCACCCTAGAATCATTATGTGGGTGATAGTGATTTCTATGTGCTAGCAAGGCTGGTATTGCACAAAACCATTCTCCACAAATCTCGCATTGATAAACTAGAAATGAAGATTTTGGATTGTCATCAGTAATAACTTTTGTCATGAAGTGTCCAACTTTGTACCTTTAAAAATAAAATAAAATAGAATAATAAATTGTGAAACTTAACCAAATTTTATATTTATACATGAACCTCAATTCAACACTTGAAAATTCAACCTTATAAGATAACCAAGATCATCCAGTATTAACCTATAGGTCCGTATGAAGTGACTTTGGGAAGGGCCTACAAGATCTTGTGGCTTTCAGTATATGGCAGTATAATCACCTAGTTATCAGTCATTAAAGCCAAACAAGGTCCACTGCTTAACATAGACTTCCTCCATAGATTTGCACATAGGGAGATGTGCACCATCGTTGCCACATTTGGCAGGCAGATTGGCAACCACAGTTTTCAAAGGATGATTTGGGGTAGTAGCTCTTCTTACGCCACTTTTACTCAGTATAATATCAAAAAGGATGAAGCATCAAAGGTGCTAGATACTGCAATAACTAAGCATGCGGATTAAGGTCAATTCTCCCTTTTATGGGAGAGGCCCTTATTAAGCATTGAACTGTTCAAAGGCTGATTATGAGAGTAAAAAGGAGATAATATGGGAAATTACCTGTGATTATACAGTTGTTCATAGTTCCTAAATTTTCTGTCACAAGCATTGCATAGTAGTAGTTTTGATAATGAAAATTTGTAACACATATGTAACCAAGGACAGAACAGCCAATGTTGATCAGCATTTTTATATGATTGAAAACTCATGGCACATGGACTACATTCATAATTACTGACTACAGTATGGAGTTTTGTGTGACTCAATAATCTGGGTATACTTGTAAAAACTTTTTCACAAAATTCACATTGCAAAAGTGATGAAGTTTTTATTTCATGTATGTTATCTGTACTGTTCCTCTTACAACATTGACCTGAATGATTTAAAGCCAAATCTTGGCTAGGCCACACTTGAAAACACTCTGTGCAAGTCCATACAACTTGCCATTGTTGCGACTCAGGTAAGACGTGCCTTATTGCAATGTGTCTTTTTAAGCCTGTTACATAAACAAAATGTTTTCCACAAATATTACAAGGATATGTGGTCATAGAACTTGGACCAGGCCAAATGACATCGAGAATTTCTTTCTTTTTTGTGTAATTTAATGTTCTGTTAAGCATGTGAATATTTTCCATAATTCTTGCATTATTTTCTTTTACCTTTTCTAAACTGTGTTCCAGAGGGCTAGTGGCATTAAACATTATCTCTTGTTCATTATTTGATTTTTCTTTACTTAAAAAAGTGTTTTGACTAGTGCAATCAATTTCTATACCTCTTAACCCATTGTAGTCAAAACAATATGTATTATCGGATTTGTTTTCAAATGGATTTTTCTGGTCATCGTTTATTTCTTGAGAATAGGATAGTTTATTTTTATCATATCTTTTCCAGTTGCTTATATAATTTGAATACACATTCAAATTTGATATCTCCTTGGAACAAGAATCTAAATCAATGCACCCTAAATCACTTCCTGTAACTAACTTAACAACTAATCGCGAGCTCTCCGATTTTTTCTTTTTTTGTTCTTGTTTGCCATCTTTCCAATCACTAAAAGTAGTTTCAGATAAAGTATTTCCAATTGTAATATATAAATATTTGTAATCAAATCCCTCTTCAAATTTGTGTACAACTAACTTTGCTGACATTTTTGCGAATGCCTCACGCCTTTGACATTTCAGTACTTTTTCATTTACTTTTATTTTTAAAGATGTGTAAAAGTTTCGTTTGACATAATTTCGCTAAAAGTGATTTTTGTATTTTAGTTAAAAATTTGATTACAAAGTTACAATTATAAACTTTACGATATCTTTTGTGAGAATAATATAAAATATTTTGGAAAATCCAAAAGTGCACGCCTCAAGAGCGTTTCATTTAATTTTGATGAATAAAAAATTAATTGTATTTCTCACTTTTAAAATATATTATTTATGTGTTTTAAATTTAGCGCTCTATTATTTTAACAGCTAGTGTCACCTACAGGGAAAAATATTAATAATGTTTACCAAAATAAATCGATTACACAAAGCATAAAATCGATATATAGGCTGTATGGTACATTTGTCCTTTGTCTATCAAGGGCTAAAAAACATAAGAAAGCGCGCCTACGCCTTTAAATTTTTAATAGCAATAAAAGTTGAATATCATTTTATTAACAAACTACGCGTACTAGGCTATTGATAGGAAATAGGGAACCAGTTGATGTAATTCTGAAGCTAATAAAAAAACCGGTCTCGATACGTCATTTTTTCGCGAGTTATCGTGATCACATAAAAAATCAACATCCGGACGTCTGTGTAAAGTTTTTTTCAAAGTAGCAATATAAAATGATTTTTTTAGAAAATGTAAAATGTATTAATTAGTGTTTTCTTGATTTACGGCTACTCATATTATCGTATATGTGCAATATGGTTATGATAGAGGCATTTTAAGAATACAAAATTGCTTGACCTTGACGTGTCGAAAGTAAACCACTAACTAATAAGGCTTCGCGTTACGAGGCGTGCAATTACATTGATTTGTATGTCTAAAAAAATTCTAGTTAAACTTCACAGTCAAAACTCGACGCCTTTATATGTAGGGTTGCCATTCGTCCCGTACATTTTTTTTTGGAGTTTATGGCCTGGTATCTAGACCTTTAGGCCAAGTCTTAAGTATTTTTATTCGGTTTATTGTAATTTCCTCACTCCTTCATAGTATACTGCTTCACAATATGTTCATGCGTCACATTGTGCAGTTCTTGGGAGATTTTGGCGGCAACTTGATCCAGCAGACAGCTGATAGTTGGCGATGGTATCTAAAGGTGCCTATGCAAACAAACAGCTTATCTTGAGAATCCATCACCATCAGAGCACTTGTTTCACTGTTTCCACTAATAGTTCACATGCGTAGACACTTAATACACAAAATCGCAACACTTTTACATATCAAAGTCCACTTCAAACCATTATTTTAACAATAATACAGGAGCAGCAAACCGCCGCCGGTCAATTTCCCGCCAAAACTCCCCGTCCCGTACATTCTGTCATTGGAACTGTTGCCGTATTTTACCATCTCGTCCCGTTTTTCGACTATTTCGACAGAATAAGGAATTGGCCCGAGCTGAGCGGCGCGGGTGGCCAGACCTGAACAATTCCTGCCCACAACGCAAATATAGAAAGAATATTTTTGTTGATGACGGCTCAATAGGCGGACGAACTAAACAGATTGTCGGCAGAGACTATTGAATCCATATTGATTTGTGATTATAATTTTAAAATGACATGCGCCAAGTTCTATGATATGTTAAAAAAGAAAACGAGATCATTACAAAACTAAAATCAATCTAAAGTATGATTGGGCGAAAAATAGACCCTTTTTACTGGTAAAGAGGCATTCCATCTTAATCCTCATGGGTGACAACGCATCTGCATCTTGAGTTTTTATTGAGGATAGATGTAGATGTCTATAGGCCACAGCAACCATTTACCATCAGGTGGACTGTGTGCTCGTTTGTCACCCTATCCTATAAAAAGAAAATCTAATATTAATTTAAATTAAAATTTTGTTTCTACGTCTACTTCGAATAAAAACTTTGATTTCGATTTTTTAATTAGATTTATTTTATACTTTTGATTCACACTACAGTTAAGATCATAGGGTAGCTGTCAACAATATGCGTGGTTCGTCTTCACTAGTGTACATGCATGCTTTGGTTTAGTTGAAACGCTGCGTTTCGGCGTGTTTTGGGCATCTAAAGTGTTACACGTCCCGTATTAGTTCCTGGAAGTTATGGAAAACCTATTTATATGCTACAAAAAGGGTTTAGTCGATTATATAGCATGTACCACCGATGGAAAATCCTATTAGTCTTTTATACTAGATTTATAATAAAATAAACGTAAAATTGAAGTTCCACCATAAGGTCTTACACGTGTGCAAAAAGGTAATAAACACACACATACACACACACACACACACACGCACACCACACACGCGCGCACACACGCACGTGCGCGCACACACACACACACACACACACACACACACACACACAACAGCACAAACCCTGCTTAAAACAAGACGCACATACAGTTCCACATAGGCATAGAACTTCAGTTACACAAAGAGCTGCTAATTAGTTTTTAAGTTTACTGTTATTTTTTCTTCCTACATTTAATTTTTACTTACCTTTTGTAAAATAGTCTCAATATTGTTAATAATTAAGGGAAACCGCGAGATAGCCCCAACACAAGTATTATCAATTACTTACTCGGGATTTCTCATCTATACAAATAAATAAAATTGAAGAGTCTATTTGTATTGTTAAAATAACAGCTTTTTACTAAATGTTTATGAAAGTATATACGGTACTAATAACAAAAACCATTTTCAAAATTTATGTCTGTCTGTTTGTTCCGACTAATCTCTGAAACGGCTGGACTGATTTTGACGGGACTTTCTGATAGTAGTAACTTAGGATACTTTTATTTTAGAAAAATAATTAGGGTTACGCGCAAGAAAATTAAAACTCATGAAATCGTAGTAAATTCCACGCGGGTGAGGTAGCGAGGGACGTCTAGTTTATAATCCATGTAACTGTTTTGAGACATATATATATATATATATATTCATTTTTATAGGGATCTATGAAAAATTTCCTTTTACCTATGCAGTTGTGAACAAAAAAAAGTTTTCAAAAAGGACTACCTATCAAGTAGTGAAAATCGGCTTTATAAATCTATTTTCAATTCGTGACTTAAAGTTGAGTGGAGACCATTTTGATGCATATTAAGTTTCTTTTTCATATTTTTGTGTAGATGAAAAGCATTTTTTTCATTTCATTTGCAAACCCACTGAACTTAATAAAAGACGAGAATATTTCTATAGTATAGACAGACACTTCAATTTTATTACTTCTATATCTTGTTTACTTAGTTATGGACAATCAGATTTATGTAATTTATGCGTGCAAGTCGTGAATGCGGCATATGAATGAAACGTATTTTGATACTAGATACTTTTATTTTGAAAGTTTGTCCGGGCGTCGTTACGTTCGTGCAAACGTATTCGTTTCTGTTTTCTCCCTGGATAATGACACTAAAGAAAATACTAAACTTACGAAATAATATTATATCCACCACTGCTATGTTTCTGTTTTGTTTTAATTTTCTTTCAAATAAAGGCGCACACTTTTCTAGCGTTATTTTGAGCCGTCTTTAAAACTTCAAATAGTTCGCCTCGCCTTCAAGCGTGTATCTATCTAGTGGCGGTATACGGACTAACCCCATATCATCCGATGGGTGTCGCAAGAGGCGACTAAGGGAAGCTGAAAAAGGAAATGGGCAGAAGCATCTGCCTGATAGCAACTGAAAATTATAAAAACTGCGGTTGCCAAGCCGTCAAGCGTGTATGTATGGCAAGTATTGCAAAATCCCCCCTTTGAAAAAAAGGATTCCCCGTATATAGCCATCTATGGGGAATACTTTTGATGCTGAAATGGTTGGAAAAATAGAAGTCGTTAGAAACTTACCACTAAAATCAGTCTGTCCACTAAACATTTATATTATCTTAAAGGATTCTCACGACTAAGTCGCTTGATGTTCTTGTCAAGTATAACTATACAGGCGTCAATGGGCGATATCATTAATTTGCTATTATGTGAACCGTGTAACCATTTATCAGTCTCAATTCTGTTTTAAAAAAAAAAGGTAAGATCAACATAGCGATAAAAATAAATATAACCTGATTAATGATTATGTAAAATGATTATTATCAGCGTTTTTTTACAAACTTCAATAGATACGTGGACCACTAAGAAAAGTAGATTTCTAGTTTTGCAAAACTACAAAACTAAAAAAAAGTTCATGTCAAAGTTTTTATATTAAATCTTCTCAAAAAACCCTACACTAGCATCTATATAAAGTTTATGCATCTGTACTGAACTGAACCAATTTTCGAAACTATTGCTCGACATGCTCAAACGCCGCGAACGCATCATCTGATTGTAAAAACTGTATTCCTTTGACCTGATTTTTTTTTGTTTAACGGTTGCCAGTTAACAGCATTTAGATTTAGCCGTAAATGCCATTCAAATTTTTTCTCATTTGGAATTTGTGCTGTTTTAGGTGACATTTGAAATAGTAAACAGATCCATATTTCAATTTAGCTCACCAAAAATGTGGAAAGAAATTTGAAATTGATCCATTCATATTACTACTTGTAAATAATCGGTATAACAAAATAAATTATAACTGACCAGTGTCGCATATAAAAACAAAATTCGCATAACTTTCTGCGTAGCTTTCATACTGTTTATATAATAATAACCTATTTTCAACCAACTTTTAAAAAAGCAGGAGATTCTATTCCACGGTATTTTTTAATGTGTCAGAAGTTTTATCTAGGTAACCGATTTTGATGATTATTATTTTATTCGAAAGCTGGACGTTCTCATGTGGCCCCATATAAATTTGATCAAGATCTGACCAGTAGTTTTTGAGTTACCCTATTTATATATAATGCATATTTAATTGACTTCGACTACATTGATGATGTTCTCATATTATTTATATTGAAGTCGGTTGTAAGAAATTTTTAATTTTACCACTTGTTTTAAAAACGGAAGTGACAAAAAAGGAAAGTGAGTGAAAAAAAGAAGAGATCATTGTCACAGTGAGGATTAGGATGGAAT
This sequence comes from Parnassius mnemosyne, assembly GCA_963668995.1. Classification (NCBI taxonomy): domain Eukaryota; kingdom Metazoa; phylum Arthropoda; class Insecta; order Lepidoptera; family Papilionidae; genus Parnassius; species Parnassius mnemosyne. The sequence goes on along the minus strand of CAVLGL010000137.1, from coordinate 33,743,480 downwards.
GCCTCTTTTCCAGTAAAATGGATCTTCGGTTCTCTACACTCACCATGCGAAACACAGCAGCATTAAACTGCTATTTTACGCTGTTATTCTGTGAGAGCGTGGTACTACCCCGGTCGAGCCGATCTATTCATGCTACAACTATTAATATATATATTATATTATATTATTATGCGTATATATATTAATATTATTATATTAATATATATACGCAGCATGGCTCATCAATAAGATGGAATGCCAGTATGTACTGGCTCTCTATACTCCTCTGAAAAAAATCAGTTCAAGCACTGCTATTTGACATCATAAATAACTTATATTATAATTTTTAAAAACCCGGAAACAAAATGTTTCTGATGGCCTTCAAATGGTTGAAACGATTTTCTTGAATCATAACTAAAAACACTCGATCAAGTCACCTTTCAAACAAAAAAAAAAACTAATTCCAAATCGGTTCATCCTTTTGGGAGCTACTATGCCACATACACACAGAAGATACACACGTTTAACATATAACACATCTCTTTTTCGTCGGGGGTTAAAAAGTCATTTTTTTTAATATTTCTCTCCGTAAGAAGAGAAACTTACCCGCGTACTTCAAGGAATATTATAAAAAAAAAGAATTAACGAAATCGGTTCAGCTGCTCTCAAGATATGCGCTTAGCAACACATTCAGCGATTCATTTTTATATTATAGACTAGCTATGCCCCGCGACTTCGCCCGCGTGGAATTTACTACGATTTCATGGATATCAATTTTTTGCATGGAACCCTAATTTTGTTTATGAGTAATGTTACCATTTTATAAATATTGACATTAATATTTATACGATACTAACGTAACTCAATTATTTTGTCTTCCCGGAACCCCTCCACTGACACTTAAACTTTATCGTATGGTATTAAAGTTCAAATTGACTTTTTAAGTATTATTACGAATCTTTTGTATGGGTATATAGAAAAGTGTTGTTTTTAGACTTTTTCGGGCAATTTTTTAAATTTTTCTCTCCGTAAAAACCATCTTCGTACTTCAAGGAATATTATAAAAAAAGAATTACCGAAATCGCTTCAGCTGCTCTCAAGATTTGCGCTTAAACACAATCAGCGATTCATTTTTATATTATAGATAGAGATAGACGCTGTATATATTTTTATCATGTTGTAATGTTTCATATTTGTTTTCAGAATTATCTCTCGGTTCTATGGGGAAAATTAGCTAGTGAGATATTAGTCCAAAATTGGGATGGTGCTCTCGACGATTTAACCAAGTTGCGCGAGTTTATAGATAACGGTGGCGCTGGCGCTACTGCTAGTAATATGCAAGCTCTTCAACAACGCACTTGGCTGGTTCACTGGTCACTTTTTGTCTTCTTTAACCACGTGAAAGGTCGTGACCTCATCATCGAAATGTTCCTTTACAAGCCATTGTGAGTTTTCAGATAAGTGCATTATTTTTCTTTTGTATATGAATTCATTTTTCATAAGAGGCCAAGAACAATGTGAATATGCTACAAAATGTATGAATTTTATTTTTTATTTATTTTATACGTGGTAGAGCCATACTGCAGCTATTAGTAGTATAGTTGTAGCACGACTAGGTTGGCTCGACCGGGGAAGGACCACGCTCTCACAGAATACAAACGTAAAATAGCAGCTTAATGCTGTTGTGTTTCGTATGGTAAGAGAACTGGAGACCCTTTTTACTGGAAACATTCCATCTTAGTCCTCACGGGTGACGACGCATCTGCATTTTGATTCGTAATCAAAAATAGATGTAGATGTCTATGGGCCGCAGCAACCACTTACCATTAGGTGGACTGTGTGCTCGTTTTTCGCCCTTACGTTATATATAAAAAAAAAATTCCCGTCGGATCCATGTTAATACTTTTTGTTGACGTCAGCTCAAACACAGGGATTCGTAAAAGAAAAACCAAGTATTCCACATATAAATACAGACTTATTTAGGGTTGCCAGACAAAAGCTAACATTTTTGTCTATATTTCACTCATTTCTGCATGTTCTACCATTGGATTTTTAATATTTTTTATCACAGTAAATTACAGTTAGCTTGTTGACACCATCATTAATAAACTGCTAAATATAATTATTACTTCACGACATTTAGTTGTCTTAAAACTAGGTTGATTTTCTATTTAAAATTAAATTAGGGTTTGAATATTTCGAAGTAAACAGAAGATTATTCTACTTCAAAACCTATGACGTTATTATATTATATTCTCATACAATTTCATATCAATTAAAAATGTTTGTTACCAGTTCATAAAAAATAAAAATATTTCAGTTGTCTAGACCCAGAGTGCCAAATACTAATGGAATCTAAAAATAATTTTAATTAATAATATAATTAACTTTGTTGCAGGTATCTAAACGCCATTCAAACCATGTGTCCACATATTTTGCGTTACTTGGCTACTGCTGTAATTATAAACAGATCCCGCAGGAATGCTTTGAAAGATCTGGTAAAAGTTATACAACAAGAAGCTTATACCTACAGGTAAATAAACATTTTTAATTAATAATAAGTTAGATTTTGTAATCTGTATCTAAACATTGAGTTCTGAAAAATATGAATGGTGGTGAATGTGCTATATGGAAATTTTTAACACTAATTAAACTTAAAAGGTTATTCTTTTGTAAACCTAAAATACGAAATACCACAAAAATTATTATCATCTTTACAGCCTTTTACAAGTCCACTAATGGTAAATAACGTCTCCAGACCGAATTTCGGTCACGGCTACTGGTCTACGTCATCAGTGACTACCCATCTGCGCATTACAGTATTTCATTGCATATATGTGTGTGTGTGTAAGAATATATGTAAAGATATCACCCCATGGGTGTCGTAAAAGGCGACAGTGTGAAACAAATCAGATGGGCAGCAACGTCTTCCTAAATAACTTACGGATTGCGATTGCCAACCCGCTTGCTAAGCATGGCAACTATGGAAAATATCCCCCATATGAGGTAATCTATGACGGAGACTTATGTTCGGCTGTGAACTTTAATAGTCTGTAACGGTAACGCCGCAAACAGGTGCACTCTTCTATTCCCTAACTGTCATAGTCCAGTGGGACAGTAATCCGACACAACAGGAGAGAGATCAGGCGCAGGACCAATGGCTTTACGTGCTTTCCGAGGCGCGAGAGTAAAACCCCTCAAACTTCCCGATTTCGGGTGCTACTCTTCTTTTTGAACAGAAAAAAACCAAAATAGCCGTGTCCACACAGGGCGCATGGGCTCTACTGATGAATGAAATGAATGATGAAAATCACGGGTATGGCGATGAAGACACGTTTAAATGTATCTTGCTCTGACTTTCAATTAATTCTGGTGATAGCGATTAAAGTAACTCTTTAACCGACGTCACCATAATAATACGAGATTTCCACGTGTGATTTTGCAGGGATCCTATTACAGAATTTATTGAACATCTGTATGTGAACTTCGATTTTGAAGCAGCACGCAGAAAATTAAACCAGTGTCAAGCAGTTCTTCTTACAGACTTCTTTTTAATTGCTTGCTTAGACGAATTTGTGGAGAATGCTCGTTTGATGATATTTGAAACATTCTGCAGAATTCATCAGGTTATCAGTATTGGGTTTGTACTTTCTCTTAGTCATTTTAAGTCAAGTAATATTTGCTACCTACTTAAATAATTAATTATATTTTAAAACTATTACAGTATGTTAGCGGAAAATTTGAATATGCAGCCAGATGAGGCTGAATGTTGGATTGTCAACCTGATTCGGAATGCACGTCTTGATGCCAAGATAGATTCTAAACTAGGCCATGTCGTAATGGGTGCGCAGCCTCTTTCGCCTTACCAGCAATTAGTAGAGAGAATTGATTCATTGGCTGTCAGGTCAGAAGCTCTGACATCTTTAGTAGAAAGAAAACACAAGGCCCGTAATCAAGATGTAAGTAAAAAGCTAATTCTTGTATCTCCTTAATAGTTAGACAAGCCATTTAATTATCAAATTGTCTTTTTTCAGATTCGTTGGGGTACGCAAGAATTTTAATAAAGTTGCGAATTTTAATTTTCTTCTATTATATACATATTATAAGAAAATTATTGCTGTAAATTAACTTCTTTGTATTAAAACATCTGGAAAGAAATGGTAGTTTCACTCAATAAAAAATACAAGCCTTCTAGTTATTCATATTTATTAAAACTACACTTACTCTACAGGTTTGATTGTAATAAATCTCGACAAAATAAAAGCAACTAATATTGTTGATAGAACAAAAATCACAACAAACATGTAAAATGTATCTTCTGAAAATACATCAGTAAAGGCGGGTATCTGATTGTATATCTCTTCTACAACATGCAGATTCCCTTTGTTTGAGCGTGCCATATTTCAATTTACTTTTTTTTGCTCTTCTTTTTCACCAACTTAGTTTGAACAGTTGTTGTAACTTGTTCAGCAGGTGCTAATGAAGATATATGCTTATTAAATAGTTGAAGAATTTCTAAACATGTGAGATTTCCACTTTTTAATGTGACGTTTTTGAATTTCGTAGATTCTGGAATAAAAAATTCAATATAAATTTTGAACATACAGTGGTGGACATACAAATAGAAACAAGTACTCATATAACTTATAAAATATTTGACATTATAACTTCTTGTTCAGCCTACAAAATGCCCCTCGTGGACTCCCATTGTAGGGAGGATTTGGTAGCAATTGTTATTCTTGGCTGGAAGATTGACGATCATAGTACAAGGTGACACTTGACGTAGCTTCCTGTCACCAGTCTGGGTATATTATGCAAGACATAAAAGATATTTTGCCGCCATCTATGAGAGTTCATAACCACAGTTCATTATAATGAGTTATCAGGAAGATGCTGCTGCCTACTCCTGTTTCATTTCCATCTCAACACTTACTGCACCCATAGAACGATTTTGGGTAGTGAATCCTTTACATTTTATAAGCCAGTGCACGTCTGCATCACACCTGATGGTAAATATTGGTCTATCTCTAGGTGGTAATTGGCAGTAAATAAAATAAAAGCCTATTCACTCTTGCCTTTTGACAACACATTTTGTTTTTTCACAGTTTGGAAGGAAATACAGATGCTGACAAACTATTCCTATATTTTTACCTATAATGCACCAATAAGCACTAATGAAATTTTTGATTTCAGTTTTACGTACTGATGTACCACATATTCTCAGCTTTAGAAATGAAAACCCCGAATATTGGGTTCATATAATTAAAATATGATATTCTAAGGCACTGGTTTATAAAATGTAAAGGATCCACTACTCAACCGTCCACGGGTGACTACAGTCCCCAAAAACAATTATTGCCTCACCTGTCCATGGCGACTATAGTCCCCAAATTACATCTTTTGGTTTAAACGTGTACAGCGCAAAAGGTAGCCGTTATTAATATAGTAAAAAATTATAGATGGCGCTATATGAAATTTGTCATCTGTAAAAGTGAATTTTATCTGTAAATCTAAATCTGTAATATTTAGAAAAAAAGTGAAAATTTCTCCATTTTCGTTTCTGGAATGTTAAAGTGTGAGAAATTCAATCAAAAATTTTTATGTTATTTCTAATGTTATTGTCCATCAAACTAATTGTGAAGATATTTTCTTTAGTAAATATGTATCATCACGACAATTCCAAAACATTTACTTATAATAATTTAGCTCGAAATTTTATCTGGATATTCCCATTTTTAAGCTTTATTTTCAGCCTTATGGGTTGGCTTTAGTTAATCTGCGGCACGATTTTAGTGATCATTTTAGCTTTAGGTGATACGCAAAGATGCTATTGATTACCATCTAGCTTTTTTTTATGCCGGAAATCTAGTTTTCGAGATATCGATAATTATAGTTTTGAGGTTATATCCATTTAAAAATGATACGAAAAGGAAATAACAATATAATTATTAGAAAGAGATAGCAATAGAGCATGGTCTGTATCTGTTTTAAAAAATAACATGCAATTTTAGCTGCTGGAGCTGCGTCACAATATTTAAAATTATTTTCTAAAAATATTCATAAATCACTAATTAATATCTGAAACTGAACTTTTGACATTGACAGTCGCAGATATACTCGACCAAAGAGAATATATTACTACGTTATAAGTTTATTTACGACTTCGCGACTCGCGTCATAAGCATCATTCCGTTACTTCCTAGTTTACATGAATGTGCTCCTTATTATTATCTGCCTGCTGTTTCTCAACCCCTTTGCTACCCCTCTGAAGACCGATTGCATGCTATTTTGCGACGTTTTTGGAAATGGTGGAAGTAATAAAATATGTTTATTTATTAAAGTAACTTTTAACATTTTGGTGTTTTATTTGGTGCAAGAGCGAGCGAAGCGAGCTCGGGACTTAGGGCACCCCGACTCGGACAGGTTAGGTTAGAAGGGGATGGCGATTTATAAAAAAAAAACTAAGCACGTCCGGCAGGAAATGAAGGTGGGGGGTGACTCTACAACTCTCCCCCACCCCTTCCACACCCACTCGGCGACCATATATTCATGCCGCAGATTACTAAAGAAATACAACCTTTATTTTTGACTACTTTTCTTTTAATAAAATTAAATTTTGAATTCTTTGTCTTGTGAATATTTTTTATTTCAATATAGCTATAGTAGTTTTTCAGCAGTAATTGTTTTTGTTAAGACAGTTTCACACGGTTGTAAAAAATAGTCAGGCGAGAATCACTCGTGCGGGGTGGACGGTTAAGTGGTTAAGAGGTGAAATGAAAATGAAACAGGAGATGGCAGCAGCATCTTCCTGATAACTCAAAATAATGATCTGTGGCTATTAACCATAGTGTACCAAGCATAGCAATCTATAAGGGAGGCCTTAGTTCAATAGTCGACTTATTATAGACGATAATGATGATGATGAATTATTGTAAATTTTTGCTGTACTTCAATGACTTGTTTTCAATAAATATAGAACTAAGGTCTTTGTAATAAAGTAATTACTACTTCATAGGGTTTTTGTTAAAAGAAAAACATTGCACATTTCACACATTTTACCCTTACCTGCTACTGAAGGAGCAATCAATACATCAATTGTTGGCTCACTGCGATCACACACTACCACTGTTTTAAGTGAACAATTGGGATTTGTGAAATTTATCTTTTGTGAACTTATATAATGGAGAAAATTCCTGTAAAACATAGTAGCAATATAAAGATTGATAAAAACATTAAAGTTGTCGACTTAATATTGAATATAAATAAATATCATGCACAAAACTATATATACTATAATATTTTAAAATAGTACCTTCGCAATGAACGCCGGAATTAGAAAATATATTTTGTTTTCCATAATTTAGTGTTATTCATAGTCGAAATACTTATGTATATTATTAATATAAAGGATTATTATCAAGTTAGAAAATTAATTAATTTATCAAAGAAATTTCTCGATGCATACTTTATTACGTGATTATTTTGAGGGTCCTATGGGATAATGAAGCTAGGTTACCTGGTATGCTTAACATTATCACTGAATGGGTCAAACTTGACGGTTATTCTTTTAGCGGCTTTGAGATTTACAGCTCTTAGCTGTTTTCCAATCGCAGAAACTACACCCCCTGATCTTCGAATAGTACCACTGTAAGGGATAGACATATTGTTGCCTCCCGAAGTTGCGCAGGGGTGCAAAAATAGCTACTGTCATCTGTCAGTCTGTCAGTGCTGCCACCTAAAACGTCGTCAAAGTCAACGTCGGTTTCAGATTGATATGATTTTTTGGTACTTACTAATTTGATTTACAACGCTTAAAGGAATTTCAAATAATAGTACGTAGCTCCTAAAGCAGCTACGTACTATTATTTTTTCTGTGCCGCAGCGTACTGTTTAAAAAAAAAAAAGCTACCCCTACACTAAGATTTTCTCCTGTATCGTGGAGGCAGTTTACAAAAATAAAGTGCACAAGGAGAAACATCCAGACCCGGAGCAATTATTTGCAGGCCATACAAGTACTTGTTCCGTGCGGGATTCAAACCCGCGGCCCTCAGCGCAGAAACTCATTGCTAAGCTAATGCGCCACCGATGTCACAAAGCCGTCAATAGCTATGAGCATTATAACGTATAGACAGTTATGGAAACGTCTATTTACTTTATAACGTATAGATAGTTATACATAACGCTCATAACTGTCTATTTCTTATAACGATCCGCAACGCATAGAGTACCTTTGAACCGCAACGCTGCAACGTGGTAGTTATACATAACGCTCATAACTGTCTATTTCTTATAACAATCCGCAACGCACAGAGTACCTTTGAACCGCAACGCTGTAACGTTGCGTTCGCTTGGAATCGTGATTCGTGATATCAAAACATCACGCACTCGCTGCCGTACAAAAACAAATGTTATGCCGTGTACGATAAGAACGAAACTGCAGCGGGGCTCATATTGAAACGTGTAGGTTGAGCGAAGCGAAATTCGAGAAATAAGTTTATTATTATTCTTTTTCATATAGATACTTGTATAATTATTTCAAATTGTCAATGTGTCTTTTTTAATAAAGCAATTTTAAATCTCGTGCTGTTTATTATAAAATTCTACACAGTAAATACGGGTTTTTGCCATTATATTGAAAAATAACACTTGTGCTCCAAAATGTAAGGATTAAACTGCATTAATAGCCTTGACCTTGTTAAGATGAAATATTATTACTGACCTTCTGTCCTTCAACTTTTGAACTTGAGTTTTCATATTTATTAGATCTATGAGGAACAAGGTGCAATAAAAATTTTGGGTGTAATATTATTGTTTAAAAACTTTGCTTTATTTGCTAATTCCAAGTTTATTTCGAAACATAAAGCACTCATAGTGATATTAGTGTTCATAAAAGAAGTCTAAAAACGAACAAAAGGCCTTTGTAAATATTTATTTGATTTCATGATTGTAGATATAGATATAGCTTCGTTTTGGATTGTAATATAACAAAGAAACAATGTCGCGACAAAACACTGTGTTTTGTGGGAGTTTCTCGAAAAAAACTGATAATTCAAATAAAAAAGCGCGTTTTAATATTTCTCAAAACGAATTTAGTTTTCAGACGTCTTCAGGTTATCTGAAGTTACATTTACGGCAGCGATATATAGAAGCGTACACACAAGTTTCGTTAGAACAGCAAACGATTGCTAGATCTTCGAGACCTGTGAACACTTTGGGTGTCCTTGCGTCAGCACTAACTTAAAAGACAACTTTTTGAGCCAGGGTTCTATGTGTAATCCAACCTCCGCGATGCGATCAGCTGTACTGTGCCGCAGTCTTTACACAAATAAGGAAAAATGGATGCCTTAATTGCTAGAAAGATGTCAAAAGATCAAAAGTACGAAGGAAAGTTCATTTCAGCAACTAAATTAGTATTTACTTAGTGAACGAAAATAATTTTGATGATAACTGTTCTATGACGGTATATTGTTAAGTTGCGGTTACATGGAAAATAGACAGTTATGAATATAGATAGTTATGATAACGTTATCCGTTGTACCATAACGATAACGTTACGTTATTTAGAAAAGACATAACGACACACCGCTAGCCGTCAAATACTGAAAATATTACAGTTAAAGGCATAGATTAATGATAAGTCATCGCGCGCTCTGACTAGATACCGCGCTCCCTGCAAGTAACAGCTCCGTGAGGACGGCATCTTAATATTGTAATGTATATAAGACAATTTGCATGATGCTAGTGTGCGTGAAAAATTGTATATGCCAGCAGCTTAACTATTACCCGATTAATGGGAAAATTTATTTTATGCTATGGCTTAGTAGTATAGTTCATGATTATGAATGTATTCCAGAAATACTTAAAAATGAATAGTTTATTAATTACGAATGTATCAATATATTTGTGTATATTATGTATAGGTTTTTCTTCTGAATAAATGACATATAAATGATAGGCCTCCTTTTTATCAGTTTAATTTTTTTATTTACATGTCTAACTAATATTCACAAATTATTAAAAAAAAATTAGTTATATATATGGTGTAATCAAAATAGGGCTTTCTATTCTACGCGTCAATATGAACAACTTTTACTATAGATATATCTTCCTAATAGCAAGAAAAATCAGGGCTTCCATACATTTTGAGCAAGTTTGTACGAAATTTTGTATGGAATAACTGACTTTGAGATATTTTTTATAGGATCAGGGTGACAAACGAGCACTCAGTCCACCTGATTGTAAGTGGTTGTTGTGGCCCATAGACATTTACATCTATCCTCGGTTAAGAATCAAAATGCAGATGCGTTGCAACCCCTGAGGACTAAGATGGAATGCCTCTTTGCCAGTAAAAAGGGTTCTCTACACTCACCATAGGAAACACAGCAGCGTTAAGCTCCTATTTTACATTGGTATTCTGTGAGAGCGTGGCCCCCGGTCGAGCTGACCCATTCGTGCTACAACTATACCAGTAATATAGCTGCAGTATGGGTTTATCACGTATAAATTGAAAATTTCGAAGATGATCCCATAAACAAAAAATATTCACGTTGACGGGCAGAATCATTCCCTAAGTTATTAAGTACTATTTTGTAACACCTTTAGTCAGTATATAAGACTGGGGAAAAAGTTTCTTCGTATATTGTATACAAATTCAAGACGTTTTCGTTTTAAGGTTTTATTACATTTAATTATAATATATATGGGTCCATTCTGTTCGATAATTTGTTACCATCTTGTAGGTAGTGAAATAATAAAAAATAAACGTTGCTGTAGAAATCTTGGGATTAGGATTAAAAAAATGCGACGAGTAGTTTTATTTGAAATATTCATTACCAGAGATTTGAAGGAACGTGGATTTAGTCATCCCATTTATAATGGAAAAAAATTATAAACTTAAATATTAAAACCTCCAGAAAGCTTTCTTTTAAAGAACACAAGCAACAAAAGAAAATAATGACTAAAACTTTTAAACCAGTTTTAAGTACTCAAGCAAATACTGGATTTTTAGGAAAATTAGTGTGTATTGAAAGTCTCAAACAAAAAACTAATCTTGTGATCTGGCGTTATCATGATGAAAGACCACTCCTTTTCTGGTTATCAATGCCAGACGTTTCTTTTTCTATTTCTTGCTTGTCTCATTATTTATTGGTAGTAGAGATCCGAATCGATGGTTTTAACCGGCGGTAAAAGCTCATGATAAATTTTCAATACCACCATACACACAGCATCATTTTATTTCGTGTTAATCCAGGTTTTGCTTTAGTCTGTAAACAAAACTCATATCACGTACAGAAAAAAATCACGTTTCTTGTATGGTCTTCATACAAGAAACGTGATTTTTTTGGGTCCTTTAATATTTTACTTGTTTTATTTTTTATTTTATGTTGTTATAGCAGCAAAGTAAATACACATTCGATGAAAATTCCAAGTATCTACATATTACGGTTCATAAGATACAGCCTACTGACAGACAGACGGAACGATAGTGGAGACTTGGGTCCCGTTGATACTCTTTGGGTACGGAACCCTAATAAATGGCAATTATGTCATTTGAGCAATACTACAGAAATTAACATTAAATAATATAGAATTAGGTTATATTATAATAAGTTTAATATATTATAACAGTTGAGTGATCATCTTTCCACTAATTAAAACTAATTTCTACTGACCAACTAGAAAAAACCACGAGCTTCTAAAAGCAATATTTCTCTATTAGAAGGAGTGTCAAAACCATCAGTTTCAGTGGAAAGTCCACTAAGTTGGCAACACTAGCTATTGCTAGCTGGTGCAACTTCCATAGTAAAAATTATATATACTACAGGGGTCAAATTTTAATGACGGTTATCTCTTCTTTCTGCTTTTCGTAAGGGCCCGTTCACACATGGGAGTCCGTTTTACTGGTACGTTTTTAACGGATACGTCATAAATTTATGCTCTGTTCACACATAGGCACCGTATAACGTTCAACGGATCCGTCATTATGGTCTGTCTGTGAGTCTGGATGTGATGTGTGAACAGAAAACTCGCAGTATACCGCCGCTATTCACAAGGATGGACGCTGTCGTGTTGTATTGGTACTATCGTCGGAGAAGGAAGATTCGACGTTATTGGCAGCATCCACTTATGGCCCAAAGATCTAGAGAGGGTGCTTACAGTTTACTACGAGTCAGTTACGAGGTGATGAATAGAAATTTTTCAATTACTTTCGTATGTCAATGTCTACTTTTGATGAACTTCTAAACTATTGGAAAAGGATTTAAAAAAGCAAGATACTCGTTGGAGGAAAAGTATCTGCCCAGAAGAAAAACTAGCTATATTTTTAAGGTACGTACTTTTATTTTTAAAACTCAGATAGATCTAACGTAGCATCACTGTATACAGATTGTAATGGCGATAGTGCACTATCAGTTGACTGCGGTCTGCTAGCATCACTGTATACAGGTTGTACTGGCGATAGTGCACTATCAGTAAGCTGTGGTCTGCTAAAATAGCTCTGGGATTGACAGTGACTAGCACCAGATGTTTGTGTATAGGCTGACCAGTCATAAGTTAACTGGTCAACTCTCCTATGTTTAATATTTTGTAATAGGTTTATTACCCCTGACTGGAATTCCAAAATTTGGTCATCATCAAGCAAAGCCAAGGACGGCAAAATACTTTTAAAGAATGATAAATTGCGATCATCCTGCTCAATTTTCTTCGGTTTTATCTGATAGTCAATGTAGGACATCATTTTGGCATCAATTTCATTAAAATTTCTTTTGGATGGTGCTCTGCGTTTTGTTGGGGGGGCTAGATTTTGTTTGTCCTTTTGACTGTCATTGTCAAGTTGTGTCATTGTAGTCACACTGTCATCTTCGTTTGTAGGTTCATTCGATGTCGTGGTGTCATCTTCGGTGTGTTCTTTAGTTTGTTTAGCAGAGACGCTTTCGTGCGTTTCACCAGCAGCAACTACTTTTTTCAAAAACAGCATCTGATTATGGTATTTGTAGGGCTTCGTGTTTGAGACAGCGGAACCTGACGTCTTGCAATTATTTTTATCTTTTAGTGTTCTCACCCAGGCATCTCTCATCTGTCTCCACTTCTTCATAACAAGTTTTCCTAAAAGAAGTAATAAAACATTTAATTTTATTTCCAGGTATGCAGCATCTGGGTGTTCATTTAAAGATCTTCATTACACCTATCGCGTTGGTGTATCGACTGTTAGCAACATTGTTAAAGAAGTTTCAAGATGCATATGGAACAATTTAAGTGAAAAATTTATGCGACTTTCTACATCAGTCGATGAATGGGAACAGATAGCAAGTGGACGTAACAAAAAAGCTAATTTTCCCCACTGTCTCGGAGCTGTCGACCGAAAACATATCCGACTTAAAAAACCACTAAATAGCAGTTCACTGTATATCAATTACAAGGATTTTTTTCCATCATATTATTAGCGATCGTAGACTCCGACTATCGCTTTGTATAGGTCAATGTCAGATCTTATGGAAAATAATGCGATTCATCAATATTCAAGGAGACAACATTTTAGAAAATGATGCTAGACGGCAGTCTACATATACCAGCACCATGCCCATTGACAAGAGACTCAGAAACGCGAGTTCCTTATGTGGTAATTGGAGACGAAGGTTTCGGATTACACGAAAATTTACTAAGGCCGTTTGGCGAGACGTATCTGGAGAAAAATAAGTGAATATTCAACTACATTTGACTAGAGCTAGGAGATACGTTGAATGTGCCTTCGGTATCTTAGCTAATAAGTGGAGAATATTTCATTGGCCTCTAGACATCGATAAAACAACAGCTGTATGGATTGTTAAGGCATGTACTATTCTACACAACTTTATAAGGGACAAGGAGGGCTCAAACAGTGATGATAACGTATCTGAAGAATTTAGTTACGAAAACCTACTCCATGAAGTAAGAACACGAGGTGGTAATACTGCTAATTTAGTTCGAACAGAATTCGTGAACTATTTCATGTCCGAAGCTGGATCAGCTCCATGGCAGGATGAAGGTATTTAGAATGTCATTAAATAATAAAACAGACACTTACCGAACTCCTGTCTTTGTCTTTGTTCCATAGCCTCAAAATCCTCCATTAAAATAATGCATATTTCGCGCCAACCTGCAATACTTGCAGTATTGTCTTTGTATCTATCCAGCGTCTTGTCCCAAAGGACTGACCTATCTTCCACCAAACTAATTAACATTTCCTTGTCTATTAACTTTTCCCACTCCTTGGTTGACATGGTTGATCAGTGATTATAATAATTATTATACACAATTCACGCGCGCGTTCTCTAGGAATGTACAATAGAAAATGTGAGTCAAACAAAACCTGTCGCATCACTTCTCCTCCTACACCCCGCACACACCGCCCGCCACGCACAATAAAATTAAAATTCTACGTATCCGTATATTTTTACTGTTCCGTCGTCCAGTATTCGATGACAAAACGGAATGTCATTTTTTTACGGAACAATATTTTTTACTGTATAAAGAATACTGTGCCATGTGTGAAGTCGCTCATACACATCTCCGCTAGGGGTAAAGTATTCTGTGCTCATACAACTACATACGCCATCGACGAAAAAAAAAAACGTACACGATAAAACGGAACAGTAAAACGGAGACATGTGTGAACCGGCCGTAATATGTCTATTATTAACTTCTTCTTCTTCTTAATAACTGGCTTTACGGCTCTGGGATCTAGCCCTTCTGAGCCTGAAGTTACAATATTATATTATAATAATTATTCTTCATAGTATACTGCTTCACAATATGTTGATGCACCACATTGTGCACCCCTTGGGAGATTTTGACGGCAACTTGAGCCAGCAGACAGCTGACGGGTAGCGATGGTATCTCAAGGCGCCTAAGCAGACAGGCACCTTATTTTGAGAATCACATCACTATCAGAGCACTTGTTTCACAGTTTCCACTAATAGTTCACATGCGCTGACACTTAATACACAAAATCGCACCACTTTTACATATCAAAGTCCACTTAAAACCATTATTTAAACAATAAAAAAGGAGCAGCAAACCGCCGCCGGTCAAGTTCCTGCCAAAATTCTCTATTGTTAACGACATTGTCAAATCCTTTGAGCATAGAAATGCTCAAAGGTCAAATCAAATAGGTGCAAATGTCAAATCAAACAATTACATTTGTATATATTTTAGCCGTGTAGTGGCGGTCAAGAATATCCACTACCCCATATCCTCCCGTGGGTGTCGTAAAAGGCGACAAAGGGAAACAGCCAGGAGATGGGCAGCAGCATCTTCCTGATAATAGCCAAATTACAATAAAAAAACTGCGGTTGCCAACCCGCTCGCCAAGCGTGGCAACTATGGCAAATACCCCCCAATGATGAGAGCAACAAAAAAACGGCCCCCAGTCCCCGGCGGCCCCGCTATTCCTGGCTACGGTGGCGACAATGGTAACGGCGGGGCAGGGGGTGCTAAGAATCTCCGGTGGAGGTTCGGTTGCCACCTTAGACGACTCGACCTGGCAACGTACAACGCACGCACCCTGAGGACTGACGAGAAGATCGTGGAGCTGGAAGAAGAGATAGACAAGTTGCGCTGGCATATTATAGGATTATCCGAAGTCCGAAGAGAGGGGGAGGACACGGTAATCCTCGAATCCGGCAACTTGCTCTATCACCGGGAGGGCGACCATCTGTCCCAAGGAGGTGTCGGATTTATCGTCCACAAGTCTCTCGTTAACAACGTTGTAAAAATCGGGAGTGTGTCGACGAGGGTTGCGTACCTTATACTCAGAATCACCAAACGGTATTCGCTGAAGGTCATACAGGTTTACGCACCAACCTCGGCACACCCCGATGAGGAGGTGGAGGAAATGTATGAGGATATCTCTAGAGCCATGCATTCCTCCAAAACCCAATATACGGTGTTAATGGGAGACTTCAATGCAAAACTAGGCACAAGAGAGAACGGTGAGCTGAAAGTAGGGAAATTTGGAATAGGGCAACGGAACCCAAGGGGCCAGCAGCTGGCCGACTTCATGGAGAAAGAGAGACTCTTTATGATGAACTCTTTCTTCCAGAAGCGGCCCCACAGGAAGTGGACCTGGTTGAGCCCCGACGGTTCCACAAAAAATGAGATTGACTTCATTATGACGACCAGACGACAACTGTTCAGTGATGTCTCCGTGATCGCGAGGGTGAAAACTGGTACACTGGTAGAGGCACACTGAACCTAAACGTTAAGTTGGAGAGGTCTCGTCTAATGAAGTCAACGCTCCGTCCCCCTCGTGCTCTGTTCCAAAGTCCCGAAACATTTCAGCTCGAGTTACAAAACCGTTTTCAGTGCCTGGAAGACTGCAATGAAGTGGACGATATGAATGACAAGCTCGTGGAAACTGTCCATGCGGTTGGAGCTAAGTTCTGCAAGACCCGCCGCAGAAGAACACAAAAACTCTCCGATCACACTCTTAATCTCATGGCTGTTAGACGGGAGATGAAGCTACATTCTTCAACAGACTTGACAGCATACAGGCATCTGAACAGACAGATCTCCAAATGCATGCGGCGGGACTTACGCAACTTCAATAAAGCTCGTATTGAAGAAGCGATCGAGCGGAACCAAGGCTCCAAAGTCTTTGCCAGAGATCTGTCTGCCAGAAAGAGCCAACTGTCAAAGCTGAAGACAGAATGTGGCAGCATCGTTTCCGGGACACCTGAGATTTTGAGTGAGATTGAGAGGTTCTATGGGCAGCTGTACACATCATCGTTGGAGCCACACGCAAGTGTGAGTAACGATCCAAGAGCGAGTCTCATCCGACACTATTCCGAAGATATCCCGGATGTCAGTCTGAGCGAGATTAGGATGGCTCTCCAGCACCTTAAAAACGGTAAGGCCCCAGGCGAGGATGGAATTACAGCGGAGCTTCTGAAAGCGGGTGGAAGACCGGTACTTGAAGTCCTTCAGAAGCTCTTTAATTCCGTCCTCCATGGTGGCATTACACCGGAGGCGTGGAGCAGAAGTGCGGTGGTCTTGTTCTTCAAGAAAGGTGACAACGCTCTCTTGAAGAACTACAGACCGATTTCCCTTCTGAGCCGCGTCTACGTGCTGTTTTCGAGAGTCATTACGAATCGTCTCGCGCGCAGACTTGACGACTTCCAGCCTCCCGAACAAGCCGGTTTCCGAAAGGGCTTTAGCACCATAGAGCACATACATACCCTTCGGCAAGTTGTACAGAAGTCCGAAGAGTACAATTTGCCACTATGTCTGGCGTATGTGGACTATGAGAAAGCCTTTGATTCCGTCGAAATTTGGGCGGTGCTGCAGTCCCTTCAGCGGTGCCAAGTTGACTGTCGGTATATCGAAGTGTTGAAGTGCTTGTACAGTAGGGCTACGATGGCTATCCGAGTACAGAACCAGAGTACGAAACCTATCCAATTGCAGAGAGGTGTAAGACAGGGTGACGTCATATCCCCGAAACTCTTCACCACTGCATTGGAAGACGTTTTCAAGCTTCTGGACTGGAAAGGATACGGTATCAACATCAATGGCGAGTACATCACTCACCTTCGATTTGCCGACGATATAGTCCTTATGGCAGAATCGCTGGAGGACCTAAGCACTATGCTCAATGACCTCAAAAGTGTTTCCCAACGGATAGGTCTTAAGATGAACATGGACAAAACTAAGGTCATGTTTAATGTCCATGTCACACCTATGCCGGTAGTTGTTGGGAACACTAAGCTCGAAGTTGTTGACGAGTATGTTTACCTGGGACAAATAGTCCGACTGGGTAAGTCCAACTTCGACCGAGAGGTCAATCGACGGATTCAACTCGGCTGGGCAGCGTTCGGGAAGCTACGACACATCTTCTCGTCAGACATACCTCAAAACCTTAAAACGAAATTGTACAACCAGTGCGTGTTGCCAGTGATGACTTGCGGAACTGAGACGTGGGCCTTCACTGCTGGCCGTATGAGGAAGCTCAAGGTCGCTCAGCGAGCTATGGAGAGGGCTATGGTCGGAGTTTCTCTGCGTGATAAACTTAGGAATGAGTATATCCGCAGTAGAATCAGAGTGACCGACATAGCCCAACGGATTAGTAAGCTGAAGTGGCAGTGGGCCGGCCATATAGCTCGAAGAACCGACAACCGATGGGGAAGAAAGGTTCTCGAGTGGCAGCCTCGTACCGGTAGGCGAAGTGTAGGGCGTCCCCCCACGAGATGGAGTGACGACCTGGTAAGACATGCAGGAAGTCGATGGATGCAGGTGGCTCAGGACCGTGTTTTGTGGCATTCTTTGGGGGAGGCCTATGTTCAGCAGTGGACTTGTGAAGGGCTGTAATGATGAAATGATGATATTTTATTTAATAAGATTGCTTTTAATTTTATTATAGGAGCCGTTGTTCATTTAAAGAAATGTCAAAAAATTAAATATGCATTATAAAACTTTCCAATTAATTGAAGAAAGAAGCGGAAAAAACGATAACAAGAAAAGGCTATTCGTAGCAAAGAAGATGTATGAAATTGGTTTGTTGACATCGTTCGTAACAGTTATACAAAAATATGTAGGTAATATAACGATAAATTATAAGCATAATTAAATGGTTTTTATTTCTGTAGTGTATGGGACATCCATAAAAACATTTTTTTAAACTGAAAAACAACAGCTAATGCTTTTACCATAGCAAAAACAAAACATTTTTTAAATAATTTTATGTATTCTGTCTATGGCATTAGATAATGAAGGCTACTTTTTGTAATAAATAGCCTTCAGTATTAAAAAAAATCTCATAATATTGAAACATTGCGGCAAATCTGTAGAGATTAATACTGAATAAAAGAAATCTCGATGGAGTCCCTCCCATTATGCTGAAGACGTGTGCTCCGGAGTTGGCACCGGTTCTAACGCGTCTTTTCCGGTACTCCTACTCCCAAGACATAGTCCCGAATTCATGGAAGACAGCTTTGATCCACCCGATCCCTAAAAAAGGCGACCGCTCAGACCCGTCCAACTATAGGCCCATTGCCATCACCTCCTTGTTCTCCAAAATAATGGAATCCATTATAAACTGCCAGCTCATGAGGTACCTTGAGGATCACCAGCTGATTAGTGACCGCCAGTACGGTTTACGTCGGGGCCGATCAGCTTGCGATCTTCTGTTCTACCTGACTCATAGATGGGCGGAGGCAGTAGAGTCCAAGGGGGAGGCATTGGCCGTTAGTTTGGACATAGCGAATGCCTTCGATCGGATCTGGCACAAAGCCCTTCTTTCGAAGCTTCCTTCCTATGGGCTTCCCGAGAAATTGTGCAAATGGACCAGTTTCCTTGCTGATCGGAGCATCAAGGTCGTAGTAGACGGTGCATGCTCTGATTTCAAGCCTATCAACGCTGGTGTTCTACAAGGCTGCGTGCTATCACCAACGCTGTTTCTCCTGCATATCAATGATATGTTGCTAACTGGTAGCATTCATTGCTATGCAGACGGCAGCACTGGTGATGCCTTATATTCCATGCCGGCACATCGCTTGCAACTTTACAAAGCGCAAATCCGGCCTCACATGGAAAACTGTTCTCACCTCTGCACCGGCACCCCAGTGCCAGCTCCTTCCACTTGACCGCATCCAGCGCATAGCGGTTCGAATCGTCGACGACCGAGTTCTTTCTGATCGGCTCGATACACTGGCATTGCGTAGAGATGTTGCATCTCTTTGCGTATTTTATCGCATTTACCACGGGGAGTGCTCTGAGGAATTGTTCGGACTAATTCCAGCCGCTCAATTTCACCATCGCACATCGCGACAAAACTCGCGTTACCATCCATATTATCTGGATGATTGGCGGTCTACCACTGTGCGATTTAGAAGAAGTTTTCTCCCTCGCACAACTTCCTTGTGGAATCAATTACCACCAGCGAATTTTCCGGACCGATACGACTTAGGAACCTTCAAGAAAAGAGCTTACACCTTTCTAAAAGGCCAGCAACGCATCTGCAATTCCCCTGGTGTTGCGGTTGTTCATGGGCGGCGGTAGTCACTTACCATCAGGTGAGCCGCATGCTCGTTTGCCCCCTGTTCTAAAAAAAAAGAAAAAAGAAAATCAATTGAATAGGCTACGTTATTTAACTAAACAAAATATTTGAATAATATTGGACACGAAGGAATAGGCTCTATGGTCGTTGATCATTGCCTGTTTCAAAGGAGACTGTAACTTTGATTTTAAACTTGTCATGCGATTAAACCCGTGACAGCTTAGTTCCATTCTACGCAACTTGGCGCTACCGTCGCAATTTGTTCTCTGCCTACGGACGCCATTTTGAGCATGTTGAGACGCCATATTGTGTTAATGTCAAATCATATTGTCAAAAGTCAAAGTTATCGATATTGGTTTCCGAATTTTCCTCAGTTATTATGCATGCGATTTGGCGTTGTGGTTGTTTTTGTGGATATATTTCGTGTTTTTATTTTCGTGAATTAATTTTACTTAACCCTTGGCTTATCTCGCGATTTACAGGACAGTAGGTTGTTGCGCCCACATAATGACAATAATGTGTTACTTGGGTTTTGAGAGGAATAGAACAAACAATGTACAGACTCAGGCTGCTTTTCTAGATAACATTTTATTAATAACTGCATAAAATAATTAAACAATTGGAAAAGTTTGAGTTGTATTTTATTTTATTTAATAATAACTAAAAAAACAACTTATCCCAAGATGAACTTCGTTCCATACAAGCTTGGGCCCGGCGTAAACAAAGTTCAAATATATCTTATTTTGAAGATTTAAACATTTGTTACTTATGACAAAAAATCATATTTTTGTAGGGCCTGGGGTTTTGTTTTTATTTCGTTTTATTATTTGTAGATTATGTAGTAAAATCACTCGTTCTTGGGATAAGTTGTTTCAATAAATTGAAAAGAACACAAAAGGATGCCGCTTTTTAGTTATTATTAAATAAAATACAACTCAAACTTTACTAATTGTTTAATTATTTTATGCAATTATTAATAAAATGTCATCTAGAAAAGCAGCCTGAGTCTGTACATTGTTTGTTCTATTCCTCTCAAAACCCAAGAAACACATTATTGTCATTATGTGGGCGCAACAACCTACTGTCCTGTAAATCGCGAGAAAAGCCAAGGGTCAAGTAAAATTAATTCACGCAAATAAAAACACCAAATATATCCACAAATACAACCACAACGCCAAATCGCATGACAAGTTTAAAGAACGCGTAGTGTTTCTATATCTCTCGCTAGAGAGTAGTATGTTCCTTGTTCTATATAGTTTGTGGTTTAAAGCTACATATATATTTATCTATGGTTTAAACTCAAAGTTACAAAGATACAAAGTCTCCTTTGAAACAGGCAATGATCAACGATCATAGAGCCTATGCAATCGTGTCCGATATTATTCAAATATTTTGTTTAGTTAAATAACGTAGCCTATTCAATTAATTTTCTAAATAGATTTCTTTTATTCAGTATTAATCTCTACAGATTCGCCGCAATGTTTCAATATTATGAATTTTTTTATACTGAAGGCTATTTATTACAAAAAATAGCCTTCATTATCTAATGCCATAGACAGAATACATAAAAATATTTAAAAACGTTTTGATTTTGCTATGGTAAAAGCATTAGCTTTCGTTTTTCAGTTTTAAAAAATGTTTTTATGATTGTTCCATACACTACAGAAATAAAAAATAAAAAACATTTAATTATGCTTATAATTTATCGTTATATTACCTACATATTTTTGTATTACTGTTACGAACGATGTCAACAACCCAATTTCATACATCTCCTTTGACATATTTTTCTTCTGGATAAGGTGTAATTCCTATATAACGCGGGGTAAAACCGATTCTTTTTTAAAGTGTTCCTTTTTGACTTTCGACAGAAAGTTTAGATTTACTTTTCGTTCATCTATACCCCTCTACAAAAAGCATTGATACATATTTTATGTTACTAATTTAATTATATTTTGCACACTTGAATTTTCGGAATTACCCCACATAAAGTCCAGTGGTTCTAAACGTTTAAGACACCACCACGGTAGCGCACCTTGCTTTCCCGTAGTTGTACAGTTATTAGGTTAGTTAAAGAGGTTTCTTCAAACTTTTATAACAGGTAAGCGAGAATAAAAAATATATTTTAATACATTTCTTTATATATTTTTAATGAGTCAAATAATATATATATAAAAAAGTATCCGAAATTGGGATTTTTCAAACCTTTAAAATCTCATAACTGCGAAAATATTACCTTTATCGTAAAACGTCATAGGACCTTTTGTATTTATAATTTACCAAGAATATAAAAAAAATATTGTTCATACTTTATTAAAGTGCCACCAACTTATCTGTTCAGTTAACAGCGTCGCTAGTGGAGTGCTTACTATTGCCATTTAAGAAATTCACCGAGGAATGAGGTAACTACATATTCATTACACATAATATAAAATAAAACAAATTTCGTGTTAATATATTAAAATTAGTGAGAAGTAGTGTTATTATTTATATTTTATAAAAATAATTGTGGTCGTGATCTCGGAGTTCAATCGGCCGAATTCCAGGAATTTCTGTTTTGAAAAATGTACCCGCGTAGCTAACGCGACTCAATAATTCCAATAATTCATCTTCTGAGTCACTAGAATAGCTTTTACCATTGCTGACACTCTATAATAAAGGGTTCATTTAAATACGCGTCTTTTAGTCTGTATTCATTTTCAATTTTTTTTTACATGATTACAAATGTTTTTCCACTGCACCGGTGTAATTTTATGATATTAATCTTCAATTAATTGGGGCATTAGAACATTAGCAACACAAACTACAAATCTAGGTACTTAGATGAATTGCAGTAAATTGAGATATTTTTTTTACTATGTTTCACAAGTACATTATTTGGTGACTTTAATTTTCCATATCTGGCAATACTAACCTGTCGCGGCAGTTACGCGTTCATACAGCTTTTCAAATGGTATATTTGGGACTTGTACACGTTTCTCTTGTTTCATAAAAAATAAAACTTTTAGGATAATCTACCGCGCATCACTTTTAAGACCTTTAGGCATTTTATTTACACTTTTTAAAAGCACTCACCTGATAGCTCAGAATAATTAATAACTGTCAGCAAAATGTCATTTACAAAATGGCGGCTTTAGTTCCAATTTTGTCCACCTGAACAGATAAGTTGGTGGCACTATATTTTTCTTTATGCGTTTCTAATAGGCCAAAAGTATCCGAAATTGGGATTTTTCAAGCCTTTAACAATTCATAGAAGATAATAACATTATCGTAAAAAGTCACGCGACTTTTTACGATAAAGATTATTCGTATTTTATCAAAGAATATAAAAAAAATTGTCCCGTTTAAAAATAACAATTCAAGTTTAAACAATACCTACTGCACCGAGTAGCCTCATGACAACATGCATTTATATCATCGGTGGTGTCATGCGGTAGGTACGCCTTGCCCACTTCCGTTGGTTAAATTCGCAAACGTATTAAAGTTATCCAAAAGAACAATTTATGTTGACGAAAGATTGACAGCCACTGCAAACTACAATGGAAAAGTAGTAACCTATAAAATAAAGCTTTAAAAACGATTACCTATCATAGAATCAAACAATCAATAAGATTACTTAGCAAATTCCTAAGATAATGAACGCGGGGTGATTCCGAAAAACCGAAAAGTGTTGAAAAAAGCTGTTTCCACTAAAAAGTTAACTTTGCACGCGCACTGTTGAGACTAGCTACCTGAAACGATTGAAGCGAGGGAGACAAATAAAATGTCGTCTAGAATAAAGTGACCAGAGCAAAAAAATTGCCTAGTTAAGCCGTAATTTGTAAATATCGGAATTCCCCCATTTTCGTATTAACCCCAAAGCACCTTAGATCAGATTTTTATAGAGTACTATTATACATACATACATAATACATAAACACTCACGCCTGTCACCCAGAGGGGTAGGCAGAGACTACGGACTTCCATTTGGCGCGATCCTGACACACCTCTCTCGCCTCTTTTACATCCATATATCTACGCATACACGCTCGTCGGTTAAGGGTACTCCTAATCTGGCCCATTTTTAATGTATCGCCGATTTGGTCGATAAACCTTCGTCTAGGGCGTCCCTTCTCGACCCTGCCGTTCACTTCCGCAACATAAATTTGCTTTGTCACTCTTTCCTCGTTCATTCTTTCTACATGACCAAACCACCGAAGCATTCCTTTCTTAATCCTTGTCACAACGTCATCTTGCAAACCACACTTTTCTCTTATCACACTATTTCTCACCCTGTCATTCAGATTCAGCCCTAGCATACTCCTTAAGGAACGCATTTCTACAGCATTTATTCTACTCTCATGCTTCTTCTGCCAGATCCAACTTTCACTACCATACATTAAAGTAGGGACTAACACAGCATTATGAATTGCCATATGTGCCTTAGTTGACACATTCGGACTCCTCATAATAGCGTGTAGAGCCCCATTCACTCTATTTCCTGCGTTCACTCGTCGTTCTATATCCTTATCATATCTACCATCCCTGCTAAATAAACATCCCAAATATACAAACTCATCCACTTGCTCAATCAACTCCCCTTCTATTCTTATTTCACATAAAGTTTTACTTTCTTCTCTTTCAAAAACCATCACTTTCGTCTTACTTGCGTTCACTTTCATACCCCTTTCTTTCAATGACCAATTCATTAAAGTAACCATCATTTGCAACTCGGCCGCCGACGATGCAAATATGACTTGATCATCGGCGTACAAAAGGCATTTGACGGTTGACTCACCCATTCTCAACCCACATTCTTCAACTTTCAAAGTTTGCAAACAACTGTCCATAAATAAGTTAAACAGCCACGGGGAAGCCACACATCCCTGTCTGACACCTTTATGAATGCCAAACCAGTCCGAGTAGACCCCGTTGA
Source organism: Parnassius mnemosyne (assembly GCA_963668995.1). Lineage (NCBI taxonomy): Eukaryota > Metazoa > Arthropoda > Insecta > Lepidoptera > Papilionidae > Parnassius > Parnassius mnemosyne. The sequence continues at coordinate 33,718,560 of CAVLGL010000137.1, read as the reverse complement.
TCCTGACACAAGCACTAGAGTCCCTATAAAGAGATCTTAATGCCTGTATCAAGCCAGCGCTCAACCCAAATGAGTTCAGTGTTTGCCATAACACATTCCTGTCCACTCTGTCATAAGCCTTTTCCAAGTCCATGAACGCACAAAAAACTTTCTGGTTTTTAGCCAAAAACTTCTCCGCTATCATGCGCATGGAAAAGACTTGATCCGTACACCCCATCCCCTTTCTAAATCCAGCTTGCACATTCCAAATTTTTCCATCAGTTTCTTCCATAACTCTTTCAATTAACACCTTAGCATACAGTTTACCCACAATGCTAAGCAAGCTGATACCTCTGTAGTTTTTACAGTCCTGCTGCGACCCCTTTCCCTTATATATTGGGACTATAACGGCTTTGCACCAGTCTTCCGGTACCCGTTTCAGTTCCCAACATAAATTAAACAAGGTGTGCAGCAGGCCTGTAACCACACCCTCACCAGCCCTCAGCATTTCGAGTGATACTCTATCATATCCGGCTGCCTTACCTGCTTTCATGCTTTTCATTGCTTTCATTATTTCATCTACACTTATCTCCCTACCTCTCTCCACTTCTTCCGGAATTTCTATTTCACTTATTCCAGACGACTCTTCACTCTTAAACACGCTTTCAAAGTATTCCTTCCATCTCTTTAAATTCGAAACTTCATCATTCAGCATGCAGCCATTCTCGTCTCGTATAGCATTTATTCTAGGCTGTTTTGAATTTCCCCTGGCAGTTCTTACGAGCTTCCAGAACATTTTAATATTTGCCTGGAAGTTATCAGATATCCTTCTATCATTCTTATCTATCCTTTCTTGCTTTTTCCTTTCAACAACTTCTTTTACTCTCTTATTTATACGTCTAAAGTCTGCCTTTTTTCTTTCAATCTCATCATTCATACCGCCAGAATTACCAGCTTTAGTTGCTAGTAAATCTAGCCATGCTCTCTTCTTTGCTTCAACTTCCATCCGTACCTCATCATCCCACCACAACGTATTACTTTTCCTTTCATTCGTTCTCTTACTTACACCGCATACTTCGGTGGCTGCATCCACCAAAACTTTCTTAATATTATTCCATACATTCTTCAATTCTAAATCATTCATACATAATTCATTCAACCCACTTATATTTTCCCTCAATCTGCATTTATACTTCTCTTTCACACCTTCATCTTGTAACCTTCTTATACGCTGTAACGCAGTGGTAGACACCGATGTCCGATGCCGCCAACGTCTGAATAGACCATTAATTCGACATAAGACCAAGTAATGATCCGTCCCTACGTTGGACCCCCGGTAAACCCTTGTATCTACCACTGCGCTCCTCATTCTTTCATCCACAATTATAAAATCTATCATGCTTCTATCACCCCCTCTTTCCCATGTATACATGTGAATCCTCTTATGGCGAAAGAAAGTGTTCGCCACAAAAAGATTCTTTTCCACACATACGGTGAGGAGGTCTTCACCATTCTCATTTATTCTTTCATCGCCAAACGTTCCTAATATCCTTTCATAACCAGACCTCTTCACCCCAACCCTTCCATTAAAATCTCCTAACATAATAATATTTTCATTTTTCTTACATTTCATCAACACCAGCCTTACCATGTCCCAAAACTGCTCTCGGATATAAGTGGGCTTAGACATATCTGGGGCGTACACCCGCATCCACAGCAGCCTTGGGCTAACACATTCATACTCTTTCACACATTGACCCATTCTTTCTGAAAGGATGACACCGACTCCTTGGCATGCCCGCTCGGTCTCGTCTACTCCAGACCAGTAAGCGGTATACATGCCATGTGCAGTGACATCTCTTCCCTTTCGTTTCGTCTCGTTTACACATAACACATCTATTCCTCTATCATTCATCATTTCGCATACTTCATCCATCTTATCATTCATTGCTCCACATACATTCAGCGTGGCCAGACGGGCCTCCGCAATCCACTTTTCGCCCCCCCGGGAGACAGGACGTGACGGGTGGCGAACCTCGTCGCCGGTTTTTCTCCCGGAGATTCTTCGCACCCCTGCCCCATTAAAGGGGCGCCGGGAACTCGGGGCCATTTCTTTTCCTTCTTGGCTCATGGTGCGAACTAAGGGGTGGTAGATTTTACGCCGCTACCATACGGCGAGGAGCCGAGTCTGTCGTTTCGGCTTTGTCGCTCGTTTAGCACCACCCGGGGGACACGTGTAGGGTGGGCCTAGGATTAGGTGGTCGAAGCCTACGGACGCGAGCGACTCATCCCCAATCAAACAGCGAGTACTATTGTGTGCAGAAATACAAACACACTATTTCCTAAATCTAATACTTCGATGGGATGGCAATCAGAAATGAACTATACTTAGAAATTAGAAACAATTAGATTACATTGTCAGTTGTGACTGCTAACATTCTATTTGTTGAATAAAAATGTGATTTTACTTATATTATTTTTTCAGATGCAAGCAATGGGTGAAATAGCTGGCAAATGCACCAATTGAAAAGATTCACATGTTATGTAAAACATATTTGTGGCAAATATTGCATTTGAACCCAACTAAAACGATAATTGTAGAGATATAATTACAAATTGCTATGTAAAATACATTGATTTCTTATCCTCATCAGCATTTTTACTCAATCTCTACATAAAAAAATATATTTTTTATAAATAATTCAGTATAGAGATCTAACTTTTGTTATGTAAAAATATCGATAAACAATATACCGATAAAGGTTATATCGATAAAACTATTCGAGTATTGTAATTCGTCAATATTGTCAGCACTGTTTGTCAAAAACTAAATGTGTTATCTTGATGTTCGTGGAGTAGCTTGGCGTTCTTTCATACATTTTCATTTTTACTTTTACTATGGAACTCCCGCCTCTTAAACGTAGTGATTATATTTTCTTTGAGTAGGATTGTTGACACAATATCGATGTATATTTTTAGTCGATATATCGATATTTTTGGCGATACCTTTTATATAAAATATCAAGTATCGAAAGTGTAACAAACACCATAAATTTCTATTAGCAACAACGTTGTCACCACTAACTAAAAGCTCTAGAATTCAGATAATCCATGAAAACTAGCTTGCTTTACGCTATTTCTGATATTTGGTACCTACTGCATCCTCAGTTTCATCAGAGAGAATGGCATCAGTTGTTAATCTTAGCAGAAGCCGTTATCTTTCAGTAGAGCACATCAAAGTTTGAGTTTTTCTTTTGTTTCTTTCGAATAATTATTGGTTTGCATTTTGCAATTATTGTATAGTATTCAAATCTGTTTAATTGAAAAGCATTATATTTTTATCCATTGTCTTATTAATTTATGATATTACAAATTACTGTCACTTGATTAACAGAAATTATGCTTCGAGTTTGGTGTTTACATGAATAGTTATTGAAAGTCATTTTTTACTTTACCACTGGTTCGAAAAAAATATATTGATATATTGAAATCAATATCAAAATGTTCTTAAAATATCGATATGATGTATATCGATACTTTTTGGCAATTCCTGCATCCCTAACTGCTAGGCTCGTAAAATCGATATATCAAAATATGTATATTTTTTCACAAAGTAATCTATATTCATCGTTGATATTTTCCATCTATATATATATATATTCGATTAACTTTTTCGAGTAAGTATCAATTTAAGTATTCGATACTTGATCATATGTATTTGATCGCAGCTTAGTATCCAACTTCGTGTATTGATGTAGCGAGCATAGCTCTTCGAACTATTATCATATGTATTTGATCGCAGCTTAGTATCCAACTTCGTGTATTGATGTAGCGAGCATAGCTCTTCGAACTATTATTACTCGGACTGCTAGGTCCACTCGTGTGCCGAGTCGATACATTGATACTGCGTAAAATCGATTAACATCGACATATAAAATACGTGCTAAATGGCGCTGTAAGTGGAGACAGCAATTCGCGGGAACTAGAACCTGGCTCCACTTGGAATTTTTATTTTTGAGTTTATTTTTTATTTTTAAATAATTATTCGTGGTTTTTTCGTTATTGTTTGAACCTAAAAATGGTTTGTTTGTCTTTTAATTATTTTTAATTAATTAAACAAAATTCATCCTTAGTTGGGACCCTAATTGTAAATGTTAACTTCTATCCCTTTAATATGGGGCACGCCAGTGCCCCCGCCAAGTCGAGCAAAAACGTGGCACGGCCGTACCATCCTTTTCTCGAAACAGTTCAGGCCATGTTAGACCCCCTATAACTTCGTTGTGGATAAAACTAGAAGCATGAATTTTCAGTAACCAAGTAGTTTATATATATAACTAGTCAAAGTTTCTTAATTTTGTCACTCACTCACTGACTGACCGATCATCAAAACTCTAAGTCACTTCTGGCAGACGTATAAGCTTCAAATTTAGAAACAATTAGTATTTAGTGTATAAATCAAGGAAAAACTAAAATATTTTGCAATATCGGTCCAGTTTTCTAGATACACCAACTGCATATTTAACTTTGTAATCCTATATAAATATATAGCCTTACAAAGTTACATTTGCAGTGAACGAATCAGTGTACCTGTGTATGTATAATATAATGGCATAATAGATGTAGATATGCAGGTACCTAGATATAATTATGTTCAAGGGTAGCTTGTAAAATGGTCAACGGAATAAAAAAAGCAAGAATGGGACATGTCTTATGAAGTAGTACCAAAATCCCGCAAAGTATAAAGTAGACTAAATTGCCTGAAAATCCGTAGTTGGTATTCAAGAAGTAGATAGTACCGGAAAGGAAAAAATTAGGATTATCTACTAAAAGAAATGAGATGCCATCAAAAACATATCTTGTAAAAAACCAAGTCTCGCAACTCAGTTCTTCTACCGTAAAAAGATGTGAGATCCATGTAACACCAAGTTGGTTAATTTATTCAATCCCTACTTAAGGGTCCTTCTGTCTCAAGTTTTTACTTAATTAGCTAACCTAACAACATCTTATAGTGACCATATCAATATTAAAAATCTTTTATGTTTTAAATAAATAGATTGACTTGGCAATCGCACTAAACAATCTAATTCAATATAATATGTATTACTTGTGAGATACATTGTGCTTTGCATGGCCAAGTCAACCTATGTATTTTACACCGAGTTTGGACCACGCTCTCACAGAATACCAGCGTAAATAGCAGCTTAACGCTGCTGTGTTTCGTATGGTGAGTGTAAAGAACCGGAAACCCTTTTTACTGGAATCGAGGCATTCCATCTTAGTCTTCAAGGATGACAACGCATCCGCATTTTGAATCTTAATTGAGGATAAATGTAGATGTCTATGGGCCACAGCAACCACTTACAATCAGGTGGACTGTATGTTCGTTTTTCACCCAATCCTATAAAAAAAGTATGCTAAAGAAAAGGTTAACAGTTATTTACTCCAATATATAAAACAGAGTTAATTTATGAAAACATAAGCAGGGAACGATAATTCATTTGCCACGTAGTAACCATTTACCATCAGGTGGACTGTGTGCTCGTTTGTCACCCTTATCCTATAAAAAAATAAATCTTGTGATTATTCTTCACTTAATGCTAATAACAGAAAAACCTCAGCTTCAATATCAAAAGACATGTTTTCCTATTGAGTTACCAAAAATAATGACGTGCGGGATTGGCCTCAGGTTGGACGAAGCTTAAGAGTAGCCTCTTTTTTGTACTGAGGCAGTACAATGTCCCACTTCGAATGAGGGACTAACATTTAGTGTAACTGTGTTTGTAATGCTCTACCTTACAAAGTGTGATGTCGAAAAGTAATAAGAAGTGAATCATAATTTGACGTCGTGGAACACTTGGTTGGTACGAAGTTCCTTTCATAGTATATTATTATTGATAAACGTATTATATTATTGACTAACAAATACAAATAAATTAATTACTAGTGTCTATTAAAATGAAGCGTCATTTAAAATAAAATAATATTTCTTTCATGGCAAGATAAGAAAAAGTGTGAGGGAGATGGATATTACGCAGTTGCACTCCCTATTCCCTCACTCTCATAGTTCGATGGAACGGTAATTCGACACGACCGGAGAGAGATCAGGCGCAGGATTGCAACTGCTTTACGTCCTTTCCGAGTCACGGGTGTGAAACACCGCTAACTTCCTAACTCCGGGCTGCTACTGAGAATTTTTTGACAGAAAACCCAATAACTGATTTTGGCCCCACCGGGGAATTGAACCCCGGTCCTAATTGTGCGGTCGCGTTTACGACCACTAGATCAACGAGGCAGTCAACATTATTTAGGTGAATAGATTCGTAATAAAACATTTATAAATTATAAATTCTATTATGTTACCTGATCCACCTCACAATCATCATCATCATCGTCATTACAACCCTTCACAAGTCTAAACATAGGTTTGCCCCAAAGTTTAGGACTAATGCGATTCAGTCAACAGTGGTCCGCGCGCAGGAGAGATTGAGTATTTGCTGGTCATAAATATGCCTAGTTGTGTAGTAAAATGCTGCAAAAATTACGATACAATGTTTAAAAAAGAACATGGTATATCGTGTTATCGGTAAGGTACCTTACATTAATTTTGTTGCAATTATATAAAATAACATTTTTAAAGTTTTATTTTACTACCAATGGCGGTCATTGTGTGGCCGGTTACGTTACAAGGTTAGGTCCAGGGTTGGATTCAGACCACAGATATTCAGACCCTAAAAAATATTGTTAATAGAAAATAAAATTCTACTTTTGTCCAAAATATACCACATTAGTCGTTTCGTGTTTTTTTTTTCATAACTCTGGGCTTCTTTGACGTAATCACGACTCTTTATTTCACCTCACAGATATCAGATAAAAATCTAACGGTGAAAGGTCCGACGAGTTTGCAAGCCATAGTATAATGTCTCCATGCGTAATCCACCTATCTTCAATTCACTATTTAAATTATCGCTCATTGCACTTGAATTCTCAATTGTTCTTCTATTGGTAAATATTAATATAAAAATGGTTCGATTAAATCATCCAACCTTTTACATGACTTTGGCGTACGAACCGCTCCACCAATAAATCAAATGTTACATACGACTGAAGTTCGTGTGGTGGTCCGTATTATCGTACTACTGTCGCTGCATAAATGTCCTCCTTTATTTATTACAGCGTACGATGTACTGATGTAGCCTTTTGGCATATGGCCTTATAGCCAATACAAACATAAAATAATGAAACTATATTATTATCTTTGCTAATGTCAAAAAGCAACAACAAACGTCAAAGGTGCAGCATAAAATTGCAGTTATAGCCACATCTATTTGAGCACATTGCTACAATTTCAACACGAAAAGCTGTATATTGCTAAAATTTTAATTTCCTGTATATATATAAGTATCTATAAAAATGTACCCCGTTGGCCAACGTAAGTACCAAGTTCAAATTTGTCATATGTAAGAATTGTAAAGGCATAATATTCCTTTGTTTGACATAAATACTAGAAGCACACCAATTAAGAAATATCCTAAACTGTGTATTATACATTAAATAACAAATGAAGTAAGGTATAAATTATTTGTCTAATCATCAAGCTCCAACGGGGGAGACGAGTGCTGGTGCAGTAGGCGTGACTGGCGCTGTGACAGCACCAGCGAGTGCTACAGCGGCAGCTCCTGGTGCTCCAACTAGCTCTCCCGCTACTGGAGCTCCGCCTGCAGTCGCAGGTGGTGCAGGTCCTATGGCACTTGTACCTCCAGCCGCAGCACCTCCTCCTGATTTGCCAGTTTTAACATGTCCTCGCCGCCCCAACCTCGGTCATGAAGGCCGACCGATAATGCTTAGAGCAAATCATTTTCAAATATCAATGCCTAGAGGCTTTGTGCACCATTATGATGTCAATATACAGCCTGATAAGTGTCCTAGAAAGGTATGTATGGCAAGAATCTTCTACTTTAATTTTTTTTGAATTGTTTATTAAAATTTGCATTATTTTTATTTATTGTTATAAAATTATATGATTATTTTTCAGGTTAATAGAGAAATTGTTGAAACTATGGTCCATTGTTACAATAAAATATTTGGTACACTGAAACCAGTATTTGATGGCAGAAATAATTTATATACAAGGGATCCACTACCAATTGGCAATGACAGGGTAGAGTTAGAAGTTATATTACCAGGTGAAGGAAAAGACAGAGTTTTCCGTGTCACCATTAAATGGGTTGCTCAGGTATTTTAAGTTTTATGTTGTTTGATATTTCAGTTATTTAAAGATATATATTTGATATACTAAGATATAGTGACATCATAGTGTTTTTTATGGAACTGAGGTAACATATGCACTTACAGTCTATTTGATGGTAAGTGGCTACTGCAGCCCATGGACTACTAAATAAGAAGACTACATACAGATTAGTTGTCACACATGTAGACGATTGACCGTCTCAATGTCTGTAATTAAACTAGCTCCCTAAAGCCTTCAGACCGAAATACAATAGTGCAGATATTACTATTTGGTGTTAGAAATAGGTAAGAAGGTGTTCATAACCTAAAGAAGGAGTTCTACCACCTGGTAGTATAAAAATATATTAGTATGATATAGTTACAACATATGGAATTGAAAGCACATTACAGAGAGAAAGATAATAAGAAAATGTGAATAAGGAATGTCAAGTAAAAGTTAGTTGAAGAAAATATAGACAGGGGTTCATATTGTTGTATTAAGAGTTAAAAGAGATGGCTGTGGTGATAATGGACTGAATGGCGATTAGAATAATATCATATACATAAACACTCAAGCCTGTCACCCAGAGGGGTGTTAATATCACATCTAGGTTACATTATTTTAGAGATTCCAGAGAATACAGGGACTTAAAATTTTTTGCCATGAGATACACTTCACACACTATTGAAAAAGTTACACAAAATTCACAGCTTATAATTATTGTGTTGGCAAACTTCTGAAATTCTTTGGTCACGATTACTACTCTGTGCGACTGATTGACCACAGACTATTAATTGTTTGTCTTTGGCCTTTGAGTAATAACATACCATGGAAATATATGTACTTCGTACAAACTGGAACCCGCACTCTCGAATGACATAAAAAATACAAGAAAACGACCTTGATATTTTTCATTACCCCTCAGTCTCTCTCTAATTAGGGTGAACACAAAATACAAGAATTTGGGATATTATGGGGAAAAATCAGTTTATTATTATTATATTCATACATAAAATTTTATTTTAATAGAAAATAGTAGAGTTCCATTGAAACGCATGATATTAGAAAAATTCATAAGGACGAAGCTGCGGGCGGAAGTTTATTAATTAATATTATTTATTCGTGTACTTTTTTGTCAATAAAGGAATAAACGAGTGAACGGGTTCAATATAAAAAACTTTAACCATGAACTCAGACCATCATCCTGAACAAAATCTAAAATAATTTTTGTCCAAGAATGAAAAAAAATCAAAATGTCACGTGACCAATTTTGTATGCGAAGTCAATTTTTTTTAATTTCCACAAAGAAATTCCTTCAGTAACTTGCTCAGGATGATGGTCATGATGAGTTCATGGTTAAAGTTTTCGGGAGGATGTCTTTACATCCCTTATAATGTAACATTAGGAAATAATAAAACTAAAATAATAATCGTTTTTATTTACATTTAATATTACAATAGAAATAGTGTCTACAAATTTAAAAATTGTGTTGTTGTAAAAACTTTCACCTCTAATTATTATTGTAAATAATAGTTTTGTGAAGTTTTTGTCTCTTGGTACGAACAGCACTCAACTTTTGGTCCATAAAATCTTTTAGATGCGTTCTGAGACGCATGGTCAAAAAAGAGTTTGAAATTCACAGCAACCACTTACCATCAGGTGGACTGTGTGCTCGTTTGTCATCCTATCCCATATAAAAAAGTATTTTTAAATTTTGGTTTAATGAAATTCAGAGCAATTAATACTGTCATCCATAGACTGATGCAGTTCACCTGATGGTAAGTGATTGCTGCAGCCCATCGACATCTGCATCTATCCTCTATTGCAAATCAAAATGCAGATGCGTTGTCACCCGTGAGAAGTAAGATGGAATGCCTCATTTCCAGTAAAAAGGGTCTCCGGTTCTCTACACTCACCATATGAAACACAACAGCGTTAGGCTGCTATTTTACGCTGGTATTCTGTTGAAGGTGTGGTCCTTCCCCGGTCGAGCTGTTTCTATTCCCATTCGTGCTAGAACTATACTATGAATATAGCTGCACGTATAAATTACACTATATATATATATATATATATATATATATATAAAACATTGGTCGCAACTGTGGTGTGAAGTGTTGAATAATAATATTGATTAATACGTTTTTAATATAAGGTTGACTCAGACTATTCATATTTGATGCCCTTTTATCCGAAAAAAGGACAATTTTGTACACCTCTGCGGATGGAATAAGCATTTTACCTCTATTTACAAATGTTGTAGATATTGATATTTATTTACATTCAAAACGTATAAATGATCGGTTTGTAAATGATCTGCAGCAATTAGCAAATTTTTACAATCGTTACATTTCAGCTGTTTGACAATATTTTTATTATATAACCAGTAATATAATAAAGAATAGTTTTCTGATAATCCGTATGGGTGTTTTGTGATTCCAAAGCCTGCAAGTGGTTTTCGATTTCATCATCAGTATCTGTATCATCAGTATTTGAGATCGGATTCGGATTGGAAAGCCCCACAATGCAATTTAAAAAAGGCCAAAGACCGTCTTAAGATCTCAACGTTTGGCAAAGTTGCATATTGTATAATAAATTAGAACTACATTTAAAAACATTAAAACATAAACTGTTTTTTATATTTATATCTTTATTTATAGCGATAGCACTTATATACGTGTAACAAAATTGTCAAAAAATTGATTTCTTGAGACCGCAATTTTGATTAAATGTGTAAATTTTCATTTAAAAAATTAAATACAATTAAATACTTAGCAAAATGTTGTACAAAAATAGCTTGTAATTATTTTTACAAAGAATAGCCTAGTGATATAACATTTAAGCTGTTCCTATTTTCTAGGTAACAGAATGCATTTTTCTTTCTTTCTGAGAAAAAAGATTTTTTTTAATTACTTTTCTTCCCTGGAAACAAAACTTCGCTTTGAAATAAGAAATAACAAGTACCTAACAAAAGTTCATACATGTACCATAGAGCAATCTGCTATTTCATTTAAAAACGGTGTGACTCCTTGACTCAGTTGTTTCCCAGTAATCATGTAATTGGTTGATATGAAAAAGATTATAAATCTTTGCTTTTTCAAAAAAGGGTATTTTTAACTCCACATTATTTAACCATTTGTTACGTTCTGTTAGATTGGAAGGAAACCTGCAAAAAATTAAGTAATAAAAGATATAAATTTAATTTTAATTTTGATGTTTCAGTGTATCGTCATTCGTGTAAACAACGTTTCGAAATTTCACGCAAATCGAGCAGAGATTCCATTCGAGAAAACCTTTTCCGTTTGTAATTAAAATGAAAATACATTACAATGTATGGTCACACTAGTCGAAATTATAATACAAACATGAAACATTAATTATTAAGCAAATAGTGAAGTAAAATTGGAAATACCAATCAAAAATTAACATCTAAACCAAAATAACCATATTTCTATATAGAAATAATAGCAATTAAAGTCGAAATATCACTAAAAATCAGTTTGACATGACACGCAGTATTTGTATGGTATTTTGTACTTAAGAATGAAATATAATATTACATTCTGGATGCCACTCACGTTTGCAACCGCGCACAATAAATTTAATGATCATTTTACTACTTTTTCCTCTGCATTATTCTAAAATACAAAAAACAAACTCGCGAAATGAACATAAACATCCGCCATGTACAGTAAAAATTATTTGACAAATAGATTTTGGGTTGTCATATAACGACTTTTAAGAATAAATCTAAAATAGGGGAAATATGTAGGAAGTTAGGCAAATAGTTCATCGTAAATCTTTATTAAGTGTTTAAAAGAAACAGCAAACACTTAAGTGAAAATCGTTTTCGACAAGTTTCGTTATCATTTTTTACTTAAAATTCTTGCCATACTGAGAATTAAACTTATAGTGAAATTCTTGATGGCTGTCAATGGGGTAATATCAGTCGTCACGTTGGCTACCCTGTAGGGAAAACAAGGGTTACTCAAGGTCATTTGATTATTCCTAATGTTGATATTAGGAGTGTGGGTTCCAGTTTGTCTATACTTCTGTGTAACATACTTTCCTTGTGCCTTCTGCTTGTAGTTACTCTGAGACACTGGCAGTATGAATGTCATCAAGCAACATAATTTATCTAAGTGACAATTATGTGTTTGGCATTGACAATATAAACATAAATAATGTGTGTTTTAGAGGAGAGATGATAGACTAGTCCCACATATGCAACATATACAACACATTATGACATCTAGACCTCATTTTATATGAAGCATTAAAACCACACTTATCGTATGCAACACAATTACAAGCTTTCAACTAAACGTCGACCTGCGATATTCAGATTGGTGTGGGAAGGTGGAGGGGATCTTCGTACACAATCCCACAGATACGACCAGTGTGTTCCTAAAACTTACTTATAATACTTACTTATAAACAAATAGACTTGCAATTGACAAAATGTATGCACTTTGTGCATTATTGTCAAAATGGGAGATGGATAGCTCATTGATTTAGTAAGGCGATGCAAATGTTTTTTTATAATATTAAATGTTTTACAATATTAAAAACTATAGTAATAAATAAAAAACTAAACCTCGAAATACTATTAAATATAATTAAAAGTAAAAAGTTTTTGTATTTTTAAAAGGGTTTGTAAAAGAAAAATCTTTTCTCTGTGATATGGATATACATATATATATATATATATATATATATATATATATATATATATATATATATATATATATATATATATATATATATATATATGTATGTATATATATATATACATATATATATATATATATATATATATATATATATATATATATATATATATATATATATTCATATATGAAGATCAAACTAAGAGAAACATTCTCAGAAACAGAAAATATGGTATAAATTTGTACTCGTGCATCCACTAAAAAGTGACAAGCATGTCTGATGCCAAACATATGTTGCTTACGTAGGTCAACATAGGAGCGTTGAATATGTGGGACCAGTCTGTTCCTACCATGAAGCAAATACAAAGAGGAGACGGCATAAACAACTGTGCACTGTGATTTTAAGTAGGTCCTGATGTCATCATAGTGGGTGTGGCTTTAGTTAGTATACTGTCAGCATTCGTCCTGTGCGCTTATGTGTTCAAAATAGCAAATCCGTGTATTTTCGTAGTATTAAGAAGAAAAGGATGAAGTGTTGTCATTTATCGTGTAAAACTACTCAGATAGACGCTCCGATGCTATGGATGGCATCACATTTCATTTCTAAGTAATTTTACACCTAATTTATCAAAATAGTTCTAGAAAAATCCCTTTGCGTCGGCTTTCAAATATAATTAAATATATTCGATACTAGATGGCGACACTTTGTGTCATGTAAACTAAAAATATAAAGGTACATAGAGCTCAGTATTGGTAAAATAATCATACGAAGGTGCTGAAATTTGTTTTTCATTCAGACATAAAGAAATTGTAATTGCCAAAATATTATTTTTATAGTTTATAATCATTTTGTGAACGGGCTGCAATCTCTCGTCAAGGTAGCTAAACTACATTGCAACATCGATATGGAACGATTCAAGTAGTTTTGCTATTTATCGGTAGATGTAGATAGTGTAAAGTGGGCGGGGCTTAACATCCCCCTCACCCCGCAAATTGTCACGCGTTGTTACATAGTGAAATCTAATTACAACACCTTATTGTATTTGCTTCATGGTTCCTAATCTTATTTCGTTTTTATTTTTTTTGTATTTATTCTTTATTTTACACCAAAATTCGGAATAACGAGTAGAGTTAAAGAGTTAAATCTAAAGTAAAATGGTGGTCTTATCACTCTAAAGAGATTTCTTCCAGACAACCTTTGAATTTTTTGAAATTTGAATAAAAAATAAAATTTTAATGTATTTGTAACACATTTTTATACATAATTTTGCACTCTCTCATCATACATACTTTAACTATGTCTAATCTCACTCTTTGTGTGTGCAATATGCTTAAAAAGACAAAGACAAACTTTTCTAATCATATATTAATAGCTCAGGGACTGAGTGCTTGTTGTAAATTTCACTTTACGCAACCAGGATTTGGACCTGCCGGCACCAATGAAATTGTTAATTACAATTTTAAGTACCGATTTACTATGTCCTCGCTGGTGAAGGGATACATTGTGAGGCGACCAGTATTTTAGAAAAAAAAATTCGAAGACATGTAAAGTCCGCCACACGCATTGGGATGTATGGTGGATATTTACTAGCCTTATCTTATATGAGCGAAGACAAGCAATGGGTTGTACATGTAGGCAATAACTAGACCATTACCTAAAATTCCTGATCCCTTGTAGCATTTTTGAAATAACTGATAGAATCAGGCTTTGCTTGCAGCCTACAAGCGGTGTAAGACTATCCACTACTCCATATCGCCCCTTGGGTGTCGACAAAAAGAAGGCGACAGAGAGAACTAAAAAAAAAAAACAGAAGATGGGCAGCAGCATCTTCCTGATTACAACTTACAATAATAAAAAAACTGTGGTTGCCCACTAGCCTGCCAAGCGTGGCAATTATGCCATAACCCTTCCTTTGAGGCAATCTATGGGCAAGTCCTATGTTCAGCAGTGGACTTTTATAGGCTGTAATGGATTGCCATTTACAGTTCTAGAAGCCTACTGCACGAGTGACCGTTTACACATTCTCGTCTATTCATTTCTGCTTCAGCTTGACGAAATGGATGTCGTAAGACAAGTAGCCATCACAAATTTTTTCTTCAATTTTAGATCGTTTACTGGTACTCTCATTACTTCTGATGTAATGGGAGTACCAGTGAACGATTTAATGTACTTCAAGCATTGTATACTTTCTGCTTATTCTTATGATGAGCATGCTTTGAATTTCAAATGGCTGGCTGGTGATTTTGATGAAGCTCGAAAAACATAAATTTATTGTTGCTCCAGTCCATTTTGTTTATGTTGCTTGATAGGCCGTTTGCTACGAGATTAACTAGAAAGCGCATGTGTAAAAACTAGTTCGTCTCGCCTCTCTTTTCCTTTTGACTCGTGTCCAAAAAACAGCTCCCGACGCGAGCGTCACGAGCGGTGACGCGAAACACGAGCCAAGCGACAAACCTCGTGCCTTGACTCGCCGCTCGCCTCGTCACCCGCGCGAATGTGTAAATACGGCTTCGAAAGTATTTAAGGAAACGACTTTCATGGTATAGAACATTCATAGAACATACTTAAGTAAATACAAGATTACACCAAAATAGATCAAACATTCAAATCAACATCAACATCAATTTGATATAAGATGATTACTTCTTACTAGGCCAAAGTAGACTGACGCTCCCAGTTGCTTACCGTTTTTTATAGAACAACCAGCAGTCCCTCGGGACTTCGGCCGCGTGGAATTTACTACGATTTTATGGGTTTTAATTTTTTTGCGCAGAACCCTAATTCCTTTTCTAAAAAAAAGTATCCTAAGTTACTTCTTATAACATCAACTATCTGCCAATGAAAGTCCCTTCGAAATCGGTCTAACCGTTTCGTAGATTAGACGGAACAAACAGACATACAAACATTTTCAAAATTGTTTTTCTTGTTATTACGAGGGGCACACTGAAATGATCGGGAATAAGAAAAACCACATGCACGGTATAGCTAAATTGTATTTTATTGATTTTTGAAGTATTCTCCGTTCCACTTAATGCACTTTTCTATTCGTGCAAACCAATAATTAAAACAGTAATTCCAGTCTGAAGTTGATGTTGACAAAATGGCTGATTTGTACGCTTCCACAGCTGCTTTGGGGTCTTCAAACCGTTGACCGCGTAATAAATCTTTCATTCTAGGGAATGTAAAGAAATCGTTTGGGCTCAGGTCAGGACTGTATGGAGGATGTCTCATCAGCTCAACGTTTTCCTGCTTTCTAAAAATCATTTGTCTTCTGAGCCGTATGGGAGCTCGCATTATCGTGATGTAAGATGATGCGACTTTTCGGGTTATTTTTTCGGAGTTCGGCTATCATTTCTGGCAAACAAACCGTGATATACCACTCAGCGGTAACCGTTCTGTGTTCCTGTAAATGAATTGTAGCAACATGCCCCTTTTTCGAGACAAACGTAGCGACCATTTTCTTTGACACACTGCGGGAGCGAACCACTTTCGTTGGTTTGACCTCGTCTTGGAAGACTGATGTTTTCTTTTAGGTTCGTATGAATAAATCCATGATTCGTCACCTGAGACGATATTATAAACGGCATTTGACTTCCCTCCGTTGAAGCGTTGCAGAGTATTCCGGCACCAATCTACACGAGCCGCCTTTTGCTCTTCGGATAAATTGTGGGGAACCCAGCGGGAAACTAGCTTTCTTACACACAGCTCATTATGTAATATCGACTGAATTGCAGTCATTCCGATACTGATATCAGCCCGAATCTGCTCGTATGTCACATGACGGTCATCTAATATGTATAATACGAGGGTGGATTGAAAAGTACTCGGCCTAACCAAGAAAATAAACAAATACTAAATCAGTTATATTTTTATTTTTCTACATAATCACCATCAAGTTCAATACACTTTTGCCACCTCCCCTTCCAAGCATTTAGACCGTTGAAAAAAAATGATTCTTCCTTAGAGTCAAAATATGCGTCTACAGCTGCTTTGACCTCGTCGTTTGTCGAAAATCTTTGACCTCCCAAGTGCTTTTTTAGGTTAGGGAACAGAAAGAAGTCTAATGGTGCTAGATCAGGTGAATACGGCGGATGCGGTAACAGTTCAAAGCCACAGTTGTGAATTTCAGCCATTGACTGTACTGACGTGTGAACACGGGCGTTATCTTGATGAAACAGGACTTTTCTTCTGAGCATTCCTCGACGTTTTTCTTTTATTTCCTCTCGTAAACGACGTAGTAAGGTGCAGTAGTAATCAGAGTTTATATTCTGACCCCTTTCAAGATAATCAATCATAATCACACCTTTCGAGTCCCAGAATACTGAAGCCATCACCTTATTTGCCGACAAAATCGACTTAGCCTTTTTAGGGGGTGGTGAACCAGGTCTCCTCCACTGTTTTGATTGTTGTTTTGTTTCCGGTGTACAGTAATGAACCCATGTTTCGTCCATAGTAACAAAACGATTCAAAAAATCATCTGCATCGGCTTCAAATAACTCCAAACAGTCGCGTGAAATAGTCAATCGCGTCCTTTTTTGTTCAACTGAAAGCAGTCGCGGAACCCACCTCGCAGACACCTTGTGGAAACCCAACTCGTTGACAATGATGTTTTGAGTTCGTCCATAAGAGATGCCTATAATCTCGGCTATCTCTCTAATTTTTAATCTGCGGTCTCCCATTATTAAATCAAGTACTTTTTTAATATTTTCGTCAGTAGTTGACATCGAAGGCCTTCCAGAGCGGGGTTCATCTTTCACACTCTCTCTACCACGCTTAAATTCTGCTATCCATTTTTTGACGGATAAATATGACAGAGCACAATCGCCTAATGTACTGACCATGTCATCATGGATGGCTTTTGATGATAGCCCCTTCTTATGGAGGTACTTAATGACGGCACGCTGCTCGATTTGCTCCATTCGCGGAAATTATGTCCGATTACTTTGTTAATAAATTTATAAAATCACAACTAATTATCGCACACGTTTCGAACTTCACACAATGAACTAGTCTGAACTGAACTAAATAATGTGGATAGATTTGATTTTTAGAATTGAATGGATCTGTGTTAGGCCGAGTACTTTTCAATCCACCCTCGTAGTTCGCACAGCTGCGATGTTTTCAGGCGTGAGCGCTGTTCTTAGTCGACCTGCAGAAGAAACAGTGCTGAGCGACATACGACCGCGTCTGAACTCAGCATACCAGCGGTATATTGTCGTTTGACTCGGTGCTTCAACATCATAAATCGAAACAAGTTCGCTGAGACATTTATCTTGAGATAAGCCGCGACGAAAGTTGTGATAAATTATGGCACGGAAATGTTCACGCGTGATCTCAATTTCTGTTAACGACGTGTCAACTTTAACCAACATAGTTTTTGTTTTTAAACATTTTTTTAAATTGTTTGAATGTCATTAAGATTCTAAGAGGCCAGTATTCAAATTCTAAAAAAGGTTTTATTGTAACTCAATCCGAAATATTCTATTCCCGATCATTTCAGTGTGCCCTTCGTAGTACCGTATATACTTTTATCTCACTTTTGTTTCAACTCTTGGTCTAGAGCCTTTCTCTAAACCGATACTATTTTTTTCCAGTTATAAATTTTACAAGTCAGTTATAATTAGGAATGCTCATTTATGCTATATATTTACCCTGCTTAACACAGTGGAATTAAGGCATTAACAATAATGTATAAATAATAAACTTTGTAAAAGTTTTTAATACAATATTTTTGAATTTATTTGATTTAGAGCAATACATTGTTGTGTTATTTATGACTGCATTTTATTTATTTCCAGGTGTCACTATTTGCCTTGGAAGAAGCTTTAGAAGGTCGTACAAGACAAATTCCATATGATGCTATATTAGCATTGGATGTAGTTATGAGACACTTACCATCTATGATGTATACACCTGTTGGGCGATCATTCTTTTCTTCTCCAGAAGGATATTATCATCCACTTGGTGGTGGCAGAGAGGTTTGGTTTGGTTTTCATCAGTCTGTGAGACCAAGTCAATGGAAAATGATGCTTAATATTGATGGTAGTTATATAATTAAATAAAATCCTCTTTTACATTGTTGCATTATTTAATGATGTATTGAAAATGTAATGATAAATTCCTTAATTACAGTGTCTGCAACTGCTTTTTACAAAGCTCAACCTGTAATAGAATTCATGTGTGAAGTATTAGATATAAGGGATATAAATGACCAAAGAAAGCCTCTGACAGATTCGCAGCGTGTTAAGTTTACTAAAGAGATCAAAGGACTCAAGATTGAAATCACACACTGTGGAACAATGAAGCGTAAATATAGAGTGTGCAATGTTACACGCAGACCTGCTCAAATGCAGTCGTAAGTAGCATTATGGCAATATATTTTATATAATACTAGCGATCCGACCTGGTTTCGCACGGGTGATTTCTGGATCTCGATAACAGCGCCACCTACCGGGTCTAATTGTGAATTGTTTAGATCATCCAGGGACACACAAAAAAATTCATTAAAATCGGTCCAGCCATTTTCGAGTTTTTTACGAGACTCATCATCATCATCATCATCATCATCATCATCATCATCATCATTACTGCCCCTCAGAAGTCCACTGTTGAACATAAGCCTCCCCCAAGGAATGCCACGAAGCACGGTCCCGAGCCACCAGCATCCATTTACTTCCTGCATGTCTTACCAGGTCGTCACTCCATCTAGTGGGGGGACACCCTACATTTCGCCTGCCAGTACGAGGCTGCCACTGGAGAACCTTTCTTCCCCATTGGTTTTCGGTTCTTCGAGCTATATAGCCGGCCCATTCCCACTTCAGCATACTAATTCCTTGGTCTATATCAGTTACTCTGGTTCTATCCCGGATGTCCTCATTTCTAAGTTTATCACGCAGAGAAACGCCGACCATAAAACCCTCTCCATAGCTCACTGAGCGACTTTGAGCTTCTTCATACGGCCAGCAGTGAAGGACCACTCCTCAGATCCATAAGTCATCACTGGCAACACGCTTTGGTTGTATAAACATGTTGTTGCGTGTTGTCGTCAGACATACCTCAAAACTAGAATAATCTAGTTTTGAGGTATGTCTGACGAGAAGATGTATCGTAATCTCCCGAACGCTGCCCAGCCAAGTTGAATCCGTTGATTGACCTTTCGGTCAAAGTTTGGCTTACCTAGTCGGACTATTTGGCCCAGATAAACATATTTATCAACAACTTTGAGCTTAGTGCTCCCAACAACTACCGGTATAAGTGTAACATGGACGTTAAACATGATTTCTGTTTTGTCCATATTCATCTTAAGACCTATCCGTTAGGAGACACTATTGAGGTCATTATGCATTGTGCTTAGGTCCTCCAGCGATTCTGCCATAAGGACTATATCGTTGGCAAATCGAAGGTGACTATTTAAGAGACTAATCAATATTGATTTTTATATATAGAGATAGTGACAAACAAACTTAAAGCCTATTAAATGGTATGGTGATATTACAGCACACTAATAGTCATTAGTGTGCTGTAATATCACAAAAAATAAAAATCATTGAATAAGAAGACTAACCTGAAATTACGTTGAACTACAGTACAGCCTGTTATTATACAGGGTGTTTTAAACTTTAACCTGGAATATATTGAATTGTATTCTTGGTAGGTGGTAGAAATCAGTAAGAGGACCGGCCTACCTAGATGGAACGCTATGCACAAAAGAACACCTATCACCTTGTATATATGCTAATTCTTGATAGCAGTAGTAGATAAACAATTTATTTTAATATATGTAATTGCTTATTACAGGTTTCCACTACAATTAGATAATGGACAGACTGTAGAGTGTACAGTAGCCAAATATTTCTTGGATAAGTATAAAATGAAACTCAGATATCCTCACTTGCCCTGTCTTCAAGTGGGTCAAGAGCACAAGCACACATATTTGCCTTTAGAAGTCTGTAATATTGTGCCTGGACAGAGATGTATTAAAAAATTAACAGACATGCAAACTTCGACTATGATTAAAGCTACTGCCAGATCTGCCCCTGACAGGTGGGTTGTTTTCTATAAACAAGTTGCAATTAAAAATAAGCCAGTCATTATCATCATCATCATTACAGTTCTTTAAAAGTCCAATGCTGAATATAGGCCTCCCCCTTGCAATATTACAAACATGGAGTATAGAGTAGAAGGAGAACCATCTCACATGGGGGGAAAGTTGAAAAAGTGTCCAACTGTATACTCAAAATAGAGGTTCAAAAACCTACCACAATAGCGCTGGCGTCTGAAATACTACGATATGAATATAGCTTTTTTTTTATAAGATAAGGGTGACAAACGAACACACAGTCCACCTGATGGTAAGTGGTTGCTGCGGCCCATAGACATCTACATCTATCCTCTATTACAAATACCAATAGCTGTTGTACATGAAGTGAAGTCAGCTGAATTCAAATATTTAAAAATTTTCATGACGAGTAGTTAATAAAATGATATACAAAACCTCAACTATTTATGTAGTACAAAACCAAGCAGATTGATCGGTCCTTGTTTATTTCTCCATCTTATTCTAATTAGCAGCACCACCCTTATTGGACCCGTTTTTACGGACACATATTCATATACAGAGATGGTCCTCCTTCTACTCTATACTCCATGATCACAAAGCACAAATCTATTACCAGGTTGTGACTCCATCTAGTGGGCATGCCCGACACCACTGCTTTCCAGTAACAGACTGCCACGCGAAAACCTTTCTTCCCAATTGGTTATTGGATCTTTGAGCAATACAGCCTGCCCTTTGCCACTTCAGCTTACTGATCCGTTGGGTTATGCCAATTGTTATTTTTATTGCACTCCATCTTGTACGGGGCCTATAACTATAACTAACCTATAATAAGCAGCTTAGGAATTTTTATAAAAACACTGAATTTTTCATGTTATTTTTAATGATTTCATAATGAAGGTAGGTGACTTTTATTATAGGTAACGTTAATGTAGTATAGATAATAAATAAATGACATTAAAAATTTAAATTTCAGGGAGCGTGAAATCAACAACTTGGTTCGTCGAGCAAACTTCAATACAGATCTCTATGTTAAAGAGTTTGGATTAACAATATCCAACAACATGATGGAGGTGCGTGGACGTGTACTTCCACCACCAAAACTTCAGTATGGCGGGCGTGTTTCTTCTCTTGGCGGACAAGTTAGTACAAACTAAATGTTTTGCATTTTCATTGCTTTGTCTTATTGTATATTTACTTACTTGACAATGTTAAAAATTATTTGTCTCCCTGTTGTAATAAAAAGTTGCTTTTATTATAGAATTAGGGTGACAAACGAGCACACAATCCACCTGATGGTACGTGGTTGCTGTGGCCCATAGACATCTACATCTATCTTCGTTTGCGGATTCAAATGCAGATGCGTTGTCAGCTGTGAGGACTAAGATAGAATGCCTCTTTTCCAGTAAGAAGGGTCTCCGGTTCTCTACACTCACCATACGAAACACAGCAGCATTAAGCAGCTATTTTATGCTGGTATTCTTTGAGAGCGTGGTCCTTCCCTGGTCGAACCGACCCATTCGTGCTACAACTATACTATTAATATAGCTGCAGCATGGCTCTGCCACGTACAGTAAAGCTGCGTAACAACATAATGTGTGTAAATTGTATGTATGACTATTATAATCCTAAGGATATCTGGGCTACAAGAAATGTGAAGAATAGATTTTTAAGTCTATAGCTGTTGAGAGATAACATCTCAGACTTTCCGTATTCCACTGTTTCCTTCTCCGAAACCGGACTGAATTTCATTGTTTTTCAAGAACGACACAAGAGTAAAGGCTCTACAGCTCCGTAGCGCAGTGGCTTAGCAATTAGTTGCAGCGCTGAGAGCTGCTTTGTAGGACTTACAAATAATTATTCTGGTTCTGGATGTTTGTCTTTGTCAAACTTATGTAAACTGCCTCCACGATACATGAGAAAATCCTAGTTTAGGGGGAAACGTTTTTTAAAGAAAAAAATAGGGATTGAAGCTTAGTCTGTATGTTTTTCATTTAATTTTATGTTTGTTAAAATAGTCTTCTCAATGTCTCATAATGGTGGTATAACCAGAAAAATGTAATAACTTATAAGGTTCCTAGTTTTTAAAGTGATTAATAATTAATAGGAAAAAACGAAACAGGTAGATATAGAGTGCATCATAGAAAATAGTAGCTATATGTTTGTATGGACTAAATACTGCCCGGATACCCTCTCATGATCAACTTATACTTTATTATACTATCTAATCCCTAAATTTTCTCTATTGATTTAAGCTTTATGTATCTGCAAAAAATACATACAGCTCAGTTTTTGGGTAGAACTGTTGTTGTGACTATTGTGGCAAATATCCACCCCATGAGGCATTCTATGGGGGAGCCTATGTTCACCAGTGTAACTTTGATAGGCTTGTGAATGAATGAAATGTATACATATGTTTGTTCGCTCCTTCGACGTGAGATTGAGTTGTCAGATTTATTTTTGATCTTCAGAGAATCACAAGCTTTATAGTAATATCACACTACTAAAAACAAGATAGCTTTTGCTTGAAATATATTCATATGATCGAATTTGTTCTATTGAAAAACATTTAAATTAGTTAATAACACTTTACGGCAGTTGGTTTCTTTGTTTTTAATATTTTCATTTTGAATATTTTTCCTCATAGCAAGCTTTGCCAAATCAAGGAGTTTGGGACATGCGGGGAAAACAGTTCTTTATGGGAGTTGAGATTCGTGTCTGGGCCATTGCGTGTTTTGCTCCTCAAAGAACTGTTAGAGAAGATGCTCTCAAGTAAGTAAAATATACTCAAGTAAATTAAAAATACCTGTGGCCATGAGTTTTAAGTCCATAGCAACACCTTAACCTATTTTTAGTTTCATATCCAAGACATATTACTTGTTCTCACTGCAAAACGAGTCGTTGCCTTTGGTGAATTCTCAGTACCCACCTTATGCACACTTTTAACTTGCACTTGACAGTTAATCAGAATATTTAAAAAAATTGCAAACTATTTCTTTTTAAAATGGACTAGTTCGATAGTTGCCTTGACAGAAGTCCTACCTGGTATCTTCTACCACTTGTGAATCATCTCATGGATTTTCTTCACTTTTTGAATTGTCTTTTTAATTTAAATGTTTTAAAATTTGAAATTTATTAATATTATTACATACATACCGTGGATATTTTTTCTCATCTCTGAACTGTAATTATTTTTAAACTATCATATAAGTGGTCCAGTCAAGTTAACTCAAAATATAGGGGTAAGGTTACAATAATTCGCGATGAGCTAAAATTGGTACGGATGTTAGGAACACCATTACAAACGAAATGTGAAGTCTCCATCGTACCCACATCTACAAAAAATTTATTCAATGTCAAAGTTCACGTTTTTTTTTGCATTTTTCTGCTAAACGGTAAGTTTTATCATAAATATAGGTCACACAAAAATTGTGGATCATACAATTATCTATAAAAATTGTTCTTACACTTATACTTTGTTATATCTCAGAAATTGTGATTCTTAGGGAAAAAAGGGTAAGGGGTGTGGGATCAATGGGGACTTTTCACATTTAATTTATAACAACGTTCATAACAATTTTTAGCTCTATGCGAATTATTGTAACCCTGAATGTCTATTTTGACCGGTCTAATATATTTTGTTTATCAGTAATACAAAATTTAACATCCATTCATTTCCATTTCCGTATCACTTATGAAAATCAATGCGATGTGCTGTGTTTATATGTTGCATACGATCCAAACTAGTTAAACTTGAAACTTTGTTGCTGTATTTATTAGCAAAGTGTGGTCCGTATTTTCAATTTTCAAACTTGAAATGTGTTTTCAAAGTGGACGCGCATTTAACGATTGTCTGTTAGCTTAAAATGCCATCAATATTTAGAGATTTATTTGAAATTAATCGCGTTAACCTTTCTCTCCCTTTTATTTAATCCTTTTTTGGGTTGTCTGGAAAAAAACTGTTGCTATAGCATTAATACCTAGTTTTGGTTTTCTTCAATATTTGTATAATTAGTTATGTTAATCTTTCATTGGTGTACAATAATTCAAAATGAAAGAATTGCCTTAAACATAGTGATTATATACTCTCTGGAATTGCTGAAGATATCATCGTCACTAATGTGTTGACTGACATATCAGCTACAGTATTGCTTATCTATTCATTAATTTATTAATTTTCTGTGGTATTTTAAAATAAAAACATCATTTATTCTATGCAACTCAGGAACTTTACACAGCAACTGCAAAAGATTTCAAATGATGCCGGTATGCCTATAATTGGGCAACCTTGCTTTTGCAAATATGCCACTGGACCGGATCAGGTGGAACCTATGTTTAAGTATCTGAAATCCACATTTGTGCAGCTGCAGTTGGTTGTTGTAGTATTGCCAGGGAAAACTCCTGTTTATGGTAAGTCTTAGTTTATTAGTTTGTTTTATAAGCACATGAACATTCTCATAATATTGTCTCCTTACTGCTTAAACTGACTAACTGCATGAAATGACATTTTGTGAAATGTTAATTTTAAGGCTTGCATGCTATACCTTTGTTTGAAACTGTTACTTAATGTTTTGGGTTTTTATTAAGGTACTTTTTTATTAGATAGAAAAGAACTATTTAATATATTTTTGGATTAATTTTTTTCTGTGATGGGTAGTACTACACTTCAGTAGTTTTGTCTGAAGTAAGATTATTTTCTTTTGAACATTAGTTCATTTCATTGGGTTCAAACCGGTGTGCTTTCAATTTATAATGTCTCCCTTTTCTAGATTTATAATTATGGGTGGAATAAAAACTCTCATTAATTTTAGATTTTTCAATATGTTCAAATAACCACAAACCTCCAGTTACTTAACAGTTTTGCTTGTAGTAAAATAATGAAACTAGTATTGAATGCACTTAACATTATGTTTTACCTTTTTAAGGCTTGTACCGCGACTTCATTTATTCAATGCTCATCCATCCATCACATCCTATAAAAGTCTACTGATGAACATAGGTCTTCTATTAGATGGCTTATAAGGGGCCCGTTTAAAATAGCTGCCACGCTAGGCACAGTTTTATTACTTTCTTGTTGTTATTAGTAAGATGCTGCTGACCATCTTCTTGTTTGTTTTCCTCTGTCTCCTTTTACGATATCCACGAGACGAAATGAGTAGTAAATGATATGCTTATACCACCACTATTCGCTTGACTTATTATTCAATTATTTTTTTAAAAAATTAAAAAAAAATCTATCCAAATATCAATTCCAAGTATCACGTTTTAAAAAAAAGGTGATTGAATGTATTACTTGCAGAGTAATATAGAAACAATTGTGTTTTCATCATAATATATACTTTTTCTCTGTTAATGTTGCTACTGTTTCAATATTTTTGACGGATACTAAATCAGTAACAGAATATTGTATAAAAACTACTTTTGACAGTATGTTGATCTGTTTGTAAGGTTTGTTGATAAATATACACTTAGTCTGCTTAGGCAGTAAGAATTACGACATTATATTTTTATTTTAAACCATTTAACCCACACTCATTTCATTTCCTTTATCGTGGAGGCGTTTTACATACACAAATTGCACAAGTAGAAATATCCGAAACAATTACTTGTATGCTATACAAATAATTCTTCTGTGTGGGATTCGAACCCGCAATCAGGATTGCTGCAAGGAAACGCTTAGCCACTGCGTCATTGACCTACTATTTATACTGTATAATCTCATATATTATTGAAATGTAATATTTTTTCTTATTTATGCTACATTTTATAATTTTATGGTGAAATACTGTAAATATTCCTGTACCATGATATTTTTGTATCACAGTTCACAGCCTATCGCAAGTAGACTGCTGAACTTTACTGATCCCTTCTTTGTTCGTTACATTAACTTACCATTACCATTACAGACTACTAAAGTCCACTGCTGAACATAGGTCTCACCCATAGATTGCCTCATATTTGCCATAGTTGCCACGCTTGGCAAGCTGGTTGGCAACCGCAGTATTTTTTATTTTTAATCGTTATTAGGACGACACTGTTGCTCATCTCTCTCTGTCGCCTCTTACGACACCCACGGGATGATGTGGGGTAGTGGATATTCTTACACCGCCACTACATGGTAAGCTAAGCTAAGCTAAGCTGCAAATATTCTCCTTACCGATTACGTAGAGAAAACCTCTAGCATAGTTCTGTCTATAGCTGCTCTTGGGCACAGCTTGCTCGATATTCTTTTATTAAAGAGTTTTTGTGCATGAAACCTTAACCCATTCTATTTTGTACAGCTGAAGTGAAACGCGTCGGTGACACCGTTCTCGGGATGGCGACTCAATGTGTGCAAGCCAAGAATGTAAACAAAACTTCGCCACAGACTCTCAGCAACTTGTGCTTAAAAATTAACGTAAAACTGGGAGGAATAAACTCAATTTTAGTTCCATCGCTACGTCCAAAGGTATTTATTATAATTTATATCTTACTATTTTTGACAGGATCTTTTAGCTTTTTCCGTAACTTTTGACTTTGCTATTATGTAGCAGATATTATTTTAAGATCTTAGTAATGTAACCAACAAGCGGGCTAAATATTATTGCTGTTAAGGCAAAATAATTCTGTTCAATCTGGCCTGCATGCCCATTTCTCATTCTTTATAAATTATTCCAATTAACCAACCTGACTTTCGATAAGGGTAGTAGGTATTAGGATTCTTATGGAAAATTAATTAAAATAAACAAAGATAAAACTGCACTTTAATCAGATAATTTGAGACCTATAATATTATCAGTAGTTTCAAATTAACTGTGTTCATGTCAGTTATTATTTCTTCATAGCAAGTCCTGTCTGAGCACCACCAAGACGCGCGCCCTATTTTAGAACAAAACAGTACACTTTCCACGGACCGTTTAAATGTAAGCGGAAAATAAAATTTTGCAACTATTTTTCTTTATTGTTAGTCTTTCTGTATTTATCTTTATGCCTACAGGTGTAAGTGCCATAAACAATACTGCCATCCAGAGGAAAAGTATTGTATGTACTACTTTAGAATTTCGCTGTAACTGTATTTATTTATAAAATAATCTTTAAAATATAATACAGGCTGGGCCAGAAAGTCTGGTGGATTTTAAAAAAATCATGTAAAATATATACAAATATAATTTCAAATTAAAATTTTTTTTTAAATAACTTGATCCAGATGTGATCCATCTCGTTGCAAACACTCTTCGAAGCTTGTCTTTATTATTTGAAAAGCTTGCTTGCCTTCGGGCATCTCACATCAAAATTTATTATATTTAAATTGACAAAAACTCGCTGGCACCGTGCGTGTGGAATAGAGGCCATTTCTTCCCAGATATTGGCTTTTAATTATACTAACAAACGTTTATTGCAGTAAACTAGACTAATATACACAAACAAATGTAATGGGATCAGGTCTGGACTTCTGGGAGGTCATGGAATATCCCCTCTGTGCAATATCACTTTTCCGGCAAACATCTCGTTGATGACAGCCAATGACAAGCATGGCATGTGGCACCATCATGTTGAAACCA
Source organism: Parnassius mnemosyne (assembly GCA_963668995.1). Taxonomy (NCBI): domain Eukaryota; kingdom Metazoa; phylum Arthropoda; class Insecta; order Lepidoptera; family Papilionidae; genus Parnassius; species Parnassius mnemosyne. The sequence continues at coordinate 33,690,086 of CAVLGL010000137.1, read as the reverse complement.
CGTGGCACGGTTATAGACTTGCAGTTTTTACATATTCGGAAAGAAAAAAATCACGTAACATACTTGTGTGTTGGTCATAATTTACGGTTATTGCTTGCTTTCGTTGATTCTTAACAAAATAAGGTCCGATGATCCCTTGTGTTGACATAGCCGCACAAACTGTTACTTTTGGTGAATGCAATCGTTTCTGATGTTTCAGTTTTGGATTGACTTTGTCCAATAACGACAATTCTATTTACTAACATGCCCATTTATGTGAAAATGAGCTTCGTAGGAAAAGAGAATATTTTTGAAACTCCGGTAGGACTCCAATATTGTTTCAACAAAAATATGACGTAAATTATGGTTGTTTGGTTTAATGTCCTGCACTAACTGTACTGTGTTTTGTTGTAGGGTTCAATTTAATATCTTTCATTAATATGCGAGGCAAAGATGTCCGCTATAGAGAGAGCTCAGCTGATCGCTTATGAGTTGATTGTCTTGTGATTGCACTGTATGGAAATGTTAACTTCATCAATTGCTTCTTGTTTTCTTATTGACCTTAAACCTGCCGCAGGTTTTTGATTTAGCGTGGAACCGGTGGATTCAAACTTCCTGACCCACGATTTAATGACACTCCCACTGGCATATTGATTAAAATCGTGTAATCTGAACTCTTTGCGAAATAAACACCGAACGACAGTGCAAAAATCACCATTTTTGTCATTGAAGTAATATTATGTACCTACTTATGTACTAGCTATACATGCGCTACTCTGTTTTCGCGCATGTGCGGGGATAGTGGTATTGTGCAATCGCGCATGCGCGGTTAGTTTTTGTCATCATAGATTATGCATAGGTGGAATCATAAGTATGTAATAATTGTTTATTTATATTATGTTGTTAATTATACCGAGTACATTTTTTAATATATTATTTATTTTGCATATGTGCTAATTTAAACATAATATTAGATATTTTTATTTGAATATTTTAAAAGTCAAATACGTAACTTAAAAAAAACACATTTTTGGAAGATCATGAATATTACATTTTATTAAGAAATCTATATTTATTTAGATTAGATTATTAGTTGTTAAACAGTGCGGGGCGCACGCGAGACAAAGTTGTCATATGCTCAAATACTCAAACGCTACTCAATATTAAGATGCAGTCAAGTCATTCATTCAAGTCAGTCATTCAGACAAGTCATTGTGACTTATAAATTACTGTAAGGAAATACAAAGTAAAATTAATGTTCTTATTTAACAGGTTTTTTTAAGATAATACGTATTAATATTACTTTTAGCGGGTTGCGCCAACAATAGCAGCAGGGTAAATTTTAAAAACAGAAAAATTAATATGGATCATTTAAAAAATATATATATAACAGTTCACACTAAAAAAATACTAAACCTAATTGATGTTGACAAAAATAAAATCGCTCCACGTTTTCTCACAGTAGTTTTTTTTAGGTTATATTTAAAAATACTTTTGGACTACGTGAATAGTTGAAGTTTTGTATACTAGTACTGTAACTAAACTCTAGTCACCAAAAATATATTTTTTTTAACTAGACACACCAATCCGTTTACAACTGCTACATTCGTATAATATATAATACCCTGTATCTACGCTAGCGCCATTCTGGAAGGTTTTAGAACTGTTATTTACAGCTTACAACTGGACAATTTTTCATCTTGTCCCCCTTATGAGATAGTACTCCTTAACCTACTTTATCTGAGGGCACGGTAGTGGCCCCGCCAAGTCGAGCAAAAAAGCGGCACGGCCGTATAAATCGCGGCACGTAAGTTGAACTGTGACCTTGTATGCGCAGTAACACATTTTCGGGTCTCAATCGAAGTGCGGTATGAGGTGCGCCGCGAGCGGCCGCGCGTAACCATAGCAACATGGCGGCGCTAGACCCCACTGCCCCACTCAGTCGCACTCTGTCCCTCGCTACCCGCGCACTCACCGCGCGGTCCTGGAGTACAATCGCTTACGAAGTTTTCAACTCTTTGACATTTATAATTCTGTCGATTGCGTGATCATTTAATTTAATTTCAAAAAAATGACTTGACCACAACCAACTTTAAGGAGACAGGGGAGAAGAATGATATTTTATGTTTATAATTATTTTTTTAAAGAAAATAATATAACTGTTCTCTGAATAAAACTGCGGAAGCTACGAAAAAGTCTGTATCCACAGTTAAAAGGATTGTTAAAGAAAGTAAAAGTTCAGAGTTTATAGTTACTTTTAGGACTCCTGGTAAAAAGAGGCAACGAATAAAGTCAGTCACAGGCATAGACAATTTTGACAAGGGGGTAATAAAACGATGTATTCACAATTTTCTTTTAACTGAAAACGAATTACCGACCCTTGGTAAACTTCGTGCAAAATTACGTGCCGATATAAAATTTGAAGGTTCTGAAAAAAGTCTTCGCCGCATTATTAAGGAACTTTGATTTAAATGGAAAGCCACCGAGAATAATAGGAAAGTTTTAATAGAAACATCAGCCATCAGTATGTTAAGAATAAATTATACCATTCTTTTCTCGAAGCAGTTCAGGCCATTTTCGACCTTAGTTTGCATTCTAATGGTATAAAATATTATGTTGTTACATTTGTAATGTTATTGGTCTGATATTTATATTCAGTATAATATAACAACTTTTACTAAAACGTATTAAACATATTATTTTTGATTACAACGTCAAGTATCACATCTGAGCAGAAGTTAATCTATAATTTACCGAAATATGGCCGCGATCGCGGTGAAGTTTCGTCACGAGTGACAATTGTTAAATATGATTTTGATAATAAATTTCGTGTATTTTATCGATAAAAAAGAGAGCTTTTCTCGAGTGGGTTAAGCGGCACCTCAGTACGCATGAAGGCGTTTTTACTAGGCTTATGTTTGTTGCTTATGCTTATGTTGAGCCCGTGGACTCTTAACACGCGTTGCAAACAAACAAGTCTTGGTGTGATGTTCTAGTACGTAGTACATATTACTTCGATGATTTTTGAAATAATTTTTAACGCAGAACCAGTGTTACGCGCCCGTGAAACACTCCATCGCGAACACCGACAAAATTTCCGTGCATCGAGATACATAACCCACCTCCCGCTTACCATTCCGAAGTAATTCCATTTTTAAAATCGTATATCTTTCTGGCCCACTCTGTACTTGAAGTAAATTCGTTATGTGCTAATATTTGGATTATAAAATATTTGATTGAGCCAAAAAAAGCAAATAGTTACATAAAAGCACAAACTAGACGTTTGAATATGTCAAATTAATATCACCAATAGTAAAAATTTATATGGTGCGGTTCAATATTTTTAATTATTATGTTCTGTCACCTGGTTTATAGTTGAGATCTAAGTATCTCCAATTTGAATATATTTTTTTATCATAACAATATATAATAATATGTTATACGTGTAAATGTCTACGTATAGCTCAGTGGCAAGATTGAGGTGAATAATAATTATTCACCTCAATCTTGCCACTGAACTACATATTATTAAGAGGATTGTGAAGTGCCGACACGCGGTGCGAGTAGGTATTTTCAAAGATGCTATCTGTTTCATACCGCTGGCTTCATATCACTTTATATATACCTTATATAATATATATACCTTATATAATATATATACCTTAATCTAGGTCTATACGTTTCTTTTTTCATCATATGAAAGTCAATTTTTGTAACAAAATAGTGTTTTATTTTCAATTAGCTACCTTTTCTTGATAAGTTTTTCAGTGCTCAACTATTGGCGCAAAAGTGGTCATTTATTGGAGCGCACTGGTCAAACTTAGGCACATTCCCGTTTTTCGTATAATTAATGAAATCTATAAAAAACTTCAATATTTGGAATCAAATAATTTATCTATATTGCAAAATTAGTTATCAATAAACAACTTTGTATATACATTTCTATGTTAAAATTAAATAATACCAGTTCAGAGTATTTCGAAGTGAAAATATGTCCTTAACTGGTTTGGGACTCGTACACCCACCCAAATTCAGTTTAGTTTAATTAAAAATGAAAATAAAAACGCTCGAGGAAGTCTTTAAGTAAAAAAATTGATATTTAGATGCTAATAACTTATATCGTACGCAATTTTTCTTTAAAATAAAAACGTAGAGACCTTGTTTTTCATTATATTTACGTTTCCGAAAATTATGAAAATTACTCTATGTTTACGGGGGAGAAAACATTATCGCTTTTTGTATGAAAATTTACAGCTTTACATTCACATACCTCTTAAATTGATATTAAAATGTGTTACTGCAAAATCTTTATGACATAATACAACATGTTAGCTTACTGGGCCGCGAAATTGTTATGGCGTAACATGGCAAATGTGGGCAAATGCAAAAGTCCATTACAAAAAGAAGCACCTGTTTCGAGAGAAATCGGTTAAGTAATCAACACAAACATAAAAAAGCTTAAATCAAATAAAAAGCGGCTTTTGATTTTGAAATACTACTAATATAATACTACAACAAAAAGCATCCTTTTCGCAATAATTTTTAACTTTCAATTAAAATCGTTGGATAGGTACTTAATTACGCGAGCGTTGCAAAAATGCATTGTAAAAAAACTTTCAATTCACCAGCAAAAAATTGTCTAAAATGTACAGTAGGAAATTTAAGTACAAGTTACGAGTGTAACAAAAGGCGCGGCTCTTTTTTGTCGAATTTCGACAGCGCCGCATTTCTTTCTAACGCGTGCCAATCGAAAATTCTTTCTCGCTTTCATTTCATTAATAATTCTTATTTTCCACGACTTTGTCAGTTGAGTACAATTCAATATTTATTATTAGAGGTGCCTATTTTTATACCATACTGCCAATTTTTGTATTCTTAAATTCTTAACAGAGCCCCAAAATAATTTAAAATTTAGCCGGCCGCAGCGAATCACCATATGGTCACATTACCCATATATGGTAATATAATAATAATGTCCTCCAGATTAAATAGCCATAGTATTTTACTTAGTATGTAATATAAACTAACTTATTATTTCTTTATTTTAACTATACATTATCTTTATGACACAACCGAAGAGAGATCAGACAACGGCTGCACGTACTTACCAAAACACGGGGGTGAAATACCTCCAACTTCTTGACACCGCCGTGGTGCCAGTCTAATCAGGCAGTCACACTATAAAATAAAGTAGTGGCGGATTAAGAGAATTCACTACACCATATCACCCCTTGGGTGACTAAAAAGCCGACAAAGAGGAACTGAGGAACTAAAACAGGAGATGGGCAGCAGCATCTTCTTGTGAAAAGCTCAAAATTGTATAGTCTTAGATTAAAAAAAAAATTGGTAGCCAACCCGGAAATATCCCCGCAATGAATCAATGTATGGGTGAAGCCCTTGAAGCCTATGTTCATAAGTGGCCTTTTGATAAGCTGTAATGAGTGAATAAATTATAAAATATGACATGATCATGAACAGCGCAAACGATGGTTGTATACAATGGTTTTATTTTGCTCATAGTTTATCAAATACATAACAAGATTAGACATATTGACCAAGGACGTCTCCAAATATAGCGAGTAGAATTTTCTTTAGATGGTTTTATGGTATACTAGCGGTTCCCTGCGACTTCATGCGTATGGAATTTATAACGTTTAGATTTTATGGATTTTAAATTTTTTTAATTACTCCTTAGTCCTGTCAAAATCGGTCAAAAGATTTCGGAGATTAGCCGGAACAAATATAACAAAAGAACTATTTTTAAACTTAACAGTTAAAATGCTACCATCGTTTGTCTTTCCATTCGATTTCAGTATGGGTTGTGTATTGTGTTACCATCAGCTGGGGTGGCAGTCAAGCGCTAGCTTATTATAAATTTAAAAAAAAAATCTGTAAAGTTTGTAATGTTTTAAGCATAAATAGTGCTGTTTTTTTGCCTGTTTGTGACTCCTATGCCTATCTTTACTCTGAGAATAAAACCTTTGTTGAATTGACATCGATCGCAAAATCGTTTTAAGGCGCAGGTTGAGCAAAATGTCGCGCTAGTCGTTATTTGTGCGGTTTTTAGGAGCTATCTACTTTTTATTTAAAAGATATATCAACAAATAAAAAACACATTATATTTCTATATAATCTTGATTTCATAAGAGCTATATCCAATTTTTTTTTAAAGGAATAAATATTAATATAATCTCTTTACAACGAAACCACATAAATGTGAAATTATTATTGATAACATGCATCTCCTCGTAAAGTAAGTATTATTTTATTTTGCGATTTACACCAATGGATAGGCAATTTATTAATGAACATTTCTATTATAATTTTTTTTTTTCAAGAGACCAAAATTTGATTTTATTAAGAAAGTATTTTAAAATCTGGGCGTATCCCCTGCCCACGGGCTTGCTGGAGTCAGTGAGCGCTGAGCTCTTCGACGTTAAGCCCGTGTCGTTAGAGCGTCGGCCAGCGCATACGCTCACGTCATATCAGTCGATAATATTACTACTTATTAGGTTATTTATAGGTAGTATTATTTGTTTGTTTTGAGTATAATTTTTCGTATTAGTTATACATATATTTGTTGTGCTTTTTACTGCGCGATGAAGCTTTTTGCGTGTATTTTCTTTGAAGTAAATGCAAATAAAAAAATGAAGCACCATTAGCATGTAAGGTTCGAATCCATAATTAACATTTCGACAAATATTATAATTTACACTATAAAAGGCTAATTCGATATTATCAGTATAGTATACAGTTAAAAATAATCCTAATACCCAACCACAATATCTTATTAGGTATAGTACTGCCTCGTTGGTCTAGTGGTTGTAGTAGTGCGACTGCTGATCATGAGGTCCCGGGTTCGAATCCTGGATCGGCCCAAAAAGTCAGTTATGAGTTTTTCATTTATGTTCTAAGTTATAACTAAGTTATAATTAGTATTACTAAGTTATAGTTTTTTGCTAAAATATAGTATATTATTTATTGCTTGTTTTTTCTTCTTCAAAAAAAATAATTGAGTACATAAGGTGTTGTATACTTATAATTCGGTAAAAAGTATCTAAGTAGGTACTAATATACCTACTTTTTTCTATAAACAAAAAAATTTAAATATAAATTTAACTAAAAAGACTAAACTGGCCATTTATTTTTTAACTCAAAACAGGACATGGGTTTATTTATACTCTAAACACTATAACTTTATACAATTAGTGTTCACTATAAAATTATATTCGGTATAGACGGTAATTATTAAATGCAACATATTTTTTTAAATTATTAATTACATTTGTCAGTGGATTAAATTTGTTTTAATAAAGTTGGTGAAATAAGAATAAAATTCTGCTCAAGTTTTTTATTGTTATCTTTGTTAACAACATCGCCTTTAGAACTGGAACCGTAAGTGTTTCTTTCAGACGTCCACAATTTATTCAAAATAAAAAATACTCTTTCTACCGGAGCATTTGTACCAGGTAGACATAAAATATATTCGATTAAAAAAAATTATGTTGAAGATTGTTGACTTTGAATACTTCCATCCAACGAGTTACGGGACAATTTTGTGTCCCGGAGCTTTGTTTGGGGACAATGAGACAGGTGACCGAGAAAAGGGACATTCCCGTTCAAAACGGGACGTATGGTCACTTTAGCTATAACCCGGCGACGGCTCCGTGGCGCAGTGGCTTAGCAATCAGTTGTTGCGCTGGGGGCCGCGGGTTCGAATCCCGCACGGAACAAGTATTTGTATGGCCTACAAATAATTGTTCCGGGTCTGGATGTTTGTCCCGGTGCAATTTATGTTTGTAAACTGCCTCCACGACACAGGAGAAAATCCTAGTGTGGGGGTAACGTTTTTTTATAATTAAAATTGAAAGATTGAACCCTTATACTTCTTGTTGATTTTTGTATTACCTTCATTAAAGTTACCCTTATGTATAAATAAATATAATTACGTATGTAGAAATAAAATTGATTTTCATCCTCGTCAATCATTGGGGTGAGGATAATGTCTGCCAGCATAAGTAATAAGCAGGCTAAGTTACAAGGTGCTCAGTTCAAAAATTAGTAGGTAGGTATGTTACTTTTCAATACGTGACACGTAAAAATTAACAATAATCAAAAACACATCTGCGAAACATCCTATTTATTTATTTATTCTTTATTGCACCAAATATTTGTACAAAAGGCGAGCTATCTATTTATTTACCTATAGTGAATAGGTATCTTTTAAACTCTTAATTTTCAATGCTTCATTTTTAATATATAATTAATTATAAAATTTCATAATTAGATAATATATGAAAATACATAATTCTAATATAATGCAACTAATATACCGAATAAAAAAATTAAAATACATTTATCGTTGTACGCTGTGTGTATTTCCATAAATTAGTTTATTGATGTTGAAAAAATAATACTACGTTCGTACCTACAATAGGTGGCGTTTTACATATTTCATAAGCAATATATTGAAGCGAGCGGCGCGCCGCCGGCCAAATGCTCAAGGTCGTTCGCATGGAGTAGCCCCTTAAGTGTTGTTGTCATAAAAAATATATTCATACTTTAATTATTGGTGATATTACGGAAATCGATTTATTTATTTTTATATAAATCAGTCCAACTTATAAAGAGCTTCGATCTTTTTAAAGGATGTTTGAAGAATTCGCATATCAGAATAATTTACGTGTTGTCGGAGGCTTGTATTGATGCAGTGTATGGGCTTGCAGGTGTTCAACGAGCCGGTGATCTTCCTGGGCGTGGACGTGACACACCCGCCGGCGGGCGACAACAAGAAGCCGTCGATCGCGGCCGTAGTGGGCTCCATGGACGCGCACCCTTCGCGCTATGCCGCCACCGTACGCGTGCAGCAGCACAGGTATCTAACTAACCTCGCTTTTCTCTTTAGCTCGACTACTTTGGCTACAAGTTAAATAATTCATATATATCTACAAGTGAAGTGATTGAAATGGTATAATGTGAATTTTCTAGGCCATAAAATAGTCAAGCTTTTTTCTTCTTCTAGTAGTCGCTATCATGTTACTAAAAAAAAAAAACTTTCATATGATTAAATTTTAATATTTCTAATGTAACACTGGCATTCAAACGTAGTGTATGTACCTACGTGGATATAGACAGACTAAGGCTGTATTATGGTTTCATCATAAATAGATCGGCTCGTCCGAAGGACCGTGCTCTCAGAAATACCGACGTAAATTGATAGCATAATGTTGCTGTTTCTTATGTTCGAGAACGAGCCTTACAAGCGGTCATTCCATCTTAATCTTCAGGGGACATATTTACATTTTGAGCCTCATCAAGGGTATACAATGTCTATGGGCCACAGTATTTACTTATCTTTAGACGAACTATGGGCTGGTTAGACATCCTTACTTGTATAAAAAATGAATCATATGTGTTTACGGCCAAAGAAATTCTCTCCTAGTCAAGAAAGTTGCGGTTCTGTAAAACAAAAGAAATCTTAAGTGGCTTTGAAATATGGGTGATAGAGAAGCAAGCAGCCGATTTGAAGGTTGATTATACTAACTGCTATCATCCACGGTGAAGAATTCTAGTTATAAATCAATGAAATCTACCTAAGTACTCAAGTGAAACGCCTCTTCCCAGTAATCAAATCTCTAGTATTCATCATCATTACAGCCATTCACAAGTCCACTGCTAAACATAGGCCTCCCCTAAGGAATGCCACGAAGCACGGTCCTGAGCCACCTGTATCCATCGACTTCCTTTCCTTCCTCCCTTCCTTGCGTGTCTTACCAGGTTGTCACTCCATCTATTGGGGGGACACCCTACACTTCACTTATAGGACCACGTCTCAAATCCATAAGTCATCACTGGCAACTCGCACTGGTTGTACAATCTTGTTTTCAGGTTATGAGGTATACCTCACGATAAGATGTGTCGTAATCTCATAAATCTAGTATTTACCATAAAATACGTTAAACCAAGCATTATAAACACTGGTAATATTGAGAACCTGCCCAATCACGTTATCGAGTAATTATTGAGTATAACCACATGCTTTCCATGCTCCATGTAACTTTGTAGTCACTTGCTTGAGCTCCAAAGTCGCTACACCAATATATTTGTACAAAGCGAAGATCCAAGTTAACGTTTTAAAATTATTAAGGTCTCTAGAAGCTTAGAAATTTTGTCGAAATTCGATTTTATATAATAAATTTGAAATTTGTTCCATGTAATTAAAATTTGTTTTTCCTCTTCTTGCATAGGTAATATTGTAAAACCAGCAAAAGTTACTCGACTCTCCTGAAATTAAATGATCTTTATTTCTTCGACGTTAGAAATCAATTTTTTTTTTGTTAACCATCATTTTTACTCTACTCGAGATACGAGTGCCCCAACATACGAGTTTTTCGAGATACGAGCCGGCGAGCGAGTGATTTTTTGCTTTGAGTTACGAGCGAAATTCGAGATACGAGTTCCGGTTTAGCAGGTCGGTAACAGGCGGCCGTGCGCTGCGCGGCCGCGCCCATCACGGTCAGTGAATCGGTTAGCAGCGTGCTTCCGCTGTGATAAGTTGTGTAGTTGTGTTCGCGTTTTGTGTTGCGTTTACATTTACATTTACAGTTGTAGTTAGGGCATCGAGAACCGGTCCCTTTCCAGGAACCGGTTCTTTCGGTTCCAAACTTTTGCCAGAACCGGGTACCCGGTTCTTTTCTTTTATTTAGGTTGGAGGCTACTTTCGTTCAATGTGAATAACGATGTTATAATCATATTCGTAAATAAAACAGGTTATTGCAAATCGTATGTACTATTTCTTATTTTTCTTGTCAAGAAGCTATACATCAAGCATCTGTTTCGGCGCTGCTTTGAAGTAAAGGAGACCACAAACCTCACCCTTCGAGAGTTCTGGAAGGACCACTTTAATATCGCGATTTGCCTAAAAATTATCGATCAGGCCTGGCTGGGTGTTACAACGAGGACCTTGACCTCTGCATGGAAAAAGCTGTGGCCTGAAGCTGTAGCTGAAAGGATCTACGAAGAATTAGAACCCGGTATTGACATACCTCTACTAACGTAGAGGAGGAGATTGTGTCTCTGGGGAAATCCATGGGTCTAGAGGTGGGAGAGAGAGACGTGAACGAGCTCGTCGAGGAGCACACCCAGGAACTGACGACTGAGAAGATACAAGAGTTACAGTCACTGCAGCATACGGAGGTTATGCAAGAAATTGGTTTTGAGGAGTCAAAGGAGGAGGTTATTTCTACAAGTGAGATAAAGGAGATCTTAGGAATGTGGGAGAGAGTTTCACAGTTCGTGGAAAAGATACACCCAGAAAAAGTTGCAACAGGTCGTGCATCTGATCTTTTTAATGACACTTGCCTAACTCATTTCCGGAACATTCTGAGAGGGAGGAAGAAACAAATCTCCTTGGACATGTTTTTTTCTAAACGGCCTACAGGCGAAAGCGAGAAAAATGTAGCGAAAAAGGCAAAGACCAGTGAGGATATCTAATTTATTTCTTTACATTCTCTTTTTTGTTTTTGTACAATAAATATTTGTCATTTATAAATACGTTTTTATTATTAAAAACCACGTAACAAAAATAACTGGGGTGACATTTTGGGGGTTGGAACGGATTAATGGTAGTTCAATTGTTTTGTATGGGGAAATTTGCTTCGAGATACGAGTAATTCAAGATACGAGCAAGGTTGCGGAACGAATTAAACTCGTATGTCGAGGTACCACTGTAGTACTGTTTCAAAATAAGGTTCCTCTGACCTGAGAAGAAACAACGAATTAAAACACCGCAGGTATCATCTTTTTTTTTTTCATTTACTAAAGTTCAAATACTGTAATAGATGTTTTATATAAAAAATAATAAAAATTATGAATCCACTGGTAGCTGATGCATTCTATGATAAAATTTGTTAAGTCGTTTCAGTCTAGGCAATTTGTAGAAGGTGATGTTGGACTACATACACTCTCTATTCTTTCGGACGCTTGTGGAATGGATAACGTGAATCGTAAAATGATTTTTCTCATCGTAAAACCTATTATTACTTACATCCTTAGTTAATTCATTTATACATCTCTTTTTTTCTCCCTAATGAAAAGACACCCAAGTATCGTGTACCGTGTAGTTACATATTTCGATATTTCTTTTCCATGTGAAAGTCTTAGAACGACGATAAATTAATTAATTTCTTTTTGTCCATAAAGCTACAATCTCCATCACCTTCAATCCGACTTTAGATTCGATCATAGAAGCCTACGGCGTTATTTAAAACCATGGGCAACATTCGTTTAGGACATAAAGTCACAGTATTGGTGCACAGTGTGACGATATGTGACTAGACAGCAAGAACGCCTCCGGGTCTAAGGAATAGTGATAAGATGTGATGTTCACAGTTCACATTATTTTATTATAATTGTAATATTTGTTATTACAAAATGATGTAATAAATGTTATCCACATATTAACATTAACAACAAAAGTCTGTGCGTTTATAAAAATATAATTGTATTCCTGACAAAAATACTAAATTATTTATAAAAATTGTTATTTTAAATGTTTCAATAATCCATAATTACTAACATCGGTAAAACGATGAGGCATCATTCATAATTAAAAAGTACAGTGGCTGTTTCCATTTGTGCTTGTTGCGTGAGTAATTTTTATGATAATGTCCCTTTACAACTGCTGCATTGACAGACAGGAGATAGTGCATGAGATGAGCAGCATGGTGCAGGAATTGCTCATCATGTTCTACAAGAGCACGGGCGGGTTCAAGCCGCACCGCATCATTATGTACCGCGACGGTATCTCCGAAGGACAATTCATACACGTGCTGCAGCACGAGCTCACCGCGGTACGAGAAGCCTGCATTAAGGTTAGTTCATATCCAACCTCCAGGTTATACAGTCTTAAACTGTTGAAAACATAATAAAAATAATAAACAAATAATTACATTATATATATATATATATATATATATATATATATATATATATATATATATATATATATATATAATATTATATTATATATAATACTATGCATGTATTAAATAATGTATGAATGTATGAATTTTGATTCGCAAACGAGGATAGATGTAGATGTCTTATGGGCCATGGCAACCACTTACCATCAGATGGACTATGTGCTCGCTTGTATCGCCTTTATCCTGTAAAAAAAATACAAGTTTATGTATGGGTATATGTATTATTATTATTTATATTCATATACTTTAATTTACATTTCTATCTTTTAATATTTGACACCGTCTTCTCTGCATCACCCAAAGATTGACAGAATGCCGCAGGTAACTCCGTCAATAAATCATGTTGTATGACGTCTAAATACGAGTAAATAAATAAAACATCCATTATTGCGCTAAGCCTGCGATGGCACAACGTTCATGAGACGCTCTTCTTTTATGTTTTTCTTAGTATCATATGCAGCTGCGCTCACTGCTTCTTATTCGAGCCCGTCGAGGCGCCAGCGCCGGCGTATATATATATATATATTTGTAGCATACATTTGTATATTTAATTCCTATTTAAAAGTCTCATCTCGTCATGGTGCTAAGCTAATTCGTAGATTAAGTAAAACAATGTCCTCAACAATTACAATTCATCCAGAAAACTAAGAAATAGTGAAGCTGACAGACAATTTGTGGCGATAGTAGTTTTTGTTGTTGTTATAAAACGTTACCCCCACACTAGGATTTTGTCCTATATCGTGGAGGCATACATACATACAAACATAAATTGCATAAGGACAAACGGCCAGACCCGGCACAATTATTTGTAGGCCATACTAATACTTGTTGTGTGCGGGATTCGAACCCGCGGCCCCCATCGCTGCAGCTCATTGCTAAGCTACTGTGCCACGGAGTCGTCAGTACTTTTTGTCAGTACTCGTTGTTGATCTGGTGGTAGAAATTGGAATTAAAGGAGGAAGCAACGTTTAGTTCAAGGTAATGAAAGACTCCTCTTTGTTAGGAGTGTAGTGTAGTGTAGTTTGCGCAGAGTGCAGCAGGTGTATATGCGAAACCGAAAATTGAACGAACGCTGTTTAGAGAGCGATGTCCACTATCTTAGCAGGTAACCTCCAAATGTAAATGTAACCTCTAAATGTAGCTTCGACATCACAAATTTTTATTATTTCCAAACCAAATGTCTTATTTAATCTGTTATTTTTAATATTTTTTTTAGTTGGAAGCAGAGTACAAACCGGGTATAACGTTTATCGTGGTTCAGAAGCGTCACCATACGCGCCTGTTTTGCGCGGATAAGAAAGAGCAGTCGGGCAAGTCGGGCAACATCCCAGCCGGCACTACTGTGGACCTCGGCATCACGCACCCCACAGAATTCGACTTCTATCTTTGCAGCCACCAGGGTATACAGGTATGTTTAGATACTCCCAACCTATCATCGTCAACCTTATTTTACTCTGCTGGATATAGACATTTTTAAGGAAGTGCTATTAAGCGAACATTAATTGAAATAAATACCCAGTCACCACACTTTGCCTAACGCTGCGTACTTCACCAGTCTGTGATATTCATGTTAGGCATATATGGATGTAGATTTTTCGTCACCTATATATAGTCAAAGCCTCGTACGTTAGTTAATACCTACTATTTATTAACTAACGTACGAGTTAGACCCTGCCAATTATCTGCCAATCTCAATTACCTCCATACTCTGCAAGATTATAGAGCGTATATTGAACGCTCGCTTAAGGCATACCTAGAACAGAACGACCTCCTTAGTGACCGGTAATATGGGTTTTGCCGAAATCGGTCAGCTTGGGACCTTCTAACGTATGCCACACACGTATGGCGCAAAGCACTCGAGAACAGGGGGGAAGCACTTGTTGTTTCCCTTGATGTGTCGAAGGCTTTTGACAGAGTTTGGCTAAGCGTCTAGCGTACGGCTTATCCCCTGGTCTGATTGACTGGGTAAAGGACTTTCTGAGTGAACGGTCACTCTGGGTCGTCGTCGATGGCTGCTCATTCGATCCTGTGGCGACTAACGCTGGTGTTCCTCGGGCCAGTCGGTATCAAATCCAGTCCAAATGAGAAGCTATAGTAGGGTGCGTGAATCACACTACAGGCAGTCTACGAATGGGGCGATGCCAATTTTGTGAAATTTAACGCCTCCAAAACACAAGCGTGTCTCTTCACTACAAAAAGAAGCCAGCTCACCTTGGCTCCTTCTTTCCGAAATGTATCACTGGAATATACCGACCGCCTTCAGTTGTTGGGGGTTGAGATAACCTAAATTTGAACTTCGGGTGGTTCATTGAGTTCAAGGCCAAAGCAGCTGCAAGCAAGCTAGGAGTCCTTGCAAAGGTGCGGGTGATACTTCGCACCGGGATAGCAGCTTACTGTATACAAAGCGTTTTAATTATTTTATAAAAGCCTGGTCGAGTATTGCTGGCATATATGGGCTGATGCTGCAAAATGCCTTCTAGTAGCTTTGGACTCAATAGAAAGTTAGAAAGGCGTGCTAAGAGACTTATTGGTAACCAGAATTTGGTTAAAACCAATTTTACCAACTTTGAAGACAGGCGCAAAGTAGCCAGCCGTTTAGTTTTCTACGAGTTGCATTTCGGAGAGTGTGCGCAGGAATTGTATTATTTAATTCCTTCCTCTTCCTTACACCATTGGACAACCAGACGTTCGGCCAGTCCCCACCCTTTCGTTGTTGACTTAGCACGCATTCGAACCAAACAGTTTGCTACATGTTCATCATGCGTACAGCAAAGAACTGCAATAAGTTGCCAGCATCTGTATTTCCTTTCGATTACAGTGTTGGTGTCTTCAAGGCAAGAGTGAATAGGCTTTTGTTAAGTCAGTGCACTTCACAATCTTAGGCTACATAACCACTTACCATCAGGTGGGATTGTAGTTAATATAAAAAAATGTATAAAGAAGCTTCTTTTTATACTCAAATAGGATGTCAGAAATATTATATTAGCAGATTGGCACCCAACATACTCGTAACTTCCAACGTTGATTTCTATTTGTAATTTACATGTTTAGTTCTTCCGGCGATCGGCGGCGTTCTATCTCTAAATCTATAGCACGTTAAAGGTGTTCCTTTGCCCAAATCTTCGCAACTTTATTTGAAATTCTGTAAATTTAATTCGTATTATTATCATTACAATGCTGAAGGACTTCAAGTACTGATTTTCCACCCGCTTTCAGAAGCTCCGCTGTAATTCCATCCTCGCCCGGGGCCTTGCCGTTTTTACGGTGCTGGAAAGCCATTCTAATCTCGCTCAGACTAACGTCCGGGATATCAGCGGAATAGTGTCTAATGACAAGACCGCCGTTACTCACACTTGTGTGTGGCTTCAACGATGACGTGTGCAGATGCCCATCGAACCTCTCAATCTCACTAAAAATCCCAGGTGTCCCGAAAACGATTCCACCACATTCGGTTTTCAGCTAACGACAGTTGGGACTTTCTGGCAGACATATCTCTGGCAAAGATTTTGAAGTCCCGGATCCGTTTCAATACTAGCTATATTGAAGTTGCGTTAGTTAATTGCCTGTATGCTGTCAAATCTACTGAAGATTGCAGCTTCATTTCCCGTCTAACAGCCATGAGATTAAGAGTTTGATCGGAGAGTTTTTGTGTTCTTCTGTGACGGGTCTTCCCGAATTTAGCTCCGACCGCTTGGCCAGTTTCCACGAATTTGTCTTCCGGTCCGGGCTCGACCAGGTCCACTTTCTGTGGGGCCGCTTCTGAACGAAAGAGTTAATCATTAAGAGTCCCTCTTTCTCCATGAAATCGACCAACTGATGGCCCCTTGGGTTCTGTTGCCCCATCCCGAATTTTCCTACCTTCAGCTCACCGTTCTTTCTTGTTCCTAGTTTTGCATTGAAGTCTGCCATTAACATTGTATAGTGGTTTTTGGAGGAGTGTGTGGCTCTGGAGATATCCTAATACATTTTCTCCACCTCCTCATCGGTATTGACCTTCAATGAATCCCGTTTGGTAATTCTAAGTATAAGGTACGTAATCCTCTTCGACACATTGCCAATTTTTACAACGTTGTCAACGAGAGATCTGTGGACGATAAAGCTCCGGATACTCTAGGAGACATTTTGTCCCGCATCATGACGCGGAACACTCAAGCTACGTGACGATGCAACGTTGCACAGTGACCCACACTGTGCAATATGGCCCGCAACATTTTACGTGACGCGGGACATGTTGCTTGTTCCCGCTCAGAGAGCGAGCGCACGTGTCCCGCGTCAGTGTCGCGCCATTTGTTACCGGGTGTAATCGCGTGCCTTGTAAGTGCAACATATCAGTAGTGTGGGGAAACAAAACCGTGCTTATATTTCTTGAGCTTTACCAGAATCATTTTTGGTGTGGGATACTTGGAACCACAAACTTCTGGTACTATTCTACCGATCAGTTGTTTCGACACTCAAAAAGTGTACGACAAAAAGTATAAGAATCTCCAGTCGACAAGTATGTTACTGCAATGGCAAGTCTGATATGCGGGCCAACAGCGTTCCGTAGTATTGAATCCTGTTTGGCTATGGAAGGTCCGATCATTTGTCAAAATCAAATGTTGACATTCGAGTGAAATTCACAAAAGATCCGTCAGACATTCGGAGATCTCTTAAAATATTAAGTCTTCTTTCTTCTCGTTGTAGAAAGAAATTCCGCATCCACCACCTACTCTTTTGTTTACGTTTCATTCCCGAAATAAGTACTATGTACGCAGCACTAATCGCCACAACCTCCTCGGGCGACATTTCTATAAGCAATTATGTGGCCTGCAAAATGTTCCGCGACATTTGTTTCGGGACATTTCACGTAGTTGTTGAGTGACGTGTTGTGCACATGCCGCTCCTTTTGTCCCCAAGCTTAAATCCGACACCTCCTTGGGACAGATGCTACCTGCCCCGTCGTTGCTATGGTCGCCACTGTAGCCAGGGGCCGCCGGAAATTGAGGCCGATTATATGTATCGTTGCTCATGGGGGCTCATATTTGCCATAGTCGTTACGTTTGGCAAGCGGATTGGCTACCGCAGTTTCTTATTGTAATTTTGCTGTTATCTGAAAGATGCCGTTGCCCAACCCGTGTCTTACTTTCCCTCTGTTGCTTCTTACAACATTCACGGGAAGATATTGGCAGTGGATATTTTTACTACGCCACTACACGGTATCTCTCGTATAGGCGACGTGAGGTTAAAAATAATTATTGCAAACGAAGATTGTGTAACAAACATCGAAATAGAACAATATAGTGTGTCGGTCGATTTATGCGAATTGACAAACCAAGTCAAAGCTTTGATAGGCTATTTATGTAGCACATATTTTTTTAAAGAATAAGTGTGACAAACGAGCACACAGTATAGCTGATGATAAGTGGATGTTGTGGTCAGTAAAAAGGTCTCCGGTTTGCTACACGAAACACAGCAGCGTTAATAAGCTGCTATTTTACGCTGGTATTTAACTACAACAACAATAAAAAAAATCTGCGTGGTACATATGTGGACCTACAATTGCTTTTGCTGATTTCTTTAATATCTACTGCGGAGGAACAATTTTGTATAAATGGCGGCGCGAGACGTGAGCGCTAAGTGATATTATTTTCGCTTGTTACATTTTCCAATATACTGCAACCAATGAATGACGAAGATTAATTAATTAACGGAAAAGTGATGTGAAAGGATGTTTACCGTACCACCGCCCTCTTGTACTTGTGCAAAGAGATGTATAGAGTGTAGAGTATTGCGCACGTGAGCACGTGAGCACGTGAGAGCCGCGCTCACTGATGGGTTGTGTGTGGCGCAGGGCACGTCGCGGCCGTCGCACTACCACGTGCTGTGGGACGACAACCACTTCGGGTCGGACGAGCTGCAGTGCCTCACGTACCAGCTGTGCCACACGTATGTGCGCTGCACGCGCTCGGTGTCCATCCCGGCGCCGGCCTACTACGCGCACCTGGTGGCCTTCCGCGCGCGCTACCACCTGGTGGAGAAGGAGCACGACTCGGGCGAGGGCAGCCACCAGTCCGCCTGCAGCGAGGACCGCACGCCCGGCGCCATGGCGCGCGCCATCACCGTGCACGCCGTCACCAAGAAGGTCATGTACTTCGCCTAGTGCGCGCTCCACACCGCCCCCACCCCCACCCCCACCCCCACCCCCACCCCCACCCCCACCTTCTCCTCTCCCGCGATCCGTCACCACCCTCGACGGAATTAAACCATTTCCAAAAGTGTGCTTTGTCCCCCTCGTCCTCAACTACGTCCTCAAATAACGAGCGACATCACTAAATGTTCGTTACGTATCAATAACAGGCGTTACTTAGCGCTAACTTGGATCTCTTATTATTGAATTATTTTACGATCTCACTCATACCGACAAAGAAGAAGACAGAATAATACGTAAATTTCCAGGGATACTCAAACCATGCTTAAGCTCTTAATACACACTCACGCACACATATACACCTAAAACCATGTTATTGGTTGCAAACTTATTTACTTATATTATAAATAATACACAATATTAAACTTCTTGACAGGCACTTATGCACGCATATGCAATTAAAACGATGTTATCGGTTGCAAATGATTTTATATGCATACAGTGTGCATGAGTACAAGTTCTTATAATAAATTGTGCGTGGTTCCTTGGGCTTAACATCACTTAAATTAACGTTATATTCAATCTATCTTCTTCGATGTTCTGAGCGAGCTCAGTGCTGATCTGAAATAAAACGAGCGCTGTTTAATGAAATTTAGTGCGCCATTTGAACTAACCTTAGTTTGACACGGAAGTGCGCCAGCTTTAACGTATCCCCGCTTATGTAACGCCGCTTAATTCCCTGTTCGAACTAGCGTCAGTCAACCGACGTCAGTTACTGACCAAATTCACAAGAGCCTAACATACACTCTACATAGTAAACATATATTGCTGCAAAATACGACTTTCCGTTGCACTTCCGTTTTTGCGTCTACTATGTACCGCTCATGAACTCTGTTACATTACGTTGAACTATGTTTTTTCAATAACAAAAAAAAATGTTCTATAAACATAGATAACATGCTATACCACTGCCTTAGTATGTGTATTATATATTTTTTGTATTAAGTGTAAGTAACAATTAGAGGAAGCGTTAAATCAAACGAATATCTTTATGGCGCCTTGGTTATTGTCACCATAAAGGTTATGTACTTAGCATAGCACTCGTCCTGCATTAGTTTTCTTGTTTGCCAAGTCTGCATAATACTTTATTTTGTGTTTCATGATAAATCCGTAACTAACCAAATAAATTGTTAATATATAGAAGATAACGAGCAAATTACAAATTCGTGGCTAAATAGATTTTAATACCATAGTTGTAATTACAAGTTATTGTAAATTTGAAAATAAATCCAAACCCCTCCCACCCCCCCTCCCGTTTCGCATTGTTACAGCTCTGTCAACATAAAGTATTTAACTTAATAGCTTAAATGAATTATGCCTTAATGGTTAAAAACAAAACTAGAATAAGTAATTCGGTTCTTTTGACAATGACAAAAAATACTTACAAATTTATATTTTTGGGAATTTATTACCACGCTCACATACATCATAAAAAATCAGGTCATGAATATTTTATATTAAATTAGTCTATATGCATGTTTGTTTGAATTTGACGAGGTACTGTTTATTTGAACAGTACAACACATTATATAATATTAATAGCATATTGATATACCTAAATATTACTCAACGTGCATCTTGTTTTACGCACACGTAGTTGAAATGCAAAATTTTGTTATTCTTTAAGAATAAGACCATGCGATCGACCATATACACTATTATAGATTTTAACAAACTCTAAAACCCAAGTGTTGAAGAACTTATGTGCTAAAAAATCGGAGTATCATGTAGGTTATTGTCAGTAAGATATACTTTTTCATTTTATTTTGCCGCTGCTGTTTTTTAAACATCCTACGGTGATACGTAACTACAGATTTTATGTTTAAGCTTGATTCTA
The DNA here is from genome assembly GCA_963668995.1 of Parnassius mnemosyne. NCBI lineage: Eukaryota > Metazoa > Arthropoda > Insecta > Lepidoptera > Papilionidae > Parnassius > Parnassius mnemosyne. The sequence goes on along the minus strand of CAVLGL010000137.1, from coordinate 33,669,100 downwards.
ATAAACATAACTATAAAAGACTACATTCTAAATCGTTAAAGTTTTATATAGTAGTGGAAGCAGCTTTTTATTACCATGGCAGAAATATATCTCTGTGATTATATCACCTACGAATGAATAACCTGGTTGGGTCATTCTTAAACTTCGGCAGTTACTATCGATAGGCAATGGCGAACTTGAATATTTTCTGTTATAATTATTTACTTTGACAGCATTGAATAGTGTTGCTTATTTTTATTAGTTTCATATTCCTGTTAATTATTTTATGCTGAAAAATACTTACAGTAGTTCTGTAAAACTAAATGAAAAATAAATAGTGTAACCAGCCCTAGCTTTGCTATAGTATATACTTAGTTATAGTATTGTTAAGTACTTTAAAAACATACAATTAAATGTCATATTTAGTGACAATCACCCAATCCAAATATTATAATGTATAGAGAACTTTAGCATTGTTTAATTAATTTATAAAATCATGCGTTTTTTTTTTCTTGTCTTCCTTTTTTAAAATGTTCTTATATTAAAACTATATAATTTACAATAACAGACTAGTATACATAATGAAACTTGAACACTAGTAAAAGCACAAATAATAAATTTTAATTAAGTCAATATAATCAAATGTGTACAAGCTGGTGCATAATGCATATCATCTGTAAATAAAATATGATCCTACCAAATTTTATTAAAAACTAAACACGGATTGGGACTTAAACTTGACTCCTTTCGCATAATCACATAAAATAGTCTCTTCATAAACAGAGACTGATACGAAAAGAGAAGAATTAACCGTATTACTCCATTGCCGGATAACGAACTTTGCACGTCGCCGGAACTCATGTTAATTCTCAAATTAAGGTTACTTTCACCACCGCACATGTGGTAAAATTGCAATTACAGTTTCATAGGCACTAGCAGATTAAACTCGAGTTTATCGTGTAACGACAAATTTAAAGCGATTAAATTTATGCTACTTGGGCAGCACAAGTCCAGGCCCTTGTGTCAAAAGCGTTAAGAAATTGACCATACATATCAGTGGTACAAAAATTGCAACATTTAAATAACCATATCTTAAGAAACTTATGAACGCATCAAGATTATTTTTCTAAAACGTAATTTTATTTATTTCCTATTGGTTAGTAGATCATGCTTCAAGTTACATAATTAAGGCTTGTGTAAACTAAATACGTGAGCAACATATGATCATTACGTCAGCGTTGCGACACCGGCCGTATTGTTTGAAGATGTATGGAAGACGTCAAACGAAGACGGTCGTCCAGACGTGTTATATTGCGTTTTGGACTATACATTTTTTCGGTGCAGTGCAGCAATTCGGTATAAAAACTTTTTTAATGTGTCGTTTTTATGTTTTTGATTTGAATATAAAGTTAAAAACCGAATAAATATTTGTCTTTTCTAAGCAGTAGTTAATTATTAATAGTGGACTGAAAAGTTTGCAACCTTTGTAAAGCATAAAAAAGTATCAAAAAAATTTTTAGACCTTTGACATTAGTTTTCTTGTATTTTTTATCTTTCGTCACTGTTACCACACTCACAATTAAAAGCGATCACTTCCTTCATCTATTATTTTATCTTTCACTATGTACTCATCTTCAATTTTCATTATATGTGAGCACTCTTTTATTTCCAAAGCTCAATGCTTGTTGAGCCAAACTCTTCTTTTATAAGTGATTGCACTTGATCATCTCTGGCTCACATTTTTCTCTGCAAACCGTCTCTTCATTACACTCCATATTAACTCAATATGATTTAAATCCGTATGATATGATGGAAGTCGCAAAATATTATTACCATGTGATTTTATTGATTCGTCTTTGATTATTATATTGATTATCTTTCGCCTACCCGAACCAGAATCTCTGACCAATACACCTTCTTCTGATTCTGACTGCCAACATTTTTACACCCCAATTTCTCTTCGTGCATCGTCGAATGACATAATTTTTTGTCGAATTGCACAAGCGTCGATATCATTGATCTTCTTATCACGATTTGGTAATTTTTTTCCAGGTGTTGTTACTTTTGACGGACCACCCAAATTTGTAACTGAACTGGTCTCCCTTTCTTGTTTTAAAATTCGGGTTACAGTAGATGCAAGTACATCTGTTATCATTAAACAAATGCAATTTTATTTTACTAGGTACTTTATAAAAAAACTTAAGTGACGTTACTAAGATATACATAATATAATTACTTACATACAAATATATTAGTATCATCTAGTGAAATAAACAAACTTATAATATGACCCGCCTACACGCGTTACAAGGGTTCGTCTAAATATTTGTAACTGGTCACCCTCTATACATACCAGTCATAGCGGCTCGGGCACGAACTTGTTGCAATGGAACAATCAGTTTGTTTTCAGTCTGTTCTCTTTCACAAAATGCGTAAACTTGAAGAATACTTTGTCTTTTAGCACTTTTTGCCACCTTTGGCATTTTTAATACTAAGATTAAATTATTAAAAAGCAAAAGAGCACACAGATAGCAACCGATCAAATTTAAATAAAGATGGCGACTGAGAAAACTGTGCTACCAATCACTTACGCGGCAAGTTAAAATGAACCGACTATAATTAGATATTGGCCTCACTTCACTCACTTTATTTTTGAGACATTCAAATAGCAAAATCGGGTTAATAAATAGTTAACCTTGAAAGGATTTCAAATGAATGGCTTTTCTTTATAAGACAAAGGTGACAAGCGAGCACATAGTTCACCTGATGGTAAGTGGTTACTGTGGCCCATAGACATCTACATCTAGCCTCGATTAATAATCAAATCCAGATGCGTGATCACCCGTGAGGACTACGGTGGAATGCATCGTTTCCAGTAAATACTGTCTCCTGTTCCCAACACTCACCATACGAAACACAGCAGCGTTAAGTTGCTATTTTACGCTGGTATTCTGTGAGAGCGTGGTCTCTCCCCGGTCGTGCCGACCCATTCGTGCTACAGCTATACAATTAATATAGCTGAAGCATGGCTCTACCACGTTTTAATTTTCTTTAAATACCTAATTTCTCTTATTGCAGTAGACAATATAAAAAATGCACACATAAGTTTTATTTTGAAATTGAAGTATCAGTGAAATTAAATGAAATTAAAATAAATTAAATTCAAATATAAAGCTGAACTAGCTTTGTAGTTTTTAAAAAGAGAGATACCATTTTAAGAAATTCATGGTTTTTGTATATTTTCCAGTTTTAATTCGTTCCAAAAAGTATTGTATATCAATGCACACACTCAGTTTCCATAATTATATAACTTTTATTCAATTTATTTTTTTATTTATTAAAGTAATTTTTGGTGCGCCTGTTAGTGATCCTGTAACTTGTAAACGACTTGACCGATTGAGATCATATTCACACAATACGGAGTGAATTTCGAGTGAAACTGCTTGAGTCAGCCACGGGAAAGCGTTAAACAACGTCTTCTGAGCAACCTAGTTTACCAAAGAAATGCAATAAAATTAACATGGAATAGTAGTTAAATATATAGTATAAAACATTAACACTAACAATAATATAATACCGTTATGTATCTCAATGATTTGTTTCAAGCAACACTATACAATGCTTTTAAAATTATCATTCAATAATGGTGATATATGATGGTGATGGATGATAAATTGATAGATATTCAATATTTTTGCCAACTTTATGCACCTATAGAATGTTATACATATGTACCTTTCAACTGACGCTGAAACCATGATCAACTTCTTGACACACACTCACCTTTCTTCTTTCTTTATTTTATACCCTGTCTAAGTACATAGCTGGACACTATGCACCTGAAACCATGTAGTTGATTGCAAATAATTTACATATGTGCGTGTGTGCGTATTTTACATTAAACTGAGCATGGTTTTAACGTCACTTGAAATGTGCGCATTGACACGTCTTTCTTTCTTAATTGGTCTGAGTTATAAATGTACAAATATTTTCATAGCATTGAGCTTCCCAGTAAAGTAAATGCCTAAAATATCTAAGTACCAAACTAAACAGAATTAGGATCAAATTATAATATATGCTTTATGAAAGTGCAAATGACTTAACATATTATTAAGTAATGGAATCACATATTCGGTAGAAATAATATTTTAATAAGTCTGTTATCGCCAATAAAAGATCAAATTAAGAGTTGATAAATATGTAGTAATTATAAAAGTGCAGTGTAGACTAAGTTTAATAAATAGATTATTTATTTGCTTGTATATCAATGATATCTGTGGGTTTAATATAGACTTGCAACGAATAGTATATTCGTCCACACACCGAATACCGAATGTGCTGCGGACTTCCTTGCCGAATAGCCGAATATTATGCAAAAGTATTCGGCCGGGACGGAAGTAGTGTTTATTCTTCAGAGCGTCTATTCTCTGAAGCTGGGATTGTCTACGAGAAGAAAATGAGTAAAGTACTGCCTGAAAATGAAGAAAAATGAGTCTTTCTGAACCATTATCTTCCATTTTAAATAAATATTTTAATTTTACCTATCTGACTACAGTATAACCTTACTTTAGAATTCGGTATTAGGCCGAATAGTACCAAGATATTCGGTATTCGACCAAATAGGATAAAAGTAGCCAAATAAGCCGAATACCGAATAATAGCCGAATATTCTTTGCAAGTCTAGTTTAATAGCTTTTTATATAAATTCCTTTTTTCATCTTACAGTTGCTTTGTGTTAGTAAGTCTAAAAACGATTAAAGACATCAATGGACAAAAATATCTAAATTAATACATTGAATACAATTTTGATTAGCTTTAAGTTTTTACAATATGAATATTAACTATTGTTTCTATCATAAAAATACAGTCTAATCATATATATGACCCACTGCTGGGCACAGGATTCCTCTCATTTCTTAGAATGTCTACTCTATCCATCTACCTCATTGAGTTATATGTACTACGTACTAGAGAAGCCTTTCTAAACAAAAATTGTGCACTACTCTATGTCTTCGCGCATGCGCGGGAGATAGGTTTTTTTAGGCTCAGAAGGACTAGAACCCAGAGCCGTAAAGCCAGTTTACAAAAAAGCGGGAGATAGTACAGTCGCGCTCACGATTTAGGCGCGTTGCTTCTGCGCGGTCAGTTTATTTAAAGAAATATATTTTTTCATAATTTTTTTTTCTTTTGTAATATTACTATATTATTACCTATTTATTCACTTGAACAACAAATAATTTTACTTACTTGACTACTGAATTGTTATTTACGTCCAGGTTAAACTTTAATTTGAAATCGTGTATTATTAGCGCCGCTCCACACTGCATGAATATTGAAACCACAGACTAAACTAATAGATTGAAACCACACTAAATGACACACTGTACGGATTGCAGTACAGTTCAGGTGAACATGGTGTATGTTCGGAATGCAATCTAGTACGTAGTGCATATATATCGATGATCTACCTATTTTCTTTATTTTAATTAAATTAGATCCTACCATAATTTCTTCAGCACACGCAGTAAAGTAATCATTTTCGTACATATTTTAAGTTAGTATGCTTAAAATAATAAGAACCCTTCTAAATATATAGTGTTACAATTATAAGCAAATATTTTCATATCGTGACTTGAACTAGCTTATACATTTATGTTATAGCGTTTAAGATTTATGATACCGTTATTATGATAATATTATGGCTGCGATTCAGAGAAATGTAGGAACTTATTAGGTATAAAAAACAAGCTATTTTCATTGTATTTAAATTTAAATGCATGGGGTTAAGGATACATAGTACATAGGAGCTAAATGGAGTAATTAGTTTACTTGTCTGTTAAATCATATGTTGTTTTAGCATTTTTTTCTTTTTACCTGTTATATTCTAGTGTAAATTATGTAAGACTATATTGTATCGTAAAGAAGAAAAATTATTATGTTTCATACCTTTTCTTAACATGACTACGTGAATAGCACATTCGATCTATTAAAACTTTTAATTTTTGTACTTTAAGAACGATATTAAAACAAATTGAGAAATAGGTATATCTGTTAAGATTTTAATCAATATTCGGAATGACTAAAAAGTTAACGTCTATTACTTTTTAACCGGGTTGTTCTGTACATTTGTGTGTAGTATATTAAACCAACAGGTCAATTAATCAATCTCTTCACATTTTCTATTCTGTGGCTAAATGAAAAAGATTAATTGAAGAATATTACTTGTAAAAACTTTCCACTTTGACTACTTGCTTAATTTCCTTGGCTACCTTTGACGTATCTAAAGGGTAACCAGCTCTTAAACCACTTGTTCTCATAACATATTATAGATATTCAAATTATACATAATATAATTCAAGGCTAAAGTAAAACTAAGTGTACTTTTTTATAAGTTATTTTTAATGTAATTAAGAACATAAACAAGGGAAACACACATATTAGGTTAAGGCGTATTTTCAAATATATTCTGCAGAATGTTCTGAATATTGGTCACAGATTTAACTTATATAATTTTACTTGTATAATTATCTTATTAGTAAAGGTAATGTCGAGCAACGTATAGAATGAAATCAGTTGAGTGACGATTCTCAACATGGAAAGCACATTAATAGAAATATAATTCGTCCACTGCCTGTTTAATTTAGACATATTTATTATTATCTTTAGAGATTGTTTTCATAATTTTGCGCCAAATATTTCCTCTATTCTGTATTCATTAGAAGCGACAATATGGTTGTATGTACTTTGATTGACTAGACAAATAAATAAAGTATACCCTTAATAACAGTTAACATAAACAAATATTTTTCATGTATTGCTTGACTGCGCCTGACTGTTACAATAATTAACGTAAAATTTATGTAATCAACACCATAAACAATGTGTTTACGAATATTCTCAAGAAAAAATGAAGTTGGACAAAAACTTAAAAATTGCATTCAATTGGGTTCAGTAGAATTTTGATAATAAACTGTTTAACAAACTTTAATTTATATTATTTTGAAATGATAAGACTACATTTAGTTCTTTTACATTTTGAAAATGTCGTCTGGTAATTTAAATATATATATTTTTAAACGAATTTTCCGCCATATGAAATGTTTATGGAGTAAGGACGTACGAAGTTAAATTTATACGCCAGGGTAGGATTTCGTATTTATACGATTATTTGTCTTTCAATACAATAAACTATCCTAATTTAAGAATTTTTATGAAGACAACCTAATGCGTTTTCTAAACGAAAAGTTATATTTATAATGGTGAAATATTTTTGCCGCGCTTAAAACAGACCGGTGACTGTTTTTTTTGTAAATACTGATTCGTCTTTCAAATAAAGCTAGTATCGTTTAATTTAACCAGCAAGAGAGATATATCTAAGTGCAATTAAATTCAACGCTATCAGTCTATGATAACCCTAGCAGTGGATTGTTACAATAAAAGGTTTTTTATTTTTCAAACATGCAGGTTTCCTCACGATAGCCTTTACCGCCGAGCACCCGGTACAGAACTTAAAATTAACAATTTCATCGATACAAACGGGGATCGAACTGAGCTCTATCTAATAAACGTTACAATCCATCAAGTATGTGTACACTAGTAATTCTCTTTTAACAAGTAATAATTACCGCCATTTCATATAATATCAGAAACAAAATAAAATGTAATCACCATTCTACAATAATGTAAAGTTGTAATTCTGCGTTTAATAAACCGTCACTTATTCTGACAAATCGCGATGTGTAGTCAAAATCTTTATTGAACAGCAGTATATGAAATTGTGACTACAATTGTTTTATTATATATTTATTTTAATTTTTATTGATCGGAAATAATGTATACAAATGTAAATCGTCAACACAAATTGTAACTTTTATAAGATACGGCCCAAAGGTTGCCCGCGTACTATGAAATTTACAGCGAGCGCTAAGATCTGCTTAACTCTAAAGGAAAACAACATCCGTTATGTATACACATTCGTCAGTAAAATCTTTACTTTGGATTTTCAAATCCACAAATATTTTAGATTGAATAGGCATATACAACATATTAAGTAGAATACTTCCCCGCCTTTTAGTGATAACCTAACCAGTATTGTTACAAATATTTTTTATAGTTTTAATATCAGGTAACGAAGTAACACCATATAAATCCTAAATGATGTAATATCAATGAATTATTGTGTAATTAATGTATTAAAAATTCTCGTAAGCACATTTATAAGTACTATAGTTTTGATTACACTATGTTGCACTAAACTAGAGATTGAAATGATTATTGACATGAGTTTATCTTTGAAATACTATAACTTTACGATATAATTATAATTAATAAAAAATCATAAACCTTTTTGCTGAACTATTCTTACTTATCAACACATCAATAACAACTATTACAAGACATTATGTACGTGATACCATGTTGTCGTTGTTTCAATTGTTTACTGTAAAATTACTATTATTATAGCAAATTAACCATTGCGTCTAGGCTTGTATGAATAGTTTGTATGTAGTAGTTACGTAGTTCGCCATATAGCACATAACTGCTTTATATTGTGTGAACTCCATCGGTTAAGATTTTAATGTAGATTGTAAAATAGGTTCAAAATTTCTTCGTGCAGGGTAATTCATTGAACATTTTGAGGGGTACCGTATTTGTTATGTGGACGTAGCATTTTCTGGGTAATGTATTTACTGTTAAGCGAATAAATAAACTTTTATTTCTTCAGTTTCAATATGTAATCGTTCATAACATGTCCATTGTATTTTGTTTTCAAAACGATTTACTGTTATTATATTCGACGGATAAAGGCTGAAAATTCTGGAATATCGACAAGTTATATCTCATTTTTTGACCTAATCGCCGATCTGAATTGTGTCTGTCTTATAAAATGATATGTAAAGCATATTTTAAAGTTATTATTTTGATTTGTTTTTCATCATATAAGAGCGTAAATTACATAAAATTTGATAAAATTGTAAGTTTTTAACCCATGTATTACAAAAATTGTTTATAATTTTTACTTAACATTAGAAAATTCTTGTGTTTGTTATTAATTGTCGTCATAAGCTTACAATCCTTTTAATAATTTAAGCAACATAAGCAAGAGTAGGCTTTTCGGGAGTCAATGAGATTTGGTTACCTAAGAGTAAAACATTGAGACATTATGTACGGTGCTCTATAGGGCGTACGAAACGCTTTTAGGATGAAATTGCCAAAATGTTTGTAACATTGAGTGATTATGTGTAATGATAAATTATTTAAATAGTATGGATAAGGTTAAAAAATCTCATGGGCTTCTGAAACAAAGCAAAAAAAAAAACATTTTATTCCGCCTGTATTTTAAATCATATGAAATATTACTCTATGTTCAATAGATCTTTATTTTTGAACAGTGCACGGTGTACATATGGGTAAATACACCATTAATTTAACTCTTTGTACGTGCATTTACTGTGTTTCAATAAAAATACCTTTAAAAGAAGCATTTTTGATGAATGGTATTTGCTGCTTAAATTTTGGATAACCCATTTTAACGACTTTGACAAATAACGAATAATCAATTACAACGTTAAGGAATGTGTAAACCCAGTGTATTGCAAATTTATGAAAGTTGGTGCCTGAACAGAAATTGATAAAATTTATGAAAGAACAAAGAGAGACATCATATCTCCTTTTATCTATTGATTTATTTCCAAGAACAGTTCAATTTTATTCTTAATTTAACACGTCATTGTTGTTTTAAATCAGACTATAATATTATGTTCGATAAATAAATTTATATTATTAAATAATCTAGAATGTTCTCATTTGCAAGTTGGTATCGAAAATAAAGTGAAATATTATTATTTCACTTTGTGTGATTATAGTATTTTTCTCAGTTATATTTTATTAACTCTTGCTATTTTAAGTCCCACACAAAAATTGCAAAGCTTAGGGATACCTTATACCTACTCTACAAGTTACTGTAAATGTTGAAAATGAAATGTGCACTAAGAACTAAGCACGATACCAACGCACTATGATATTACCTTTTCTTGGGAGTGATTTGCATAATCCCACGACTGCGAATGCACCACGAACGTCAATTATTATGCAAAAACAAATTTTTGGTTTTCAGATTTGATTTTGTTATGTTGTCTTCATGTCTTTTAACCGGTTCAGTGCGGATGACACGCCAGGAGTGCCATCGATTATTTTTGTGTGTGGCGTATAACACGTGAGTAGTGTCTTTTCAAAAATAACTCGCTCAAATTGCGTTTTCGGAAGATTTATCCAGAACAAAATATTCATTATTTTGCAAGTAGTTCATGCCTACAGCTTTGTTTCTGGATATTTTGAAAATTTGAAATTTTTAGGGGTTGACAACCTTTTTTTAACTTGTACATGGTACTTTTTTTACTTTGTGGGTTTTAAATCATGTTGTGGAAAAATTGTCTAATAAGTAACAAATAATAGCACTCATTGCGATCGGTCACAAACTCAAGTTGTAAATAAATTTCTGGAAAACAAGTCTCCTGTTAAAAAAAAACAATGCGTTTGTCTTATTGTTTAATTTTGCTTAAAATGGTTGAACTGCCGTATTATTACTATCACTAGCTGTGCCCCGCGGTTTCAGCCGCGTATATCAAGCGTCTACGCCTTGCGACATGCGATCTTCGAGAGAGACATCACGACGGACGGTTGCTGAATTAACAAAGATTTAAAAAGTGAAATATGTTACTAAAATTATATGGTTAACGTAATTGGTGGCTATGCATGGCACAGGTACTAATACGAATAATGTGGCCTAGTTTGTACCGGTGTTACAATTTCATATTTTAACATGAAAAAGTAGTTATTTCGCATAACTGTAATAGTTAAACATATGGTATTGCAGGTTTTTTTGTAGATATTGATATCCTCTATAAAACTGAAGTACATTACTTTGCTCTATTATCAATAGTTTCCGCAGCGTACGTGATATAAGGATTCTTTTTGGTATTTTTTTCACACCTTGGGTTACATTAACGAAGTTTTCATACGGATCCCTAACTTTTTTCAAAATATTATATAGCCTATGATCATCAGGGATAATGTAGGATTCTAATGGTGAAAGAATTTTTCAAATCGGTCCAGTAGTTTCGGAGCCTATTCAATTCAAACAAACAAAAAAATCTCTCCTCTTTATAATATTAGTGTAGATATGGCCAAATGGACCTACTAAGTACCATGTGCTCTTGTGATATAAGGTTGATTTGATGGTATAAGGTTTATTTTTGCTCGAAACAGGTCGAAACCGTGCATGCATAAAAACGTTCGCTAATAAATAGTCTTTTGTCAATCCGCCGCTGTATAGCGCTGGCGTTTATTTCCTTTTGAAAACACTTGTTTTGCTATTCTTACTAATTAGATGTTTTCAAATCGACTTTACTTTTACATTTGTATAACATTAAATAATATTTAATATTTGTAAATATTAATGAATCATAAACCTTATTTTTTCCAAATTAAGGTTCTTGATTGTTTAATATTTACAAATGTTATTATTAGGTGAAAATTTAATTTAATAAAAACCAAGGGGTCCAGGGTTATTTAGCTGTACCTACGTATAAATGATTTTTTTATAAAACAAAAAATAGTACAAAATGTTTGTAATCTCTGCATAAAAAAAGTCACTCTCAATTTCAAAGAAAACACGTAGAAAAACACGTAGCTACCCACTAAAAACAAGTATCCTTCAGTTTGTAACTGATGTTTGATGTCAACTAAACTTAATTACGACTTAAAAACGACTCGACCTGGCAACGTACAACGCACGCACCCTGAGGACTGACGAGAAGATTGTGGAGCTGGAAGAAGAGATAGACAAGTTGCGCTGGCATATTATAGGATTATCCGAAGTCCGAAGAGAGGGGGAGGACACGGTAATCCTCGAATCCGGCAACTTGCTCTATCACCGGGAGGGCGACCATCTGTCCCAAGGAGGTGTCGGATTTATCGTCCACAAGTCTCTCGTTAACAACGTTGTAAAGATCGGGAGTGTGTCGACGAGGGTTGCGTACCTTATACTCAGAATCACCAAACGGTATTCGCTGAAGGTCATACAGGTTTACGCACCAACCTCGGCACACCCCGATGAGGAGGTGGAGGAAATGTATGAGGATATCTCTAAAGCCATGCATTCCTCCAAAACCCAATATACGGTGTTAATGGGAGACTTCAATGCAAAACTAGGCACAAGAGAGAACGGCGAGCTGAAAGTAGGGAAATTTGGAATAGGGCAACGGAACCCAAGGGGCCAGCAGCTGGCCGACTTCATGGAGAAAGAGGGACTCTTTATGATGAACTCTTTCTTCCAGAAGCGGCCCCACAGGAAGTGGACCTGGTCGAGTCCCGACGGTTCGACAAAAAATGAGATTGACTTCATTATGACGACCAGACGACAACTGTTCAGTGATGTCTCCGTGATCGCGAGGGTGAAAACTGGTAGCGATCACCGAATGGTTAGAGGCACACTGAACCTAAACGTTAAGTTGGAGAGGTCTCGTCTAATGAAGTCAACGCTCCGTCCCCCTCGTGCTCTGTTCCAAAGTCCCGAAACCTTTCAGCTCGAGTTACAAAACCGTTTTCAGTGCCTGGAAGACTGCAATGAAGTGGACGATATGAATGACAAGCTCGTGGAAACTGTCAATGCGGTCGGAGCTAAGTTCTGCAAGACCCACCGCAGAAGAACACAAAAACTCTCCGATCACACTCTTAATCTCATGGCTGTTAGACGGGAGATGAAGCTACATTCTTCAACAGACTTGACAGCATACAGGCATCTGAACAGACAGATCTCCAAATGCATGCGGCGGGACTTACGCAACTTCAATACAGCTCGTATTGAAGAAGCGATCGAGCGGAACCAAGGCTCCAAAGTCTTTGCCAGAGATCTGTCTGCCAGAAAGAGCCAACTGTCAAAGCTGAAGACGGAGTGTGGCAGCATCGTTTCCGGGACACCTGAGATTTTGAGTGAGATTGAGAGGTTCTATGGGCAGCTGTACACATCATCGTTGGAGCCACACGCAAGTGTGAGTAACGATCTAAGAGCGAGTCTCATCCGACACTATTCCGAAGATATCCCGGACGTCAGTCTGAGCGAGATTAGAATGGCTCTCCAGCACCTTAAAAACGGTAAGGCCCCAGGCGAGGATGGAATTACAGCGGAGCTTCTGAAAGCGGGTGGAAGACCGGTACTTGAAGTCCTTCAGAAGCTCTTTAATTCCGTCCTCCATGGTGGCATTACACCGGAGGCGTGGAGCAGAAGTGCGGTGGTCTTGTTCTTCAAGAAAGGTGACAACGCTCTCTTGAAGAACTACAGACCGATTTCCCTTCTGAGCCGCGTCTACGTGCTGTTTTCGAGAGTCATTACGAATCGTCTCGCGCGCAGACTTGACGACTTCCAGCCTCCCGAACAAGCCGGTTTCCGAAAGGGCTTTAGCACCATAGACCACATACATACCCTTCGGCAAATTGTACAGAAGTCCGAAGAGTACAACTTGCCACTATGTCTGGCGTATGTGGACTATGAGAAAGCCTTTGATTCCGTCGAAATTTGGGCGGTGCTGCAGTCCCTTCAGCGGTGCCAAGTTGACTGTCGGTATATCGAAGTGTTGAAGTGCTTGTACAGTAGGGCTACGATGGCTATCCGAGTACAGAACCAGAGTACGAAACCTATCCAATTGCAGAGAGGTGTAAGACAGGGTGACGTCATATCCCCGAAACTCTTCACCGCTGCATTGGAAGACGTTTTCAAGCTTCTGGACTGGAAAGGATACGGTATCAACATCAATGGCGAGTACATCACTCACCTTCGATTTGCCGACGATATAGTCCTTATGGCAGAATCGCTGGAGGACCTAAGCACTATGCTCAATGACCTCAATAGTGTTTCCCAACGGATAGGTCTTAAGATGAACATGGACAAAACAAAGATCATGTTTAATGTCCATGTTACACCTATGCCGGTAGTTGTTGGGAGCACTAAGCTCGAAGTTGTTGACGAGTATGTTTACCTGGGACAAATAGTCCGACTAGGTAAGTCCAACTTCGACCGAGAGGTCAATCGACGGATTCAACTCGACTGGGCAGCGTTCGGGAAGCTACGACACATCTTCTCGTCAGACATACCTCAAAACCTTAAAACGAAATTGTACAACCAGTGCGTGTTGCCAGTGATGACTTACGGAACTGAGACGTGGTCCTTCAGTGCTGGCCGTATGAGGAAGCTCAAGGTCGCTCAGCGAGCTATGGAGAGGGCTATGCTCGGAGTTTCTCTGCGTGATAAACTTAGGAATGAGGATATCCGCAGTAGAACCAGAGTAACCGACATAGCCCAACGGATTAGTAAGCTGAAGTGGCAGTGGGCCGGCCATATAGCTCGAAGAACCGACAACCGATGGGGAAGAAAGGTTCTCGAGTGGCAGCCTCGTACCGGTAGGCGAAGTGTAGGGCGTCCCCCCACGAGATGGAGTGACGACCTGGTAAGACATGCAGGAAGTCGATGGATGCAGGTGGCTCAGGACCGTGCTTTGTGGCATTCTTTGGGGGAGGCCTATGTTCAGCAGTGGACTTGTGAAGGGCTGTAATGATGATGATGAAACTTAATTAGGTCTAAACAAGTGAAAAAAGCATAAAAAAGAAAATTATTTTTACACATGGCTGATGGCACAATAGGCGTGTCATCAAATTTGTTGCCGCCACAGCTAAAAGTTATCGAAAATCGGTGCCGTAACGAATCGGTTAACAGACTTGCCTATTACATTAAATTGCATTAGTGAGTGGTACGTTAGTCAAGGATGGATGAGAAGTGTGAAAGCGCTTGTTTGGGATGCGATGATATCTCTTTTGTAGTTCATAGCTTTCAACATTATTTTTAAGTAATCAGCCAGAAAAATATATTTTTTATAACAATAAATGGTACAACAGTACTTGATGGTAAGTGGCTCGTGCAGCCTCTTGCACACTTGCATATCCACTTCAAAGAGGACTAAGATGAAATATCTAACAATCTGTTATCATTATTTTTTTATAGGAGAGGGGGCAAACGAGCATGCGGCTCACCTGATGGTAAGTGACTACCGCCGCCCATGAATAACTGCAACACCAGGGGAACCAGGGGAATTTCAGATGCGTTGCCGGCCTTTTAAAAAGGAGTAGGCTCTTTTCTTGAAGGTCCCTAAGTCGTATCGGTCCGGAAAAATCGCTGGTGGTAAACTATTCCACAAGGAAGTTGTGCGAGGAAGAAAACATCTTCTAAATCGCACAGTGGTGGACCGCCAATCATCCAAATGGTGTGGATGGTATCGGGAGTTCTCCTGCGATGTGCGTTCGTGAAATTTGGCAGGTGGGATTAATCCGAACAATTCCTCAGAGCACTCCCCGTGGTAAATGCGAAAGAAAATGCAAAGGGATGCAACATCTCGTCGCAGTGCCAATGAATCGAGACGATCGGAAAGGACTCGGTCGTCGACGATTCGAGCCGCTCTGCGCTGGATACGGTCAAGTGGAAGGAGCTGGCACTGGGGAGCCCCTGCCCAGAGATGGGAACAGTATTCCATGTGAGGCCGAATCTGCGCCTTGTAAAGTTGCAGGCGGTGTGCCGGCATGAAATACTGTCCCGCTTTTTAGAGGCCAATTTGGCCTTCTCTTCCAAGTAGTGTTGCCCAAAATCAGTCTTGGTGTTGCAGTCTTGGTCTTGTTCTTGCATTTTTGCAAGACCAAGACCAAGAACAAGACCGCCTCTTTTTAGCAAGACCAAGACCAAGACTGACTGTGCAAGATTTGCGCAAGAACAAGACTAAGCTTGCGAGACTCTTGCGTCTTGCAGTTAGGACTAAGTGTCGTTTCAGGGAGTATAAGAGTTCGGGTATACGCTTAGGGACTCTATGAGACGCAAAAAAATATAATTAAAAAAAAATGGAAAATTGGACTTATGCGCATTACGAACAATACCATAAATATACTTTATTATTAAAAGAAAAAAGAGTGCATCCCTAGTTTTGACCATCGGCACTTTGATAGTGCGCGGCGTCTTGTTGTCGGCGTCATCAAAGGTCGGATACTGACCTGTCAAAGAAATTGTGCAGCTATTTGAAAGTACAAGGTCAAGATACACGTGCCGGCGGCTACTGATATCGCATACAATCGTCGCCGCCGCGCCACAAGCACTACATTTAACACTGTTTGATTGCCGCCACAGAGTATATGTTTCAAAGAATAAAATAAGTTTCCGGGTGCTCAGAATGGACACGAATTCATTATCCTGATCTCGCAAGAAATATTGTAATTAGATAATAGGTAGGTATCATAATAATTTATTCTAGTAACTAATTATTATAAAATTTACTTTATGGATTTATAATAATTACTTACTATTATTGTTATTATTATTACCTAAAAGATAAACATGTTCAGTAAGTTCACTGCAAATCTCGACTTTTGCAAGTTTGTGTTTTTAAAACACAAAGTGCTCGAATATGTCGTCACACATTTGATAAATATGGACACCATAGCACTTTTAAAACACTTAAAATGTGTAAAAATGGATCTGGATCTTGTCTTCAAGGCTTAGTTAGAAGGGGTACCTAGGTAAACCCAGAGCCGTCATCTCGGAACATTTTAGACTGTTGGAGAACGCATGAGACAAAATATCCGATTTTATCGAAGATGGCCCGTGATTTTCTTTTAATACCTGCAACTTCAGTACCTGCTGAGAGATTATTTTCTAAAGCATCATTAGTAATTAGAAAACATAGAAATAGGTTAAGTGATGAGTCAGCCAGATGGTTACATTGTATTAATGCTTTGTCAAAAGAATAAATATAAAGTAACAGTAATGTCAAAGCTGTTGTGTACATACTGTGAAGTAATTTAATTTGCATCGTATTTTATTTTTTATTTAAATAATGGTATATTGTATAACTCTTTTATTCCATATCATATATGGTGAGGGTCCATCAATCTCTTTCTAGAGAGATAATGTTATTTAAAATACAGTATAGTTATTGCCATTAATTTGTTTTTATATGAATGTTTAACAATGATTTAGCACATGTAAGCTTATTAAATGTAAACGTTTATTAAGAAACTGACGCCCGTGGCCGTGGGACACTCAGTTGGTCGGAGCATCGGCACGGATCGCTTAGGTCGTGGGTTCAAACCCCAACCGGTGTCAGTTGATTTTTCGAATTTCTCATTAAATGTTTAGACATTTATTAATATGATTGGTCTTTACTATGGCTATGTTAATTCAAGCTCAATATGTACCTACTCTGTTAAGTTGTTCTAAGATCTAAAGTAACGTTTAATAAATAGTAATAGGCTAATAGGTCATTGCGAGACTTTCGAGACTCTTGCTGCAAGACCAAGACCAAGACCAAGACTCGGAGCGCAATACCAAGACCAAGACCAGGGGTATTGGCGCAAGACCAAGACCAAGACTTGCTAAGTCTCGTCTTGTTCTTGCATTTGGGCAACACTACTTCCAAGTGACCACGAAACTGCACGTCACATTATGTCGACTCCGAGGATTCCGATACTGGCTGAGGCAAGAAGGGGAGTGCCTTGAAACTGAGGAGATACGACAAAGGGGTTCTTTTTAGCGGTAAACGCGCAAACTTGTGTCTTCTGAGGATTAAACTGGACTAGATTTAGTCACCTCCAATCCGAGACTTTGTTCAGCAAAGACTCCACTTCAGACACAAGTTTGTTCCGGTACACAGCGACGTTTTCCCGAGAAATATTGGCACGGCCGGTGTATAGAGCATCACCAGTGTTGTCATCCGCATAGCAATGAATGTTACCAGTTAGCAACATATCATTGATTTGCAGAAGAAACAGCGTTGGTGATAGCACACAGCCTTGTGGAACACCAACGTTAATAGGCTTGTAGTCGGAGCATGCACCGTCTACAACGACCTTGATGCTCCGATCTGCAATGAAGCTGGTGATCCAACTGCACAATTTCTCGGGAAGGGAGCTTCGAAAGAAGCGCTTTGTGCCAAACCCGATCGAAGGCCTTCGCAATGTCCAAACTAACGGCCAACGCCTCCCCCTTGGACTCTACTGCCACCGCTCATTTATGGGTCAGGTAGACCAGAAGATCACCAGCTGATCGACGCCGACGAAAACCGTATTGGCGGTCACTAATCAGCTGGTGATCCTCAAGGGACCGCATGAGCTGACAGTTAATAATGGATTCCATTTATTTTGGAGAGCAAGGAGGTGATGGCGATAGGCCTGTAGTTGGACGGGTCTGAGCGGTCGCCTTTTTTAGGGATCGGGTGGACAAAAGCTGTCTTCCATGAAGTCGGGACTACGCCTTGGGAGTAGGAGTACCGGAAAAGACGCTTTAGGACCGGTGCCAACTCCAAAGCACACGTCCTCAGCACAATTGGGGGGATTCCGTCAGGTCCACTCGACTTCTGGAGGTCCAGGGAGAGTAGTGCTCTGCGAACCGAGCGCTGTGAGAACAGCACATCCTGCATCCATGCAGGATGTGCTGAGTGCTCCAGCACTCACACCGCGGGATGGTCGGCGGTGTTTTCCCCCCGTCATCAAGAGTCGAGTTGGACGCAAAAAGGGAGCCTAAAAGGTCGGTTTTGTCTTTTGCGGCTTGGGCCAGTGAGTCGTCCTCTCTGTGCAGAGATGGTAGTGATGGCTTACAGAAATTCCCTTGGACAGCCTTTGCGAGAGACCAGAATGCACGGGTTCCCGAAGGAAGGCGAACTAGTTTCTCGCCAATTCTGCTTATGTGCTCTGACTTTGCCGCAATGGCAATAACTCTTTTGAAGGACCTGGAGGCGAATTTATACTTCTTTTTAAGTGTGCTGGTGTTTACACCCCGAGTCGCCGAAGCCGCAGCCCTGGCTTGATAACACTCAGGAGTTACTGCGTAATGCAGTCTTACAGGAGCGACCAAACCAAGGCTGAGATCTGCCTCCGATGGGTACCACAGATGATGGAATAAATAGTTCCATTACCTGTAGCACCACATCAGTGACAGAGTTAGCAACAGCGCTGGGATCATCCGGCGAGAAGCAAACCCGCCCCCATGGGGCGTGGGCATCGACGGAAACCTGATATCCGTCCGGATGAGAGGTCAGCAGAAGGTCCAACAGGGAAGGTGTATGATCCTCCACATCTGGAATCCGCGTAGGCGACGTAACCAGTTGTGTTAGACCAAATGGCAAGGCAAAGTCATAAACAGATCTCCCCGCATGATCGGTTAAACGTGAACCGAGCCATTCGGCGTGGTAGGCGTTAAAATCGTCAAGGAAAACGATCTCTGCGGATGGGACCTGTTGTAGCAAGGAATCTGTAGCCATTTGGACGTGGTCGATGAGTCGGTCTGTGTCGGCATTACCGCTATGGGACCTATAGAGGCACCCGTAGACGCGGAGATAGTCGTCGCTGTCTACGCGCAGCCATAGGGTAGACAGGTCCGTACCTTCAAGACTGCCGAGACGTCGAAAACAGATGTCCTCTCTGACGTATACGCAAACTCCAGCCCGGGGCACAAAGGAGTGTTCAAATTTGTACCCCGGGTAGGAGAGATATGAAGTATCAGCCGGAGAGGACACCTGAGTCTCGGTTAAAAAGAGCAAGGCTGGCTTCGCCGTCTCTAGATGGTAATGGACAGCGTTAAGGTTGGAATGAAGTCCCTTGATATTGCAAAAATTCACGGATAGCGTGAAAGGGGTCGCCTTGGTCTTATTGCTCCGCTTGCCCCGAGCAGTATTAGTCGCGAACGGAATCTTGCCCCCCCCCCCCTAGAATACGCAGGGCAGCCTGAACACCCACGCCCAGGAGTGGAGTAGTTTGGTCGTGGATGCTCAGCGAGGGATTCTCCAGGGGTGCTGTTACCCTCCTCGGTTAGTGTTCTGTTCAATTCTGCTACCATGTTGATGGGGGGAGGGAGAGGGGGGGAATTGGGCCTCCGGCCACCTGCACTCACCAAGCGGAACGCAGAGGTAAACCTCTACTTTACGCTGGTATTCTGTGAGGTCGTGGTACCACCTCGGTTCGAGCCGGCCCATCCGTGCGTCAGCTAAAGCTGCCGCGTGGCTCTACCATTGTTAAAATAATAATATAGGCACAGCCGGTGATGCTTTACATCATCAGTGCACGTTACTGGTTTGCAACATATTATTGATATGCAGAAGAAACAGCGTAGGTGATAGCTCGTAGCCTTGTAGAACACAAGCATAAATAGGCTTGTAAGGGAGCATGCATCTTCTACTACGACTTTGTTGCTCCAATCTGCAAGAAAACTACTGATCCAGTTGTATAAATTCTTTAGAAGCCCATAGGAGTGTGCCAAACCCGAACGAAGGCCTTCGCTATGTCCAATCTAACGGCAAGGTTCTCCCTCTCTACGCCGATTTAGGAGTCAAGTAAGTCAGAAGATCACTAGCTGAGCAACCCCGACGGAAATCGTACTGGCGGTCACTTTTCAGTTGGTGATCCTCAACCTCATGAGCTGGTAGTTTACAATGGTTTTAATTATTTTGGAGAACAAGTTGGATAGGTCTGAGCGGTCGATTTTCGGTTATTTTTTAGAGATCTGGTGCACTAAAGCTGTCTTGTTTGAGTTCGGGACTACGCCTAGGTAAAAAGAGTTTTAGAAAAGACATGTTACGACCTGTGCCAACTAGGGAGCACGCGTCTTCAGCACAAAGGGAGGAACTCCCATCAGGCCCACTCGACTTGACGTCTAGGGAGAGTAGTACTATGCGCACCGAGCGCTGTGTAAACCGTATTCTACCGACCTGAAGGCGAAATTATACTTATTTTTAACAGCGCTGGTGAAGCACTCCTATTAAAGCGCGATGCAACTTTATAGGAGCGACCAAACGAGGATGATAAAATAAAGAGTTCTACTCCCTGAAGTACCACATCAGCGACAGAATCACGTTGGGATCATCAGGAGAGCAGCATACCCGCTTCTGTCCTTGTCCTGTCCTTGTCCAGGGAAGGATGCAAAAAAAGACCGCATCCTGTGCCAACCGGCCGACCTATAGTGCCAAACATGGCGGCGATCTGCAAAACGCAAACGCGATGGGAGTGTGAGTGACACCATAATCCGGATCTGATAATCAGGATCCAATCCAGTCCATTGAGCTAAGAGGGGCGTTGACGGAGACCTGATATTCCTCCGGATTAGAGGTCAGCAGAAGATCCAACAGGGAAGGTTCAAGATCCTCCACATCTAGAATCCGCGTAGGCGAAGTAACCATTTGTGTCGAACCATATGCCAAGGCAAGGACATAAACTTCCTGCATGATTGGTTAGACGAGAACCAAGCCATTCAGCGTGTTAAAATCCCCAAGGATCACGATCTCTGCAGATGGGACCTGTTGTAGCACGGAGTCTGCAGCGATTTGGACGCGTTCTATGAATTAGTCTGATTACCTATAGAGGCACCCGTAGAAGCGAGAATGACCGCTGTCGCTGACCTTCAAGACTGCCGAAGCGTCGAGAACAGATGTCCCCTCTGACGTATACGCAAACTCCAGCAGATAGGAGAGAAGTATCGACCGGAAAGACACCTGCGTCTTGGTTAGAAAGAGCATGGCCGTCTTCGCCATCTTCAAATGGTGCCTGGTTGACTTTGTTAACGTTCGAATGAAATCCTCTGATGTTGCAGAAATTCACGGATAGCATGGTCACCTTTATCTTATTGCTCTACTTGCCACGAGCAGTATTAGTCTTGTGCGGAGTTTCGCCCCCGCCCCCTCACTCCCCAGGATACGCGAGGCAGCCTGAGCACCCGCGCTAAGTAAGAGTAGGGTAGCTTGGGCGTAGATGCTCAGCCAGGGATTATCCAATACCAGGGGTGCTGGTACCCTCCTGGGATGGATTCTTATATAATTACGAGTACACTACATGTCTTACCAGGTCGGTTGGTTACCACTCCTAGTCTGGTCCACCCGTGCGACAGCAAAAGCTGCCGTGTGGCTCTTCCACTGTTATGTTGCCTGTCTATATTATTAACTTAATTTACTTCGTCATTGTTTATGCTTTACACATAATAATTAGTAGTAAGTACCTTTGCTTCATTATGCCCTGCAGTGGGCGACATATTACTGATTATGAAATAGTTTTGCACCTTTAAAGTATTTAGTTTAGTTTAAATAGTACCCCAATTTCATTTTTGCCCCGGGGCTCTTGGTTTACATAGCTACGCCACTGTGGTCAACATAGGCCACAATCTCTCACAATTTGCCTTACAGGGAGGATATTTGCCATAGATGCCTTGCTTGGCAGGGCTGTGCGCAACCGCAATTGTATCAAGAAAATCATGTTTCATTCTCCCTCTGTCGCCTTTTAATGACACCCACCACCACATATGACATGGAGTAGTGAATTCTCTTCGGCTGCAGATATGGGTGCAGGAGTGTTGAAGAGCTTATTTGTAGAATTAGTTTTTTTTTAACCTAATATAATTCAGCGTTTGGCCGATTCCTCACCTGAAGGTAAGAAGATGATGAAGTTAAAGAAGGTATTAACGAGAAAAACAACAAAGAGACCCGCTAAACATTTATTGCCTGGTGGTGAAAAAAATCCGATTCTTACGCACATCAAAATATATATATATATATATGCCGATATTGCTGGCTGCTTTGCACCCGTGCTCGAGAATACGCTTAATTTCTAGACAGGTGCCTAAGAGTTTTATTGCCGACTGGTTAGCTCGAACGACTGTTTCCATGTAAGTACGTTCATGGGTTTCGACAGTATTTGGGAATGTTAACAGTGTAGCCCGAATAGGCAAAAATACGACATCTCCGCCGCTAAGCAAAAAAAAACCCAGTGGTATCAGGGTTCTGTCACTCGCTCAAGGTCTCGCGTTATATACCTACCGGCTAGCATAATCCCGCGAGTACAAGTATCAGAGGGGTGCCGCACGCTTTAAAGATATAATTTAAATTTTAAATTTAATTTTTAAAAGAAATTACAGATTTATTAAATAAATAAAATTATCATAATATCTGATCCATTCATTATTTCAAAACTTACCTACCGATTTTAATTAAATTATTGGCGTTTAGGCCATCTAGCGTCTATTTTACGTAATACTGTCGCCTTGAGAGTCAAGTGTCAACCAATTTGTTCGATAAAATAACCTATAATATAATGAAGTAGTAGATGACGCATTAAAAAGGAATAAGTACATTCAAATTAGGCTCTACTCAATTAAGCTTAAGGACATTTATTTGCTATAAAATTTAACAATAGTCTACTTGACAACATTGAAAATATAATACAAATTGTGGTCATTCTAACAGATAATAGCGTAAAAAATATATTTTACTTTATTTTTATTAACTAAAATATGTCTATTTTATGCAAAATAAACGAAAATAAAACATAATAATATTTTAAATTTTAACTTTGACGGGAACGCCCTGAGACTGGTTGCCAGTCTGGTAACGTCACACACGTGTAAACAAACGCGTTGTGTTTTTGGGTGCTATATTCGATCTTTGAGCTATTTCTGAAACAGGTTTTTGATAAATCTTATAACTAACGGCATAAATATTAGTTTTGAATCTCAACATGGAGTCTCAATTTTGTGCGAGCCGATAACTGCAACCTACCTAAGATAGACGGATTTATTATATGCAGTTGCAAATTTGTTTAAGAATAACAGCTGCTGTGCTGCGAAACATAAGAATGTGAAAACAGCAGTGTAAGTACCACGTAGGAATTATTTATTTACAAACCTTTATGTATGATCATTATTCAGTTTTGTAAAATCTCATTTTAGGTTATGTTGATATACTTAGCACTTTAACATTATTGCCCATATAACAAGTGAAGTATCTATATTATGTTTGACAAGACAATATACATTACATGACGGCATAAAAAATATAAAACATTTGAAACCGTACAGTGAACCTTGTAGGGTTTGGTTGGAAAGGATCCTTTCCAACTAGTGTTGTAATTAGATTTCACTATGTAACAACGCGTGATAATTTGCGGGGTGAGGGGATGTTCAGCCCCGCCCGCTTTACTATCTACATCTACCGATAAATAGCAAAACTACTCGAATCGTTCCATATCGATGTTGCAATGTAGTTTAGCTACCTTGACGAGAGATTGCGGCCCGTTCACAAAATGATTATAAAGTATAAAAATAATATTTTGGCAATTACAATTTCTTTATGTCTGAATGCAAAACAAATTTCAGCACCTTCGTATGATTATTTTACCAATACTGAGCTCTACGTACCTTTATATTTTTAGTTCACACAGTGTCGAATATATTTAATTATATTTGAAAGCCGACGCAAAGAGATTTTTCTAGAACTATTTTGATAAATTAGGTGTAAAATTAGTTACAAATGAAATGTGATGCCATCCATAGCATCAGAACGTCTATCTGAGTAGTTTTTACACGATAAAACACAACACATCATCCTTTTCTTCTTAATACTACGAAAATACACCGATTTGCTGACAGTATACTAACTAAAGCCACGCCCACTATAATGACGTCAGGACCTAATTAGAGTCACAGTTGCTTATGCCGTCTCCTCTTTGTATTTGCTTCATGCATATGTCATATTGTCATATGGCCAGTGCCATTACAGAATCAACCTTATGACGCAGTTTTGAAAATTTAAACTTTAACTTTGATTTTTATTGGTAATACAGTAGATCTCCCAGAAATATCAATGTAGTGTGCTTATTATGTAATAAAGAATCATTTAAAATGGTTTTCCAAAATTAGTCAAATAGCCTAATCATAAATTAAAATATCTTTTGAAGTGTTCTTATTATTTTTATTTTAACAGATAGAAAATATAATTTTAACTTGGAGTAGTCTGCTAAACTAAAAATTAAAATTTCGGTCCCCCACCAATGTGGTGAGGAAAAACAAGAAAAATAAATTTAAAAAGAACTAAATACAGTGTATACATATGTGTTATGTAACTTAATACAATAAAAATGCAAACTAACTTTAATCACTTCGTGAGTAAAATGCTTAAAAATTTTAAGCAATGGGTCTGACAAACGTTTTTACTTCACATGGGAAATAAATCTACAAAATAATACGAGAAAAACTGTGTTTTTACTTTTTTCATATCTTAAAAATTGGCTGCGATAGTAACGATCAAAGTGCGTGTTTCCGAACGAAGATTTTTAAAAACGCGGGCCGGCGCTCACTAGATGATGACGTCACACCCCCGCTCATACAACAATCGCGCTCTCGTCTGCATGCTGCTGCGCAGTAAAAATCAGAATTTTAAAGTTATCTGTGGTAAAAATGGGAAAAAAATACTATATTTTGCCTCAGTGCTTCAATGCAACAGTTAAAACACCTGATAAACTCTTTTGTTATGTGCCTGAGGACCCAAAAATGAGGAAAAGGTAGATGACAGCCGTAAAAAGAGTCGATTCAATAGGCCCTAAAACTAAAGCGGACTGCTGTGAAGACGATTTCGATGAATATATTTTTGTAAGTATTTAAAAAAAAAATACTAGTAATGCTATTAAACTTTACTAATATTCCCTTTAACCACTTCTGGAAGCTTAAAATGCTTGTGTTAGAAGTGGTTCACAACAGTAGTCGCATGGCGGATTCGAACCCACGACCTTTCGTGTTCGCGGTCCGCGTCCTGCCATTAGGCTACTGACGCTTCGAAATAATAAGCTTATCCTTCTTCTCTACCTATCTGTTCACGCCCTGAGTTGCCCCGACAAAGGTTGACTGGGCTAGGGCCCATCAGTAAATCAATCGACGGGCATCAGAGGACGGGGCCCAACGGCCTATGGATAAATGTACAAAAAAACGGCTGACAAATAAGCAAGCACTTACCTATTTCCGGAGGTAGGGTTGACCACAGGGTACCAGTCAGGTGATAAGTGAGGTGCATGTAAGTAGTGTGTAGTAGTGTTTATATGTGTGACCTGACTTAAGCGAGGTGATCGAGCAGCGGCCTGATCCGATGCAGTCCCACGATGTGGTATCACTCCAGCGGACGTCACCAATGCAAAACTGCTGACTTCATTTCACTATTTCAGTTTATCAACTTTATTGTACACTATTTCAATCTATCCACTTTATTGTACATTTAATTAACTTCAAACTCCAGGATAAGCCTCGTTAATCGTACTCAAACACGTGACACACGGCACAACTAATGAACGGTCGTTCAAAGTTCAACTGCCATTTTCACTTAGCAACAAAATTATAACCACCCGTACGAACGCGATCTCTTCTCAAGTCACAAGGTTCAGCGTTCCAAACAACAAACTAAATTCTTTCGTACGATATTAACCGGCCACACAAGCAAATTAAATATTGCCAATGCATTTCAAAATGCAATCACTATAAATGCGCTTCAAATGCAATCACTATACAAATTGACGTAAATTAACGACACCTATTAGAGGCTTCCTTTTACACGCGACCTCGCAGTTCTACTAGCTTAACTGCAATCTATAATCTAATACGAACGCGGTATCCTAGCAGGTCACAAATTTTTTGCGTTTTAACCGACAAGGAACAATGTCTCCGTACTATATCAATCAACTCAAAGCGGCCTCGTTATCGCTTGAACTTAAGAAACGGACAACTCAAATTAATAGGCTGTCATTACGCGACCACGCCGTGCAACCGAGATAGCAGACTGTCCCGTGGCGCGAGACGCCTCGGCCAACTCCAGCCGCGCGCGAACGTCAGATCGGTCGAATGCACCGCGCCGAGCGCCCTCTGGCGTCAATTCTTAAAATTAGCGTTTGGCGCGAACACTATCCTTGCCCTACTAAACATACCTACTTGTCTACTTTGACTGTTTAGATAGATAGGTATCTTGCCAAAGTTGCCAACTACCTGACACCTAGTAGCAGCGCAGTGCAGTGCTCCTCAACCGACTGTATTGGCGGGTCGCAAAATACACATATGGCAAAATATACATAAATATATATTTTCTTCCTACTACAAAATCAAACTCGCGGCCCGATTTCCAAAGTATCAAACTCGCGGCCTGCATTTATCCTTAGTTTTCGTTGTATTTTTAACGATAGTAACGTACATACATTAAACACGGTTTTTATTTAGGTTTTCGAAACGTACTTAATAATAAAATAAATAATCTTTAAATTTTATTATTTCTAAAAGATTGTTCTAGAACAATTATTTTTATTGTAATAAGCGCCCTCTGTTATCCAGTAATCGTCACTATTTAGTCACCAATGTTAAAATTAGTGATTGACGACATTTATCGATTGAGATTATCGATAAAAAAATATATAGAGTGCCGATTTAATACTTTACAATATTTAAGGAGGTAAAACAGTCAACGATATTGTACTCATACCAACAAAAATGAGTATCATAATATACCAGCTATGCTAAGTAGCCTACTTTATACCTACTACCAAGGGTGGGAAATTTATTTTAGGCATTCTGTGTTGCTTATGAGCATGCTGGGGATACTTGCTGTGTTGATGTTTAGCAATACAGCAAGTCTTCTCTTTTACATACCAGGCTTCATTGTCTGGTGATTTTACACCGGGCTTCATTGTCTGATGGTTTTCAAGTACAAAACCATTATAGATCCTCGCTTACAGTAATAGGAGAGGGCTATAGGTTTCTTACATTAACAACAATTTGTACTGTTAAAGATTTTAGATGCAAGAAGTTGTAGGTTAAGCCTGAGTTAGAAAATAAGGTAGAAACTTAAAATAACAATTTTTATTGATGTGGGTAGTGTCTTTATGTACTGCAGCTCATGAAACGTGAAAAATCGTGAAACGGCTTTAAAGTTCAGTGATTTCCTAAAATATTTTAGATTTGAAGTGTATTTTTGTAATAGAAACGAATTTAAAAACATAGAGGCGCTCTCTTATTGGATTTGGCGTTTCTCGATGTGTCTTTAACGCTGACCGATCAATCATATGCTATTATTATAGCAGCTAATGGACCGAGTGACGTCATCCAAGATGCCACCAAGGTGTATATACCTTAGTTATTGGAAATTAAATATTTTATTTCATGACACTAAAGGGGCGTAAAAAGTTAATATGATTTTTATTCGTGTGATATCATGTATATTCCCTATTATATATATATATATATATATATATATATATATATATATATATATATATAACAATCATGTATATTCACTATTATTATAACAAAAAGCGTTTCAAACTTAGTAATCTTCAACAACATAATCGATACTTTGATATCGAGACAGTAACATTCCTAAAACGACGTTATAGATATTAGCGTCACCTACTGGGGAATAGCTAAATGTTTTATTCAAATTCAAATTGTTTATTGCATGTCACATTACAAATATAAGATGTTACATTTGATAGGTATACATGTGACGCCCTGCAAGGGCATAGCAGCACTAGAGGACTAACTATTTTTGTATAATCTAACTTTTAAACATAAATTATAAAATATCGTATCGTCAACATTCAATATTATTCTATATAAATTACTTAAATTAGAAATATAATATAGTCGAAGTATTCTTTCTTTGTCATTATTTATCGTCAAAAAATTCTTTCAAAGTATAATAACATTTATTAATAAGGAATGTTTTTAATTTTTTATTAAATTGCGCAGGGTTTTCTAGGATTTATATAGAATTCGGTAAATGGTTATAAATCTTTATTGACATAACGTGGGGGCTAGTCGAAACTAATTTTAGTTTGGAGAAGGGTATCCTACGCTTATATAAATTTCTATTATTTCTTTTAGTTATTGTACTAGGTGAGTACAATTTTGGGTGTTTCCTGACGAATTTACAAGACTCGAGGATGTAGATAGATGTAAGTGTTAGTATTTTATATTTAATGAAGTGAGCTTTACATGATTCCATTTGGTCTAAATTCGTTAATATTCGTAGACACTTCTTTTGTAATATAAATCATTTGTTTACATCACAAGAGTTTCCCCACAATACGATGCCATAGGAGAGTACCGAATGAGCATGTGCATAGTAAGCCGCAAGGGCAGTCTTAAAATCTGTCACACGTTTGAGGTATTGTAGAGCGTAAATAAAAGAGGATATTTTTTTTACAATTTTTTGTATGTGCTGTTTCCAACTCAAATGTGTATCCAGGTCTATTCCTAACAAAGTAGCAGAGTTAACAGTTTCTAGTTTTGTGTTTTTATAGCTATAAGATATTTGTAAAGCAGTTTTTTGGTAGGGTTTAAATTGAATAATTTTAGTTTTATTAAGGTTAAGTTGTAGATTATGTAATTATAGCCAGTTAGTAATTTTATCTAATGTATAGTTCAATTTTGTTGTTAAATCCGTGGAATTAGTGCAAGAGATTAAGATGGAGATGTTATCGGCAAAGAGCACGCATAGATCGTCCAGTATGTTTGGGAGATTATTTATGTAAACAAGAAATAAAATGCATCCCAAAACGCTACCTTGTGGGATAGAACCAGTAATGACAGTTGCATCAGATCTAACATGTGTAATTTTGCCAGTCTCGAAATCGGTATTTTCAATTTCTACATATTGAAAGCGGTTATCAAGATAGGATTTAAACCAATTGTGAGCTACTCCTCTAATTCTTGTATGATATAGTTTATCCAATAGTGTTCTATAACAAACTCTGTCATAGGCTTTACTCATATCGAGCAAGAGGCCTACTGCGAATTTTTTATTGTCGATTTCGTCTAGAATGTCTTTTACGTATTTATAAATTGCTAAGGTGGTAGAGTGGTCTTTTCTAAAGCCATTTTGGTTTTCATGTAAAATTTAAAATTTTTCATAAAATGAACAAAGACGTTTTGCCATGGCCGATTCAAATATTTTAGTCGACGTAGGTAACAGAGCTGTGGGTCGATAATTATTTATGTCAGTAAGTTCACCCTTTTTATGCACGGGTTTAATTAGGGATATTTTGAGGGCATCTGGGAAGACACCTTCTAAAAAAGATTGATTTACTAATATTATATACGGCATTGTTAACAAATCAGCACAGCTTTTTATCAAAGTAGGAGTAATTTCATCATTACCGAATGATGATTTATTTTTGAGATTTTTTATTATGGTATTAATTTCATTAGTTTCTACTGGGCTCAAGAAGAGAGTATTTTCAATGGTTTTTGCTAAATGTGTTCTATTTAACTTACTGTAATTTGAGTGTATATTTCCAATAGATGTCAAAAAAGTATTAAATGAGTTCGCTACTATTTTAGGATCACATTGTTACGGCCTACGGTTGCTCCCTTAAAGGATCCAATCCTCTGGGGCCCATGAGCAGAAGACTTCCCGAGCAAACGTAGGTCGGGCCTCAATGTGGCCACGTGGAAATTCCTAATTACAATAAACCAGATGGGAGGACGTTAGAAGGACATAGTACTTACCATTATCCGAAACTAACTTCGCACCAAGGCTTGGGCAGGCCGTGAGTGTGTGTAATAGTGGATGGAGAGTAGTGTACAGTGAGGGGTGAATGTGTGGGGCCTTGTCAAGCATAGGCGACCAGCTGCTGCCGAGTTCCAGGCTGCTCCAAAATGCTGCCACACTGCTTCAGACTGCTTCGGCGCCGGACCACAGTCACTTTCTTCTTTCGTCACGATGACAGTCAATTAACTCTATTGTACGATTAACTAACTTACAGAAGCCACTAACTATCGCGGGGTATAAGGTTACCGCACAAAACACACACGGAGCCTCTGGACCAAAGGTCGCTACCGTTTCGCGTTGCAACAGTTAGTTCTAGAATGTCAGAGGCCGCACTAGCTAATATTGTCGAATGCACTTATACCGATTCTGAGTCGGACCCAATAAGTCCCGGGGAAGCTCTCCAGTAGGGATACGCGCCACAAAATTCCTAGACCGTATTTTTACTGTCCGCGCTTAATTATTCCGAGTTCCCGCGCTTAATTGGCAGCGTGCCAATCGTGAGCACTGCCTAAGGACGACTGACTGCCCTTGGGCGTTTTTCGCACGACCGAAAGTCAAACCGGTATGAATGCACCGCGCCGAGCGCCCTCTCGCGTCAATCCTTGAAAGTGTTTTGCGTCCGTAAACCCCCGTCCCGGACATAAGAATTTAGGTCCGCGAGCAAACCGGTCAGCGGGACAAGGTCGCGAAGGCAAGTTGCAAGACCGAATCTACAACCAAACTAGGCCCCCTTAGGCACCCCATCAGATCTTGCAACCCTAACCAGCGCCTCAAAAAATAGCCCTAATGTGGCAAGCCGGAGGGTCAGCCTCCACTGGATGCCCCTCCTGGGCATCGCAGCACTTTAACATGTCCTGTACTGGACAGAAGTCCGACGACCTCTTTCAACACCTATCTGTGCCCCTATGATTAGTTCCGCAATCCGACCGGATCAGCTCTGCAAACAGCGACGCGACACGAAGCGGCCCCGAGCGGCCTCCTAAGCTTCAGTGCAGAGAGCACCCACAAATTCCACATGAACGTCGTCTGAGGCCGTCGGCAACTGAACATTTTGACAAGTGGACTGTTGACGGCTTAAGGCTCAGTGGAGGTGGCCGTGGTGGGAGCTAAGGCGGCCGCTAGCCAGGGCCGCCTCCATCAAATGGGGAACAGTGGTACACCAGTCGCGGCCACTCAGCTAACGGGAGTGAGAAGGGTCCAGAGGACCGATGAGTGGCCGTGAAGTTCCTTTCCACACGCTTAGGGGGGGTGATGACACCCCCGCCCCTGGGGAAATTACCCCCCGACTGGTCGGGGGAGGGACCCCTTTCAAACTTAGGGGCCTGATGGCTGGCCGGCGGGCGCCGAGAGTCGCCCGGCAGAGGGCGTGGCTGAGCGCCCCCGCCCGTGGGGGTCGAGGGCCTGGCAGAGCCCCGAGAGGAGACGCCGTTCGCACTCAGGCACAAAACGGCATGATGATTGCCCTGGCAATGCAGACAGGGCCGCCGATGCGGACAGTCTCACTGGAGGTGTCCTCCCAAACATGAGCAGCACCAGCGGCGCTCCTTGGCGATAGTTCGCCTCGCTGGAACCGGCTTACCTAATAATTTCGGGCACGACGTTACCCGATGATCAGATGCTCGACAATAGGAGCAGGGGGGGTTGACGACGACTTGCCTGGAGGATTCAGCCTCTCACTGTGCACGGCTCGTAAGTCGTCAACGGTGCCCGCCGCGCTCTCTATCTGCCGGCACTGCTCCTCCAAAAACCGCAGCAGGTCATAGAAGGGCGGAATATAGGAGGCCTCGTCCCCGCCGTACCCCTCCTCAAAATGGATTCGAAGGTCGAGAGGTAGACGGGACAGCACGATGCGGAGCAACAAAAAAGCCCATTCGCCCACTGGTAAACCCAGCCGCCTCAACGTATTACAGGCCACCAAGACTGGATCCAACAGGTCCGGACGCAGTCTGGCCCGGTCACTAAGCAGCGGGAGGCTTAGAAGCTGCTTAACATGTTCGTCCGCAATTCGCCGTACGTTGGCGTATCTTCTGGCTAGGAGGTCCCGAGCAGTCTGGTAGGCGTCGTCCGACAATCTTAAGGGGCCGACGACGCCCAGGGCCTCCCCCTCCAGTGAGGAGGGGGAGGCCCTGGACGGTACACCATCTTTTGGCTCGGGGTCAAGTCACTCCGGGCGTCCACTAGGCTGTCGAAAAGACCAACGAAGGTCAGCCATTCGGAAAGGACCCCGGAGAACTTTGGCAGGTCCAGAGTTGGGAGTCGTCCCAACAGCTCCGGCTGAAGCTGCTTCAGAGAGGACTCGAACAGGTCACTCATCCGAGCTTCACGCGCCTCCTCGGCATACCTGCCTTCAGCCTCGATCAACTCGTCCGTGAGCCACAAGAACTGCTCATAGTCCGCGAAGCAGGAGTCCAGGACTCCCTTCTCCACATCCGAATCCTCGAGCTCAGCGTAAGCCACCTCCACTGCGGCCCTTCGAGCATCCACCTGCTCGAACTGCTTCATCAAGTTATGGACCCTATCCGGTCGACCTATCAAAGCATGGGCGCTTGTGGCCCAGCGTAGCTCAGTCCGCAAACAACGGATCAGTAGCTTGGGCGATGTCATCACTATTAAATGCAAATTACGACGCGGCTTGAGCACGGATTACAAAGATAACAAACAAAAAATACAACAAAAATTAACAGTTAATAAATGCAGTTCCTATCAAATCGCGTTGAATAGAAATTACACAAATACGAATTACTACGTATCAACCAAATACAAGTTAGCACAAAAGAAGAGACACAAATCAAATTAACAAATAAGAAATACTAGTGCGATCAAATCAAGTTAAATTCAAATTGCGCAAATACAATTACTACTCTTTAGTTCAAATACAAATTACAGTATAAACGAAGATACACATCACAGTCGATCAACAAAAAATGCCTAGCTCGGAAATCCACCCTTCGATAAGTAATCCACTACAACTATCCGACAACGATAATTAACCGATTACGTAAAAATAACCATCTACCTACATGACGTATATCTCTAGAAAAACTCCCGCTTGCGCAACCTAGGGCGCGGCTTTTCAAACTACCTACTAACCAAAAAAAAAAGGCAAGCAACAAACAACAAAGGGAAATAATTCTATTATTACGTACAAAAAAATATTTTTACGTATTACGGACGGGCGTGATTGTAGATACAAATTAAACCAATCAAACCAACGCTCCCTGCCACCAGATTTGTTCAATTTTTGTCAAACACTATGGTCGGGATCGACCGGGGAATCGAACCTGGAACCACGCTCTGCTACCAGTTTGTTACGGCCTACGGCTGCTCCCTTAAAGGATCCAATCCTCTGGGGCCCATGAGCAGAAGACTTTCCGAGCAAATGTAGGTCGGGCCTCAATGTGGCCACGTGGAAATTCCTAATTACAATAAACCAGATGGGAGGACGTTAGAAGGACATAGTACTTACCATTATCCGAAGCTAACTTCGCACCAAGGCTTGGGCAGGCCGTGAGTGTGTGTAATAGTGGATGGAGAGTAGTGTACAGTGAGGGGTGAATGTGTGGGGCCTTGTCAAGCATAGGCGACCAGCTGCTGCCGAGTTCCAGGCTGCTCCAAAATGCTGCCACACTGCTTCAGACTGCTTCGGCGCCGGACCACAGTCACTTTCTTCTTTCGTCACGATGACAGTCAATTAACTCTATCGTACGATTAACTAACTTACAGAAGCCACTAACTATCGCGGGGTATAAGGTTACCGCACAAAACACACACGGAGCCTCTGGACCAAAGGTCGCTACCGTTTCGCGTTGCAACAGTTAGTTCTAGAATGTCAGAGGCCGCACTAGCTAATATTGTCGAATGCACTTATACCGATTCTGAGTCGGACCCAATAAGTCCCGGGGAAGCTCTCCAGTAGGGATACGCGCCACAAAATTCCTAGACCGTATTTTTACTGTCCGCGCTTAATTATTCCGAGTTCCCGCGCTTAATTGGCAGCGTGCCAATCGTGAGCACTGCCTAAGGACGACTGACTGCCCTTGAGCGTTTTTCGCACGACCGAAAGTCAAACCGGTATGAATGCACCGCGCCGAGCGCCCTCTCGCGTCAATCCTTGAAAGTGTTTTGCGCGAACACACATAATAAACGTTTATCTGGTGTTTTGAGTTTCACATTTCTATATTTTCTTGTATTTTTGTTTGTCTATTATTTATAATCTGCCACATAGTTTTAGTTTTATTTTGAGAATTTTCGTATTTATATTTGTTACATAATTTTTTGGATATATTGATGGCTTTTTTTAATATTTTACAATAGTGTTTATAGTGATATTTAACATTTTTATTTTTGGTTTTACAAACCAATAGCTTTAAAAATCTTTTATATTGACACGATGTCTTTAATCCTACTGTTAAATAATTTTTCTTTGGTGTATTTTTTATTTTTAATAGTATTTTTGGTATACATTTATTTAAAGCTCTTTGTAAGATTTCACTAAATATACTATAATTTTCATTTACATTTTTATTAGGTTTGAGTATGTCATTCCAATTTATATTGGAAATTTCATTTTTGAATTTAGATATATTTAAATCGTTGTATATTCGTTTATATAATAAAAATTGCTTTAGGTTTTGTGTTGAAGAGGGTATAGAAATTAATAAACTACTGTGATCTGAAAGACCAAATTGATGGACAGCTATTTTCATATCGTTTAATTTAAAATTAATGAATAGTAAGTCAATGCATGTGGAACTGTTTGGTGTAATTCTGGTGGGTTGTTTAATTTTTTGGTGGAAGTTATACGATAGAATTAAATTAGCCTATTTTTTTCGCTATTATTTGTTAGGAAGTCCACGTTAAAGTCACCGCCTATGATAATATTCTTAGAATAATCTTTTTTTGAGATAAGATTCAAGAGTTTTTCTAGACATGAATAGAATACTTCGATTTCCCTTTTGCTATTAGGCCAATAGAGGTTAACAATTAACAGGTTTAAAGAGATTTCAGTAGCACATATTTCAAAAATAATTTCAGTGGACAACGAAGATATATCTGTTCGTTCGTAATATTCTAATGTATTTTTTATTAGTATACATACACCACCACCGTTATGCCCCTCCCTGCAGAAAAATGAGCTTATTAATAAGTGCTTAGCGTTGTTTTGCTATTTTTAGCTAGAAAGCGCCACACGCGCACTAGCTCAAAGTTTTTGTATATAAATGTTCCTAATGCCCGCTCCGTATACCTATATATTTAAATCTCTTTGCAAAGTACTTAGGTATTACTTCTGTAGTCAAATTATTACTCAATTATTTTTTCGCTATAAGTACCTATCTAACAAAAATTAAATAAATTTTCCTTTCATTATCCTTCGGTAACTCAAAAAATGATATATGTGAATCCTTTTAATTGCTCACTAAGCATCCATCCCCGCAACAATTATAGTAGGAACGCCGTTTTGCCATTATAATTTATCAAATAGATAGGTAATATGCATATATATTATTCTTAAATTATAATAAAACTTTTTCAACTATTACCACAATTAAATACTATAACCTACAATTAAATTTTCTAAACTAAACAAAAACTATTTCGATGAGTATTTAAACAAGTATTTACAGAAAATTATTTACGTAAACAGCGTTAAAAAAACTTTAACATTCCATCGTATAGAGCGCGCTAGCCCTGACTGCGATCTACCCCTGGGGTAGCTCGCGATTGTAGGTAATTACACGCAGGTAGCAAGAGTAACAGAGGCCTGCTTCTGGGAGGGCTTAGGGGAGAGATGCCTTATTGATTGTTGCTCCTCATCTCTTTTTTGCTTTCTTTTGAAATTCCCATTGAAATCAATTTAAAAATATCTGCCTTGCTTCATTACACAGTTACTGCTGAGGGTGTTGTGTAGTATCAGAAATAAAACAACCAAAAGCCTTTAATACATAAATTTAATTTCAAAAGTTATGTAGTCATTCAATGTAAATAGTGGAATATTTCTAAGTAAAGGAAAGCTAAGCATCTTATAAAAATATTTTATACTTTGAAAACAGGACATAACAGATATTGGGCAAGTGATTGTGTATTAAAATTCACACACATCGTATATTTGAATTTACAATTTTGCTATTCAGTTCAACAAGTATAATATACATAATATACAAGTGATTTATTATCATATTCCTTGCGATAAACAACTTCATAATATTATATAGATAGACACTGTAACTACTTAATATGCTTTGGAATGCTGTTAAGACACAAAAGTTGAAATATTCCGTGCTCTTGCATTTGTGAAAATCAAATTACACAGCCTTTTCCTATATTTATATAATCAAAGGTTAAGATAAGACGGATTAAGCATGTTACACATTTATATTATGCAAAATGCCGTACACATAAAGAGAATAAGTGTTTTAATCGCCCACTAAATAATGTTCTACAAGTTTTCAAAAAATAAATAATTTCAAGGATTTTAAAACTGCATGACAGGTATCTTGAGATTAATAATTATAAAAAAAAATTACATTAGAAACATGTACACAAAAGAATGTTTTAATGCGAATCGGTAACTATTTAGCACAAGATGCGATATCAACTGAATACTGGACTCGCAATACGATACTGAAGTGCTTAGCTTAAGTACTTAAAGAATAAAGTAGTCACACTAAACAAATAAGACCCAAAACACAATAATCTAAAACGATTTCTAACAATTATTGTGGGGTTTATAAATGCTGGTCCGTTTAATAAATGATCCCTTAATACTGAAGGGATGAAATCCATTGCAAGGGTGGTACAGTTGCTTTTCATAGCAAGGAATTTATAGACAGTAGGGTGACAAGATATTTGACTGTTTACAAGAATTATTACAAAATTTATTTCTTACCCGTTCATATCAATAGTGTCGTTTAACTCTAACTAAATAAGTGAATATGTCAAATTAAAATTAAGAAAAAATTAAATTTCATGACAGATTTCAAAATTGTTCAATGATTTAAACCGTAACAGTCAGATACCTTATCTCGGGGACTGTTGGCGAAGGTTCTGCTGCGAAGCTGGAGTCGAAGCTGGTGTGGAGTGTGCGTGCGCGTGCAGTGGGGCGTGCGCACTAGGGCAGCGCCTTGTGCTCTGGCACGGTGGGCGCGCTGGGCGACGCCGCGCCGCTGGTCGCGCGGCTCGCGTCGCGCAGCGCCTCGTCGAAGCTCTGCGTCGAGTTCGAGCGCGACGCCACTTTACCCTTAACGTACAAATTATTATGCACCTTCATTTTGAATTCAATTCCAATGCTAATGCAAAAAAAAACGTTCGAAAGATCGGGGTGTGGCGATATTGTAGACGCAGAGTGTTTTACATTAATACGTGTACGTAACGAAACGACTTGGCCAACCTACCAATAATATTTGCCAACGTCAAAACTCGTTTGCCCCCTCTGCTATAAAAAAAAAACTATATCAATGTGTCAAGTAAATGTTGCCCAAACATTTGCGCAAAAAAAGTTACTCTGTCCTGTTTCTTTGTTGTTTTATGGTGTAACTTACTTTAACGCTACAAAACACAATACAAAAACACCTGATCCATCAACTTCCTGCATGTTACAAAACTAGTAGATGGAGTGACTACTTGGGGGCCATCCTAAATTTCGCTTACCGGTGCGAGAATAAAACCTTAATCTGTGTAGTCCTAGTGGTCCACATCGTTCTCGCACATACCAGATTTGTAGACCCCTCAGATCAATTATTTTTTTAAATGTTATTTATAAGAATTATACAAAAGTTATATCCTAAAATTTATTTCAAATTACGACATTTCGCCAGCACCAATGAATAAATTTGGAGAGAACTACGTTAACATCGCAGGTCGATGTAGTACTTAACAAATCGTGTAGATGGCGCTGTTACAAAATTATTTCATTTGTAAAATTATTTTTACCACATTTCTACCTTAAAGTTGTCAAGTTATTTGAAAACCTCTAAAATGTGAAATTTTCACCTATTGATTAAAATACTATGTTTTGTTATTGTTTTTTTACTAATTAAACACTTCTGTAACACGGTTTGTCAAGTATTACGTCGACCTGCGATGCCGACGTAGTTTATTCAATCGCGCTGTTATTAATGCCGCATAGATTCCATACATTAGTTGACAGGACCTTGTTTTGAGAATCAAAAAAATATATTATTGACCTTGGACTGACTACGGGTATGACGGAGTTGGTCCGATACAATGTCGGGATCTGAGAGGTTAAGAACCCTTCCTTTCGCATCGGTTGTTGGTTTTTTGAGCTACATGACCGGCATATAGCCACCTCAGATTCAAACTTTTTTGTTATTCTGGTTCTACAGCAGATGTCCTCGTTACGAATTTTTTAGTAGCTCAAATTCCTCTTTCCGTAGCTATCTGAGCGACCTTAAGATTCCTCATACAGCCAGGACCACTTCTTAGATCTATATTTCATCACTGGCAGCACTGATTGTACTACCTACACTCTTATTTTCAAGATTTGAGGAATTCGTTACGAAACGCAATTTATTTTGTTACATATTAAATCTATTAATTACATAAAATTAATTTTATTTTTACTTCTTCAGAGAAGTAAATTAGAAGTAAAAAAATTACTTGAGGGATTGATTTTTGATTGAAAGAATTGAGTTTTTATTAGTGAAAGCCCTTACGTATATATATAATGAATTCATAGAAGGTAAACAAAAATTCACATCTTAACATTCTAAAGCTATCTATCATAATATTTACTTTAACGTTCTCGTAAGCAGTGCCGACGCGCTCTTCTATAGAGCGAAATGAATCCGAATTGCGCATCTGGCCAAGCCGGGTGGACACGCCCGCCGTGATGCCCCCCAGGATGGAGGTCGTCTTCTCCGCCGTCGATTTTATCACAGATTCAGTTTTTTGGTATCTGTAGGTGCATAAAAGTAAACACAAAAACTGATTATTATACATGAATATTACTTTAATTTAACGTATTGTATGAATACGTAACTTCTCAGAAAAACACTTCAGGTGATTCAAAACTTCAATGTAATTAACGTTTGAATAAACACCTGAAGCTGATGTGTTTTTGATATCAAATTATATCGAAATTGGTACCAAATATAATAACTTTCCACTGAGAAGTTTTAAGGGTACATATGGCGAAGTTCTCTGAAGCTAGAGATAAATGGCAAGTAAAAACATTCAAAAAGCTAATAAGTAATGATGTAGTGATATCATGTTATTTTTACTAAGAGGATAACAAATAAGAAGGCATAATATGACAGGACATAGTAGTGCCTTCAAGCATGGAAATTAAAAAGTGGTTTAAGAAACATTTTTATACATTAAGAAGGACATTCCAAAGAAGTACAACCCATACTATGAGTTAATAAATATAATGGTGTGTTTTTGATTATTTAGCCAGTTTGGTTATTGTGGAACACGATCTTAAATGGAATGTATATGAAGATAACAAGA
This sequence comes from Parnassius mnemosyne, assembly GCA_963668995.1. Taxonomy (NCBI): domain Eukaryota; kingdom Metazoa; phylum Arthropoda; class Insecta; order Lepidoptera; family Papilionidae; genus Parnassius; species Parnassius mnemosyne. Next base: position 33,629,228 of record CAVLGL010000137.1, on the reverse strand, counting down.
CGCTTCCCGTATGGTACCGTTAAAGGATCTATCACCCTATATCATCCCGTGGGTGTCGTAAGAAGCGAATGTGGAATAAGCCAGAAGGATCTTCAGATGGGTGACGGTATAACGATGTCTTCACTCCAGGAGTAAAATACTCAGACGGGTGATGGGAAGCAGCGTCAATTGCGCCAGAAATTTTGTACTGCGATCCCTAAGCCGCCTCACAAACACGACGTTTAAGGCAAATCAGCTATGTACACTAAAAGAGGCCGGTCCAAACTTACAGGCCGGTGAAGAAGATGATTTGTGTATCATAGCGTTGAAGGTTGGAAAATTTTACAGATAATAAAGAGAACCGAATGTGGCTACAACTTCACCTAGTGCTTACTTCATAGAACTTTAACAAAGGTAGGCAGTGTTATCCACGTGTAAGCCGAGATTTTGATGGAATCGGATCAAAGTCCCTTTATGAAAGGAGAGAGATTTCCGTAATAATTATATCAACAATATTACCTTTGGTTGAATTAACTGAGATATCATATCTACACGTTAGCACTATTTTTTAATACCGCAACTAAAACCAATGATGCCAGATTGCGTAAAGACATCCTATGATCAATCATCCGTAGTATACAATTTTGTTATCTATCTATACATATAATAAAACTGTAAATAGCAGATGTCTGTACATTTTATATTTTTGTAATAAAAGTGATTGAGGGGTACTAAAAATAAGTAATTAAATACATTTCTACCATTTTTAGAATTTTCTGTCTGTCTGTCTGTCTGTCTGTCTGTTTGTTTGTTAACGTATCACGTATAAAGTACTAATTTATATCATAAGAATTGTTAAGGAAATTATAAAGTGTATCTTCGGGTTACATTTAGTCTTTATTTCATTAAAATCAGTTCATTCCATCAAAAGTTATGATAAATATTCTGAAGTATGGGTAGGGAAGTATAGGTACGACTTTGCTCAACCGTGGCTTTGTTTGAGTCATCAAGTGCATTTTAAACTAATATCATATCATAAATCATAGTTAAATTATGTAAAATAATGATATAATTATGTATATCTAAAACGCAGTAAACAAAAGTATTAAAGAGCGTATTAAATACATTATACAAAAATATATTAACCTTATTAACTAAATCTGAAGCACAATAGTTAACCCATTTCTTCGATAGATGGTGGTGTTGTGAGAATGTAATGCAATTGCAATGTGTTTCTTTCCTGTAGATGAGTTTTCATATTTACTGCTAATCTTTATTATATTACTCGCTGCCCTACTGCGTGTTGACAAACTCAATTTATTCTTTACCACCGAGTACTCTATGTGGTAAATCAAATTTTAAAAGAGCTATTAACAATTGCGTTGGTTTTGGCGAGAGTCAAACTTTATTTTTTGCTTACTGTGCAGGCACTGATTTATAAGTTCTCTTGCGTTTTATATAATGTATCAATCGCGTCAATTAATCTCTTTTATTTTTAGAATTGATGTTAGCAGCGCCATCTCTCTTTAAATATATACATATAATAAAAATGATGATAACATGTTGTCTCTTTCTGTACATTGTATATATATTTTGGTGGCTAAAATCATTATTGGGAACTGAAAATAATTAAATAAGAACATTTTATAATTTTTAAAATTGTCTGTCTGTCTATTTGTCTGTTATTATATGAACGCATCACGTCTAAAGTAAACATCTTTTATTTTCAAAGAAATCGTTAAGAAAATCATAAAGCGTATCTTCGAGTTACATTTAATCTTTGTTTTATTAAAATTGGTTAATTCTATCTAAAGTAATGATTATTATTTTGAAATGTAGGTTCGAATTTGTTCAATGGCGCCATAAAATCTCAGAAATAGTAATAAAAAGATTTGTGTGTAAAAAAAAACGTTCCATAATAATTAATATACTTAAAACACAAAAAGAGATTTAAAAAGGATGTTTTCTCACACAAAGGACGTAATAGATGGAGTTGTACAAATTACAAACTTTTCTGAATTGCTGTGTTGAGATTTTTCGCCGATGAATCGTATTGAGACTTACTGAAGAAATTTGTATCCATCGAAGCCATACAACGGAACCCGACCAAAAATAAAAATTTTGCAACGAAATGTCATGATATTGTATTTATAATATACGCAAAATCAGTACTGCCATTTTAGCGCTTTGGGAATTAGATTTAGCGCTTTTTTGGAATGTATAGCGCGCATTTCGAAATTTTAGCACCTAGCTTAATCCAGCGCTTTTTGGTGTATTTAGCACACATTTCAATATTTTAGCGACTAGCGGGTTATTAACTCTTTTATAGCAGCACTGTTAGTCCACATTACCGATAATAATAATAATGACCTTCATTATTTTTTCCCACAAATAGTACATTGCAGTTTATCTTTTTCAAACATATTTTTTCCACAAAACAAAGAGCATGGGAGACGAGTCCAAACTAGGATACTCTGTGCTATGGATCTCCTGGCTTCCCCTTTAGGATGATCAACTTGATTTTTTTACCGACGACTATAAGCGGGGAAATCCCCTTTATTAAAGTTTTCGTTCATGGTTTTGGCAACGCATTTATTTTGCTTTATTCAGTTTCAATCAGTTGCTTAGAGCACAGCTAAGTTAAAAGTTACTTAGAAGTTATAACACAAAGAAACTGTGTAGCAACCGCAATCAGATGCTGACATCTGAAACTAAGTTGCGAAATACATTGCACTTGAAAACAATTAATGACATTTTTATTGTTCGTACAGTACTAACTACTGTTGACAGCAATTGCCATAATTATAAGTCGATGTCCTGCGAAGTATTGATACATCAAAAAAATATTGCCAGAAAAAAAAACTTAATGTTGTTTTCTTTATTATGATTATATAAAAAAACACAAACTTTGTTTGTAGTTAATTTAGCGCGAAATCTAGGGCTTTTTTAAAGCGCTGTTTTCATGAAATCTAGCGCTTTTTGTGTTGTCCTAGAGCTGAATGAGTTTTTTATCTGGCAGCACTGCCCAAAAACCCTCTATTAAGAAGTAACTTTCCTTTCAGTTTTAAGCGCGTTCAGTTCCCAGTTACAGTGAGCGTGTGTTATGCGATGACCGTAAATAAAGCGCAAGGTCAAACTTTACGCGTTGTAGGAGTGTACCTCAGTACTGACTGTTTTGCACATGGCCAACTCTATGTTGCTTTTTCCCGCGTTAGTAGCCCCCGTAACCTTTTTGTGTACACCCCGGCTAAGCCTACTTCTAACGTCGTTTACACAGAAGCTCTATCATAAACGACTTAGAACTTTGATGATAATGATTTATTTAGTTACCACTTATCGATACAGTAATGAAATAAATCGTTTAATATTCTCTTACCTAAACGACAAATTCTTTATGTAAAACCTGTATACGCGAGCTACGCCGCGGGCACAGCTAGTGTATAATATGTACGTAGATACTTTATAATTAGAAATATATATATCGGAAGTATATCGCTTTTGCAGAAAATTGTCCTAAAAAAAATTATTCTTAACGTCCACAAAAATAATCTATTTTATATTGATGAAAGTAACCATACAAATGATTGTCTTTTTTTTAAATGTTCTTTCCAAACTGTGTACAAGCAAATACGTTTTTACTGTGGTACCAAATGTATTCTATCACTCTATAAAAGTAAAAATAAATATTAGTATTTAATAATATTAAAGTGACAAACGCCTTAACAATCCACCACGGTGGTATGTGGATACTGCAGCCTATGACAGCTGCAACTAACTTTCCAATGAAAACTGTGGAAGCGTGGTCACTTATAGGGACTAGATGTATTAGAAATCATATCGCATAGTAAAAACTCAAATAACTAACATATTATAAGTTTAGTCTCTTAGCAATAAAACATTAGTTACTTCAAAGAAAATGTGGTACCTATCATTGATATTAGATAAGACAGATTGGGCCACTTGGGTAACTTATCTGTTTTTGTGTAATAGAAATAAATTCTACGATATAACTTATCGTAAATAGCGATATAAGCTGAATTTATCTAATGATTCACATTTTTTACTTCTAATTTTAATACAATGTCTTAAAATGATTAAGCATTTATAATTATGTGATCAACTAATGTTTCAAGTGCACGTAAAATAGCTCTGCTCTGACTCGAAATCAATCTGGAATTACTCAACTAAAGAACTATTGGCGCCCAAAGTAATGTTTATCGCCAAATTATACATAAGATAGAACCTCCATAATTTTATAATTCTCTAACGTAACACGACACTACCAATGGTATAGTTAGCTTTATATTTTATTTTAATGGAGGACATCGACTCCGAATTATTGATAAATTTAGTTTAGTGCATCTCTCTCAGTTGGTGTGGGATAACACAGTTGAATCTTATAAAGACAAAAGAAAAAATATTAAAGTATAGCATGGAAATATGTGTTATTTTACATAGCTAATTTGAAATAATGTCCCATAATATATAGGTAACTAGCTGTGCCCCGCGGTTTCACCCGCGTCATCACGTGTCGGAGGTGCGCGACATGAACTAGTTCAAGCATTTTATAATTGCAATTAAATATTTTATTTGATAGCAATAGATGGAAAAATTGGCATAATTAATGGAGTACTTTTATCTGTCGGCATATTATGTATGATGTAGAGCGAAGTTAAGTTTTATCCACTTTCCCTCCCCCTCCTGGTTGAGCAGTTCTCGCAGTTCTCACCGGGCGGCTAGGGTTTATGTGACGTTCGCGCGCCCAGCCAAGTATTGAATTATTTTAATTTTACATTATCTCTTAAACTATGCGTCCAAATAACATGGTATAAAGAACAAAGTTTATCTTCATAAAATTGTCTTGATGATGAAGTAACTTTCGTTCGTAAGGATAAATAGGCCATGCCTAATAATAACGCATTTTTCAAAGAATTTTTCAAATCGTACTGGTAGTTCCAGAGATTAGAGCGTTTAAACAAACAAAAAAACTCTTCCGCTTTATTATATTATTAGTATAGATAAAGAAATTACAGTGAAAAATATTTTACTTAGTAATTTCTCTGCTCATAAAAAACAACCAAAAGCTTTGAGTATTGTTTATAAAATAAATGACTGAAAGAGAAACATCTTATTTATCAGTACATTGCTCCTATACTAATAAATGTAAGGTGAAATATTTGACATATCTCATAGCGGGGAAGTTAAATTGTTAGAAAAGTGTACATGTACATGTTTCTTTTTAAAATATTAGTTATAATATATAGTGGTCCTAAAAGAAGAAGAATTAAAAAAGTTAAAAATGTGTAAAAAAAAAGGGCCTTGACAGACAGACAAGACGGACAACAAAGTGAAGTTTTAGGGTTCCGTTTTTTCCTTTTGAGGTACAGAACCCTAAAAAAAAAACACACCATTGAGGCATTGTTTTGTATTAATATTAGACTGAAGATTTTTTTTAACGCAATTTTTCAACGATGACGACACTGTATAACAAGCTGCGTGACAAGTTCACCTCAGTCCCAACAAGCGACATCTGACGAGCGTGAGATTAAGATTATTAGCCCTCATTGGCAGCAATGTTATGGGTTTGTTGAGGCTGCCCCAGATCTGAGACTTTTCTGTTTACATAAGATAACATGAACATAAATATCAAAAACATATAAGATTTTTTGTATTACTTGAGCAATGCAATTTAAGTAAACCAAAAACAGAAAAGAATATCGCATAACTCGAAGTTATAACACAGTTTATACTGTCTTTCATCTCAACTTGAAAGTATATGATGTGATATTAGTAATATTATTTTGGTTAATTTGTAGTATTCTCGTTTAGTTGAGCCTTAAATATATATGTTAAAAAAGACGATAAACAAACTAAAATGCATATATTACATGTGAAAGAAAAACCTTATACCCTTTTTCAACATATTGTGCGCCCGGACAAGTGTGAGATTTGACAAAGTATATATAGAGGAGTGCCAAAAGCTGAAATTTATAATACAATATGTGTTACAAATACTGTCAATATATAATCATTTATTATTTTATTTTATTATTAATAATATATTTATTTTTATGTTGTGCCTAGACGAATTATTGTAATTTGGCAAAATATTGAATATCAACAAAACCTTTTAAGATGACCGAAAAAACGTTATTTATTTTTTTATTAAATGACGCCACATCTACTTTTACAAGAAACTTAGGTTTACTTAAATAAATTATAGGGTATATTTTCTTCTGGGTTAGAACAGTTTTAGAAAAGCAACAATGTTTCTATTTACACTACTCTTCTGTCTAAAACATGCAAGGTATGAAAGACAAACGAGTTAAGCCATTACATTATCTGTATTCTACAGTGAAATATAAGAGCAGACAGAGTGCAAGCGTACTTACATGGGTGCTTCTGTCACAGCCTGTGTTAGCGCAGCGACGCGTGTTTCTATCGTTTGATAGCTGTTGTGTAACAAATGAAATGAGAAATCAAAAGTAAGGAACTGAACTTAAAGTTACCCTTCACAACTGAAAAGCTCAAGCAAATCATACAGCAAGCGTAAAAACTTTCGTTATAAATTTAAGAGACTAAGGGATGTTCTAACCCGCGAGAAACAATAAATCACCTAATAAACATTCGGTGGATATAATGTTTACATGTTAATGCAAAAATTGAAGTAAGTTAGAAACTTACACTTGGCTCTCCTTAACGTTTTTCAAACCCTGATTAACGTCCTCGGTGATTTCTTTCCAAACTGTTATGCCAAGCTTCCTTTTTAGGTCCGAGCTCTGACGAATCTGTAATATAAATAATATAATTTTGCTCAGTAAAAATCTCGTGGTAATGTGTTGATTATGCAGTAAATGTATTACTTTTATAATTTTATATTTAAAGAAATTGCTGACCAAACGTAATTATGCTATTTATAAGAAAATTTATTTGAACTTCATTGCTCTAAAAAAATATACCTATCCATAAAAAAAATCATCATCTTCATAAATTCATTAATGAACATAGGCCTATACTCAAAGAAGTGCCATAAAGCGCGGTCCTAAGCCAAGATCATCTTTTACAAGGTCGTCACTCCATATAGTGATCGGTACGAGGCTGCCACTCGTGAACTTTTCTTTCCATTGACACTTTAGTTTACTGATCCGTTGCTACAAAAAATTACATGTACTTATAAATATCAAATTTGAAAAACAGAAATGTAAGCAATATCAATTCATAAGTCATCAAATGTGACTGTAACATTAATAAGGTTTTGTTAAGACTTCTTAGTTTAGAATCATGACACTGCGGGCGTACCTTGCTCTGTAAGACAGTGCGCAAAGTGGCGATCTCGTCCTCGACGCGCGCCAGCTCGCGGCTCCACTCGGCACGCAGTTGCTCGGCCTGCTCGGGTGTCAACCCCGCCAGCTCATCGGGCGTGTGAGTATCGCCACCGCCCGCGTTCGCCATCGCTTCTTCCGCTAAAATATTTGCTATTTAAAAAATATGCTCCTCTTTTCTTTGTAACAACCTTTCGTAATTTAAAATGCCTTTTAAAAATGTGTCACCGCAATACATAATTTAAAATATTTGACCCTATCCACCAGGGCGGGTTAGTTGGTAAGCGCATCATCGACAGCCTCGCACTTGTGATGCTAATCCTAACCATCAATTGTGGGATTTAGGTTCGACGTTTTCGAATGGATACATTGCTATTTGATCAATCACGTTAATTATCGCAATACAGGTTGACTCGGAAAATGTTAGTCATGTCCCATGATCGTCAAAATGACCATTTCAAGTACATGAATTTCAATGACGAGAAGCAGGTTCTATGGTAATATTAAAATTGCTAAAGCAACTGCCAGGTTATTAGGCATACTATTGGGAGCACATCAATCGAGTTTTAGTAATGATAGAGTGATCTATAATTACAGTCTAATGGCCGTCTGCTACGGGTAATGGCCTTCTCCAAGTATAGACAGATAGAGACAGATAGATATTTAACCACGCTTGGCAGGCGCATTGATGATCACAGAATTAAACATTGCGCAAAGTTAATATCTAAGTACTGCTTTCCGGCTTTAGTCTAAATGTTTAATGCTTAGCTCGACTGATATAGTTTCCTTGTTCCAATTTGGGCTTCCAAGTTAATCGTATTTATCCTCATAGCTTTAAATTAAATGTATTTACTTAGATGAATGAAGGACCAAAACTTTTTTAATTCATCAAAAACATAAAGGACAATGGCAGAAAAATAGTTGACAAAAATTATCGCGTCTAGAAATAAGTTATATATAAAATGAGTTTTATTATTTTTCTATGATTTTTGAAACAAAAATGTATTTAAATTAAAGCCACAGAAAAAAACAAACATTTTTGGGAATATCAAATGATTTAAATCATTTTACTCTATTCAAGTGTTGCCATTTAGTATATTCATACTATTTTCGTATACACTTTGTAAGACTACCAACACAACACACAAAATATTTTTATATTAAGATATTATTAGTAATAACTATACTATCAGTAATAATAAAAATAAAATTGATATGGTTGAGAATAAGTCTCTTACAAAGAACTTCCTACAATAATACATTATCTTAATCATAGTATTATGTAACAATTTCATTTAATGTTATGGCAACACTAGCTAAAACAAAATGTCACTGTTTTTTTTACTGGTTTTATGGCTCTGGGTTCTAGTCCTTCTGAGAATGGCACTATGAAAAAAAGGCCCTGGAGCTATGCCAGAAATATACATTTATAGTATGCAAATATATAATAGAGATACAATAATCTAAAAAGTTTCAATTATGTATTATGTATTAAGCTAACAACAAACAACCACAGGAAGCATGACTTTTTCCAAGTGACATAAGACATAACCTAAAAAGTTCAAATCTAAATATCTTTTTTTTGACGCCTTCTCAGGACAAAATTCTTTGACAGAGTTATTAAGGGACTGACGCTTAATATTTTAAGATATTTTTGATATATAGACGCTACCATTCCTTCTCAACTAATTTTATGTATGAAAGTCTGCCATTGTTCTTTATTTATTTAAACTTTTATGCACAAAAGAAAAATCGTACACATGGCGGACTTAATGCCTTAAGGCATTCTCTCCCAGTCAACCATTATGCTAAGCAGAATTTGAATGTAAAGGGATGAAAATATAAATGATAAATGAAAAGGGAGCCAAGTATTTATTTAGTTTTAATGATCATGTGCATTTAGTAGCTTACCACCAGGGTCCCAGCGCCAGGCTCCTGTTGGTTTAATCACTTCATGCGATTCAAGAGCATGATAAAACAGGCACAATGAATGCATTGATTTAACAAATATCATTGCACGCCTCATAACGCGAAGCGTTATTAGGTAGTGATTTACTCTCGCCACGTCAAGGTCAAGCAATTTTGTGATCTTAAAATGCCTCCATCATAACCATATTGCATTTATACGATAATATGTGTAGCCGTATATCAAGAAAACACTCTAATTAATAAGATTTTATACTTTGTGTCACCGACTTTCTTTGGAAAAACTTATTAACTCTTTTCCCTGTAGATGATACTAGTTGTTTAAATAATAGTGCTCTAAATTTAAAACACGTAAATATAATTTTAAAAATATGGAATACAATTTATTATTTTCATCAAAATTAAATGAAACGCTCGAGGCGTGCGCTTTTGGATTTTCTAAACTATTTACCCATATTATCGTTTTAAAAGAATTATTGTATATTATATCCTTTACGTAAAGTAAAAAACTGATAAATTATTATCTATTACTTGTACTATTATTTATTGTGCTATTACCGAATCCGAATTACGCATCCGCGTCGAACAGAATGGCGGTTCGTTGCGCCCTAAAAACCACCTTGTGTTGTGTGTTAAACATGAACGTTCCGCACGAATATACGAATAGCTCGACGAAGTGAAGACCTATCCCCGATTAGTGCCGTTTTAATTTAATAATCTAATTAATTTGCTTGCCGTATTGTGGGCGGAGTGAGAGGATCCGTCAACCATTTCGTATTGTGAATTTCGTAATAGGCGACTGTGGGAAATGCCAGAAAAACCTCGACTCCAGAAGATGGCGGTATACCATGTTGTGTATGTCAAGTGTAAAATACAGAACAGCGATGTGGAGGAGTGTCACTACGAGACATACTGTGAATTCATCATAGGCATGGCATACGCTTCCTGCAATGGAAGATGCCTATATCCAGAAGTGGACTGTTACCGGCCGACAAAGTAAAAATCTTATTTAGTGCTCGGTAATCAAAAAAAATTATAAATTATATAATATAGGTACACATCAGTCATAACAGCCTATCAGGATCAGTCTGCTGCTGGACACATCCCTCCCCATTAAATTGCCTTATAAGGGGATTTTGTTATAATTACCACGCTAGATAAGTGATACAACACCCACGGGAACACGGGATGATAAGATGGTGGATTCTCTTCCACCTACACGACGTACAAATTTTTATCATTTAAAAATTTTAGCTCCATCAAATGAATTCAAATAACAGAGTATTACAAAACTTAAACAATACACATTGATTATGAGCTGTGATGATCTTAGTCAGAATACTAAGTGATAGTCATTATTGTATCGTCATCGGTTTTTTATTCTTAGACAAAATTTTAGATAAATCAAATATCTGGAAGTGGGAGAAAACTTAATAACAAAATTCCATTACATACCTACATAGATACATAATAGTCCAACTAATATAAAACGTGTACAATATAATATTTTGTTAGATTGTAAAATAGTTATCAACTTTGGTCTAGTTTAATTGAAATTTTCTTTCATTGGTGAAACTATTAATTAGTAATAAAATGACGATAAAACTACGTTCCATGTTAGGTAGCCGTAAAATTGTAAGTAATTAAAATTGGCTGAAACATATTTTAATATATATTGAAATTTAAAATTGACTAGATGTACAGTATTACCTAGGTACTGAATGCAAAATATGAACAGTTGAATCCAAAAATAAAATTTGCTATGTTTTGGAGTTAAGTAGTACGCGTACGGTGGACCATTTTGAGTAAGTGATACCTCTATGTAAGGTTGATTTGACAGGCGTTTATTTTCATTTCAAATGCTGCGGTGTAAGGGGAAATATTGAGGATATAGTAGAACGTTGGGTTATATTATTGTACTTATTGAAATTTGTAATTGAAAAATTCTTTCGCGGTTTTATATTATTTTTAACTTGAAATACGCGAGGAAGGAAAAGTTGTAACAAAAGGGTTTGGTGTGGTTTTGTTAAAAACTTATTCTCCCTATGTCAATCCTAATTTTCCTAATCTTAATTTTTAGTCAACTTCATAAAAAAGAGAAAGTTCTCAAATTTATTATAATATGTTTTTTTTTGTATGTAGGTATGTTATACGATATCTTCGTCAATTGTGAACCGATTTTAATATTTTCTTATTAAATAGAATAGAACTGTTAATCAAAACTAAAAGGATACTTCAAAGAACTAAAAAGAATAAAATAGTTTCCACATAACAGCTTCGTGAAGTCGAAGATTCAATTGTTTTATAGACTATGGGTTAGCACCGATTTCTGAAACTTATGTGATTTTTTTAGATTTTTTTAGAAGCTTAATTTTTAACAAAGTAGAATCTGGCACTTACGAAGCGTGGGATATAAAAAGGCGAAACTATATGACACAAACTGGTGATAAGGAGGAGCATTTTACTGCGCCCTCCATCGTCTTAGGTATGGACAAAAAAAGTTCTGCGTGGCAAATTATAGATTCTTGGAAACGCTATATCCAGTTGATAAGATGATTTCTTATGACCAATTACTATTAAGTAACCTTATTATTAAATAGGTATTCGTATCTTAATCACACTTGCTTATTTAATTTATTTGGGTAAAGAAATAAATATAAAAACAATAAAATTATCTTTAAGATAAAAACAGTTGCACTGTAATATGAATAAATTCTTTGCGATTGGGACACGAATTACATTGATAAACTTTATAAACATTATTGAAGTAACTTTTTACGCTTCGTTATATTCTTTGCTAGTTCTTATGCAAATACAAAAATTAAACTTTTAATGAAAATTAAGAAGCCGACTTCAAAAACAGAAACGAATAAAATAATTTCCACATAACAACACAAACGTTTAGCAGAGAATTATAAACACCGTACCAGACGCAGATGTCTAATAAACGCCGCTTTCCGTCCCCAGTCTGCATATTTAGGATTTGGAAAATTACTCCGCCATTTGTTTTTTTTTTTTGGGTTGACGTTCGTGGTTGCGTATAATAGATTGGAAATAGAGTTTTAATTCCCTGATGGTGCCACCACATCGCAATTATCTACTATAGAAAAGCGAATAGGGGGTGAATAACTTTATAGCACAAAATTTACCTTCATCTGGTCATTAAAACGAAGCACTGTTTTTTAAAATGTTAACCTTGTTATTTTCAGAACCAGAACACACTACACGTGTTCTGGTTCTCATGACGCAGTTAAAGCTTCCAATATGACATCGTCTCTATGTGGCTTTGATTACAATCAAAGCTGTTTGCTTAGTGTTTGTCAAGGAGCACGATTTTAGCTTTCACATAAATAATTTTTATATAAAAAATCAATAGAGTTTTAAGCTTGTTGTTTTTATGGATGGAAAACAAAGTTCATCCCAAACTCTAAAAGTATTGAATAACATATTTAGTAATTAACTTAATTTATATTGAATTGTAAAAAAGTTTAGACTTGTGGAATTGCGGAAAAGTAATACGCGCAATTGAAAATAAAGCAGGTATGTTGTGACTGGATAAACAATATCACTCTTAAAATACTTTCCAGATCAAGAAGGCTGATATCTTGGTCTGAAACGTATTAAGATTAGAAAGGGATAATAAGAATAAAAGGGGAGTTGGTAGCAGGGATGGATATGATAAGGATATAGAGCAACGAGTAAACGCAGGGCACAGAGTAAATGGGGCTTTTCACTCTATTGTGGGAAATCAGAATCAATCAGAATCAATCAATGTCAGGAGTATATTAGGGCAGAATCTGATTGACAGAGTGATTAATTGTGTGACAAGAGAAAAATGTGCTTTGCTAGATGATTTTGTGACCAGAATTAAAAAAGGAGTGTTTCAGTGGTTTGTGATATAGAAAGAATGAATGAGGAAAGGGCAACAAAGCAAATTTGTGTTGCAGAAGTGAACGGCAGAGTCGGGAAGGGACGTCCTAGACGAAACTTTTTCAAATTGGCGATATATTGAAGATCGGCCAGATTAAGAGTACCCTTAATCGACGAGCATGTATGTGTAGTGGTATACGGATGTAAAGGAGGCGAGATAGATGTGTCAAGATATTGCCAAATAAAAGTCCGTAGTCTCTGCCTACCCGTCTTGGTGACAGGCGTGAGTGTTTATGAAACATATTACATTAACACCTCCAAGACGTTTTAGTCAACCTATAGTGTGATTGTGAAACGTCGACTCTCGATAATTTGAAACTCAAGGGACCAGACTAAAATTCAATTTACTAAGAGTTCAAAATAACAGGAGTTTAGATAACCAAGAGGGAGGCAGGAAAAAATCAAGTAAACAAGAGTTTGATCAAAGTTCGTGATTTATTATTTTAAACATTTGTACAATTATTCACAAATGTTCATTTTGAAAAGAAGTCTCTCTCATTTATATAACATTAGCAAAAGTAAGATAGATGTAACAGCTGGTCTGAGGTAATGCCAATGCATGAACTTGCGTTTTTTTTTTATATAGTGTTGCTTTCGCACCGCAATCATTTTAATAAGTAGTTAACCGTTTCTGGTTTATTTTCTTAACTATTCATCATCATTATCACAACCTATCAAATTCGACGTCTGAACATAGGCCTCTCACATAGATTGCCTCATAGGGGGATATTTGTTACAGTAGCCAAGCTTAGCAAGATGTTGCTGCTAATCTATTGATTCAGTTTTCCTCAGTTGCCTCTTACGGCACCCACGAAATGATATGAGTAGTGGATGTTCTTACGCAGTCGCGCAGTTACGCACACGCCACGTCACAATAATATACTTCTTATAACCTGTGCATTACAATGTTACGAGATCTTAAAATGTTTTTCACGCGTATCTGGCATGTTTGTAAATTTCTTTATTACCTCGTATCTTCCAAACGGACGGATGGATTTCGACAATTAAGGTATCGTTTTATTCGTCTTAGAAACCCAGGTGTTCTTAGATAGCTTTTTGAAAAAAATAGACAAAATGGCGGCTTTTTCAGTAGAGTACCAAAATAAAGAAAATTAAAAGGCAATTGCAAAAATATATATAAGTTATATGTTTAAATTTAATTAGGAATAATCAATTGGTTTAAAGTTTTTGAAAAAACGTAAAATGGGTCATGTTTGTGTCGCACATCGTGCTATCTTATGAAATTTAGTTCATAAGAGTGTGTCGGGACACTAAAAAGTCTAAAATAAAACAAATAATAAAAAAAACCCGACCCGTTTCGGTCGTTTTAGTGCATTACTTTTAAATTGTCTTTTGCTGAATATTGGAATAATTACAAGCACTCATAAGTCCATAATAGCCTGCTCTTGTATTTTCTAATTATTTTAATACATATGACAAGACTACTGACTGAATATCGTAACTGGGCAACCCTCATTAGATGAAGTGAAAACCTGATGAAATACGCAATGGGTGGTGGGGTCTCAGAACCGTACTTTGTGGCAATCTATGGGGGAGGAGGTCTATTTATAGTAGTTGACTAGTGATACTTTCATAAGCATAGCTTTCCAGAACGGTAACATTTATATTAAACGATCAATATGATTGTACGAAGGTGGCAATGTCTAATGACTTCAACATTAGAACCTATAATATATCCTACTAATCCTACTAATACTATAATCCTACTAATATTACAAATGTGAAAGTTTGTGAGGATGTATGTATGTTTGTTACTTTTTCACGCAAAAACTAATAAATGGATTTTAATGATACTTTACAATAATATAGTTCATACATCAGAATAACACGAACTATATTTCCTAAAGATATGTAAATTGGCCAACATATAATGAAAAATGTTAAGTTAGTCTGAAAAAAATGTGCCATCTGCGAGCTGTTTTAGCTTGAACACGCATCACACAAAAACCTGTAAACCTGATGTTATAAGGAGTAACTTAGGCTACTTTTATTTTAGAGTTCCGCGCGAAAAATTCCAATAGCTAGTATATACATAATGTTGAAAGATTGCTATAGAATACCTATATTTGTTTTTTTTTCTTCAGCTTGTTTTTACGTAAACTATGTAAGGCTCTATGCGCTGAAGCTTATTAACCGACTTTAAAAAGGAGGAAGTACTCAATTCGACTGTAAGTTTTATTTATTTGATACCTCAAAACTTTTTTCTAGGTGAACCGATATTGATGATTCTTTTTTATTTGAAAGCTGGTGCTTCTCATGTGGTCCTATATAAATTTTATCAAGGTCTGACCAGTGCTTTTTGAGTTATCCTTAATAATTTATATTGAAGTTGGTTGTACAAAACTTTTAATTTTAATACTTGTTTTTAGCTCTTCGTTAAACTGAACTACATTATGATTCCATTAGTTTTGCAGTTCTCAAACGAAATTAATTTGACTTACGTTTTTTAATATTCATGTTAATTTGATAATTAGAAAATAAATATATTTTAATTTATTTTTCTCTGATCGGACTATACAATGATTATAGTTCGGTATCGTACCCGCAAAACCGTCTATCGTAACCTCCATAAAATAAACACGTAATAAAAACGTGTGTAATAAATAACCAACAAAAAATCGACGTGTGTGGCAACATAGGACAATCATCACCCCTTAGTGTACGTAATAGTATTATTTTTCACATTTTACCACAAACCACAGCCGTAAGAATTTCCTATTCATTTTTCATGCTAATTAACGTAAAACTTGGATATAATTATGATTATGTATATTACAGCCACTAATTGTAGTTGTTAGAGTGGATCGGAGTTTAGGCCTGAATTTATGTAATCTTTTTTTGTTTACAATAAAATTGTCACAGCCTTCATACTAATGAACAGTGAATAGCGGTCAGTATCTTTGATCTATTTATTCATAACATGTATCTGTATAGGTAAAATATAACAAAAGAAAAAACTGTGCTAGACCAAGCATTTAAATTTTTATATGAAATGAGTTTTGTTATTACATAATTTAAATACGATATGAATTGTGAATGGAGATATTACTTATGTATGTGAATTGTTCAATACAACAAGAGATAAAATTAAAAAAAATTCGTACAACCGACTTCCAATATAAATAAAATGAGAACATCATCAATGTAGTCCAAGTCAATTAAATACACATTATTAAGGATAACTCAAGAAGTACTGGTCACATCTTGATCAAATTTACATGGGACCACATGAGAAGCATCAGCTTTCAAATAAAGAATCATCAAAATCGGTTCACCTAGAAAAAAGTTCTGAGGTAACACACATAAAAAATACAATCGAATTTAGAACCTCGTCCTCTTTCTGAAGTCGGTTGAAAACTAAGCGTAATGATTACACTTATTCAGAAAAGGTTAATTACACTAGATGTTCGCACTAACCTCCAGGCGTAATGCCTAGGAACCTTTTGTAGTTCGTATGACTGGAAACTTTGGCGAGATACGGTTTGGAGAGGTCTTGAAAAGTGACACGTACTTCACGTATTTTTTTCCTAAATATTCGAAGTCTACGACGACGATTGTCCATATAGAATTCGGTCTCGATGCACAGAGCGGAGTCTGCAAGGTCAGGCAGTGCACGCCAGTCGGCCTCGGCCTCGGAGTCGCGCGGCCAGCTAGCCAGCTCCTCTAACTCGTCAAGTTCATCAACGGCCACATCGAAACTTGGGGTCGAATCATCATCCGGCGGCACAAAATAGGGATCCTCCATATACTCCAAGCTCGCCGGCTCGGCACTTCCCTCCCTGGTGCTCGCCATACCTCAATCTATCTTCCTCTTCTACTACGAATATCCATCATTCTTTCAATAGCAACAACAAAACGAATCAACGTGTTTACCCACAAAGTTTGTTTGATGCACATTGGCAATAATATTGAGATATTCATTAGGAAGCTGTTAATAAAATGTAAAGCAAAATTGAGTATGAATATTCACAGGGAACATGGTTAAACAATTACAGATACACAGAACACTTAAAAAAAAACGATTGGCAGCACTGACAACAGAAATAGTCCGTTTTCCTAGTCTTCCGCCACGTCGGACCTAGCTAACACGACCGCGCGGGCCCGTCTCGCGCCGCTGCCTGAGTGCTTGTATTTGCCACTTTCACCGACAACTGCACGAGTTACGATCTGGCGAAATTATATTAAATTATGATCTTGACCTCTTAATATATTTTTCGGTAATGCCAATAATCTAAATCCAACTTATTAAATGATAATCTAAATGAAATGTAGTAAACGTGACCGTATGCGGGAGAGATAATACCATATACAGGTATCTGAGCGCGCGACGTCAACCAACAAAAAAAAAAGCCAAAAAGCGAGCTCACCTTGTTTTGCCAAAGTTTATTGACAGTGCCGTAGGCAAGTGAGCGGCGGTAGCGCGAGAGCTGGTCCAACATACCACAGACTTACGTCATTTCTTTGCCTTGTCGACCCAATAAACAAAAAACATTTATTACCAAAGCCACTATGACTCACTCACTATTAAGTAGTGCTACTTACGTAACCCAAAATTTAGACATTCTATAAAAGCGGTTGCTTAAATTATTTCATAATAAGTCTGATGATTTAGTACATATTCTAAGACATACATATAAGGTAATAAAATATTTGTACATAAAGAAAAATAAGGAGCAGCGTCAATTGATAGCTAGAATTCTTCTTTAGGTTCTCAAACGTTTATACAAAGTAATAGCTTATAATGGTTTTTTATATAAATGAAATTTGAAGTAAAAGTAAAAAAAATTGTTTCATTAAATAGGTTAAGTGCGAGTAATAAAAAAAAATATATATTTTACGAATCATCATCAATATCAATGATGATAATTCAGCCCAAATTTCGAAATAGTAAAAATGAAAAATGTTTCATATTTTATCAATATATTTCTTATTTTAAAAAGGTTTTTTTGGAGTTTAGAATACAGTAGAATTTGGAGGAACCTTATATTAAAGGTAAAACTTTAACAAGGCTGATTTTAAAATATGTTAGGAAGAAAAAGTCGAAAAAAATAAAAATGAAAGAAGATGCACTTATTTATATCAACCACATAACAAGAAATTTAGTATAACAGTTACTTTAATGGATCTGAATGCTTATAAGAATTTTTATGTGGTAATTTCAGAGATTGAATAGGTTCCAAAATACCAGTAATGAATGGGTATTCAGCTGTTCTGTTATTAGAATATTAGAACCAAAACCTAATTGAGTATACTGGTGCTGGTACTTTTATTTTACCACTAAACAAGTGAAACAAGTACTTGTTTGCTTGTTTTCATTGACTGTCATAAAATGATGTTGGTAAAATACATCCTGCATTAATAAATTTTGTCTATGTTCAAAGTAATAATATAAAAACAAAGCCTGGAAATTCTGGAATTTTTAAACCGGTATCTTAGAACGGATACCTTTACCGAAACCAAAAAGCCCAACCGTAATGAACAATGGAAACTATACTATAGAACCTAAATGAAGAATGGTGTCTAACTTTGAAATCATGTTTTGGTGTTTTATCCCTAGATAAGATTTAAATCGCTTGAGGATTTTAGCACTATGTTGGATCACCTTAATAGTGTTTCCCAAAAGATAGGTCTTAAAATGAATATTGACAAAGCAAAGGTTACGTCTAACATCCATGTCACACCTATGCCCGTAGTTAATTACACCTATGTAGGTATGCTAGTAGTTGTGAACACTGCCATTGAAGATGTAGACAATTATGTTAACAACTTTGATGGCAGTGTAAGGGCAAACTCACCATGTAGTGCCAAGCCGCTTGCCATGTGCGGCTGCTATTGCAAATATCCCCCCTATTCGCAATCTATGGGGAGGCCCATGTTCATCAGTGGACTTTAACAGTTGGGAAAATTGTCCGACTAGGTAAGTACAACTTCGACAGAGACATCAATCGACAGATGCAACTTGGCTGGGCAGTGTTCGGGAAATTATGACACATCTCCTCAACACACATTTTCCAAAACCTGAAAACATGTGTATAGAACCCGTGACGACATATGGATCTGAGATATGGTCCTTCACTGATGGCCATATGAGGAAACTAAAGGCTACTCAGTGAGCTTTGAAGAAGGTTGTACTTGGAATTTATCTATGTGATAAAATTCGAAATGCGGTTACTTACAGTAGAACCAAAGTAACCAACATAGACCAACAGAGCAGTAAGTTATATGAAAATAGGTACTTTCCTATTTTTGACAAAGTTAATAGTGGTTATATTTTTCTTACTACTTATGATGTTTAATGGATATACAAAAAAAATATAATTCATCATGTTACCAGACCATTAGAACTTTTGTTACAGTTCCAACAACATATAGGATATTAAAAAGATAAATATCAATTATTGAAGATAATTACAATATTATCAATATTGCCTATACTGATATTGCCTAGGATTCATTAAATAAGTTGTACATATTTAATGAATCTTTTTTTGACAGATTTTGTGATAGAATGATACAATCTTAATCATACTAAAGATTATTGATATTTGACTAGTCTTTAAATTCTAATCAATATTAAACATTTGTTGTATCAATTAGACCAAATGCAGTGGTTCACATCTTTCAGCAGTCAGTCATATTTAATGCCCTGTAGTTGTATTTTTGCCTTATTTCATTGATATTGATATATTTGTTAACAAAAATACTAATTATAATTTAAATATTATAAGTATTAAGTAACATAAAACATTTGTAGATCACATATACATGGGTAAGTTTATGTTAAAACAACACAAATGTGTTTTAAATCCATATATTTGTAAGTTTCACTAACATAAAAAATGATTCCAAAAATGAGTATCTCCATAACTATGTGTTTCCGCAATAATATAACAATATATAATCTCTATCTATAATAAAAATTAGAACCTTAAAATTGATTATAAGTTGACCCGTAAAATATAATAGAATTTTTCTTCTCAAAGAGTACATTATTTCATATAACTAAAGTGCATGCCATGCAAACTCTCAGAAAGAAATTTTGTTCTTTTTAATTAGATCAATAACCATCATAACATTAGCCAATTTTTATCAAAATATTCATAAGTTATAAATACCACCCACATAAATGACACAGTCAGAAGTAGGGTGGAGGACTTTGTATTGTATATTAGGTGTTTTTGAATATTTGCTGTTATGTCATGTTAACCTTCCAAATCAGTACAAGACTGAGACAAGATAATAGAATCTAGTTGAAGCGTTTACATTTAGCAATCTTAGGCGCTCACACCTTCACACTTAAATTGTACATTGGAGAAAATATCTGAATAACATCTACAAAAATGTAAGCAAGGTAATGGAAACAATCACATTCAAAAACTAATAAAATACTAAATATATACTTTGCAATTTTATTTAAATGTAACTGTTCGCTAAAATGGTTTAGCAATATACTTCACAATATCATAGAACTAAAATTTATCAAAACAAACCTTTTTCTTCTTGGAAAATGGTGACTAATGATGTTCCTGATAATAACGAAAATGAATGGAGCATTCAGGGTATCTTATTGGATAAATTGATATATACATTAATGCAAGTAGATTTAATCGCAGTAATTAAATATTACATTTTTTTGATAAAAAATAAGCTTACCAAAAATATATAAAAATAAGATATTATTACTGACCTGTTTGTACACCGCTCATTCCGGTTAGAAAAGTTTAAATGTATCAGTCTTAAAAAGTTGAAAAATATTACAAAGTGTATAAATTTTAGCAATCTTTACTATCTCCGAGAAGAGAACACAAGTTGACACAGATCACAATAGGGATGTTCGATGTTAAAAATTAAAACATCGATGTTGACACATGTCAAACATCGATGTCAATGAACCCATAATCTTTGGGAACTTGCAAACAATGCGGACCCGCGAAATCAATATCAACTAAATCTTGCATCTGCTCTGAAGATTTAAAATTTTGAATAATTTAGAATTCCTGAACGCATCGCTAACCTAAAAAAATATCATTATGGTGTGTCAAACTTAATTGTCAAATGTCACCTGTAATGTCAGACAGGCCTGTTGGTCTAGTGGTTAGTGACCCTGACTGCTATGCCGGAGGTCGTGGGTTCGATTCCCACCCAGGACAAATGTTTGTGTGATGAGCACGACCATTTGTTCTGTGTCTGGGTGTAATTTATCTATAATATTTATGTATTTAGAAATATATAAGTATGTTTATCAGTTGTCTAGTACCCATAACACAAGCTCTGCTTAGCTTGGGACTAGATGGCGTTGTGTGATAGTTGTGGAATATTATTATTATTATTATTATGGGGTATTTGTATAGTTTTCTCATCTGGTTGGGCTGTATAAATATATAATTGTAAATGAAAATGATAAACTTACATAAATATCAATAAAATAAAATAAATACATAAAAATTACATAAATATATAAAAACCCAACCAGATGGAAGCCCTCGGCAGGGGAGACCAAACGGCCGAGGGTTAGGGAGAAAGGGAAAGAAACCGGCGGACGATGCGGGCGGTATCGAGGAGCACCGCCTTCTGCATTTGAGCTTGGAGCGATCCGTCACGGAGTCCCAGTCGCCTCAGATGACCCGAGAGGCTGACTGGGATTAACCCGTTCGCAGAGACGACCACAGGAATAATTTCGGCCGGCAGACCACCCCACATGTCGGTCACCTCGTGAGCCAGGTCCAGATATTTTGTCAACTTATCTGTTTCGGCTTTCACGAGGTTCTCGTCATAAGGAATGGTAATGTCGACCAAAAATATCCTTGACTGTGCCCGGTCCATCAGCACAATATCAGGCTTATTCGCAAGAATAGTCCTGTCCGTGATGATGGCCCGGTCCCAGTAGAGCCTGGCGCGGTCATTTTCGAGCACGGCTTCCGGCAAGTAATTATAATATGGCAGTTTCCGATCCACGAGACCGTATTTCAGAGCGAGCTCCTGGTGTAGAATCCTGGCTACTAGGTTGTGTCTGTGCAAATACTCAGAGTTAGAAAGCGCCGAACAACCGGAGATGACATGCCTAAGTGACTCACCGGGATGGCGACAAGCTCGACAGATGTCGACGGCGCCATCCTTTAGGATGTATCTCCGATAATTGTTGGTCTTAATAACCTGATCCTGTATCGCACAGACAAAACCCTCGGTTTCCCCAAAGAGGTCACCGAAACGTAGCCAGTGGAGGGAGGCGACTGTGTCTACGCAAGGCTCATGTAGAGCCTTGTAGAACCTCCCGTGGAGCTCCTTCTCCTTCCATACGGTCTCCCGGTCGGAAATGCTCTGTACTGCCGGGTCTTGCCATTGCTCGTTGGCTAAGGATAGAGGGGTAAGTCCTTTATCACAAGAAATAACGTCCCTATAGAATGGATCATCCGCTCTCGTCAGAAAGTAATTACGGAGGCTGCACACTTCGCGATTATGCATGGTAAGCGCGCTTAAAAAGCCGCGCCCACCATGCTTCCGCGGCAAGTACAGCCTCATTACTGACGATCTCGGATGATGCATCCTGTGGGACGTCATTATAGTGCGGACTTTTCTGTCCAGAGCGTTCAGTTCGGTCTGAGTCCACCTGAGCATGCCAAAGGTATACATGAGAACAGGCATGATCCAACCGTTATATGCATGTGTCTTATTAACGCCCGACAAAAGACTGTTGAGCACTTTTGTCAAGCGTGCATAAAACACACCGCAAACTGACCGTTTCATGTCCGCCTCATCGATACCTATGTTCTGTGACATACCCAGGTATCGGTATGTTTCAGCCTCGGATAGGGTCTTTATGTTGATGGGCATAGATAAGTCTATGCCCTCAGAGTTAGCAACCCTACCCCTTTCGACATGGAGGATCGCACACTTATCCGTCCCCAGCTCCATTCTAATAGAATTGCTAAAATCACAAGTGATGTTTAGCAATTCCATAAGATGAGAGCGACTGGAGGCGAATAACTTGAGATCATCCATATAGAAAAGGTGGGTCACTTTTGTACCTCCTCTCCGAAGCTGAAATCCCCTCCCGGAACCCCCCAGTAAGGTACTAAGAGGGTTCAGAGAGAGGCAGAACCAGATTGGACTCAGACAATCGCCCTGGAAGATACCCCTTCTTATCCTTATGTGGTTCTCCGCAGCCGTCATCCGCTCGCCTAGATGACAAAGGATCGTACTCCACTGCCCCATACACTGCCCGAGGAAGTCTCGAACTGTACAGTCAACCTTGTACAGCTCGAGGACCCTCTTCAGCCATGTATGAGGCACCGAGTCGAATGCCTTTTTGTAGTCTATCCAGGCGGCGGAGAGGTTCCGACGGTTGCGTTTAACCACCTTGCCAATGACCGCGTCAATGAGGAGTGGTTCCTTGGTTCCACGACCGCCGCCCCGACATCCATTTTGAGCGCGCGACATCACCTGATTTGAGTTCAGGTGACGAGTGATTCTCGCGCTCAAAATGGATGTCAGTGTCTTGTATATGGTAGGTAGACACGTTATGGGGCGGTATTTGCTCGGGTCTGTGGAATCTCGGTCTTTAGGAACCAGATGAGTGATCCCAGTAGTGAAGAGGCTCGGGAGCGACTTTTGGTCGAGAGCCTCTTGAAACTGTCGGGCGAGAACAGCGTGACACACCACGAACCCCTTCAGCCAGTAGTGATGCAGTCCGTCGAGTCCCGGACTTTTCCAGTTCGGGGCCCTACGGACCGCCTCAGCTACGTCATCCGGCGTAATGATGACGGGGTCCATGGGCGTAACATTCGCACACTGACTCGCCACAACTTCCGTCCAAGGGCCCTCACTGTGGTTTACGGGCTCTGACCACAGGCCGCGCCAGAATGCGATAGTGTCGGCCTGATTCGGTGCTGGGCCCGTTCCACGTACCATTGGTCGCTCCAATGATTCATAGAGCCTCTTCTGATCACTCTGGAAGAGACGATTCTGGTTGAACCGTGTTGACCTCTCGGTATATCGCCGAATCCGCTTCCCCCAAGCAGCGATTCTCTGCTTCAGGTCGTCTATGCGCTCCGTCAGTTTTTGCGTTATATCCGGCTGGGACAAACTGATGTTTGTCCCAGCAAACGCCATCCTGACGGTGCGCACAATTCTCGGCCTATTATTGCCCGACCTGAAGCTTATCAGCCTGCCGATGAGGGCCCTTGCCTTTGCGATACGGTCCTCAATTCTTCTTCTCCAGGCTGGGATGGCGCTACTTTGTCTAGTAGCGCGTCCAGCCTTGGGAAGTTTGGCGCCAATAATACGGCAAACTGCCAGTGCGGCGCCAAAAAGAATTGAGTCCGTCTCGCAAAGGTCCCGGCTGGCTTCCAAATAGGTCACCAGCATTGGGTTGAGAGCCCTCACGACAGCCCGATTCCGCTTGCTTAGGGGTATACGGGGAAGTCGCGGTCGATTCTCGAGAGGCGTACTGCGCGTTTCCCTAATCGCCTCTTCCACTATGCTCCTCATTTGGTCTAGTTCTGGGGCGACTATTCCATCGTCGCCTGAGTCAACTACAAGGAGATCAACGGCGGCATCTACATGTGCGGGTTGCTCTGCAACTCGTAGAGCCGCATCTCCTGTCGTAGCATTTTCATTCGACAAAGGAATAGCCTCACGTCGTAGCCGTTCGAGTTCGGCGTCATCAAATATTTTTGAGCGCATGATGTACCGAACTCGGTCTGCCAGATTTTGCTCGGTAACGGTAATAGATGGCTCCAGCTCAGCAAATAGTCGGTGCATCCTAGCCCGATACCCAAAACCTCCAATTTCTCTCCCTTTCGCCCCAAAATACGCCCGCAATGCATTTTTATTCATTTGCATTGACCAACGCATGCGGCGTACTCCACCAGTGGCGGGTGCTGATTGCTGGGCCAACGAAGACCCTGCCAACACCAAGCCAGCTGGTGGGGATGATGGATGCGAGGGGCTGCTGGGTGATCGTTATTATTATTATTATTAATGTAATAGTGGTCACTGTTTTCGCTTTACTTTGTAGTGTCGTTGTCGGTTCTCGCATAATAACTCTTCTACGTAAATTGATATTCAAGTTGATTGTTATTTATCCCTTGCTGTGTATACCCACATAATTTTGAAACAATATGTAAGTATCTACACATATACAAAAAACATCGATAATGGTCAACATCGATGTTTTGAGTAGGCTAAACATGGAACATCGATGTTGAGCTATCGATGCTAACATCGATGTCGTCATCGATGTTTCTGCAACATCGGTCATCCCTAGATCACAGACTACTAAGAGGATATTCTTCTTCCTAATAACTGGCTTTACGGCCCTGGGATCTAGCCCTTCTGGGCCTGTAGTTACAATATGTTATAATAATTATCCTTCATAGTATACTGCTTCACAAAATGTTGATGCGTCACATTGCGCAGCCCTTGGAAGATTTTGACGGCAACTTGAGCCAGCAGACAGCTGACGGTTGGTGATGGTATCTCAAGGCGCCTAAGCAGGCAGACACCTTATTTTGAGAATCACATCACCATCAGAGCACTTGTATCACAGTTTCCACTAATAGTTCACATGCGCAGACACTTAATACACAAAATTGCACCACTTTTACATATCAAAATCCACTTCAAACCATTATTTAAACAATAATACAGGAGCAGCAAACCGCCGCCGGTCAAGTTCCCGCCAAAACTCCACTAAGAGGATACCGAGTTGACGACCAAAGAGTATAGTAAGTAGTAACTGTCCTGAGGGCTAATAATTTTCTGCTCACCAGATGTCGCTAGTTGACACTGAGGTAAAGTTTTTTTTTTTACACAATGTCATTTAAGCTGGTATAAAAGTTTATCAGTTTCTTTAGCATTATAGGTATTAATACACAAAACAATGCCTCATGCCTGGTTTGCTCTTTAAGGCGCTACTCCTAGCGAACGACTTTGAACATTCGGTTCGCCGACTCTCGCTGTAATATATCACAGATTACTGTATACCAGTCTACGACAATCACTGACGGCAATATATCGCGTAAGAAATCTGCAAGACGTCACCTACTGTACGAACGTAGTATGTATTATTTTTTCAACATCACTAAACTACTTTATGGAAATAGGCACAGCAGACAATGATAAATGTATTTTCATTTTTTTATTCGGTAAATTAATTGCATTAAATTAGAATTATATATTCTCA
The DNA here is from genome assembly GCA_963668995.1 of Parnassius mnemosyne. Lineage (NCBI taxonomy): Eukaryota > Metazoa > Arthropoda > Insecta > Lepidoptera > Papilionidae > Parnassius > Parnassius mnemosyne. The sequence goes on along the minus strand of CAVLGL010000137.1, from coordinate 33,602,867 downwards.
TATATTATCTAATTAATAAAAATGATACCACTCATTTCAAACGCTCGGGTAGGTAGGTACCTATCTAACATGAGAAAATGAAGTATTGAATAGGTAAAATAGGTAGGTAGGTAGGTATATTATATTTAGTAGATGTTTCGCAGATGTGTTTTTGATTATTGTTAATTTTTACGTGTCACGTATTGAAAAGTAACATATCTACCTACAAATTTTTGGACTGAGCACCTTGTAACTTAGCCTGCTTATTACTTATGCTGACATTAACCTCACCCCGATGATTGATGAGGATGAAAAAAACATGTTTGTTTTTATTTTTTATTTTTTTCAATTTCACTTCCACATACATATTTATTTTTACGTACCTAAGTATATTTATTTATGCATAAGGGTTAGGTTAAGTAACGTGAGGATTCCGTGGCGCAGTGGTTTAGCAATGAGTTGCAGCACCAAGGGCCGCGGGTTCGAATCCCACACGGAACAATTATTTGTATAGCCTAAAAATAATTAATAAAACATTTGACGACGACTCCACGATACCGGAGAAAATCCTAGTGTGGAGGTAAGGTTTTTTAAAAGAAGAAAAAAAATGTGGATTCGAACCTTACTAATACTAATACTAATGGTGCTTCATTTTTTTATTTGCATTTACTTACATATTGGACGAGGAATTTACTATGAACAATTTATTTTAAAATATGCTTGAATAGTAGGTATTATTATTTTATTTATTTTAATAGCTACAGCATTTATAGGATATGTTTTACCTTGAGGTCAAATATAATTTTGAGGAGCAACAGTTATTACTAATCTTTTATCTACTGTTCCTTATTTAGGAACAATATTAGTAAATTGAATTTGAGGGGGATTTTTTTTTTATAGGATAAGGGTGACAAACGAGTACACAGTCCACCTGATGGTAAGTGATGCTGCGGCCCATAGACATCTACATCTATCCTCTATTCCAAATCAAAATGTAGATGCGTTGTCACCCGTGAGGACTAAGATGGAATGCCTCATTTCCAGTAAAAAGGGCCTCCGGCCACCTGCACTCACCAAGCGAAACGCAGAGGTAAACCTCTACTTCACGCTGGTATTCTGTGAGGTCGTGGTACCACCCCGGTTCGAGCCGGCCCATCCGTGCGACAGCAAAAGCTGCCGCGTGGCTCTACTTGCTCTATTTGCTGTTTATAATACTACTTTAACTCGTTTTTATTCATTTCACTTTTTATTCTCATTTATTATTTTAATATTAGCTGGGTAGGTATTAGAAAAAAAGAATTTTTCAAATCGGACGGGTAGTTCCAGAGATTAGCGCGTTTAAACAAACAAAAAAACTCTTCCGCTTTATTATATTATTAGTATTAGTATAGAAGTATAGATCATCGCTCTTGAATTTTCTCGAGTCAATTCCCTTTTCCCAACGACTAAACAAGTTTGACAAAACATTGTGACAAGACCGAGAATCTTTTTTTAAATAAATAAATGGTATTCGATTTTTAAAACCAAAGAATTTTCAATTAAAAAGATTTTAATATGACAGGAACAGTGGAAATATTCCATTCCCGATACTTTTAGTGCAGCCTATGTATAAACCTGGCGTCTAACGCCTAGGTATTAATCGATACATGTATTTATTGTATGACATTCTATTAATACTAGCTATGCCCCGCGGTTTCACCCGCGTCATCATCTGTCCGAGGTGCGCGACATGACCCAGTTCAAGCATTTTATAACGGCTAGGGTTTATGCGTCGTTCGCGCGCCCAGCCAAGTATTGAATTATTTTAATTTTACATTATCTCTTAAACTATGCGTCCAAATAACATGGTATAAAGAACAAAGTTTATCTTCATGAAATTGTCTTGATGATGAAGTAATTTTCGTTCGTAAGGATAAATAGGCCATTCCTAATAATAACGCTCATAAATCACTTTAAATTTTCAATATTTTTTTGTCACAAAATACCTATTTATGGCTCATGTATAAGAAATAGACATATGGTATCGCGGGCTTTTTTTTAGACGGAGTAAAGGTCTATATTTTTCTAGAACATTGTATTTACGTATCCCTAACGATAACACCAGCGTACGCGGATAAATCATTTCGGGAGTGCTTTTTCTTCTGACTTGCTTAACAAATATCCATATTTAAGGCTAGCTGAGTAATACAGCTTAATGCTAGATAGCCTATACTATTCCACATGAATCTGGCTATAATATACAAAAATAATTTTTCAAATCGGACTGGTAGTTCCAGAGATTAGCGCGTTTAAACAAACAAAAAAACTCTTCCGATTTATTATATTACTAGCTGTGCCCCGCGGTTTCACCCGTGTCATCACGTGTCCGCGGTGCGCGACATGACCTAGTTCAAGCATTTTATAACCGCTAGGGTTTAAGCGTCGTTCGCGCGCCCAGCCAAGTATTGAATTATTTTAATTTTACATTATCTCTTGCGTCCAAATAATATGGTATAAAGAACAAAGTTTATCTTCATAAAATTGTCTTGATGATGAAGTGACTTTCGGATAGGATAAATAGGCCATGCCTAATAATAACGCTAATAAATCACTTTTAAATTTTCAATATTTTTTGTCACAAAATACCAAATTATGGCTTATGTATAAGAAAAAGACATATGGTATCGCGGACTTTTTTTTAGATGGAGTAAAGGTCTATATTTTTCTAGAACATTTCAATATGAAATAAGCAGTGCCTTTGTACAAAATATCTTTATTTTTTTTTTCATTGTAACATTACTTTGTGTGTACATAAATTGTTAAATAAATAAATAAACATTTTATTTACGTATCCCTAACGATAACACCAGCGTACGCGGATAAATCATTTCGGGAGTGCTTTTTCTTCTGACTTGCTTAACAAATATCCATATTTAAGGCTAGTTGAATAATGTAGCTTAATGCTAGATATCCACTATTCCACATGAATCTGGCTATAATATACAAAAAGAATTTTTCAAATCGGACGGGTAGTTCCAAAGATTAGCGCGTTTAAAAAAACAAAAAAACTCTTCCGCTTTATTATATTATTAGTATTAGTATAGAAGTATAGATGATACATAAATAGAATGGACGTTACGGGTAAGCCTGGGTTTAAAATTTTTATCGATATATTTTTTCACACTGTCTTATCTCTTTTATTAGTTCCGTGAACGTTCACTTCTGCTGTCAAATGGCGAAAATGGCGAAAATCAAATCGCCTCATTATGTCAAGGTGTATAGCCAGTCCATAGGTATACAGGGTATTTTTGGAACGCTCCCGAAAACTAAGACAGGCGACAGCACCAAGTATACCTTTGGTCATGGGTTACAAATAAAGTCGATCCTGATGAAAAAAAAATCATCTTTTAACAACGTTTTATTAGCTTTATTCACGCGCCATCATGTTAGTACAGCTAAATGAAACGATAATTTCATAAAAAATATCATGAAAATACTGAAACATAAAACCAGCAGTGGAAACTGAATTGATATCACCTGACTAATGGAGGTTAATGTACGCGCGAACGGTGAAAAACAAACGCTGGCCTTGAACTTGGGCACTGAGCGATTTATCACATATTGGTAAGAAAGGCGCGCGACGGGGGAACAATCCGCCAGTATTAGTGTGCCTGTATGCTATTGGTTCCCGCGCTTTGTTCGCTCCAAAAATACAGTCGCATACACAGCTTACTTTGCGACTCGCGACGATGTTTTAAAAAGGAAGGAAAGAAAAATTATTTTTATCTATTGTTTTATGACTAAACTAGTGATCGAAAAGGTAAATATGATAGGAGAAGGTGAATGGGGAAAATTGTGCAGTAAAGTTAAAAGTGTGGAGGAAGAATACCGAAAAAATTACCATGTGATCGACCTGATGACGGAAGCTCAAGCGAAGATGAAAGTGATGATGAAGTGGCATCCAGTAACACCAACACACCATTAACATCTGGCTTCCATGTGACCCAAGACGTCATAATGGACGGCGTGTTACCCTTAGCTAAAGTTTTCTTGTTACAGACTATTTTATATTTTACGATAGAAATAACAAATAATGCTCATGTAAACATTATCCATTTTTAATTCCCACCTCTTCCAAAGTTCTAAGTAGCTAGTAAAACACCTATTATGATTCTACATTAAAACAATTAATTACTATAATATTATAAAACAATAGCCCAATACCATGTAGTACTTTAGAACGCGACTGTACCCACACCCCCTCCGCTATCGACCTGTATCTAGCTCGATACGAAACAATGCTGCGGTCGTAAGAAAAAAGGGCGCATCTAACAATTTATGAATAAATGAGTTAAATATACCATTCGATTCATGATAAGAAGGCGCATCTACTAATTTTTTTTAATATTCACAAATATCAATATTTTAGAAATTATCGTAAGAATTTTAGACGTAACTGTTGATCACAGATGACTTTTTTTAGTAGAAAAGACTTATACAAATTCAACATAAAAGAAAAGACTTATTTAACCAGTTGCTACGTCATCTTTAACAATATTTGCATCGATTACTTAAATTTCAATTATTCTTGGTCTTGTCTTATTATTCTATATCTTATTATTAAGAGCTTATATCTTATTGTTAAGAGCTGGTGTTTCACATGTGGTCCCATATAAATTTGATCGAGGTCAGACCAATAGTTTTTGAGTTATCCTTAATTATTTATATTAAAGTCGGTTGTACAAAATTTTTAATTTTTAATTATTATCGTAGTAAGTCTTGTATGATATCCCCTTTAAAATCATTACTCAAGAGTTGCGGGTTGTTATTTTTTGTGTTTCACTACCAATGCTTTTCTAATATTTATTTTAAAAAAAAGTAGTAAATTACTATTAGCGTCCTTTCAACTTCAAATGACCTTTCCAAAATATGTAAAATTGTTAAATGAATGGCAGTTTTTTTTTAATTTATTAGGTTGGAAAGACGCAAATAGTTATATGCGTCTTTCCTTCGATGTTTTTGTGTTGCCAGGTGTATTTTTTAAGCTAAGATGAAAAGGAAAATTCGTTTTATTTAAATAAATAAACAAATTATCAAAAAATTTGTTCGTCCTTAAAATCTTCATGTCTCTACGTATATATTTCAATTTTCATATAGATACCTTTTAATATACTTTAGACACAGGGTCTGAAAGAAAAATTCATCAATTTATTTTTTATTTCCATTTTACGTTTTTGTTAGTTGCGTCCTTCTTTATGTAACCCGTCGACGGCAGAATGTAACCCGGCCGGCTCGTGTCGCCTCACGCTGTGACGCAGTAGACAAAGAGTATAATAACTGTCCTAGCAGTAGGTTTCAGTTTTGTTGGGGTTCGTTATTAATTGTAGTTTTTGAAACAGTTCCGTGTTGATTTTGTACACGCGTGCGCGAGCGACAGCTCAATCGTATTGTTATTACTTGTGATTACGTGTTGGTATTATTCCTGTTGTTACGTTTTTTGTTTTAATAATGCTTAACGCGTACTTTTATAGTGATTGTGAATACAGTAACATGTTATCCGAACCCAGGTACACGAAGTATCGCCAAATAAATTGTTAAGACGTCGGGATGGAACAATTGTGTCATACTGTGCAGTGCACAAAGTGTTGAAGCGTAACCGAATGCGCCCATACAAATTGCACAAAGTGCAAGCTTTAGTTCCCGGCGATCACGTCCGCCGACGAGTTTTCTGCCGTTGGTTATTATACCAGCGACAACGTGTGCCTGGTTCCATTGAGCACATTATCTGGACGGATGAGTCGACATTTACCAGAAACGGCCTGTGGAACCGAAGAAATACACACGTGTATTCAGAGGTTAACCCGCACGCTGTTCGACAAACCGGGCACCAAACCCGATGGTCGGTTAACGTATGGGCAGGTTTATTTAAGGATCGCATACTGGGACCAGTGTTTCTGCCACAGCGACTGAACAGACAGCGATACCATGTCGTGAGGTTCGTCCGTGAGCGCCTCAATGAGCTATTTGATGATCGCTGGATCGGCAGACTAGGACCACACGCTTGGCCACCTCGCTCACCAGATCTGACCCCGTTAGACTTCTTTTTGGTATGTGAAAGAAAGGGTTTTTAATCGTGAGTGTGATAGTGCTGATAAAATGCGCCAAAGGATCGTGGATGCTTTCGAGAAACTATGTACGGACTGTGTCGAAGACCACACGATGATGCACCCAAATCTACCTTGAAATGAATGGAGCACAATTTGAGCTGCATCTCATAAGACCACGGAGGATTTAGAGCGGTAAGCTGTTTCATAACTATTTTTTTTTAATAACTTAGTACTGAACTAATCTGAATAGGTACATAACTGAATACATGAGAATAATAAACATACCTACACGATGAATAAAAACGCATGACTCCAACCTTGGTTACATTTCATTTAAGTATTTTTTCATTAGCGTATGTAGTGGTATGGCCCGCTAGTTGCGGGCCGCGCGAATTTGCGTTCGCGAGTACATTGACCTTTAGTCAGGTGATACAATTCAGTCATTCCACTGCTGGTTTTATGTTTCAGTATTTTCATGATATTTTTTATGAAATTATCGTTTCATTTAGCTGTACTAACATGATGGCGCGTGAATAAAGCTAATAAAACGTTGTTAAAAGATGATTTTTTTTTCATCAGGATCGAATTTATTTGTGACCCATGATCAAAGGTATACTTGGTGCTGTCGCCTGTCTTAGTTTTCGGGAGCGTTCCAAAAATACTCTGTATAGAGGTCAGTGAGCAGTCATAATTCTTACCTATTTTAGTAGGGTTGGTACAGGAGGATAAAAATAAATAAACAAAACGTTTATCAGCCTTTAAGAAAGAACATTTTTTATAAACTACTTATTCTAAATATTTCATTTTATAACTAGCTGTTTCTCATGACTTCGCCCGCGTGGAATTTATTACGATTTCATGGGTTTTTACTTTTTTTGCGTGGAATCATAATTCATAATTCTCTTTCTAAATAAAAGTATTTTAAGTTACTCCGTATGACGTCAGCTATCTGCCAGTGAAAGTCCCGTCAAAATCGGTTCAGCTAATTCGGAGATTAGCTGGAATAAACAGACAGACACACAAAAATTGTAAAATTGTTTTGCATGCCTTAAGCGCAAAGCGCGTAGGTAATCAACATTTCAACGTTTTGTCGCATGAAATCGTATCTAACAACATATTGAACATATAAATGATATAAAAAGCACATTGTCAGAAACATAAATGATTGTTAAACTTATTATTATTGTTTTTAAATCGATCAATTGCTATTTTTACATAAAATTCGGTTCAATTTTCTACTCAATCTATTTTTTTAACGCTTCATCTATCATGTGGGAAGTCATTCAATGTAAATAGCAGTTTAATTTTGTTTTGTTTAGTTCAAATTAATTTTTTTCGGCTGAGAAATAGCGACTCTATATATACTTTTACGTGTTGGACTTTATGGAGACCCGAAGGTGTACTTCGATATCTGCTACTGGAACTCTTCGACGAGTAGCATTAGGTGTGCCGAGATTGTCCTCGTTATGTTAGTTATGATGACACCTTACCCCGACTTGAAGGTGTACTTCAGTGAATGATACTGGAACTCCTCGAAGAGTACTAATAGTAGTAGGTGTGCTGAGTTTGGGTTCTTTTTGCTAGTTATGATGAGACCTTACCTCCGAACAGTGGCGGATTATTCTTAAGACAAACTAGGTACGTGCCTAGGGGCGGAATGTTAAAAAGGTGCGCGCGGAAGTTTTTAAACGAAAAAAAATTTTCGTATTTGATTACTCCTAAATCGCTCTTACTTTCTTATCACATTTTTCACTTATGCCCCTCCTGTTAATGGTACTCGTATCTTAATTATTTTGCAAATATTAAACTATATTATAAATTATAATATAGATTATTTGTAAAATGAGTATATTTAATTTATGATAGATATATTAACCCCGTGTAGTGGCGGGAAAGAATACTTACTACCCCATGTCTTCCCGTGGGTGTCGTAAGAGGCGACGGAGTGAAACTGAGGCAGACGATGGGCAGCAGCATCTTTCTGATAATAGCAAAACAGCAAAAAAAAACTGCGGTTGCCAACCCGCTCGCCAAGCGTGGCAACCATGGCAATATACCGCCCATGACAGTAACGAAGAGACGGCCCCCAGTCCCCGGCGGCCCCGCTATTCCTGGCTACGGTGGCGACCATGGTAACGGCGGGACAGGGGATGCTAAGAATCTCCGGTGGAGGTTCGGTTGCCACCTACGACGACTCGACCTAGCAACTTATAACGCACGCACCCTGAGGACTGACGAGAAGATCCTGGAGCTGGAAGAAGAGATAGACACTTTGCGCTGGAATATCATAGGATTATCCGAGGTCCGAAGAGAGGGGGAGGACACGATAATCCTCGAATCCGGCAACTTACTCTATCACCGGGAGGGTGACCATCTGTCCCAAGGAGGAGTCGGATTTATCGTCCACAAGTCTCTCGTTAACAACGTTGTGAAGATTGGGAGTGTGTCGACGAGGGTTGCGTACCTTATACTCAGAATCACCAAACGGTATTGGCTGAAGGTCATAAAGGTTTACGCACCAACCTCGGCACACCCCGATGAGGAGGTGGAGGAAATGTATGACGATATCTCTAGAGCCATACATTCCTCCAAAATCCACTATATGGTGTTAATGGGAGACTTCAACGCAAAACTAGGCACAAGAGAGAACGGTGAGCTGAAAGTAGGGAAATTCGGAATAGGGCAACGGAACCAAAGGGGCCAGCAGCTGGCCGACTTCATGGAGAAAGAGTGACTCTTTATGATGAACTCTTTCTTCCAGAAGCGGCCCCACAGGAAGTGGACCTGGTCGAGCCCCGACAGTTCGACAAAAAATGAGATTGACTTCATTATGACGACCAGACGACAACTGTTCAGTGATGTCTCAGTGATCGCGCGGGTGAAAACCGGCAGCCGAATGGTGAGAGGCACACTGAACCTAAACGTTATATTGGAGAGGTAACGTCTAATGAAGTCAACGCTCCGTCCCCCTCGTGCTCTAATCCAATCCCGAAACCTTTCAGCTCGAGCTACGAAACCGTTACGACGATATGAATGACAAGCTCGTGTATACTGTCCATGCGGTTGGAGCTAAGTTTTGCAAGACCCGCCGCAGAAGAACACAAAAACTTTCCGATCACACTATTAATCTCATGGCGTTTAGACGGGATATGAAGCTGCAGTCTTCAGATTTGACAGCATACAGGTAACTAATGCATAACAGCAACAAATGCCGAAACAGACCGACTCATCGACAACGTCCAAATGGCTACAGATTCCTTGCTACAACAGGTCCTATCCGCAGAGATCGTGATCCTTGGCGATTTTAACACCCACCACGCCGAATGGCTCGGTTCACGTTTAACCGATCATGCGGGGAGATCTGTTTATAACTTTGCCTTGACATATGGTCTGACACAATTGGTTACTTCGCCTACGCGGATTCCAGATGTGGAGGATCATACACCTTCCCTGTTGGACCTTCTGCTGACCTCTCATCCGGACGGATATCAGGTTTCCGTCGATGCCCCTCTTGGCTGTGCGAACCATTGTCTGATCCGGAAAGTGGTGTCACTCACGCTCCCCTCGCGGTTGCGTTCTGCAGGTTGCCGCCGTGTTTGGCATTACAGGTCGGCGGATCGGGACGGTATGCGGTCTTTCTTTGCACCCTACCCATGGAGGCGGGTTTGCTTCTCGCCGGATGATCCTAGCGCTGTTGCTGACTTTGTCACTGATGTGGTGCTACAGGGAATGGGACTATTTATTCCATCATCTGTGGTACCCATCGAAGGCAGCCTTGGTTTGGTCGCTCCTGTAAGACTGCATTACGCAGTAAGCAGAAGTGTTATCAAGCCTGGGCTGCGGCTTCGGCGACTCGGGATGTAAACACCAGCACACTTAAAAATAAGTATAACTACGCCTCCAGGTCCTTCAAAAGAGTTATTGCCAAGGCAAAGTCAGAGCACATAGGCAGAATTGGCGAGAAACTAGTTCGCCTTCCTTCGGGAACCCATGCATTCTGGTCTCTCGCCAAGGCTGTTCAAGGGAATTTCTGTAAGCCATCACTACCATCTCTGCACAGGGAGGACGACTCACTGGCACACGACGCAAACGAGAAAGCCGACCTTTTAGGCTCCCTTTTTGCGTCCAACTCTCCTGTTGATGACGGGGGGAACACACCGCCGACAATCTCGCGGTGTAAGTGCTCCGTGCCGGATGTGCACAGCGCTCGGTTCGCAGAGCACTACTCTCCCTGTACCTCCACAAGTCGAGTGGGCCTGACGGAAACCCCAATTGTGCTGAGGACGTGTGCTCCGGAGGTGGCACCGGTCCTAACGCGTCTTTCCGGTACTCCTACTCCCAAGGCGTAGACCCGAATTTATGGAAGACAGCTTTTATCCACCCGATCCCTAAAAAAGGCGACCGCTCAGACCCGTCCAACTATAGGCCTATCGCCATCACCTCCTTGTTCTCCAAAATAATTGAATTCATTATTAACTGCCAGCTCATGCAGTATCTTGAGGATCACCAGCTGATTAGTGACCGCCAATACGGTTATCGTCGGGGTCGATCAGCTGGTGATCTTCTGGTCTACCTGACCCATAGATGGGCGGAGGCAGTAGAGTCCAAGGGGGAGGCGTTGGCCGTTAGTTTGGACATTGCGAAAGCCTTCGATTGGGTTTGGCACAAAGCGCTTCTTTCGAAGCTCCCTTCCTAGGGGCTTCCCGAGAAATTGTGCAATTGGATCACCAGCTTCCTTGCAGATTGGAGCATCAAGGACGTTGTAGACGGTGCATGCTCCGACTACAAGCCTATTAACGCTGGTGTTCCACAAGGCTGTGTGCTATCACCAACGCTGTTTCTTCTGCATATCAATGATATGATGCTAACTGGTAACATTTATTGCTATGCGGATGACAGCACTGGTGATGTTTTATACAACGGCCGTGCCAATATTTCTCGGGAAAACGTCGCTGACTACCGGAACAAACTTGTGACTGAAGTCGAATCTTTGCTGAACAAATTCTCGTATTGGGGGCGACTAAATTTAGTCCAGTTTAATCCTCAGAAGTCACAAGTTTGCGCGTTTACCGCTAAAAAGAACCCCTTTGTCGTATCTCCTCAGTTTCAAGGCAAGAAGGAGTTCTTGCCTCAGCCAGTATCGGAATCCTCGGAGTCGACATATCAACTGACGTGCAGTTTCGTGGTCACTTGGAAGAGAAGGCCAAATTGGCCTCTAAAAGCTTGAAGTGCTCAGCAGAGCGGGACAGTATTTCATGCCGGCACACCGCCTGCAACTTTACAAGGCGCAGGTTCGGCCTCACATGGAATACTGTTCCCATCTCTGGGCAGGCGCTCCTCAGTGCCAGCTCCTTCCACTTGACTGAATCCAACGCAGAGCGGCTCGAATCGTTGACGACCGAGTCCTTTCCGATCGGCTCGATTCATTGGCACTGCCAAGAGATGTTGCATCCCTTTGCATTTTCTTTCGCATCTACCACGGGGAGTGCTCTAAGGAATTGTTCGGATTAATCCCAGCCGCCAAATTTCACGAACGCACATCGCGGCAGAACTCCCGATACCATCCATACCATCTGGATGATTGGCAGTCCACCACTGTGCAATTTAGAAGATGGTTTCTTCCTCGCACGACTTCCTTTTTTTTATAGGATAGGGTGACAGACGAGCACATAGTCCACCTGATGGTAAGGGGTTGCTGCGGCCCATAGACATCTACATTTATTCTCAATAAAGAATCAAAATGCAGATGCGTCGTCACCCGTGAGGACTAAGATGGAATGCCTCTTTTCCAGTAAAATGGGTCTCCGGTTCTCTACACTCGCCATACGAAACACAGCAGTGTCAAGCTGCTATTTTACGCAGGTATTCTGTGAATGTGAAAAATCCTTGTGGAATCGATTACCATCAGCGGTTTTTCCGGACCGATACGACTTAGGGACCTTCAAGAAAAGAGCCTACTCCTTTTTAAAAGGCCGGCAACGCATCTGCAATTCTCCTGGTGTTGCGATTGTTCATGAGCGGCGGTAGTTACTTACCATCAGGTGAGCCGCATGCTCGTTTACCCCTTCTCCTATAAAAAAAAACTGAACAGACAGATCTCCAAATGCATGCGGCGAGACATACGCAACTTCAATACAGCTTGTATTGAAGAAGCGATCGAGTGGAACCAAGGCTCCAAGGTCTTTGCCAGAGATCCGTCTGCCAGAAAGAGCCAACTGTCAAAGCTGAAGACCGAGTGTGGCAGCGTCATTTCCGGGACACCTGAGATTTTGAATGAGATTGAGAGTTTCTATGGACAGTTGTACACGTCATCGTTGGAGCCACACGCAAGTGTGAGTAACGATCCAAGAGCGAGTCTTATCCGACATTATTCCGATGATATCCCGGACGTCAGTCTGAGCGAGATTAGAATGGCGCTTCAGTACGTTAAAAACAGCAAGGCCCCAGGCGAGCTGTAATTCCATACAGAGGAGCTTCTGAAAGCGGGTGTAAAACCCGTACTTGAAGTCCTTCAGAAGCTCTTTAATTCCGTCCTCCATGGTGGCATTACACCGGAGGCGTGGAGCAGAAGTGCGGTGGTCTTTAAGAACTACAGACCGATTTCCCTTCTGAGCCGCGTCTACGTGCTTTTTTCGAGAGTCATTACGAATCGTCTCGCGCGCAGACTTGACGACTTCCAGCCTCCCGAAGAAGCCGGTTTCCGAAAAGGCTTTAGCACCATAGAGCACATACATACCCTTCGGCAAATTGTACAGAAGTCCGAGGAGTACAATTTGTCACTATGTCTGGCGTATGTGGCCTATGAGAAAGCCTTTGATTCCGTCGAAATTTGGGCGGTGCTGCAGTCCCTTCAGCGATGCCAAGTTGACTGTCGGTATATCGAAGTTTTGAAGTGCTTGTACAGTAGGGCTACGATGGCTATCCGAGTACAAAACCAGAGTACGAAACCTATCCAATTGTAGAGAGGTGTAAGACAGGGTGACGTCATATCCCCGTAACTCTTCACCACTCATTGGAAGACGTTTTCAAGCTTCTGGACTGGAAAGGATACGGTATCAACATCAATGGCGAGTACATCACTCATCTTCGATTTGCCGACGATATAGTCCTTATAGCAGAATCGCTGGAGGACCTAAGCACTATGTTCAATGACCTCAATAGTGTTTCCCAACGGATAGGTCTTAAGATGAACATGGACAAAACAAAGATCATGTTTAATGTCCATGTCACACCTATGCCGGTAGTTGTTGGGAGCACTAAGCTCGAAGTTGTTGACGAGTATGTTTACCTGGGACAAATAGTAAGATTAGGTAAGTCCAACTTCGACCGAGAGGTCAATCGACGGATTCAACTCGATTGGGCAGCGTTCGGGAAATTACGGCACATCTTCTCGTCAGGTATACCTCAAAACTTGAAAACGAGACTGTACAACCAGTGCGTGTTGCCAGTGATGATATATGGAACTGAGACGTGGTACTTCACTGCTAGCCGGATGAGGAAGCTCAAGGGCTCTCAGCGAGCTATGGAGAGAGCTATGCTCGGAGTTTCTCTGCGTGATAAACTTAGCAATGAGGATATCCGCAGTAGAACCAGAGTGATCGACATAGCCCAATGGATTAGTAAGCTGAAGTGGCAATGGGCCGGCCATATAGCTCGAAGAACCGACAGCCGATGGGGAAAAAAGGTTCTCGAGTGGCAGCCTCGTACCGGCAGGCGAAGTGTAGGGCGTTCTCCCACTAGATAGAGTGACGACCTAGTAAGATATGCAGGAAGTCGATGGATACAGGTGGCTCAGGACCGTGCTTTGTGGCATTGCTTGGGGGAGGCCTATGTTCAGCAGTTGACTTGTGAAAGGCTGTAATGATGAATGATGATGAGATATAATATGGTCCCTAGAGGGGCGCCGATGAAGTGTTAGGCTAGCCTAGGGCACAGTTGACGTTTATTCCGCCTCTGCCTCCGCACTTGATAGAGTTACCTGAAAGTGTACTTCGATGAATGCTATTGGAACTCCTCGATGCGAAGAACTAGGTGTACCGAATTTGGCCTCGTTTTGTTAGTTATGATAAGGCCTTACCTCCGTACTTGAAAGAGTGATCTGTAGGTTTACTTCGATGGCTGCTACTGGAACTCCTCGACGGGTAGTAAAATGTGTGCCGATTTTGGGCTCGTTTTGTTAGTTATGATGAGACCTTACCTCCGGACTTGATAGAGTGATTTGAAGGTAAACTTTGATGACTGCTACTAGAACTCCTCGACGAGGAGAACTAGATGTGCCGAGTTTGGGCTCTTTTTGTTAGTGACCTTACCTCCGGACTTGACGAAGTGACTTGAAGGTGTACTTCGGTGACTGCTACTGGAACTATTTGACGAATAGAACTTCTATTTAGGTACATTTTTTTTTATTTTTTTCACTATCGTATGAGCATTATGAGTCGTGCACTTTTGGATTTTCCAAACTTTTTTTAATTGAAGTTTAACATGTAATTATTGGAAAGTTGGAAGTATAGTAATAAGATTATTAGTGAAAACTTGCGTGTATTTAAACTACTTTAAAAATTTAGGTATAATAATGTTATACGTAATTTTTTTAATGCGCTTAAGGCAATTGCACAATTGGATATTCCAATAGTTTTTTTGCCATTAGTACCGTAGTATATACTTTCATATGCATTTAGTAAAAAGCTGTTATTTTAATATTACAAATAGACACTTCAATTTTATTACTTTTGTATAGATTTTTGTTCTTCAAGAATTTGTTGTTCCTTTTAATTAAATAGTAAATTATGAATATAATAAAGTAAAGTTTAGGGTTAGGCGAGAAAAAGTGTAAGATTTTTCCGTCACGACCCTTTCTATAGTGCGACCGAGATGCAATAATATCCATCTGCCTCGCACTTTTTCTTTTCTTGCCATGAAAGAAATGTTATTTTAAATGACGCTTAATTTTAATAGACGCTTATAATTCATTTATTTGTATTTGTTAATCAATAATATAATACCATTATCAATAATAATATACTACGAAAGGAACTTCATTCTAACCGAGTGTTTCACGACACGTCACGACGAGGGAAGCAAATAATAATGGTAAAAAAAAAAACATGAACCTACGTATTTAACTTATAAACGTAATTATTCAATTATAAACATTATAAAAATAACTATTCAATCACTTATTGGTAGGTAGGTCACTTATAGATGAGTTATCTATCTACCACATTAAAATAATAAATTAAGTCAAGTTACTACTTACCTAGTGGAGGAGGAGTAGGAAGGACACGCACATAGGAAGTTATACGTCTTTAGTGTAACAAAACAAAAAACACTTGAGAGACAATTACCCACTGAAGTTGTCGCTTTTAGGTGTAACAACTTCATGGTGTCGGTTTTAGGTATCGGTGTACGCGCATATCGTAAAAATTCATTCTCATAATTTTTGCCAAACGCCCCAAAATAATCATAACTTCAAAATGATCATTGAAGTATAATGTACTTACGTACTAGTACAGCTCACAGAGTACATTATATATTTACAGCTATTTCAAACAAAAACTGTGCGCTACTCCATGTCGTTGCGCACGTGCCGTCTTACCGCGCATGCGCGGTTTTTTTATCATAATAGATTATGCGTAGGTAGAATGATCAGTAGGTATTTAATTATTGTTTGATTAGATTACATATATTGTTAATTAATTTATTAAAACAAGTTCAATTTTTAATAATTTGTCATTTATTTTGCATGATATGAGGTAAATTAATATGATAATATATAATATCACAATAGCATATTAATTACATTTTTATATAAATATTTTATAAGATAACTATATAATTTGGAAGGAATCGAAGCTAATGAAATATATTTAGACAGGCCTGTTGGTCTAGTGGTTAGTGACCCTGACTGCTACGCCGGAGGTCGTGGGTTCGATTCCCACCCAGGACAAATGTTTGTGTGATGAGCACGATCATTTGTTCTGTGTCTGGGTGTAATTTATCTATAATATTTATGTATTTAGAAATATATAAGTATGTTTATCAGTTGTCTAGTACCCATAACACAAGCTCTGCTTAGCTTGGGACTAGATGGCGTTGTGTGATAGTTGTGGAATATTATTATTATTATTATTATTATTATATTTATTTAAATCTAGAACTGGGTCCCCAAAAGCCCTAACCTAAGTTCGCGTGAGGCATGGACACAGATCTGATACTTTTTATATTATAGCTTATGAATTACTGTGAGAAAACATAGTAAAACTTTTAAAAAAAAAATCCAATTCTGTTTACACATGAATTATACGTATATATACACTTATTTGTGGTTTTTTGCTAAAAAAATAATTTCAATTAATAAAATGTATAAATGTTAATGTAAAAATATGTATTAGGAATTTAATTAAGTGCCTTTAAACAATATAAGTTTTGTTAATTTTTGCCTTCTTCGTACTATATTTATCCTCTTCCTTAAAATGCAAGGAACAAATGTATGTGTGATCTGTTGTTAACCACATTTCTTCTCTACGATTATTTTGGACGAATTTAATCCATTTTTCTCGGTTTTCGTGGCTTGGACGTGGAAACCTAAAATGAAATAAAAGAATAATCAGCAAATATAAACGTAAGAAATTTAGCCTAATTATAAATAGGTATCAATTTATTTCTACAAAAAAAATTGTGCATAATATAATCGTCCTATACTTGCCCACAGAAATGTCGTATCTGAACAAATTAATTTCATAATCTATATTCCATGACACAAGTTGGCGCCAAAGAAATAACTTTTTAATTATTAATGCCTAATGTTTTTTATTATTTAAGTATCTTACTTACCGATGAAAAGTGATTCCTTGGCTTTTACTAACATTTCGTGAATTTTTTTTGCAATATCTGAGAACACACCCCGGCATATTTTATCAAGATATTTTTTTAAATAAACACAACACGTGACAACTCTACAAGCGCTTCCGGTATATATTACTCTACTATATGGCGCCTAGCGAGCGACTGATTAAGATGGAAGCTCCAGGGTGGCCCGCGAAATTCAAATTTTCTTGCGATTTTTGGAATTTGCAGGTCAGGGTTAGGTTGTATATTTAACAAAATATGATTCGCGACCGTAGCGATTATGTGTTTACAGAATTATTATCATTAAAATCACCAATAAACGTTCATATTTAGCCCTTTGAATGAGTTTTTCCAGAAAATTCTTCTTGTCGCATTCTTGACGCGAATCCGAAAGTCCTTTTTGTACCTTGTGCGGCTCATACTTTGAACTTAACGATAAATGACGCTTCTAGTGTCAGATGCTACAATATTTTTTTTATCTCGTGCAAGAGTTATATAATATTTTTTCGTCATCCACAAAAAGGTGGGTGTTACGGCCTACAGCTGCCCCTGCAAAGATCGAATATTCCGGGGCCCATGAGCGGAAGATTCCACGAGCAGCCGTTGGTCGGGCCCAAATGGCCACATGGAAAAATGTCCTATCATACTAAACTATATGGGAGAATGCTAGAAAAATATATTACGTACCTGTTTCCGACTCTAAGATCGCACCAAGGCTCGGTCAGGCCGTAAGTGGGTGTAAGGTGCATGGCATGTAGTGTTTAGTGATGTGTATGTGTCTGAGACCTGGACCAGCTTAGGAGACCAGCAGCGGCCGAGTTCCAGCCTGCCCCACAATGCTGCATCGCTCCAGCAGGCTCCACCGCTGGACCATTTCTTTCTTCATTGTCACTATTTCAGTCTATCAACTTCATTGTACATTTAACTAACTTAAACTCGCCTAATTCCACATTCATCGTAGAATCGAACAAGTGATACCCGACACAGTACGGTCAGTAGTTCAAAGTTCGACATTCAATGTCCCGGATTCACTTATCACAAAATTATAAATAGGGAACTAACGCGATCTCTTCATGAGTCACACGGTTCAGCGTTAAATACAACTAAGTTCCTTCGTTCGATACCAAAACACCACGCCGCGATAAGAATTCAAAATACAAAATAACAAACCAGCCAACACACAAAAAAGGGCACTTAACGCGACGGCACAATTAAAATGATTTCCAGACAAGCAACCGGGAGACGCTCTCGAACAAGGAATGCGCTGTTTGAATCCTAGACCGTATATCTACTCGGCGCGCGCGTGCGAAATTCCGCATCACCCGAGCAAGTTAAATATTGCAAAATTCACTTCAAACGCAATCACTAATCCGAGGCGGTTTTCACGAAATCCATTACGTAGCGAAGTAACACGCACTAAATCTAACCATCTGGACCCTACAACGGTCGCGTGAACTTCTGCCGCGATAACCTAGATACGCGGATTCACCGCATCGCGGCCAGCTACTCATCTTCTTCGCCCATGCGTCGAGCCACTGCAAGCCGCACACGGCCGCCCCACCTGGCGGCGTTTACCTCACCTACATACCATCGGGTGACGCGCCAGTTCGAACGCGATTGGATGGCGTTCAAAATTACCAATTTTGGGCATAAATAAACCCCCGTCTCGGACATAAGGACTTATGTCCTCGAGCAAACCGACAAGCGGGACAGGGTCGCGACGGCACGTTGCAAGACCGAATCTACAACCAAAACTAGGCCACCTTAGGCACTCCGTCAGATCTTGCAACCCTAGCCACCGCCTCAAAAAGACAGCCCCAATGTGGGCAAGCCGGAGGGTCAACCTCCACTGGATGCCCTTCCTGGACATTGCAGCACCTTAGCAAGTCCTGTACTGGACAGAAGTCCGACGACCTCTTTCAAACACCTATCTGTGCCCCTATGATTCATTCCGCAATCCGACCGGATCAGGTCTGCAAACAGCGACGCGACACGAAGCGGCCCAGCGTGGCTCCTAAGCTTCAGTGCAGAGAGCACCCACAAATTCCACATGAACGTCGTCTGTGGAGAGCCAAACGAAACGCACAGATAGTCCCTAGTATGAATTTTCAAACAAGTAGGCATAACCAAGCCATTCACCATATAATCATTTACTCAAATAGTGCGGCAGCTGATTTCAATCTGATAATCTCCAAACTAGCTAGCCTTTTAGATAAGTAATCCTATGCTCATATTTCAACTAATTTTCAAAAGCATCAATGTTCAATTACAAAATTAATTCAAACAAATTAATCACCGATGCACATAGGTCAAACTGACAAATTAAATAAAACGATAAACGTAAGAGACAGCCCTATTTCTCATTTCAAATAAATATCTTAGACAGTGCCAACAAAATGTGAAAACCAAAAGAGGAATGACTCTTATTCCTTTCGGCACAAATAGGGTTATCCAATTTCAATTTTCTTTTCCACAAAGCAAACACAATGATCAAATACATTTACAAAAACATATGTACAAATATTCAAATAGCGCGTCATTCAATTTCAAATTAATTCAAATTTTCCTTTCAGCTAAACAAACACAGTGATCAAATACAATTACAAAACATATGTACAGTATTCAAAGAGCACATTAAATTCGCCTTCTTAATCACAACCGCCACAAATATGAAACATTTCGCGGAAGGCACAAACCATTTTTAATTTTAATTTAAAGCATCGTTAATTAAGTGCTCGACCAAAACCAAATCTAACAATCCCTAACAGCGCAATTCAACGCTCCCGTGGAGCCCTAGTCTTCCCAACAACCAAGCAGAAGCCAACCGTGTTGTGAACCCGGAACCATTAAAGCGCGTACCGTTTAACAATTGACGCTCGGGTTGTACACCCTCACTGAGGCTGTCAACAATAGAACAGTTTGACAAGTGAGCTGTTGACTGCTCACAGAATTATTGGAGGCGGCCGTGGTGGGAGCTAGGGCGGCAGCTACCTAGATGGGGCTGCCTGCATCAAAGGAGGAACGGTAGTACCCCAAGCCGCGGCCACTCAGCTGACGAGGGTGAGAAGGGTCTAGCTGACCGCTGAGTGGCAGTGAAGTCCCTCTCAACATACTGAGGGAGGGGGAGACGACCCCCCGCCCCTGGGGGAACAACCCCCCGACAGGGAGCGCAGCTGAGCGCCCCCGCCCATGGGAGTCGAGGGCTCGGGAGAGTCCTGAGAGGAAACGCCGTTTGCACCCAGACACAAAACGGCATGGTGACAGCCCTGGCAGCGCGATGGCGTCACTTCTAAATACAAACTACTACGCGGCTCAAATACAAATTACAAATTAACAAATAACAAATACCAAAAAAATTAACAAATAACCAATACAATTCCTATCAAATCAAGTTAAATACAAATTACACATACTATGTGCGCGCGGAAGTGTTATACTCTCTATGCGCGGAAGTCGTTTTCTCTGAACTTGCATCAGGCTCTGTCCTGGCAGGCGCTGTCCTGGTTCACGTCATTCAAGTAAGAATATGTGTGAGATACTTCGTATGGACATGTATGCTTACTTGTGAAAACAGTGCTTTATTATAATCTGCAGTATGAGAGCGTGTTTCTGTTTGAGGGCCTCATATGCGTGATGGATGACAGGATAGGCTTCGGCGTATGTTATCTTCATAATTAACAACTTTTTTTTCACGCAGATCACGATGACGACAACCCCGACGATGCCTGTGACCATCAGGTGCTCCTGCTGCTCCCGTTGACGCTTCGAGTGCGTGGTGCGTCGCAGCGTCTCGCTGCCAATGGTCCGGCGTGACGGCTCGCTGTGCGAGGGCGGCACGCCCTGTGCTGTTCTTTTAGCCACGTGCGCTTGCCACATGGTAGCTAAGTATGGCGTGTGCTGGTTTGTTTTAATAACCACGTGCGCTTGCCTTATGCCTGCCGCAGAGGCGAGCAAGTGAGCGACGTGTTCACGTTTACTATGTGAGCAATCCCAGCGGTGTGCTGATGAATACTGGTGAGTCATACCATTTTATTATGATTCTGGGCCGAATGCCCTATCATCATAGATTGTTTTGTGGCAAAATTGTAAGTAATTTTGTAAATTTAACCGAAGCGGTCATGTTAGTGTGCAAAGTACCCCACAAATACCCCCCATGATCATGTGAGGAAGATCCCCGATCACCAAGTTCCTCGAGAGTTAAATGTCATAGTTGATGACAGTGGTAGTGAGACCAAATTTGATTAAGAATGGCTTGCATACTTATACTCAAAACTTTAGACCGCACCTCATGAGTAACATGTGGCGATAGGTCTGTAGAGAATCGTGGGTGCGATTCTTGTCTGTGTTGGTGCAAAGAGCCCCTCATGTGTTGTAGCATGTTTGGCGGCAGATATGAAGAGAATCGTTGGTGCGATTCTGGCATATGTGGCGGCAGATGTGTAAAGAATCGTTGGAGCGATTCTGGCCTGTGTTGGTGCACTGAGCCCCTAATGTGTTGTAGCATGTTTGGCGGCAGATATGTAGAGAATTGTCGGTGCGATTCTGGCATATGTGGCGGCAGATATGTAGAGAATCGTTGGTGCGGTTCTAGTCTGTGTTGGTGCACAGAGCTCCTCATGTGTTGTTGCATATGTGGCCGCGGATATGTAGATAATCGTTGGTGCGATTCTGGCATATGTGGCGGCAGATATGTAAAGAATCATTGGTGCGATTCTGGTCTGTGTTGGTGCACAGAGCCCCTCATGTGTTGTAGTATATGTGGCTGTAGATATGTGGAGAATCGTTGGTGCGATTTTGGCATATGTGACGGCAGATACACAAAGAATCGTTGGTGCGATTCTGGTCTGTGTTAGTGCACAGATTTCAATGAAAGTTTCACGAGTTGAATATGCATTGCTTATGAATTATGGTAAAGAGTAACAAAATTGTTAAAATTACTGTGCTGGAACTTGTTGATCGGACCTTCCACAATAAATCATGTTGTGCAGGTAGTACTGTGTACGAAGCCTTAATAACAAGGCATTGTCAATTATGACAGTTGACTATTGTACTTAGACTTAGGAGAAGTGAAGTACCATTTTGAATCGAACTTTTTTTGTATTGGTAGAATAGCCGAGCTAGATTAATCTCTGAGCATATTTTGTCTTCAGGCACTGCAACCGAGGACGGATGCTAGTCAGGAATGGCCGTGTCGTGAATTGATGGCGCCATAGTGCAACAAGCAGCGCCATTTAACAATTAGTTTTGCGAACTAATAATATGTACCCACTCGTGTCAGGATGGGGACGAGCGACGAATTGGTGTTTGTTACAGAAATTCATAAAGATACACGCCCGAAGACGGTCGTACTTCAGGATGGCCGTGTCGGAGCGTCTATAAAATATTACTTGGATCGAGGTGGACATGAGGGTATATCGAGAAACACCCACTTGTTTGTGCAGTATAAAGTTCACTGTAGGTGCCGTGCGCGAGTGATTCCGTCTAAGTCATTCAACGAGTGTGGTCATTCTACTAGTGCTAAGATAGTGTTGTGGTTCTGTTCGTTGTTGTAATTCTTCTAGTGCAGGCAAGGAGGATTGGTGTTGCTGAGAGGCTGCCCTATATTACATTGAGATAAGTAGTGTTGCTGTTGGTTTACATATTTTGGTGTTATCATGTAATTACGTACCTCATATTACACTGGTGTGTGATTGTGGCGGAGACGTGTTACGGTGGTCGAACTGTAATTTCACTATACTGAATGTATAGTGCGTTACGTTGTCTTATTACTGATAATGATTAAACTGCGTAAGCAAGAGAGCAAGTTGAACATCCGCTCTCACACTTTTATTATTTTTAACAGTTAACGCTATCCTGATGTATTTTCGAGATCAAAATTGCGATCCTCTATTGTAATCTTAGACATCAGAAGTGGGATCACCTGTTGTCATTTCCGATATATATATAAAAAATAAAAAAAATACTGACGGACGTATTTGAAATAGCACATCTCAAACATATTAATTATTTAAACTGCAGGCATGTAGTTTAGAAATAAAAAAATAGTTAAAGATCGCTTACATTATAACGTCGATATTACGAGTACTTCAAATAATTACAATTGGGTACTTTTTGCAATATAAAAAATCTGCACCTTGCATGAATATTTACACCATCATTAAACATGCATAAAATGCAATGATAAGCACAAAAAATTAATAAAACTAAATTTGTTGTGTCGATTGCACCACTCCCTACCTCGGAAGAATTTGGAGTATAAATAAAATAAAAAATACTGACTTTATAAATAAAAAATAGGTAAATATCGTTCACTTTATAATGTCGATGTAACTTCAAATAACTAGAATTGGGTACTTTATGCTACATGAAAAAACTGCACCCTGCTTGAATATAACTGCACCATTGTTAAAAACGCATAAAATGCTATATTATGTGCAAAAAGTTAATAAAACAAATAAGAATAAAATAGTACACGCATACATCGCTGCGCTATGCATACGAGAGCATACGGCTCACCTGATGGTAACGACCGTCGCTGATGAACAACTGCAACACCAGGGGAAATGCAGGTGCGATGCCGGCCTTTTAAAAAGGAGTAAGCTCTTTTCTTGATGGTCCCTAAGTCGCATCGGTCCGGAAAAATCACCGGTGGTAAATTTGTAGTGTGTGCTTATATATATGTAGGATAGAATAAGAGAGAGTTAGTATTAAACCTACCGTCTAGACTATTGGACGTTTTATTTATTCCCCGAACCACCCAACACTACATGGCGACCCTGCCAGTTCATCGGCGGTCTGCCTGGGTTCGGTCGCGGGCCGCGTTTTAAAAAAAAAAAATGTGTCGTTCTGAAGTCAAGAAAGACCAAGTATTTATTACGCAAGACACTTCAGGAGGCTCAAATTCTGCACATGTAGAAGAAATTAAAAGCCACCTGTCTGGGATATCCGTCGTGCTGATTATAATATGCACAGTTTTGGGCTTGGCTCTTCTCTATGGTGTATACAAAATATACAAAAGTTGCCATACAAGCTGGATGCGGAATGAGATGGTAATGCACAATTTGCGTCGTTCTTTTGTGCGATCACCGGACCCAGGACCTCGTGTACCCCGTGTATGCTGTGAGTGCCGCCATGAGGACCGCCGGGAGACAACGAAAGCGTCAAGTTGAAAAAATGAGGTTTAAATTGAAAAATATGTTATAGTTTAAGTTTAAAAAAAAAGGAAAAAAAAAATAATAAAAATAGCCTTATATGTATGCCTTAAACCTTAAAATATTTTGACAACGATATTTCTTTTTAACTGTACTTCCATGTCTAGTGAATTAATAATAATATATGAAAAATTTAAAAATATTAAAAATAATTTAGTTAAATTAAGTTATGATAAGCGAACTAAAAGCATTTTGCAACAAAAACTTAAGGAATGAGTACAATTACGTAAAGAATTTGATGATTATTTGATAATTTTAAATAAAGAGATAGAAAGTAAACAAATTAAAAGTAATGCATTAATTGAAATACAATCATATTGCGATTTAATTAAGAGTTTATATGGACAAATAGAAAACTTTTGTAGTAAGGATTACAGCTCTCAATCAACTTCCAAGGGCACTATTCAAAGCGAAATATTCACCATGGAAAGTTTCGACTTTAAAACTGCTGTGTCACTCCTGCCAGTGATGACGGGCGAGGAATCGGTCACCAAAACCTTGATGGACTCGATAGAGTTATATAGCTCTTCGCTTAAAGAAGAAGGTAAGTCTATGTTAATAAAATTTGTGGTAAAGACTCGTTTGAATGAAGGTGCTAAGTTACGCCTATTAGATTCCTATGACTCATGCGAGGCGCTTATAAGTGATATGCGGAACCACCTTTTAACAAAGAAATCTTACACTTCCATTCATAACGAACTAATGCAAATAAGACAAAATAGTAGTTCCCTAGATAATTATGGCAATAAAATCGAACAATTATTCGTAGATTTGACGATTTCCCAAGCCGATGGTGACCAAAACGCGCATAAAATTTTACGTCCTATAAATGAAAAGATCGCTATTAAAAGTTTCACAAATGGCTTGCGAAACCGACAACTCAGTATTATTTTGTCAGCACGCAATTATAGTACGTTAAAAGAAACAATTAGAGCTGCAAAGGATGAGGAGACATCTAGTGTTCGACCTAGCGAGTACACCGAACCATCGATTTATTTCGGAAATCGAGGTGGTTCAGGAACGCGTAAAAATTTTCGTGGTAGGTATACATCCAATAATGTACCACGACAAACATATCCTTGGCATACCCAAGCAAAAAATAATGTGAATTGGAGGAAACCGGTACCCCAAAAGTTTTCGTGTGGAAATCAACAACACCGCGGGAAAAAAGGTAATTATGGTGAGTACTCATACCAGAATCGCGGATCTTTTCGTGGTCAAAATGCCCAGCGAGTTCATTTTATAACACCAGAATATCGCGTATCGCAAAGTTCTCAAAATATTGAAATTAACCCTAATAACGATAATAGTGAAAATAACCTAGAATTTTTTCGAGACCAATAATATATTTAGTTGCGAATATAGTAATTGTGTTGAGTTAGCAATAGATGGTATCAAATGTAGATGGCTCGTAGATACCGGCGCTTCTTTATGTGTGATTAAATATGACACGCTTAGTAAACTAAACATTTTATTACAAAAGAAACCGATTACAATAAACGGAATTGGAGGCAAATTACGAACCGTGGGATTTGTTGATTTAACATTGTCTGTTGACGGGCTGAAATTTAATAATAAGTTTCATGTTATAAAGCAGTTGCCGTGTGAAACTTCTGGAATTTTAGGTATAGATTTTTTACGTAAATTTAATTGTAACATAAATTTTGAATTGAATACTATTACACTGCATAATATGAATGAATTAGTAACTTTGCCATTGCATATGGGTATTTTGGGAAATAATAATTATTTGAGTATACCTCCGAGATGTGAGAATTTATTTTATATCAATGCGAGTATGATAGAAGATTGTGTTGTCTTTCCGAAAGAGTTATGCGAGGGAGTATTTCTGTCTGGTGGAATTGTCAAAGCGAATAACGGGAAGATACCAATAAAAATATTAAATACACGAGAGGATCCGGTCAATCTTAGTTATTTTAGACCTGAAACCGATAGTTTACATAATTATTCAATTTGTAAGTTTGATAAAAGTCTCATTGATCCCGAACGCGTTCATAAAATGTTAAATTTATTAAATTTGGATCATTTAAAAAAAGAGGAAAAATCTTCTATTATACATATTTGTGCAAAATTTTCCGACATATTTTTATTGCCAGGAGATCAATTAACAACTTGTAACTTATATGAACATAATATTCAGTTAAAACCTAATATTGACCCAGTGTATGTAAAACAGTATCGATTACCCTATTCTCAGAGGAACGAAATAGAAACACAAGTCAAAAATATGTTACAAGACGGAATTATTGAACCAGCTTGCAGTGAGTGGTCAAGTCCTGTGCTTCTTGTACCCAAAAAGCCAGAAAATGGTGAGGACAGGAGCTGGCGCTTGGTTATCGATTTTCGAAAATTAAACAACTGTATTGTAGATGACAAATTTCCGTTACCCAATATTACAGACATATTAGATTCCTTATCAGGAGCAATGTATTTTACCCACCTTGATCTCAATCAAGCTTTTTACCAATTAAGCCTTAATCCATCTAGTAGAGGGTATACGGCTTTCACTACACCCTCTGGTCAATATCAGATGACCAGAATGCCAATGGGCTTAAAGACAAGCCCAAGTTCCTTTTCTCGTGCTATTACAATATCCATGGCTGGTTTAAATTACGAAAAAGCGCTCACTTATTTAGACGACCTCATTTGTTTTGGCAGAAACTTAGATAATCATAATAAAAATTTAATAGAAATATTATCACGCTTAAGAAAAGTAAACTTAAAGTTAAACCCGAAAAAATGTGTTTTTCTAAAAAAAGAACTTCTTTATCTTGGCCACATTGTTTCTTCCGAAGGTATTAAGCCTGACCCAAAAAAGATATCAGTATTACAAAATTACCCAATTCCTCAAAATACCAACGATGTAAAAAGACTAGTAGCGTTTGCGAATTACTATCGAAGATTTATACCAAAATTTTCTGAAATCGTTTTACCTCTAAACAATTTATGTCGCAAAAATGTTAAATTTCATTGGAATAAAAACTGTAAACTATCTTTTTCAACGCTTAAAAATGCTTTAACGACTCCTCCCATACTTCAGTACCCAAATTTTGACCAAAATTTTATTTTAAAAACTGACGCGTCTGGTTTTGCTATAGGCTCCGTTTTATGTAATCATGACGGACGACCGGTTGCATATGCTAGCCGCACTTTAAACAAAGCCGAGAAAAACTATCCTACTATCGAAAAGGAATTATTATCGATAGTATGGGCCGTAAAATACTTTCGACCTTATTTATATGGACGCGAATTCATTATTGAAACGGATCATAAGCCTCTCGTATATTTATTCAACATGACAAATCCGTCAAGTAGACTTACGAAGTTTAGGTTATTGCTTGAGGAGTATAAGTTTGTTATCAAGTATGTAAGGGGAGCTGACAATGCAGCTGCAGATGCTTTGTCACGCATCCAAATTTCGAGTGAAGATTTGAAAGAAATGAATGAAAAGGTCATATCTGTTCTAACAAGAGCGCAAAGAAAGCGAATAAAAAACAAAATTGCGCAAGATAAGCGTGACAACCCTACGGAGGATAAGGTTACCACCAACGATTGGACTGATCACCCAAAAGTCGTGGGAACACTTAAACAACCGAAGGATTGCACTGAATTATTATTTGTAGACGAAAAAGAATGGAAAAAGATAGACAGAATGAAAGAAAAGTTCTATTCTAACTCTAAGTTATTTTGTTTTGTCTCAGCAAAGTCAACAATTTATGTAAATCCTTCTTTCCGATCATATTGTGCACGAGATGCCTTTGTGAGGGAGTTGGATTGCTTTTGTAATAAGCAAAAGATAGATCGTCTGTATATTATACAAAATAATAATAACAATATATTAATTAGGGAGTTAACTCGTATTATAAATGAGACACCAAATAGGTCCGGACCGCGAATATTAATTTTAAATGGTGTCCATAAAATCGACGATCATGAGACAAAACGTATAATATTAAACGACTATCATCTATTGCCAAGTGCCAACTAGCGGTCACGCCGGTATAAGGCGAATGATAAACAATATAAAGAAAAGATTCTTTTGGCCCGGGTTAGAGAAGGATGTGACTAATTATGTAAACCAATGTGACAAGTGTTTGCGATATAAGCACTTAAATAAGCATATAAAAGAACCAATGGTGATAACCGATACGGGATATTCTGCTTTTGATAGAGTTTATTTAGATTTAGTAGGGCCCTTATGTAAAGATAGCGATAGTAATGTTTATATACTCACACTACAGTGTGATTTAAGTAAGTATGTTGAAGCCTATCCGCTTAAACATAAGGATACTATTTCAGTGGCATCGTCTTTTATCAATAATTTTATTTTGAGATATGGTATTCCTCGACAAATAATATCTGACCAAGGGACCGAATTTGTTTCAACCGTCATGAAAGACGTGTGCCGTATTCTCAAAACGCAACAGGTAACGTCAACAGCATATCATCACCAATCTATAGGTTCCTTAGAAAACAGCCACAAAAATCTGATGTCATTTCTCAGAATTCAAGCAGGTAATGAACCACATAACTGGAGCACTTGGTTACCGTATTGGTGTTTTGGTTATAATAACACTGTACACACGGAAACCAAGTATACTCCATATGAGCTTGTTTTTGGGAAGCTTTGCCGTTTGCCAACTAATTTAACTTTAGATATAGAGCCCTTATATAACCCATATGATTATCCACAACAACTTAGATATAGACTTCAAAAATCGCAATACGATGCAAGAAATAATTTAATTTTAAGCAAACAAAGTAGGAAAACAAAGTATGATTACTATACCAATCCAATTAAATATAATGTCGGTGATATGATACTCCTTAAGAATGAACAATGTGTAAACAAATTTGATCCTCTTTATATAGGACCATTTAAGGTTATCGAAGATTGTGAACCAAATGTAACAATAGATTACAAAGGTAAACATAAGTCAATACATAAAAATCGCACTAGACCATATACATAAAACAATAAAATTGTTATTATTACTATAAATACAAATAAAATTAATTAAAAATTACTGTGTTTACGATTTTTTTTTTTATTATGATATAAGTATGTTATAGTATAAGAATTTTAATACTTTGTAATGTACACCTTTTATATAATTTTTTTTTATAAACCAAGTTATGTTACATTAAAAAAAAAAAAAAAAACAAAAAAAAAATATTTTTGTAAATGATTTTTTTTTCTTTTTGCCGATGGGCGTGTAGTGTGTGCTTATATATATGTAGGATAGAATAAGAGAGAGTTAGTATTAAACCTACCGTCTAGACTATTGGACGTTTTATTTATTCCCCGAACCACCCAACACTACAAAATTATTCCACAGAGAGGTCGTACGCGGAAGAAAACTCCTAGTGAAACCTACAGTGGTGGACCGCCAAGCATCCAGATGTTGTGTATGGTATTGGGAGTTTTGCCAAGATGTGCTGGCACTGGCCCCAGTCCAGAGATGGGAACAGTATTCCATGTGAGGCTGAACCTGCGCCTTGTAAAGTTCCAAGCAGTGTGCTGGCATGAAATACTGTCACGCTCTGGAGGTGGGCAAAGTGTTTCATTTTTGCAATTGGAACATTTTCATCTCGATCACTGAAATGTTCCGAAACACTGATATGTTTCATTTGAGTTGTGCACGCCAAGCTTTTTAGAGGCCTACATGGCCTTCTCTTTCGAGTAACCACGAAACTGCACGTCACTCGATATGTCGACGCATTATTATTCCAGTGCTGCGATGAACCTTTGTAAAGCTAGATGGCTTGCAGAATGTGAAGACTGCAGACAATATCTGCTCGGGAGCGAATGAATGGGGTACTTGAGGACGATGACGAAGGTTTGAAGTTGTATTTTCCGAAGGTTATTGGTTGCGTGTTCATATCACGTCGGGGTCACCACTGTGGCCGTCGGAAGGAAAAGAGGAGATCTCCCGCTGGGCAAGGTGTACTGCCCCGGGAGCGGCCAACTCTCCGAGTGGTAGTTCGTATTCTATATATACTGCTTTAACTTCGGAACTTTGTTAGCGCGATTTAGGCTTCAATATGTTTCTCTTGTGGCGCGACGACAGCGCCGCCACATATATATATATATATATATATATATATATATATATATATATATATATATATATATATATATATATTAAGGACTATTAACTAGGTATTTTTTACGTAAAAGTAGCGCATTTATGTGTATTAAATGTCTAATGTATAATATTTGTGGAAACGATGTAGAAAGTGCTTCGATTTTTTCCAAATACGGACCTAAAGATATTATCCTTATCCAATGTTCTTTAAACTGTTAAACTGTCTCAACTTGAATTTCTCACTCGAGTCGGTACAGGCCACTCAGTGGACTGAGTCATTCGAGTTGTCTCGCGTCACTCGTATTCCAAGTTGTCATAAATATTACTCGAGTGCGAGTAAAATAATGTTTCGTATGGTGACTGTAGAGAACCGGAGACCCTTTTTACTGGAAATGAGGCATTCCATCTTAGTTCTCACGGGTGACAACGCATCTGCAGTTTGATTTGTAATAGGGGATAGATGTAGATGTCTATGGACCGCAGCAACCACTTACCATCACTTGGACTGTATGCTCGTTTGTCACCCTTATACTATAAAAAAACTACTCGAGTGACTCGAGTGAAACACGCATAGATTACTGTATATATACCCCGCCTAAGGGTATTAATGTTCTGTGATATATACTAGAGAACGGCTCGAGTGCTCGAGTCCATCACTACTTCCCATAGATAAATATATATGTAGCAAGCTACTATTTCCTGTAAAGGACAATTACTATACTCTTTGATCACTATGCTGAATTGCAGTTTTGTAATCTGAGTTGTGAGTTGTGAGTTCTGTGCTTCTGTGTTTATTTTTAATACTTTTTGAATCTGAGATTAGCAAGAGCAATAGCAGGAAACAACGCGTAGTTTCTATATAGTTTGTGGAGGAAACCAAGGAACCAAGGTTTATCAAGCTATTTCTTGATTGATTTATTTCAATCTCTCTTTGCGTTTAACTGTTTTCTTTTGATTTCGGTTATCGTTCTCTTTTTATTCTCTAATAGATATTTAATAATATCAGTAGAATACTGTACTCTTTGGGTTTTGTGGGTTTGGTACTTTTCGCTTTGGTAAGACTGATAAAAGTAAATTAAGAATTTACAGTGATTTTATTCATAATAATATGTAGTAAAAGGAAGTGATAGGGGTGACACGTGAATTATATACTGATATTGTGATTAATTGTTGCAGATTTTAATATCCACTTTTCAACATGTCTGCTACTGCATTATTTGGTAATACATCTGCGTTGGGAGGTAGCTCCGGAGGTAACAAGCATTTAGTGGAATTTAGAGCTGGAAGGATGACTTTAAAAGGACGCATGGTTCATCCAGATAAAAGGAAGGGCCTTTTATATGTTTACCAAGGAGAAGATTCTTTAATGCACTTTTGTTGGAAAGATCGCACTACAGGAGAGGTGGAAGATGATCTCTTGATTTTCCCTGATGACTGTGAATTTGTCCGTGTTAATGAATGTACCACAGGTCGTGTGTATGTTCTCAAGTTCAAGTCTTTCTCAAAGAAGTATTTCTTTTGGATGCAGGTATGAGTTTTTTGTTAATCCATAATACGGAAAAATAAACAGTCACAAGCTTTTAACTAAAGGGTAGGAGACCTCTGTTAAGGAAAGTTTTGACAATGTAATTATTGAGAAAAGGGCTCAACTGCACAAAATCTACAATGAGATGGTTTAAGGTTTGAGGGGTAGTTCTTGAGGGCTTTTCATTAATCTTTATGTAATAATGTTTTATTTATTTCCACTTAATATTAATGTCAATATAATTTTTTTCTTTTAACAACTATTATTATACATATTTATATATAATAATATTTTTATTATTATATAATTAAAACTATGAATGCATTGATATGCCTTTTTGCCGATACAATACCGATACCAATACTCTTATAAAAATATCAGCAATACCGATAAGTTTATTCAATTAAAAAATGAATGTAAAATAAATAAAACACAAGTCATTTCTTTAATTAATATAAAAAGAACATATAACAGGACAAACTAAATAAAACCGTTTAAAACTATAGACAGGTTGATATTATTTAATAGTCTTCTAAGTTTTGCGGAGAAAGGCGATTGTGCAAATCTGTTTGATTAAGACCTGCGGTGGAAAATAGTCTCTCAGATGCGACAGAACTCATTTGAAAAATCTCGATATATTAGGAGACCTTAGGTATATCTAAACTTCTTTTTTGAGAGAATTACAGCTCAGAGTAGACATGGGCTCATTTTCCTCAGACTCTAATAATATTTTCACAAACACTCCAAAGCCCGCCACTCGTAGGCATCTCAGATCTTACAGTTACAGTACTAGATGTAAGTGTGACCATGTCTGAAATAGTTTCGAAATGCTGTGCTACATTAAGACAAGATGCTTTTTTGCCATAGTGATAGACTTTGATTGAAATATTCATGCTTTGTAACTAGGATCAAGTATTATGGCTAAACAAGACACTTATATAAAGCGTGAGGTTTCCCCAAGCATAGTTAGTTTGTGCCTCGTTTGCAATGAAATAGACGAGACAACATGTGTGTTTACATTACATTTTTAAACTGCGAAACTTGAATAGTATCATTGAATTGGCCATGAAAATATTGTTGATGCCTATATATCGGCAAACTTCGAATATCGCCAATATATTGGCATCGGTATCGGTATCAGATGCATCCCTAATTAAAACACAAATTATGTAACTTTTTGTCTGAACCATACACAAAGTGTTCAATATTGATTATAGAGTCATTTGGAAAATCAATGTCTAAACAGATACAGTTTTTTTTGTTATTTTTCAGTCCTACATTTATAAGTACTTTAGGTTTTTCAGTCCAACATATAAAAGTATTTTAGATTAATATTTAGTCTACTCTATTAAGTGTAAATAAATAGCAGCATTTATTATTATACTAGCTGATACCCGCAACTTCGTCTACGTTGCTTGAACAAAGTTTTCATGTGCGAAGGACAAAACATCAAAAAGATTACAACCAAAAACATATTTTGCTTACAAAATTTCTTTGTAAACAATGTTATTCCTTGCTCCGTTTGTAGCTAAAATATATAAATTATCTGGGTTAGTAACGTGAGAGCAAGTGACGTACAGTTGACCGTGTAAAAAACAGCTAAACACACATCACTGTACATGTAAATTTGATTGTGATTATAAAAATTGTTGTTTCTTAAAACTTTAATAGGTACCTAATTTTATATTAAATGAAGATATTGCAATATTTTTTTTAGATAAGGGCCAAGAGTCGTAAGAAATTAAACTTAGAAAACCTAATTAATTGAAATCTATCTAGTAGTTTTTCCGTGATGTGCTTACAATTGCAAACCTTTATCATTTTATTTATATAGATTTAATGTCTATATTGATAATATTGTAATATCATATTATTTGATTAATATCTTCTTGATGATTTCCAACATATAATTGACAACATAATATCATCTTATATATGTCGCAGCCATCTAGCTTAATTAGCCTTTCAGTTAACGGTAGACTGTTTTTACTAAACGGTGCCATTCAACTGTAGTGGTGATGTATGAATATCCACTACCCCATATCATCCAGTGGGTGTCGTAAGAAGTGATAGAGGGAAATAAATCAGTAGATGGGCAGCAGTGTCTTCCTAATAACAAGTAAAAATTAAAAACTAAAGCAAATATGAGACAATCTAGGGGGGAGGCCTGTGTTCAGCAGAGACTTTAATAATCTGTAACGGTAACAGTGGCTACAAGTAGATGCAATTTTGTTTGGTTAGGCTTAAATGTAATTAATATATTCATAGTTAAATATAGATGTAGCTGGTTGCTTCTGACTTCTGATTTCTTATATTTACTCGAAATACGCGAATACTACACATGGAATAAAACTAATTTTACGTATTTTATCGACGTTTCGGGCACTTACATGGAGGGGGCGGGGGACGGAGGTATTTGACGTCCCAATGTCATAGCTAATGAAGGCTACCTTCAACTTTTAATTATTAATTTTGGTCCGATCCACGCAGGTCCAGTTTACAGTATCTTTAAGCCTTGCAGTAGTATGCTTGGGTTCGGATTTTTATAGATATTTAACTAAACCCCCATGAAAGAACATATCGCTGATGTGAAGCACGGACGCTTCGCGAAGTCTGCAGTATCAACATTTTCAGGATCATCCTAACCATTATATCAGATTTGAAAAAATCCTGAAAATACATCTTGAAACTTGATAGACCTCAAATATCAGTGCTTGGAATTGCAATTCCCTAGGTGAAAATTGCTGAGGCTTATTCAATCTATAATTAATCATTATCTCTATAAACATCAATTGCTTCCTTTAGTCTTGCTAAAACTCAAAAACAGCTTGACCAATTAGGATGTAATTTTTTGTGCGTGTTTGATTAGGTCCCTGGATGATCTAAACAATTCAAAATTGGACCCAATAGGAGGCGCTGTTGTCGAGATCCAGAAATTATGCGTGCAAAGCTGGAGTGGATCGCTAGTTTTAATATAAAACAGTTATTATATTAATTTTAATGATTCGTTACTAGCTCTGAATACTTCCTAAACTAAAATAATGTACACTTTTGTTCTTCCTTCTTCATCAATCTGTGAAAGTCCACAGCTGAACATTGAACATGGACCTCACCTTCTGATGGGAGAATATAATTTTATTATTATTTCTTCTGAAATGTAAGATAAACACTGTAAATAAGAATGAAAATTCCAGGAACCAAAAACTGATAAAGATGATGATTACTGTCGTCGTATAAATGAAGCTTTGAACAACCCCCCAACATCTGGTGGACGCGGGGGCGGTGGGGGTGGAGCGCAAGATGGAGAACTGCAAAATCTTCTCAATAATATGTCACAACAACAACTTATGCAACTATTTGGAGGTGTAGGTCAAATTGGAGGCTTGTCATCACTACTTGGGACTATGGGGTAATGATTATTATAATAATGTGTACAAAGCTTGTTATTGTATATGAATGTATATACAGTGGAGCCTCGATAACTCGAATTTTAGAAATGTTAAAAAAATTCGCGTCAATGAGTTTTCGACGTAACAAGGATTATTTTTATTATGTACTAACAAAGTATGGATGAGTGAGTCAAAAAGTGATAGAAATGGCACTTTCACACTTCAAGAACTATAAAAAGTTCACTCATGAAATTTGGGTTTCTAGGTATTCAAGAATTATAGATGTAAAAATTACAAATATAATTAAAGTTACAAGTATTAAGTAGATCTAATAGTTTATGAGTTATGATAAGGGATCCTACAGTAGCTTGAAATAGTTTTGTGTGTGTGCTCTCAAAACTCGCTTTAAAAGCTAGAAGCTTAGAGTGTAGTGGGAAGAATTATACTGACTTGAAGATGTACAAGTTTAAAAGGTCAAGTAGAGATGCACTAAACACGTATGTGAGGATTCAATCATCATCATCATCATTACAGCCCTTCAAAAGTTCACCCCATGAACATTCATTGAATGTAGTAAATAAGTAACAGAAGCATACCCAAGGAACCAAAAAATAACAAGACCATGCAGAATATGACCTCATGAAATAAGAAAACTAGCATGAAAAATATATACAACAAGAACGAAAGTCAGACAACAACAGCAAGAAATGACATTGAATAGAAAAAAATATTCAAATGTAAAAAAAAAATTTGTGCAAGCTGTAAAAGGGCGAATGCCCATTATTCCTATGAGAGTTAAGCTTGCTAAAATTTGTGCTAGTGCATTGATTTTTTTTATAGGAGAGGGGGCAAACGAGCATGCGGCTCACCTGATGGTAAGTGACTACCGACGCCTCTGAACAAATGCAACACCAGGGGAGTTGCAGATGCGTTGCCGGCCTTTGATTGTTCTTTTTTTATTCATAGAGAATAAAACTCCATTTTATAATAAGCAAAAATATTTTTTTTATAATAAATTTAACTTTTTTGTAAGAATTTGAGCTTATAAAATAATTTCAAAACATCACAAAACATTTGCACTAGCTAACTAGTGCTCCTAGTTTTGACCTTGCAGTAATTGCATTCTTATTGTTACTAGCAACAACAGCAGCAGCGGCACGGGTTCAGGTGGCGGGAGTGGTAGCGCACGTGCTTCAGGTGGTAGCGGGGGCAGCTCTCGTGGAGGAAGCGCGCCACGAACAAGCGAGTCGACACCTGCGCCTGCTGCTGCTGCTGCTGCCGCCACCACCACCACCCCCACTCCCGCCACCCCTGCCACCCCTGCTACCCCTGCAGCCCCCGCACGTACCACGACCCGACGTGAAGTGCCTCCTGCTGCAACGCCACCCAACACCGCTAGTGCCACACAACCGCGCAGTAAGTTTAATTAAATTCTATCTTTTCCTCTTTCTTTCTCTTCACTCTGTAAACAGTCCACTCCTGGATATGGCTCTTCTATAAGGAAGCAGGAAGGCTTTTTTTATAATCACGACGGAAATTTTTTCAATAAATTTGTCAATTTATATGTGTCTTAGTACTTAATCTATAATATCTATACCATACTACTTTATCACTTGTTTGAGACCAACCAATTCGTTGTTTAAAAAACAATCGCTCTTTTTAGAAAATGTAGTGAACAACAAAACATTTGGTTACGGCTATTAGTTTGTTGTTACTAAATGTATTTCTCTAGTCTGGTAAAGTCAACCTGTACGTCCTGACGTCGATTATTAATGTGTTAAGTCTGAGATGTTTGTATTAGTTAATTTAAATATTTTAATTGTTGTTAGTTTTAAATTATGTTTATTGAAATTAGTTCTCCTTCAAATGCTCGCTATTGCATATTGCCGAATTATTTAATTATAAAGGCTGTGCAAAAGTTCTCAGCTTTGTAGTTAGTTCTATCTAAAAATTTTCTTATTGTATTTGTTTTGTATTTGGTTAAAAAATAGAAATCGATATATTGCATATTTGGTGTATGCTGTTTCAATTTAACCTTCGTAAGATGGTACCGAAAGCACATAGACCAATATATTCTGCATACTATGGTGAATCATGGGTGAAAGTACGTCTCGAGAGTGGTTCATAAAATTTAAAAGTGATAATTTCAATTTCTGTGATGAACCACATTCCTTAAGACATCAGAAGCCATATATCGGCCATTTGCAAGCATTACTGTCTGAGATCTCTTCTGGACTCAATTGAGCATGCAAGTTGCAAAACAGGTACAAGTTTATCATACATTTGTTCTACGATGGTTACATGGCATGGGAAAAAAAATCTAGAGAGAAAGTGGATTCTCCGTGAACTATGAAGGGAACGTAACAGTTAAACACATGTGCGTTGTTCTTCTGGCAAGACAAAGATGGAAAAGTTTCTATGGTAAATTGATAATTGCCACTGCAGCTTACTGTTACTCTAATTCCTTTTTTTTTATAGAACAAGCGTGACAAACGAGCATGCAGTCCATCTGATGGTAAGTGGTTGCTGTGGCCCATAGGCATCTACATCTATCCTCGTTTGCGAATCAAAATGCAGATACGTTGTCACCCGTGAGGATTAAGATGGAATGCTTTGTTTCCAGTAAAAAAGGGTCCCCGGTTCTCTACACCCACCATACGAAGCACAGCAGTGTTATGCTGCTTTTTTACGCTGGTATTCTGTGAGAGTGTGTCCTTCCCTGGTCGAGCCGACCGACAGCATGGCTCTACTATGTAAATTCTACTGCGGATTCGAGCATAGCCCTTTCTAAAGCTTGCTGAGCGTTTGTAAGCACTCATATGAACAGCTGTGAAAGCCTACGTCTCAGATCCATCTGTTATTACTGGAAATTCACCGATTGTAAAAATTTTTTTATATTTTAAGGAATAGTGACGTGAAAAATTGTTATAATTGCCCTAAACTCTGCCCAGCGGAGTTACTACAGCACACTATCGTAACCTCGACGGCAGAAGCCCACTCAGGGTCCTTCGAGTTGAGGAAGTGAAGCAGTCACTGTGGCTGCATCTAGATCTATATTATGATGGGATGAAAAGGGCTTGATATGCTCTTCCAGCGCCCGGTTCCTCGCCCGCGTATTAGGGTATCTCATCCTTTCCCTCTTCCCCTCTGAAGACTCTTGCTTTATCTCCTACTCACATAAGGTACCGCGTGGAGCGTCCCCACCTCTTAATCTATTTCTTTCTTTTAATCATGATGAGGTAAAGGTGACGGTGAACTCTACCCAAGCTGAGCAAACCTCAAGGGTAACTACACTGTATCCTCATCGCATCCACAGTGGTGACACTCGGTGGTTGGCTCTCCTATAGAACTGAAACTATGACAAATGTTATCAAAGTATTATTATGCGTAAGCATACTAATATGTACTTTCAGGAGTAGTAATATAATATAGAAAAGTGTTAATGGTATGAAATCTTACATAATTACTATTTAAACATTGCAATTAGAACATTTTTCATTACATTTGTTTATGTTACCTGTAACTGGTTTCTAAAACTTATTCTAAGTTTTTTGCTTTTACCAAAATCAATTTTACAAGCCGTACCTATACTCATTCTGATTTAATTAGAATTTTATGAATATATTATTTATTAGAATAGAAGTTAATGAGTAAATAAATGATATATTTGTAATAACATAGAAGAACTTGACCATTTCTCCTTCAAGGAATTTTTTAGTCACCACATATTTTTGGATTTGATTAACATAAGACCTTATAACGTGCTTTGTGGCATTCTTTGGGGGAGGCCTATGTTCAGCAGTGGACTTGTGAAGGGCTGTAATGATGATGATGATGATGCATTATGGCCTATAAGTCCACTGCTGAACGTATGGTTCACCCATAAATTAACTCATATTGGGGATTTCGCCATTGTTGTCATGCGTGGCAGGCGGTTTGGAAACCGCAGTTTTTTTTTATTATTTTGAGCTATTATCAGGAAGATGCTGCTGCTCATCTCCTGTTTCATTTTCCATCTGTCGCCTCTTACGACTCCCACGAGACGATATTGAGTATTCTTACATCGCCAGTACACAAGGTTCCTCAGTAAGATCTTATTAGTAATAGTTATTTCAATAGCTATTTATAATTTATGACCTTTACTAAATGTAACACGAGAGATATTTTATAGAATCCGACTGCAATTTTTTTTATATTTACACGAAAATTAGACGTTGGATGATGTAAAGCTCCAAAAACATCTATAATTAAAAATAAGTAAAATAAATTAAATGCGATAAAATTTGTTAAATTCTTTTTTGAATATAAAATAATAGAATGATTTTGTGTCAGGCGGTCAGATCTTCCTGTCGGACCTGCAGCGCTACTTCTCGGGGCTGGGCAACGCGCCGGAGGGTGCGGAAGGTGGTGCTGGTGGTGCGGCGGGCGGGGAAGGGCCGGGGCGTGTGGAGCTGGGCGCGGCGCTGGCGGCGCCCGACGTGGTGGCGGCGGCCAGCGAGCCGCGCAACGCGCAGCGCCTCGCGCCGCACCTGCCCGAGCCCGCGCCCACCGCGCCCACAGCGCCCGCCGCGCCCACTGCCACCCAGCCCCACGACGATGTAAGGACCACACTGCTCTCACCGCAGTTCGCGCAGGTGAACCCCCTGATATCGCAGCGACGCGAAGCGCCTCGCCCACGTGTCTTGCACACGTGCAGCTGTTGCCGACAAAGATTCGATGTCCCATACGTTTATTCAATTAATATCACCACCTAAACGCCTCTGAAGTACGAATTAAGAGTGCGAGGGACATTTGATTACGCTTATGTCGTGTATTGTCGTACTAAAATTGTCTTGTTAGAGTTCGGCTATAAGATTTTGATGCAATAAAATTTATTTAAATTTAAAATCTATATTTACAAAAAATAGTACATTTTTTATAAAAGAGGAGGCAAAGGAGCATTCGACTTACCTGATGGTAAGTGATCACCGTCACCTATGAACATCTGCTTTCTGCTTCATCAGTGCAATTGCAGATGCATTGCTGACCTTTTAGAAGCAGGCTCTTTTCTTGAAGATGCCTAAGTCGTATTGGCCCGGCAATAAATTCTACAGTATCATACAATACAAACAAACATAATAATGTATTTATTTATTTTATTTTATGGCATTTTATTGGATACTTGTTTGATTTTTTGAGTACTACACATAATAATAATAAGAATCAGTGGTACCTACTCAAGCCTTTGGACCTCAACAAAACCAAGCAATAGAAAATAACTACGCGGAAAAAATCCAGGAACTGTTTAGAATGGCAATGGACAAATTTCGGAACATCAACCCTACTAAACAACCTTATATACTAAAACAAAAATCTTCTAAAAGGCTAGCTCAAATTGTAGATTTTATAAAGACTGAAATATTACCAAATCACATATCGAGAGAGCAGGATTTTGATACCAATCAAACCATAATTTACTGCTCGACATACACAGCAGCTGTAAGTAACTGAATATAAATCAGAGACACAAACACTGGCCACCCAAATTCGAAGTAAAGAACCTGCTTGGCATAAAAGGATTTCGGAAGAGACATTGGAAGACTAACAGAATATACCAAAGGCAATAAAAAGCAATAGACTCATCACTTTAGTAGAAGCAATAAAAAATAAATACCAAATACATTTTTTACCAAATAACCCAATTTAAGCGATGAACAATTCCTTGACACACTTAAACAAAAACTGAATGCGGCATCTAGCAGATTAAAAAGTTACCTTCACTGTACACTTAGGAAGTCACAAAATAACCCATTTATCAACAATTAAAAACAATTTTACAGGAGCCAGACTTCAGACACGCAACACGACACACATAGAATGGGCAAGATGCACCGTTACCACCTGCCAATGAATTACATAGCTTCTGGTCTGGTATTTGGTGTGTGCCGGTTCACCGCAACACAGAGGTGGAATGGCTGAACACAGATTTCGACTTAACTCATTCTATCACACCAATGGCATTTGAACAAATACTTTTGGAAGTATCTGTGCATATATTAAAAAAATCCCATAGCTGGAAAGCACCCGGAACTGACTGCATACATAACTACTGGCACAAGAAACTTACAGCAATTCACCCTCTACTTCATAATCATATCAATGACTTTATACAAAAACCAGACATAATATCCCAATACCACAAGGCCTCACCTACATGAATCTGATAGACGCAGATCATCAAAATCCTGCCAAATACAGACCTATCACATGTCTCCAAACGATTTATAAACTACTTACAGCATGTATAGCCGAACTCTTACGTCAATTTTTAGACACAAACAACATTCTTGCTGAGGAACAAAAAGGATGTCGATAAAGTAGTACAGCCCTTGTAAAGAGCAACTCATAATAAACTCCTTAGCAATGAAACAAGCTATTTCCAAAAGGAAGAACATCAACACAATGTATATAGACTACAAAGCATTTGACTCCGTACCACACAGCTGGCTCCTATATGTACTCCAGCACTATAAAATTCACCGACAAATTATACATTTTCTTAAAAACTCAATGCTGCACTGGCCAACCATAATCATATCAACAATCACGATCTTAAGTCACGGACTGCCCGCACTCAGATATTAGCATCTCAAGCACACACACTTGAGAGGCGAGTTTAGTTTATTAATCAGTCCGTCACTCAGGTGATATCGTAAACCTACGCCGCATTTTGAGATATGTTTATTAATAAGATCATAACCTCAAGATTTTACTCAAGTGCGTGTACTTGAGCTGAGTAACGTTTATTAATACGGGCCTTAGTATGGTCGTGCGAAGCAGACAATTCCGCGTAATTACTATTTACAAAGACGGTCCCCATTCCTTAAATATTGCTGTCTACTTTATAGTGGATAAAACAGTCCTTGGACATCTGCAAACTTGGCTACAGAATCAATCTCTTGAAGACCAAGATGCAAATGCATCACAGCCTGTTTATATACTTGTTTTCATACCCACTATTGTCTTATAGTTTGAGGGTGATACTTACTCAAAGAGACTCCTCGCTAGGAAAAGAATCCATAGTACAACATCAACTCTTGAAATTATTTTCATTGTTTCAAAGTCATGAACGACGGAAAAAATGCAGGGCTGCAGCCAAACGCCAAGTCACTGGACTGCAATCTTAATTCAAGTTTTTATTTTCAAGACAAAGCTATTTGCAGTTCTCTTTCAAGTTCTCAATCAATTTTTAGCTGAAAGCAATAGCTGCACGTCTGTTAAAATTGATGGCAAGATACGATATAAGCCTCAAAGTTTGGCGTGTGTAATCTAGGCTCTTTTTTTGGATGCCTGATGGGCTTTTTCTTGTCTTTTACTACTAACTACTTCTGCTTAATAATAGCTCAAGCCTTTGTATCTTCATAGCCATATAGGTTGTATCCATTTCATAAAATCATCAATATTTTTTTAAATTTATAAGTAGTATGCTTATTAATAAAAAAAAGTTATTATAATTAACAAATATAAAATAAGATTCAAGATAATCAAAGACCATTAATTTTTAAATTTTTTTTGAAGTTAAATCTATTTTAGTTTTGAAACTCGATGAAACGAAAAAGCTGCACTAGAAAGAGACAAACATATATATATCTATAGGATTTAAACTGCGGGAGAATGAGAGAAAATACAGTATACAGTGTTCTCTTTGTGCGGTGCTTTAAAGATAGTTAATATAAATGTATCTGTTAAAATATAATATAGCGTTAAAATAATTAAGAATTTTATTAAATATATATAATTAATCATATTGAATAAAATTATGATTATCCAATGCATTCATAAATCAATTTATATTACATTAGTCGTGTTTAGGCCATCTTGCGTCTATTTTACGTACCACCTTGAGACACCATCAATTTTTGTTCGATAAAATTACTTATATTATGAAGTAGATGGCGCTTTAACAAAGAAATTTTAGTAATGTAATATATTACCCAAGCCACGCTCAATTTAAGGCAGTTATTTCGAAATTACTGACAGACACTTCAATTTTATTTATAGTTATAGATTAAAACTTTAAAAAAATAGTATTACCACTGCGTCTTGCTGATGACGACCTACAGAAGTGAAATGTCGTCCTTCACTGTTGGCTGTACAAAGAAGATTAAGTGTGCTCAGCAAGCAATGGACTGGACTTTGCTCAGAGTTTCTCTGTATGAAAAATACATAATAGAGATATCCGCAAAAGAACCAAAGTAATTGACATAGCTCAACAGATCAAGTTGAAGTAGCAGTTTGCCGGCCATATAACTCGAACAACCGATAACCGATGGGGAAGAAAGGTCCTCGAGTGGTTGCCTCGGAACGGTAAGTAAAGTGAAATTGGGCTTACCATAAGATGGTAACACATGCAGGAAATTAGTGGATGCAGGTGATGTAGGTCTGTGTTTAATTACATAATATGGAGATTGTTTATTGTTTTTTAAAGAACTGTAATGTTTGATGATTAACTTACTAAATATCAGACTATCTTTCTCATTTGTCTAAATCAAAATTTAACTAAAAACTAAATTACTATTCATGCTACTAATAGCGTAAATATAAACCAAGAACAAAGTACCTAATGAATTGTATCATTTGTTTTATTATTTAAAATTAAGAAAAAAAAATATTTTAATTTGCCTTTGATATTCATAACTAAATTTTATTAATTAATTGTTAAACATTTTTTCGAATTGTATATAGTAATCTTTACCGCTTCGCTATACGACGTATAATTTATAACATTATGACAACAAAATATATA
This sequence comes from Parnassius mnemosyne, assembly GCA_963668995.1. Classification (NCBI taxonomy): domain Eukaryota; kingdom Metazoa; phylum Arthropoda; class Insecta; order Lepidoptera; family Papilionidae; genus Parnassius; species Parnassius mnemosyne. The sequence goes on along the minus strand of CAVLGL010000137.1, from coordinate 33,558,934 downwards.
AATACACCCTGTTTATAATATTATAACAACAAAATATATAAATACATCCTTTTTATACTAAATTGTTTATGGCCTTCTTGGAGCTAAAATTAAACAACTGACAATGGGGTGAGAGAAGATTACGAAGAGAACAATATATTACTATTTGCCACCGGATGTTTTTACTCATTGACTTGCTACTTCAACCTGCATCGTTATCTCTCTTCTCTCAATGCCCTTAAAATTAAAAGACACCAGTGGAGACACTGGTGCTTGAAGTCGAAACCTAGTAGATTTATTGGGAGTTTTACCCAATCTCATTTATGTGAGATTTTTGTCAAACCTTTCTCGAAATAAACGCAATAAAGTTGTATAGATACTAATAATAACTAACATTTAATAACTTGTCTTAATGCGAAATGTATACTGCACTACACAGCTTAAACCATACGTTATTAATCTTTTATCTCACACTAGGATTTTCGCCCATATTCTTTCAAATCTTTGACAATACTATTTTTAACACTGACCAAACTGTGAGGTGTGTTATAAGTTTATAGTTTGTATCTGTGTGTCTGTTTGTGGCGTCATAGCTCTTGGACGAATGAAGTCTTAATCGAGAGTGTCCTTAGCTATGTTCCAAGAAAATCTGTTCAGCCGTTTGAACATCATCATGTCTTGTTCTTCGGGAGTTTTTAAAATGTTTAATGAAAGTTATGTAAAAACAATTCTAGGGAATAATTTATATATCTTGCATGTATCGTTTTGAAATTGTCTATAAATAAACTAAATCAAAAAATAAAATAATTAAACACGTATTTTACGATTTTTGTTATAACCACTTAGTGTGGGAATAGATTATTAAAAATCAAACAGTAGGTACAGCACAGCTACTATAGAAACTAAAATTTTATCATACTCGGGTTTCCCTCAGATTAGATAAAGTTGTACATTATCGTAATGCTACGTACATTATTTGCTATCTTTAAATTGTAAAAGATAATAATATTAGATTTTTTTTGTGAAAAACCTTAAGTAAGTGCGCATGATAATGTAATACCACCTACACGTCTGTGTCATCGATACCAAATAATGTTTATACAGTAGCTAGTAGTGACAGTCGCCTGTGACATTTTTGTTTATATTTGTCTCACTGGCCTCACAATATCTTCCAAATAATTGGTTTTTAGATTAAAATGGAGTATGCTATCAAGATCTTGTACAGATAACACATTGCTAATAACAAAATAACGGTAATATTCAAGTTCAAGATGCTACTTTAAATAAAAATTCAATATTATTTTATAACTTTATTTTACGGTATAAAAAATTGTTAGGTTATAATAGTTGGTTTAACCAAACGCATTTCTTACGCTCTAACACGGAGTTATCACTTTTATGTTCAGTGCGTTGCTTTGAGTTAACTGTAACTTGTGGCAGTAAATATTGTTTCCCAGTCGACATCTATTTGAATCATTGCAAAAACTACTCCTTATGCAATGGGAATGTCAAGAGCAGACAAAGAAATACGGTTTAAAAACCAAACAGGTTTTATTTTAATTACTGAATTTTTTAGTTCATTAAATTTACTCTGCAAAGTTTTATGTATCATCATTATCATCATTACAGCTGTTCACATGTTTACAGCTGAATATAGGCCTCCCCAAGGAATGCCATAAAACACGACCCTGAGTCCGCTGGTAGCCACCGACTTCCTGCTTATCTTACATGTCATTCTACCTATTGCGCGCCATCCCACCCTTCGCTTACTATAATATAATATAAGGCAGCCATTTGAGATCTTTCTCCCCTATCGGTTGTCTGTTCTTCAAGCTATATGACGGGCCCATTACCATTTCAGCTTATCCGTTTCAATGTATGGTTTAAACCAACTTAGGTACTAGCTGAAGTAAGTAGCGCTCTATGCCCTGCACGATATGTTGCCCTTTTGCATCTGTATTATATATATTTAAATACCGTTACATATTAAAAATAAACATGTATAATTAAACTAAATTCTGAAACAAATAAATTTGAGTTACTGTATATTTGTATACTTATTTATTATTAATGTCATCGGCACAATAACATTCATTAACTTTTGCAGTGTTACTCGACGTCACGATAGTCTTCTCGACATAAAGTGTAAAAATAAAGCTTTCACAAAAGTGTACAATTATTGGGCTGAAGTTTTAGTACAGAGTTCGCATCTACCTACCATTATATAGAAAAAGTATTAAGCAATAAGGTTAACGCTTGACTGCATTAAGTTCTTAATTACATTCAAATTACAGCCTGTTAGTGGTGTTCTCAAAATTTATTTACAAAAATCGTTAACTAATGGGATAATTCATTTTAATTTTTTAGGTTTTTTATTTATAAGTAAAAAAAACTTAAGGCCTTAAATTATAAAATATTTTTATTGAACAATGACAAATATTACTTAAACATTTGCTCCCAATACAAATTCAAGATTTTTGTTGACAAAAACTTAATTTTATGGTATATTACAGGCAGCCAATCAATTTTCTTCTGCACTGACATCTGGCCAAATGGGACCAATTATGACTCAGTTTGGTCTCCCCCCGGAAGTAGCGTCGGCAGCAAATACAGGTGATATGCAAGCATTCTTCAAAGCTCTGGAGAGCACGTCTAATGCTTCAGACTCGTCTAAGAGTCAAGGAGAGGATAAAAAAAAGGAAAAAGCTAAAGAAGACAAGGATGGTAAAAAAGATGGTGCTTCTGGGATGTCACTGGATTAGTTTATAAAAACATCTGTATTTAGGGCAAGTACCTGAATCAAAAGTTTTTAATATTACCGCTTTTTAGTAGTGTAGTTGGTTTTATTTCCTAATATAAATTGTATTTACATATTCTTATATTCAATGTGTAACTATGCAATGATCATTTGACTTTCATTTGTAAGCTAAATTTAACAAATGTAACAATAGATTCTAAAGTAAAATATTATATTACTTTTATGTACTACAAAATGAAAATATTTGTTTATTTACCCACACTGGTTTTAATAGTATACTATATAGTAAAAAGTGTTGTTTTTTTTCTTAATTTTCTTGCATACTTGTTTCTTAATTTATGTTCAACTATGAAGTAATAAATATGCATTATGTTCTCACATAATATCAACCTTAAATAATATTTTTTTTAAAATAAAGAAGTTAAAAAATGCCCAACGTGTTAGGCCCCGCTAAACTAATAGGTCAGGGAAAAAGTTTCTTCGTATTTTCTACACTCTTACTATTATAAAGAGGAAAAATTTGTTTGTTTGAATTGAATAGGCTCCGAAACTACTGAACCGATTTGAAAAATTCTTTCACCATTAGAATCCTACATTATCCCTGATGAACATAGGCTATATAATATTTTCAAAAAAGTTTGGGATCCGTATGAAAAATTCGTTAATGTAACCCAAGGTGTGAAAAAAATACCAAAAAAAAATCCTTATATCGCGTACGCTGCGGAAACTATTGATAATAGAGCAAAGTAATGTGCTTCTGTTTTATAGAGGATATCAATATCTACAAAAAAGTCTACGGATACCATATGTTTAACTATTACAGTTACGTCACAATAACTACTTTTTCATGTTAAAATGTGAAATATTAACGCCGGTACAAACTAGGCCACATTATTCGTATCAGTACTTGTATCATGCATAACCACCAATTACGTTAACCATGTAATTTTAGTAACATATTTCACTTTTTAAATCTTTGTTAATTCAGCAACCGTCCGTCGTGATGTCTCTCTCGAAGTTCGCATGTCGCAAGACGCAGACGCGTGATATACGCGGGTAAAACCGCGGGGAACAGCTGGTGTTTGTATAAAATTGAAGAAAAATCTCTGGTTCTACTGTTTGTACCTTCTGGTTTTAATATCGACAGGTACCTATAGAACATTAAGAAAAAGAAAAAAGTAAAAAAAAAGAACACTTTCCCGCCATTTTTCAATTGTTTTTCTGTCCGCCAAAATGAGTTAATCTAACGAAAAAATTCGATCCATTCGGGAGTTTTATTACAAAAAAGGGGAAAAATGCGACTCAAGCCGTGAAAAAAATTGTGACATTTATGGACCTAATGCAGCGTCAGTAAGAGTAGCACAAAGTTGGTTCAAGCGTTTTCAGTCCAGGAATTTTAATGTCAAAGATGCAGCTCGCCCTCATACGGATAAAGTCGATGCCATTTTTGAAAAAGTGGAGCAAGATCGGCATAATAGTAGTTACGACATAGCAGAGGAATTTGAGGATTGACCACAAAACAGTTTTGACCTATTTGAAAAAGTCTGGCTATACAAAAAAGCTCGATATTTGGGTACCACACGAGTTCAGTGAAAGAAACCTATTTAATCGTGTACTCATTTGCGATTCTCTATTGAAACGTAATGAAACAGAACCATTTTTGAAAAGATTGATCACTGGTGATGAAAAGTCGATCACTTACGATAATAACGTGCAAAAAAGATCATGGTTAAAAGGTAGTAAGTAAGTAATATTCAAGCAAGAAATTGAGAAAAAACGGCCGGAATTGAACAACAGAAAAGGAGTGGTCTTTTATGATAACGCCTAACGCATGTGGTCACACGCATCTTTTGGCCACTCAGCAAAAAGTGAGAGAGCTGTGTTGGGAAGTGTTAATGCATTCACCATATAGTCCTCATCTTGCACCCTGAGATTTTCACCTGTTTCGGTCTCTTTAGACTTCTTTGGGGTAGTGTTAGGTTAACATCAAGAGAGGACTGTTGAAAGTACTTGTCGCAAATTTTTTGATCAAAAATCCCAAGATTTTTAGAGCAACGGGATTATGTCACTATCTTCAAAATTGCAACAAGTTATTAAACAAAATGCCACATATATATTATATAATTAAATTAAATGTAATAAAATAAAATGTCTTGATTTTGTATATAAAATACGAACAAACTTTTTCCTCGATCTTATAAGTCAATTCCGCATATTGGCCGTTGGTCGCTACGTTGATATTTTGTGCGAGCCAGTGGCGTAGCTATTTAACCAAGGGCCCCCGAGCAAAAATGAAATTGGGGCCCTATTTAAACTAAATTAAATACTTTAAAGGTGCAAAGAAAAACTCCGCTCAAGACTAGTACTGCTCGTGGCAAGTAGAGTAATAAGACAAAGGTGACCCTTGCCACGCCATCCTTGAATTTCTACATCAGGGAGTTTCATTCGAACGTTAACGAAGTCCACTAGGTACCACCTCAAGACGGCAAAGCCGACCTTGCTCTTTCTAACCGAGACGCAGGTGTCCTCTCCGGTCGATACTTCTTTCCTATCCGGGGTACAAATTATAATAACACTTTTGTACCTCGGGCTGGACTTTGCGTATATGTCAGAGAGAACATCTGTGCTCGATTCCTCGGCAGTCTTGAAGGTCAAAGACTACCATCCTCGTGTTTACGGAAGCCTGAATAGGTAATGCCGACACAGACCAACTCATCGACCACGTCCAAATCGCTGCAGACTCCGTGCTACAACAGGTCCCATCTGCAGAGTTCGTGATCCTTGGTGATTTTACCGGCCACCACGCTGAGTGGCTTGGTTCGGTTAAACCGATCATGTGGGAAGATCTGTTTATGTGTTTGCTTTGGAATATGGTCCAAAACAAATGGTTACTCCACCTACGCGGATTGTAGATGTGGAGGATCGTGCACCTTCTCTGTTGACTAAGGACCTTCTGCTGACCTCTCATCCGGACGGATATCAGGTCTCCGTCGACGCCCTTCTTGGTTCATTGGACCATCGTCTGATTAGGACTATGGTGCCACTCACACTCCCATCGCGCTTGCGTTATGCAGATCGCCGCCGTGTTTGGGACTATAGGTCGGCCGATTGGGACAGAATGCGGTCTTTTTTTGCATCTTTCCCTTGAGGACAGGGGCGGGTATGTTTCTCGCCAGTTGATCACAACGTGATTCTGTCGCTGATGTGGTACTTCAGGGAATGGAACTCTTTATTCTATCATCTGTGGTGCCTGGTTTGATCGCTCCTGTAAAATTGCATGGCGCTGTAATAGGAGTGCTTCAACAGCGCTATTAAAATGAAAGTATAATTTCGCCTTCAGGTCGGTAGGATACGGTATGTTTGACGTCCCCATGTCATAGTTAACGAAGGCTACCTTCAACTTTTAATTATTAATATTTGGTCCGATCTACGTAGAACGAGCTTACAGTATCTGTCTTGCAGCAGTATGCTTTTGTTTGGATTTAATTTTATTAATTTATTAATTTTAATATTAATTTTTTAGCTTTTTAAGAAACACGAAATTTTGCTATTACCCTGTTTATTAAAGAAGTATGTTCATTTGTACCAAAATACAAATATCTAGAGCCTGAGGTAGCTCAGTAATCTGCATAAATTATATTGGCGGCTTAAGAGAATCCGTCAACCCCAGAGTCGAACGAGTCGACTATAGGAATTGTATCTATTTACCTACGCCAGACGTGAAAAATCCGAACCAACGACGAGGAGGAGTGTCAAAGATGCGAGACAAAGGTCAATCTACTTTCAAAGTGGGTTAGTGACAAAACCTTCAGGGGGACAGACCCATGTTCAGCAGAGGACTTGCGGGCTAACAAGATATTATATATATATTGTTACGAGCTTGGGGTTCGAGACAATTAAAACTGCCGATTGAATTACCAAAATTGACACTTTAATTACACAACACTAATTACAATCTAAAATCACACTAATAATAAAACACAATCACTTGAGTTCAAAGTTATTTCGCTTCGAAGTATTCTCTTGTATCGCCAATTCAATACTGCCTCGGTCGTGGACTATACCGGCCTTATATAGGGCCTCAGATAGTTTCCAGAATCTTCTACTGTAGCGACATCTAGAATGTTCGAGTACATATCGGTCCCGAAATTTCTGGAAGGATCTTGACTCTCCTAGTTCTGCTACTCGACACTAGAGGGCGCTAGTGTAACTAGTGTTGCCATGTACAATACATTAATAGTGTCGCGCAATACATTCATTTACTCGACACTAGAGGGCACTAGTGTAACTAGTGTTGCCATGTACAAGACATTAATAGTGGCGCGCAACACTGCCCCCTCCTAAGACATGCTCGTCCCGAGCATTATTGGCCCCATAATAACGCGCCAGTCGATCCACATGGACAATCTTAGGAGTACCTCTGGCACCTTTCTGTATCCGGTAGGTTACATCATTGATCCTTGTCACAATCCGGTACGGTCCGTCCCATTTAGCTTGAAGCTTAGGAGATTTCCCTTTGCTGCGAACTGGATTGTGTAACCACACTAGTGAACCTTCATCAAACCCCTTGTTGTTCATTTTGCGGTCATACCGTGTTTTCATCTTCTCAGACGTTTGCTGGCCCGTCTGTCTGACGTGCTCATAAATGTCATTCATTTTGTTCCGCAAGTCATTTGCATAATCGGTTATACTGCGTGGGGCATCAGGTGGTATTCCGGTGATCAGGTCTGCAGGCAGCCGTAATTCTCTCCCAAAGTTTGCGAAAGCTGGCGTCACTGACGTACTTTCGTGAACAGCGCTTCGATATGACAACAAAAACGGTTGAATGTGCCTGCCCCAGTCTCGTTGCCGTTTTTCCACAACTTTTGCCAGGTACCTTTCCAATGTCTGATTAAATCGTTCTACCATTCCATCAGATTGTGGGTGGTAAGAAGTTGTTCGTGTTTTATGAGTACCCATAACTCTGCAAGTTTCCTGGAATATTTGAGACTCGAAATTCCTTCCTTGATCGCTGTGAATCTCTAAAGGTACTCCAAAACGACAGAAGACTTCATGAACTAGTTTATCTGCAATTGTTGTAGCTTCTTGATTTGGAATGGTGAAGATTTCTGGCCACTTAGTGAAGTAATCCATCACAACCATGAAATACTTGTTACCACTTTCACTTTCCGGAAACGGCCCCGCAACGTCAATGGCTATCCTCTCCCATGGTGCACCAACATTGTACAATTTCAATGCGCCTCTACTACGAATTTGAGGTCCCTTTACAGCCGCACAACTTGTACATTTGCGGCACCAGTCCTCGACATCGTCACGACAGTGGACCCAGTAAAACCGTTCTCGGATTTTCAGTAGAGTTCGTTTAACTCCTAGGTGGCCTCCTGAACAACCACTATGGTATAGCTGTAGAACATCCGGTACTTTAGCCTTAGGGACAACCATTTGCAAATGACAACTGTCTCCCCGACCATTTTCCCATTTACGGCACAGGACTCCATCCTGAATCAGCAAGCCGTCCCATTGGGCCCAATAGCTTTTCGTGGTCGAACTCATTGCTGAGACGTCGCTCCACTTGGGTTTAGGAACACTGGCCCTCATCCATTCCAGAATCGGCTTAATATTCGAATCTTCCTGCTGTGCATGTTGTAGGCTGTCTTTCCACTCATTGCTGAGCTGGTCTGTCCTGAGCATCCTCACAGATACCACTTCCTTACCCTCTTGCCTAGTACAATGCTTGCAATCTTCAGGGCAAGGTCTTCTTGACAATGCATCTGCATTGCCATGAGATTTCCCGCTGCGATGTTCGATCACAAAGTCGTATTCCTGCAGTAGTTCAATCCATCTCGCAACTTGTCCTTCCGGATTTTTGAACTGCAATAGCCATTTCAGTGCAGCATGGTCAGTTTGTAAGTGGAATTTCCGCCCTAGAAGATATTTGCTAAAATGCTGCAAGGACTTTACCACAGCAAGCAATTCCTGTCTTGTGACACAATAGTTCCTTTCCGGCTTTGACAATGACTTGCTGAAGTACGCTATCACAATCTCTTGGTCACCATTCCGTTGAGACAACACACCGCCAATTCCTATATCACTTTCGTCTGTGTCAACTATGAATTCCTTGCCCGCATCAGGGTACCCCAAAATAGGTGTTTTGCACAGACGGTTCTTGAGCTCCTGGAATGCAATATCGCAACTTTCATCCCAGCAGTAATGTCGCTTCTCCTCGGTTAGCTTGTGCAGAGGTTTGGCTATATCTGCAAAGTTCTTCACAAATCGCCGATAATAAGAGCACAAACCCAAAAATGCTCTAACCTGTGTCTTGTCTTTTGGAACCGGCCACTCCTTGACAGCGGCAATTTGTTCTGGATCCATGCGGATACCTTCTTCTGACACTACATACCCCAAAAAACTAACTTGCCGTTTGAATAGTGAGCACTTCTTTGGAATCAACTTGAGGTTGGCACTCTGGATCTTCATGAGCACGCGTTCCAGGTTTTGAAGTTGTTCCTCAAACGTACGGCCTACGATGATGATGTCATCCAAATAGACCAGACAGGCATCTCCAATTAGCCCGGTAAGTACAAGCTCCATCAATCTTTCAAACGTTGCTGGACAGGCGTGTCACTTTGTAAAAATCTGAGGTATGGAAAATGGTGGCGCGATTTTCAAATTTGTTCGCATTACTCGTGGGGTATTAAGGTTTAAGAGTTTGCAGTGTATATACTCAACTTATTTATTGAACTATAAGATGTGGGGTATTGAGGTTTAAGGGCTTGCGATTTATTTATATGGGGTTTGTAGTAATATGCGATTTATTTCCTAATTTCAGCTATGGAATTCCATACCTTGAAAAACTTGAGGTATGGAGTGCTCCATACCTTCCATAGTGGAAGTGACACCCCTGTTGCTGGAGCATTGCACAATCCAAACGGCATGACTTTAAATTGCCACAGACCCTTTCCTGCGGAGAATGCAGTTTTCTCCTTGTCCTTAGGGTCAATTTCAACCACTTTACGCCTGTGAGCATGTCCAGCGTGTCATCAATTCTAGGCAAGGGATAGCTGTCCTTCTTCGTAACGTCGTTCAGGCGGCGGTAGTCAACACAAAACCGCATGCTGCCGTCCTTCTTCTTTACCAGCACCACAGGTGAACACCATGGACTAGATGAAGGTTCAATAACACCATCCTTCACCATTCCCTCAATCATGGTTTCCACTTCCTTTTCACGTGCTACAGGCAATCTTTTTGGCCGCTGACGAATAGGCAATTCTTGTCCTGTGTTTATTTTGTGTTGAACTAAGGCAGTCTTTCCTATGTCAGCTTCGTTTGACGAGAAAACATTGGCGTACTTGAGTAACAACTTCTTCGCCTTGACCATTTCATTCGGGGAGAGAACGCTGCGACAGTCTTCTAAAAGTGTGGTCACTCTCGTTTGTCCATCCTTGCTAGGGGTCCCGGTCGATAGATATTCGCACCGACGCAACCAATCCACTTCCTCACTAGTACCGACCAATGTGCCTTTTTCTATAATCTGTTCCTGATCACAAAGGTTCAACACACGTACTCCTGAGATGTCGGTGGTTCTGACCAAGGTTCGAGCCACTTTCCATGGAAGGTCATTGTCTACCCTTTCCACGAGTACACAACGATGAGCTTGCCCAGGACTCCGAGGAAGACTAACCGGCACAATCGTTTCCGATCTCGGCGGAAGAACAATCTTCTTAAGGCTGTACACATTCCCTGGTAACGCCCCTTCCATGAAAAGTTCCTCTTGTCCACATTTTAAAACACCTTGCTTAACATCGATCTCACAACAATTCTTCCTCATAAAGTCTAGGCCCAGGATGCAGTCGTCCATTATATCAGCCACGATGACATTATGCAGGTAGATCATGTTGCCTAGCTTCAACTCCATCTCCTTCTCTCCACGGACGGGTATGCGCTGACCAGTGGCTGTCACCAAATTAATGCGTTCTCGGTTGTATGCGGAGTCCCCAAGGAACCGACTTATAAGTTGGGAACTGACAACCGTGCGAGAGGCTCCAGTGTCTATGGTCAGTTTACACGGCGTTCCGTTGACTTCGCCCTTGATGATCAGGCTGTTCCCATCACGGGTTTGTGAGATCGAAATCCTTGGGGCTTTTTTAACATCAGCCAGCACCCGCCAGTTTCCCTGCTGCTGCTGGGCGGTGCTGTTAGCCGCACTACCCTCTCGAGATCGATCACCTTCCCTTTCTATAGTTCGCTTAGGGCAGCTGGATCGAAGATGACCCCTTTCTCCACAGCCGTAGCACCTAGGGCTGTAGCTTTTATTGCGGTCCTGAACTGTAGCTGCTGCAACCTCCCTGACGCGGTGGGAACGATGATCCTGCCGCACGGCTTCCACCTCCAGTGCATATGTCAAGGCGTCCTTAAGCGTCTCGTGGTGCCCGAGCCTCACAGCAGCTCTGACTTCAAGGTCGCGGATGCCGTCGATGAATGTCTGCACCAGGTTCCCTACAATAAGCGCAGGTACAGACTGGTACGCTTTTCGAACCAGCTTCTCCACCTCAAGGGCCCACTGCTGCAGGTTTTCGTTACTGCGTTGCACGCGATCTTTGAGCTGCGCACGAAAGACGTGTTCCAGGTGAGCGTCGCCATATCTCGCCTCCAATGCCTCAAGGAGCTGCTCGTAAGTCACTTCCTTACCGAGAGCTTCCAGAACTGTTAATGCCTGGTCGCGCAGGCGTAGGGTGAGAGCAGTCATGGCCTGACTTTTATTCCAGCCGTTCGCTTTCATGACAGCCTCGAACTGGATTTTATAGGCCGACCAGGAAGAAGTCCCGTCGAACGGTGGCACTTTGAATCCACGTAGCGAAGGTGTTGTAGCTACCACGGGAGCTGTAACTCCATCCCCAAGTTTGAGGTCGTCCAGCGTTTTCTTCACATCAGCCATCACGTTGTCAACCCGATTGTTCACTTGGTCGATTCGGGTTTCAGCTTCCGACAGGCGGTTGTCATGTTGAGCAACCCTATCCTTCACCTCCTTTATCTCTTTCCCGAAGGTAGCGTGAAGGTCCTTCCTGAGGAGCATCTGTTCTTCCATACCGCGCTGCAGCTGCTCTTCCAACCGACGGGTCTGTTCCTCCTGTCGGCGGGCCTGTTCCTCCTGTCGGCGGGCCTGTTCCTCCTGTCGGCGAGCCTGATCCTGCAGCATCATCATCAGAGCACCTAAGTCAGGTGCTGCAGATGCAGGAGCTGCTGACGGGCCAGCCTCCGTGGTTAGCAACTGGCCCTCCGACGTTTGCGGCGTTGCATTACCAAATCGTCTCTGGTCCGTCTCCTGTTGGCGTTGACTTCGGGTACGGATACCCTCCGTGTCGTCTTTAGGTAAAATCGGCATATTTGATCCCACTTCTGACACCAATTGTTACGAGCTTGGGGTTCGAGACAATTAAAACTGCCGATTGAATTACCAAAATTGACACTTTAATTACACAACACTAATTACAATCTAAAATCACACTAATAATAAAACACAATCACTTGAGTTCAAAGTTATTTCGCTTCGAAGTATTCTCTTGTATCGCCAATTCAATACTGCCTCGGTCGTGGACTATACCGGCCTTATATAGGGCCTCAGATAGTTTCCAGAATCTTCTACTGTAGCGACATCTAGAATGTTCGAGTACATATCGGTCCCGAAATTTCTGGAAGGATCTTGACTCTCCTAGTTCTGCTACTCGACACTAGAGGGCGCTAGTGTAACTAGTGTTGCCATGTACAATACATTAATAGTGTCGCGCAATACATTCATTTACTCGACACTAGAGGGCACTAGTGTAACTAGTGTTGCCATGTACAAGACATTAATAGTGGCGCGCAACAATATTTAGTAGCCCACATAGGCCTCAGATAGTTTCCAGAACCTTCTACTGTAGCGACATCTAGAATGTTCGAGTACATATCGGCCCCGAAATTTCTAGAAGGATCTTGACTCTCCTAGTTCTGCTACTCGACACTAGAGGGCGCTAGTGGTAACTAGTGTTGCCATGTACAAGACATTAATAGTGGCGCGCAATACTACCCCCTCTTAAGACATGCTCGTCCCGAGCATTATTGGTCCCATAATAACTCGCCAGTCGATCCACATGGACGATCTTAGGAGTACCTCTGGCACCTTTCTGTATCCGGTAGGTTACGTCATTGATCCTTGTCACAATCCGGAACGGTCTGTCCCATTTAGCTTGAAGCTTAGGAGATTTCCCTTTGCTGCGAACTGGATTGTGTAACCACACTAGTGAACATTCATCAAACCCTTTGTTGTTCATTTTGCGGTCATACCGTGTTTTCATCTTCTCAGACGTTTGCTTGCCCGTCTGTCTGACGTGCTCATAAATGTCATTCATTTTGTTCCGCAAGTCATTTGCAAAATCAGTTAGACTGCGTTGGGCATCAGGTGGTATTTCGGTGATCAGGTCTACAGGCAGCCGTAATTCTCTCCCAAAGTTTGCGAAAGCTGGTGTCACTGATGTACTTTCGTGAACAGCGCTTCGATATGACAACAAAAACGGATGTATGTGCCTGTCCCAGTCTCGTTGCCGTTTTTCCACAACTTTTGCTAGGTATCTCTCCAATATCTGATTAAATCGTTCTACCATTCCATCAGATTGTGGGTGGTAAGAAGTTGTTCATGTTTTATGAGTACCCATAACTCGGCAAGTTTCCTGGAATATTTGAGACTCAAAATTCCTTCCTTGATCGCTATGAATCTCTAAAGGTACTCGACACTTGAGGGCGCTAGTGGTAACTAGTGTTGCGATGTACAAGACATTAATAGTGGCGCGCAACACTACTAAAGGACTTAAAATGGGGGACTCAATAAAGTCCAATACTAAATACATGTGACAACCTAAAATGTAAGTGTAATTAAATTGGTTAAATGTCAACAATGTCTTTTGTAGCCCATTAATTTAAAAAAAATATTTTTTTTATTTTACGTTTTTATTTTTAATATTTATTTCTCCCGACAACAACCCCAAAATCCCGACATTTTCAAATTTTATCCAGATATTTTGGCCTTCCGATCTGGCAACCCTAGTTGTCACCCATGAGGACTAAGATGGAATGCCTCTTTTCCAGTAAAAAGGGTCTCCGGTTCTCTACACTCACCATACGAAACACAGCAGTGGCTGCTATTTTACGCTGGTATTCTGTGAGAGCGTGGTCCTTCCCCGGTCGAGCCGACCTATTCGTGCTACAACTATACTACATAATATAGCTGCAGCATGGCTCTACCACGTATAAAATACGAAATGAAAGCATATAAAATCTGCACAGGCCTCATAAAAATACTTTTTTATTTTACATATAAGGCGTAAATATAAGCAAGTTCTTAAAACTTGCTTTTACTTCTTTGTTTTATAGTGATAGATTTTCGCCGCTGCTACCTTGCTCTGTCAGTTAACGTACACAGGTTTTTTTGGGGGCTTTAAAGCATACTTGTACATTATAGCAGTAAATTCGTAATTGAAACAAAATAAAAGACAATATTAAAGGAAATGTTTCCAATTAGTATAGACCTTTTTATATGATTAAAGTTTGAAGTGATGAACGAACATAAGAATCAACCTGATGGTTAGTGGACACCTGCAAGCTGCTACAAAGTAGAGGCTACAGATGCGTTGTCACTTTATTGTATTATTTGTACTACTTCAGACTTAAATCTCCATTTGTTTAATTTTCTCATGAAGTTATAATTTTCTTAAACAATTATAACTTTACCCACACATACTTATACATATCGATGGTCTAATCGAAAAGACAAACCAAACGTGTTAATTATAGGATAAGTCATTTTTCAGAAGACGAGTTGCCATGAAGCTTTGTGTATTGTTATAGGTTATAAAAATTCACTACTAGTTTGATTATTTATCTATGTAATACATAGTTTTAAAGAAGTATACTCATCTAAAAAAATATACGAAAAAAAATTAATCTGGCTCATGAAAACATAAAGTACTTTTGACTATTAAATTGGTGTTTAACTGTTCACTTAACGTTACTATGTAGTAGCAGCGCCTTATGAGCTTACCCATATAGAACCTAATTTCGGAGATGTATCAGGATTAAAAATATCATATTAATTGATCCAGACTGTACCCTATCTGTATGTTAAAAATCAGAGAAGGCCAAATTGACCTCTAAAAAGCTTGCCGTGCTCAGCAGAGCGGGACAGTATTTCATGCCGGCACACCGCCTGCACTTTTACAAGGCGCAGGTTCGGCTTCACATGGAATACTGTTCCCATCTCTGAGCAGGGGCTCCCCAGTGCCAGCTCCTTCCACTTGACCGCATACAGCGCAGAGCGGTTCGAATCGTTGACGACAGAGTTCTTTCCGATCAGCTTGACTCACTGGCACTGCAAAGAGATGTTGTATCTCTGCGTATTTTATCGCATGTACCACGGGGAGTGCTCGGAGTAATTGTTCGGACTAATTCCAGCCGCTCAATTTCACCATCGCACATCACGACAATACTCGCGATACCATCCATACCATCTGGATGATTGGCCGTCCACCACTGTGCGATTTAGAAGATGTTTTCTTCCTTGCACAACTTCCCTGTGGAATCGATTACCACCAGCGATTTTTCGGACCGATACAACTTCAAGCGAAGAGCCTACTCCTTTTTAAAAGGCCGGCAACGCATCTGCAATTCCCCTGGTGTTGCAGTTGTTTAGGGGCGGCGGTAGTCACCATCAGGTGAGCCGCATGCTCGTTTGCCCCCTCACCTATAAAAAAAAATCATCTGAATCACAGTATTTGCGTGCTTGAGTAATCATCTTTTAAGTTCACAGCTCTTCCTAAACATAGGCTTCCCCAAGGAATGCCACAAAATATGGTCCTCAGCCACCAGCATCAATCGAATTGCTACATGTCTTACCGGGTTCTCACTCCATTTAGTGGAGGGCTGCTTTACACTTCTCTTCACACGGCTCCCACTTGAAAAGCCTATACCGAGGTTATCTGTTCTCCGAGCTATATGGCCGGCCAATTGCTACTTCAGTTTACTGATTAGTTGGGCTATATGTTGCTTACTCTGATCTTACTGCGGAAATATCTCTATTACATAATATTCTATTACGCAGAGAAAATTCGAGCATATAGCCCACTGTGCAAGCTTTCTAAGCTTTTTGCAAGCAAATTGACCTTTCTCACACGGAAAGCAGTAAAAGACCACAACTACATCCACGTATCATAACTGGCAACACGCACTGGTTGTACAATTAAACTTAAATCTTAGTTTCATGTTTTGAAAAATATGTAACGACAAGATGTGACTAAATATCCCCATCTCTAGATCTAGCCGGTGGAATACACTACTGAGGTCATTGAGCTGATACCGTATCCTTCTCAGTCCAGTAGCTTGAAAACTTCCTCCAATTTCGACGGAATTAAACGTTTTCTCATAGCCCTTCATAGTGGTAGATTGTACTCCTGTACAATTTGCAGAAGAGTATGGATATGGTTTATGGTACTAAAGCCTTTTCGAAAGCCGGCTCGTTATCGTTGTTAAAAGTTGTCAAGCCTGCGTGCGAGACGATTTGTAATGACGTGACGTCTGAAAAATGCATGTAGGGGAACCTAATTACGAACACTTAAGGGAAAATCTAGAAGTGGTTCAGAAGAGAAAACGGTCTGTAGTTCTTCAATAGGGCGAAAGATGAATTAAAAATCAGTTTACATATGAATCCAGATTTAACTTTCATTTGACTACCAGTCTTGTCTTTATAAAATCTATATACCTAGTCAGTTGTGATAAACATCTGATAAATGTTACATCTATCCATTGATATTTAATGACATTCAAATCACTTAGCACGTTTGTCTTCTAGAATACTATAATTTCATAGTAAAATTTATAAATGTAAGCCACTTTTATGTTTCTTACCCATTTCATTATTATACGAGGTTATGATATTAAGGTTAGTGTCGCCTCATTAAAGATGTTTCGCTTTGTGCGGAGGCGGTTTCATTACATAAAAAAATATCTTTAGATAAACTAAAAACGAACAACTTTCATCCTAAAACACGGATAGAGCAAGCACTTTTAGATTAGTTATTCGCGGGAACGAATACACGGGCACGGCTGCGCGTGACCTCGGTGCGGTGCGGATGGGGGGAGGAGGGCGCTGGGGAATCCTTCTGGCGCCAGACCGGCATCGACGTCTGCCCCACAGAGTACTTTTATATATACGTCTGCCCGCACCCCGCTGCCCGCCGCACCGGCCCACTCGAAATAGATGCACGGTGATTTACGCCTCGGGCGTATGAGTAAATATGTTGCTTGCCTGCCTGCCTTGGCATGTCCGCCCGCCCCCGCTCGCCGCGTGCCGACCGTTCTCGCAAAGTTAGTGCGCGTTCGATGAACGAAACCCGTGCGAACAATCGCGACATACCTACCACGTCTTGAATGATGCACGCGTGGTGTACCATGACGTCGTGTTTTTTATGTGAATACAGGTAACATCGGACGCTTTCAAAATAATGCGCCTGTGATGGCAGCACAGCCGCACATCATAGAAATTAGTGATTTTACATATTCATACGCTGTGGTGAACAGAGCTAAAAGTAAGAAAAAGATGAGCTGTGGAAATATTTTCTGTTACTGACGTAGTTGTGTTACGTAGGTGAATGACTAATAAATTACTTAGGTATTGTATGTCAATTAGATTATATAATATTAGATATAGCAAGCAGAAACACAACCTTTTAAGTTACTCGATTAAATAGATTACACCTACCACGTTAGATACCTACGATAAAGATATAGCCTTATATATTTTTAATGATATACGCATATATTCTAATGATGTAGGTACTTAAAATAAGTAATATCTTAACCGACTTTAATCATGGCGACAATTTCCAAATATATCGCATGCTATAAAAACTACCATTACTATACTATATACCATTAATACACAACTATTGTATTACAACTGCCAAATGATAGGAGGGAGGCATACGTATACGATAACATTGTAGGTTTGGAGGAAATTTTGAATATAAATACAGTCACTGTGACAACAACTACCCATCATCTAGTAAACTTAAATTCGAATCTAGGACTCCAGCTCCAGCACGCCACGTCAGATTCCTCCGATCACTGGACTTCGTCGTGATTATTTATACAAATGATTATAAACATGAATATATCAAATGATATTTCAAACATTTAATGGTATTTACAGCATGTTCTAGCTATTACAAACAATTTGCTTGTAACAAGCATGAATGGAGAAAATTGTCCATAAGATATAAGATATACGAATTATCATCTAATTACAAGATAACTGGCATAGATATACCTACGAATAATAACAAAGTAGGGCGAAAAATAATTTATTGAAGTGTGATAACATTGTTTATTGTATTATAAAATAGGAATCCCTATTTAACAATGATTTATCTGTTTTTTTTAATTTATAATTAATAAATTTGACATTAAGCTTGAATTAAACTAATGAAGATGCCAAATATTGTATATTTCCTTAATGAACTATTTACATATAAGGTCTACTAGCCGATTTTACCTTCGCCTCATCATCAACTTTACAAGTATTTTCGGAAGTTCTTAACTGCGCAGGGAAAATTTGTGTTGCATAGTGCACAGTGCTGCAAGTATGCATGCAAAAATAGAGCATTATTCATTCGTCCTTACCTGCCCTGCCCGTACGATATGTAAAGCATGTCCATCGTTATGAAAAAATCGTAGAAACGGCTAGAATGTGGCGAGCAAATTACAGTCAAACCAGAAAATGCTTTTAACAGTTATTACTCAATTAACATTAGTTATAATGAAAGTAAGGATAATATATACGAAACCGTTTGTAATGGTCAATTCAAATATTGGTTGAGATTGAGACCCTCATTAGTTCTCGCAACAGCTTGCCGGCAAAGCGACCGGGAACAAAAAGCATAGCAACCGGTCCCACAGGTTCTTGTCTTTAACCGATGCGACTTACAGGCTGATCCATTCATCATGTTACCTTACAATTATTTGATCGAAAATATTGAGTAGAATTTTTATTGATTGAGACGAAAGCATGTAATTAAGTAAGTACTTTTCCCTTTTATAATTTACATTAATGCGTAGTCTTACAGTTATAGGTCCAATCAATTGTCTCCGTATACAGAGACCCTGGTTTTGGAACATTGTGCAGACATAAATTATTGGTGCATGTGTCGTCTGGGCGAATTACTATATAATAAACTTAACTTTATTCTGGCTAGGATGTTTTCTCAACCAAAGCGTGGCAGGTTCTTTTACAATTTTGTCTAGCAATTAAGATATTTTTATTCTACAAATATTTACTAATGATCGAAACAGCAGATTGGTCTGAATTTATATTTTATAACAGGGTCAAGAGTTTCAAATGTCACTAATGCGATCATGACTTCATTCATTTATTATAATTCATAATAATTATTATTATTTGTCATTTAGCTTACCTATTACTTTATTTCAAGAGGGTTTCTAGCGCCTTTCTTAACAGTTCCATGCTTTGCGATTTTGATATTATAGTATTGTAACTAGGTATTTGCACTTCTGGCAGATATGTACAAGGACGGCTCCCACCTACATGAAAGTAAGCGATTAGCCAAAGGCAAAACGACAACCGACAGGTGCATTTTCAACCCAAGAACCTGCCTGCTTGTTTATAACTTCTGCGAACCTAAAGTCAATGCGCTATAAAATGCGGTTACCTGTTGACTTTACTTTTTTTGTAAAATTAAAATTATGTATTTATCACATTGAAATAAAAATAGCAGCGTAAAACTGCGATAAATAAATTCATTAATAATACATACTCATACAAAACAAAAACAGTCACTCAATTAGCTCGTGAAATCAAGTATTTTTTAATACGGTTAAAGAGCAATTAATTATGTAAGTATCGCGAAGGTTACTGGTAAAGAAGTGACCCTTATTGAATTTTATTCAGTGGACCTCTGGCTACTAGATACGTTTTATTCAAACACCATGCGGCGACAACCGCCTCATACAACTGGTCATAGATTATTATTTGCACTTCTTATGTATTATATATAATATACTCAGACGCTTTAGCAATAATGTACTAGTGTCCTGCCCTGCTGAATCGCGTCTTGAGATATATTTGAATATGTTTTGGTTCAAATCAAATCTCATTTGAAGCCCATAAGTAATTATGCAACCTAAAAATGCTTAGGTTTTTTTGAAAACTTAATGTCACTTGTCACCTACTCTCTACTTCCTCGATATTCTTCAGTACCTGTAGATATCAAATAGAAGAATGCAAATAAGTGTAATGCTTTGCATGCACACATTAAATTTTATTATTCATGTAACGCTTCCCCCTTCTGCTACTATAAAATGGTTGTTTATTAAATTTATAAAATATTAAAATTTACGTGATCAGATAAATAAATATTGATCTTTCCCAAGAATATGTAACTACTTTTATAGATTTTATCATGTTTAATTGTTCTTATTTTTAATTCCCGACGTTTCGCGTGCTTTCCTGCACCCATGGTCACGGAAAACTGAGGTGATTGACGTCCCGATATCAGAGTTAACCCGGAGTACCTTCAGCTTTTGTAACTATTAGTTTTGGTCCGATTTACGCGGAATGAACTTACTGTCTTGAAGTCTTGCAGTGGTATGCTTGGGTTTAGTTTTAATTTTATTAATTACAGGATCCCAAACAGGTGGTAGTACCCAGCCTCACTCTCTATTGAAATTAGAATGTTTCTTTTTAATTTCAATAGCCTCACGTATCGTCCTTGGCAGGAATCAATGTTCTTCCGCGAGAATTTGTGGTCTATCAAATCTAATGTTATAGCGGGGGCCGTCTAGGATATGATCAGAAACTGCAGACTTCCCGAAGCGTTAGTGTTTAACGAGTGTGTTTAAGCCTCAGCTATATGTCCTTTTACGCGGGTTTTTATAGACAGTTTTGTTTACCCTATTTAGTATATATGAGAGACCATATTCACAATCAAGCTTGTAGGTACACTTCTGCATCTTGTAGAGGGATATTACACTTGAGGGATGATAGGAAGTTCTAATAGAAGCTCGCTTCAAGATGTAGCCAATCTTGTCTGTGACACCTCTGACATATAGTAGTACAGCAGGTACACGCTCAACTGTGGCCGGCTTCACTCTGTCACTGTGACATAGGCGCGGGACCTGAAGCTTGTTGTCGTGCAGAACCTACTTGACGTACTGAAGCTCAGCGGCCAGGTGTTTGCTGTTACAGATCCCTAGTGCTCTTTGTAACAAAGATTTGCCCACGGTAGCTAACTGTAAAGGATGGTGGTGTGATTCTCCGTTTAAATTTCGGTTCGTGTGAGTCTTTTTTCTATACACAGTGTGACCTATGGTGTTGTTAGGATTTGGAATGACTGACACATCTAGGAAAGTTAAAGAATTATTTGCCTCTAACTCCATAGTAAATTGAATTTTAGAGTTTATGGAATTAAGATGTTCTAAAACTGCAGTTACTTTGTCTGATGGTAAAATTGTGAAAGTATCGTCTACGTACCACTTGTAGAAGATTGGAGTTACAGGCGCACTAAGGAGGGCTTTCTCCTCAAAGTCCTTCGTGGATACATTTACTACAATGGGCAATACAGGTGAGCCCATCGCAACACCATCTAATTGCTTGTAAAACTCTTCCTTCCACAATAGATAGCGTGGTCCTAACCCGGTCGAGCCAACCCATTCGTGCTTCAATTCAACCATAATACAGCTGCAGCGTGACTACCACGTATTTATTGTACTTTCTAATATTTTATTTTTACACACATACGTCCAATTCGTACCATTCCATGGTAGGACTGATAGAGAAACCTACAGCCGTTAAGTCCGCCCTTTGTATCGAAGGTATATCTTTGTGTATATATATATATATATATATATATATATATATATATATATATATATATATATATCTTTGTATTGAAGGCCAGCGTAAAACTTCTAAGCTACCAGAGCTCGTTCTTATCATGGGCATAATTAAAACTGGTACATTTGTGAGGAAAAGGACACACTATAACTTATCGGACTCGGTAATCAGGTAGTGTGAACACTAAACGACGAAGTCTGTTTTTTTCTTTAATGTCAATTATTATTTTAGAATTTTTTTAGGTTTAGTGTTAAGCCTCTTTAAATTAACTGTAAATTTAGTTAACAATTTCTGTAGCTTAGATTACACACTGAAAGAACTTATGATAGGCCTTATATCCTCCGTCTAGATTACTGTTTCAATAATAATGTCTTCCAGAATGAAACCTCACGAAACTGGCTATCTGCGCAGGACACGATTCTAGTTCCCATTCACTCGGGACAATCAAGCTTGTAGGTACACTCCTGCATCTTGTAGAGGGATATTACACTTGACGGATGACAAGAACTGACTAATCTTCTTCGGCGGATTGAAGAATGTTATAATAGAAGCTCGCTTCAAGATGTAGCCAATTCTGTTTGTGACACCTCTGACATATGGTAGTACAGCAGGTACACGCTCGACTGTGGCCGGCTTCACTCTGTCTCTGACACGATTCTAGTTCCCGAGTGTATGCGCTAGCACAGGTATACTCTCTTTTTCCTCACTCTCTCTCCCTCTACTGAGAATTTCTTGTCATTAAAACCCAAAAAGTGATCTTGATCCGACCCGGTATTCGAACCCGGGACCTCAAAATAAGCCGTCAAGTTTAGGACCATTAGACCAATGAGACAATCAAAACACACACAAAATAGAGTAGGTACCTCCCTACTTAATTATCGTTTACGAGTGGCAATGGCAACCCTATTCTTCACATACAAAACGATAGAATAGTTCTTTATTTTTTAAGATATTACAAAACGGCAAAATTGAGAAGCGGGAAAGATTCTTGGAAATATTGGAATGGTAAATGTGAAAAAGTTTGTAAGCTGACGCTACGGGTGGCGACGATTCGGCGACTCACGGCGCGTGCTAGGGGTATTCCGAGAATCGTCGGATTGCCCGACCATAATATAAAACCTTTAACTTTAACAGCTGTGTCATAGTTTACTTTTAGTCGATTTTGGAATAAAAACAATGTTCTGTAAATATTAGCTAGCACACACTTTAAGTAAGTTAACTAAGTAAGAATTTTTTATATTAATTATCATTTTATTTTTCATTATTGGCATGTTGGCGTATTAGCGTATTAAGTCGTCGTTTTTGAATACAGAATAGAGCAAAGACGTGTTTATACGTGGTAGAGCCATGCTGCAGCTATATTAGTAGTATAGTTGTAACACGAATGGGTCGGCTCGACCGGGGAAGGACCACACTCTCACAGAATACCAGCGTAAAATAGCAGCTTAACACTGCTGTGTTTCGTATGGTGAGTGTAGAGAACCGAAGACCCTTTTTATTGGAAAAGAGGCATTCCATCTTAGTCCTCACGGGTGACAACGCATCTGCATTTTGTTTCGCAAACGAGGATAGATGTAGATGTCTATGGGCCACAGTAACCACTTACTCTCAGGTGGACTGCGTGCTGCGTTACGAAAATTTGATAAAATAAACTAAGTTATCTCAATTTACGTACCGTATGAAAATAAAGCATAATTAGCTAATATTATTATGTATAAAATGAATGTTTGTTTGTTTGTGCCGTATGCGCTCATAAATTACTCATAAACTACTATTCATCCTATTACGATAAAACTGTAGTCGTGTGCACGCCTGCGGAGGTTTTTGCCAAAATAATGATCTGCTTACTTGTTCGTTTTCTATTCATTTTCTATACCTACCATTCATTTAATTACGATGAAACGCTGTGCGCGCGAACGTGAATGTTTATGACAAAAAAGGCATTGCAACGCATGCTAGACACGGCTGGTAATAAATTATTAAAAAGTTTAAAGCGATAGTGGCTCTTTCGTAATGACACAACAATTATTAAAAATCTAAATTAAAATTTTCCTAAAATGCTAATATTGTAAGGAATTCATTATATTAGTTTATAATTGTTACTATTCTGTCATAAAAATAATGGCTAATATGTACTTTTCATAATAAAAAGCTCAGAACCGCAACAGAACGTGCAAGCAAAAGTTATGATAATAGAACATAGACAAAGCCAGCGTGTTAGTCAAGAAATGTCGGTGAATCTTTATCGGCTGTACAGCGAGTTGTCTTACGATTTTAGGAAACTAGATCATTAGGTAAATAATCTAATCTAGATCCGACCTACCCAGATCAGGAACATGAAAACTTAGGTGCTCGACAGCAAAGGAGATCTTCCATGAGGAAATGAATTTTGTCTCGAAAATGCTCCGAAATCGGTTCATGAGAGAGTGTCGAGAACTCTACACCTTTTGCATAAACTGTAAGACAACGCTACGTTAAAGCTGGTTCGAGGTTATTACAACCCTAATTTGGAGAGGTACAGTTGTTACAAGACAGAGATACCCGTTTATAAGAGAGCTTCCAAACGGCATTGGCTCCGCATATGTTTGAGCCGCGATTTCTTCTCCTTGGAAGAAGAAATCCTCCACATCAAACCATTTATGGTCAGTTAGGGTATGGATATTAAGTTTTCGTACGTGGTAGAGCCACGTTACAAAATTACGGATTACGGCAGCAGCACGGCTCAGCTGAAGAAAAAATAAAAAAGTAAAATGGCAGCATAATGCTGCTGTGTTTTGTATGGAGAGAAATGAAAATCGGAGACGAGATCCTTTTACTGGTCACGAGACATTCCATCTTAATTTTCATCATGTGGGAGATCTTTCCCGGATCGACCCACAAACATAATTGTGCTACAAACAATACAGCTGCAGCATGGTTCTACCATATATTATAGGTGTACATTTATCAATGAAACATTATTCGACAAGGTATATCAAATTTTGACCAAGAGGTCAAACGACGGATCTAACTTGGCTGGGTAACGTTCGTCGGCAAAATGACACATCCTCTGGTTACGTATTCCTTAAAAACTTAAAACAAGAGCGTACAACCGTACCATATATAACCATAAAAAAAAAATTGTTGGTCGGTTTTTGCGTCTGGTTGTGCTTCGATCTTATCGCTTATGCGTATCATTACATCGTGCATGGTTGGTTTAGTACGAACGAGTGCCTCCGTTTTCACGTGAACATTTGTATCACTATAATATTTCTTGTGCAATTGATAGGTTCCTATTATTTGCAAGTCCTTGCCATATGGTCGAAAATCAGTCAGAAATTCATCATCATCGACATCTAAGCGAGCGAAATGAATTGCGATATCGTTTGTCTGGGGCCCTACTAAACATAAAAGCCTTCGATAGTGTGAAATACGGGCTTACTCTGCAAACTCATCAAGAACACAGAGCTGTAGCTGTATCTAACCACACCTGTACACGGTGTTTATAAATGACATTCCTACTCTAGAAGGTCTTGTCCAGGAGTAGGAAAAAGACTTCATGTTGGCACTATATGCAGACGAGAGTGCGTGTTTAACCTTTCCTTGTCGAACCGACTTCGTTGCAAGGAAGATGTAGCGCCTGATTGACCTGCTGCCATAATAACTGGATAAATGGCAGATGAAGTTTAACGTTGTGAAGACATCCACCAAAGTCACCGATAGAATTTATGCTTATCACCCCCACTTGATAGGGGAGTGTGATCGGAGAGTTTTTGGGTTCTTCTACGACGGGTCTTGCAACTTAGCTCCAACCGCATGGACAGTTTCCATGAGCTTGTCATTCATATCATCCACTGCATTGCAATCTTCTAGGTACAGAAAAAGTTTTTGTAATTCGAGCTGAAAGTTTTCAGGACTTTGTATCAACTAACGTCGACCGCGCATAAATAATCAATTGGAAGAAATTAATTGGTCTCCTTGAAGAATAACGTTGCTATAAAATTATTCTTCTTTTACAGGATCAGGGTGACAAACGAGCACACAGTCCATCTGATGGTAAGGGGTTGCTTTGGCTCATAGACATCTACATCTCTCTTCGGTTAAGTATCAAAATGCAGATGCGTTGCAACCCCTGAGGACTAAGATGAAATGACTCGTTTCCAGTAAAAAGGGTCTCCGGTTCTCTACACTCACCATACGAAACACAGCAGCGTTAACCTGCTATTTTACACTGGTATTCTGTGAGAGCGTGGTCCTTCCCCGGTCGAGCCGACCCATTCGTGCTACAACTATACAATTACATAATATAGCTGCATCATGGCTCTATCACGTATAAAACGCACAGAACTCTACAGTATATTATATTATACTTTATCTCGTATTTTATCACGTTTTTATCGTAGTATCATAGAAATGTGAAGGCGTTATAAAGTTTTCAGACACAATAATCTTTATATATAAAAATTACGTGTCACATTGTTTGTCCGCGATGAAATCCTAAACTACTGAACTGATATCAATGAAATTTTGCACACTGTGTGCAGTTTGGTCCAACTTGAGAGATAGGATACTTTTTATCCCGATAAGTGACCTAGAATATCTTTTTATTGCGAATTTAAGGATTTTTTCATAGGAAGGGTCGTCGGAAAGGACTGAACAACGTCTGCCTGGCCAGCTAGTAGACTTATAAAAATTATTATGAATTACTTTAAAAAAAATATAGGCTATATCAACTGTAAAAAATGAATATAATGAATAAAATACCAAATTGGGTGTTCAACATTGTTGTAGATAGATTGCCTGGGGTTTTCAGGACGAATAAAAACACTTGTTGACTTGTCAGGGAACTGAGGGCAGGGCGGAGAGTTTCTTTCAATCTTCCTTTGCCCTTTCTTTTTCTGGTAAGGCCCAAACGTCGAATGAATCGCCAGCCAATGGGTGCGATATTTATATGTTTTCTAGCAACTTTCTGGAAACATCTCTGACTGGGGCGTCTCTGGCCATCATTCTTTATTTTATAGAAAATCTTTAATGTACATATATTTTTCTTATGTCTAGGTGTTTAGGCCAAAAATGGTCATGTTAGCAGCCAATCACGTTCGACTTTGCCAATCGCCCGATCGTACCAGGTGTCACGCGTGTGTCGGGGAGGGAGCAGCGGAAGGGAGCTTCCCAGCGTCTTGGTGGTCGGGCGAGACAGTAGGTGACAGGAGTAGCTTGCTAGGAGCGACCCGGTTAAGCCGAGTGTTTCGGCTATCGCTGCGAAAGTTCGCGTGAGACCGGTTTTGGGTGATTAGGGTCTAGAATTTGGATTTGGGCGCGTGGCTTCGCTACGTAATTGGGTTTCGTGAAATCCGCCTCGGATTTGGTGGTCTAGGATTTAGCTTCCTATACAAGAGGCCTTTATGGGGTTTTACGGTTTAAGTAACTTCTTTGAAAGTAATTGTGCATATTAGCTAGATGAAGTGCGTGTTTCTTCGTCACGTAGATATGTGAATTGTGCGATAGTTAACTCGTGTGAGAGTGCGGAATAGAGTACGCGCGTCGAGGAGATATACGGTCTAGGATTAAGCCGCGCATTCCTTGTTTGAGAGCTTCTCCCGGTTATTTGTCAGGATATCGTTATAATGGTGTCGTCGCGGTTGGTGCCTTTGTGTTTGGGTTGCCTAATTAGATTAATTTGCGTGTCAACGAGGCGTATTTTGACTCTGGCGCGACGTGTTATTCTGGTGCCGAATTTATAATTTGTGATAAGTGAATCCGGGATATTCAATGTCGAATTTTGTGCTACTGTTCTTGCCGTGTCGGGTATCACGTATTCGATTCTGCGATGAGTGTGGAATTAGGCGAATTGAAGTTAGTTAAATGTACAATGAAGCTAAGAGACTGAATTAGTGACAGTGAAGAAAGAAGTGGTCCGGCGATGGAGCAGTCTGGAGCGATGCAGCATTTTGGGGCAGCCTGGAAATCGGCCGCTGCTGGTCGCCTACGCCTGCCCAGGCCACACACATTCACACCCCTCTGTACACTGTTCACCAAACACCATTACACACACTCACGGCCTGTCCAAGCCTTGGAGCGAAGTTAGCTTCGGCTACCGGTAAGTATTATTGGTTTCTAGTTTTCTCCCATATAGTTTATTGTGATAGAACATATTCCACGTGGCCATATTGAGGCCCGACCTGCGTCTGCCCGTCGAAGAAGCTGCTATGGGCCCCAGCCAAGACGATCTTTGCAAGGGCAGCTGTAGGCCGTAACACTAGGTTTTAGCTTAAATTATGCTACTTACATTAATACATATGTGCACGCCAGGTGAAATGATAGCGCGAACTTTTTTTTGCGCCCCGATGCAAAGTAAAGAGCTACACTCCGGGAAGCGGGGGAGGGAAGTGGTGAATGCTCTTAGCATACCACGCAGCCGGCTGCCTACCCACTAAACACCACCTGGGACTGGCTTTGGCCTGGAGGGCCTTTCTGCCGTATCGGAAGCGACCCTCCTTAGGGAAAGGGGCGGAGATAGCGCGGATTCGGGAGCAGCCTTTAAATACTACCTTGCTCCCCGCTTCACTACTATTTAAGCGCGCCCTAGCTTGCACGCGCGACGCATTCCTCAGTGGAGCGTCAGCGCGTACACATACATGATTATGAATAAGGATATGACTTAATTATTCTAAAACACATTATTCCTACTTAATTTTCAATAAAACACAAGAAAAAATAACACTTTATTTGCATACTTATTTATGCTATTTTCGTTATCTCTAATCTATTACGCTATGATAAGATATAATCGAAGCTAAACAAACACTTAATATTATCAACAGTTTTAGCTATCCTACTTTTACTTAAATAACTTCCAATACAGGTAATCTAGATTTAACCGTTTTTCTTATTTACAAATAAAAGTACTTAGTTAAACATTAATTAATTAAAATATTCTATAAAAATCGTGATATTAAATCATCAAGTTTCATACGGAATATGAATGCAATCAGGGAAGAGCTAAGTGGTCAAGCCGCAACTACTTGTGCAACGAAGCTCGCACGGCACCTTTGATGTTGTCGTGCTCAAACATTTTTACTAAGATGCATCAAGTGAGTTATTACGCGGCCCTAAGACAATACAATCACTACCGTACAATAGTAACAAATTCCGACTGCGCAACCTCCAAAATGACGTAAAACAGCGCCTTAACGAATTTAGACATGATAAGTAGGATAATCTGCTGCAAGATAACGAGCCATCTCATACTGCCTTCTGGCATTTGACCCGAGTTCTGAAAGCAGAACAATCTTCACATATGCCACCTCTCATTAGGCCAGGAAACCCCCTATCTCGCCTTTGACGATTCTGAAAATGCCGAATGCCTCGCGGCCAGTTTAGAGAGCCAATGTACTCCCTCTAGCGAATCTATTGACCCCGATCACCTTGCAGAGGTCGAAGCGGAAAGTCGAGCCTAAGTCTACTCTATCACCTGCGAGCGACCCCTTAGATCCTGTGACAATCGACGAAGCTTCTGTAAGTAAGAAAAAGCCTCAAAAAGAAATCAGCACCCGGCCCCGATGGCATTAGCAACAGGGTACTGAAATCTCTCTCTGCGCCAATAGTATGGACGAAGCCCTGTGGCTTCGTCGATTGTCACAGGATCTTCTGTAGGTAATAAAAAATCTCAAAAAGAAATCAGCACCTGGCCCCGATGGCATTAGCGACAGGGTACTGAAATCTCTCTGCGCAGCTACTATGTCTCCTAGTAGGCATATTCATCGCTCTTCTTTCCAGCTGCTCCTTCCTGGATACACGGAAAGAGGCAGACGTAATAGGAATCCCGAAACCGAGGAAACCGCGCAACTTAGCCTCCAGCTACAGACCAATCAGTCTTCTCGGCACACCGGGGAAAGTTTACAAGCGACTCATATTGAACAGCTTTCGTAAATACATCTTCACTAACAAACTACTTCCAGACGAGCAGTTCGGTTTCAGATCCGAACACTCGTGCACAGACCAGTTACTTCGTCTCACAGAATACATTCTGAAAGGATTGAACCTCCCAAAAAACAGTCGTAGAACCATTACGACCGGTGCCCTCTTCTTCGATATCGCAAAAGCGTTTAACAAAGTCTGGCACGACGGCTTGCTTTACAAGCTGTATAAACTCAACGTACCAGCTAGGCTCACCCACATCATCAGAGCCTTTCTTGGCCATCGCCACTTTCGCTATCTAAAAGACTCGCTCTACAAAGCGTCCCCTCAAGGCTGGAGTCTCACAGGACTCCTAAATGTCGCCGTCTACTAACTCCTAAATCACCTAGTACCACAAACACTGTTAGGCCAACAGCGGATGGAACGCAGCGAGTCTGCAGACGGGCGCGCCGCACACCCCTCCACCCCACGTACACACCGTACACCCGCGTCCCTGGGCGGTTCTCACCGTCCAGAACATCGAACGATACGAGTTATCCGTCAGAGCCGGGGCCCGTCACCCACTGTTCGGACGGCCGTTAGATAACTCATTTACGTGCACTTTAAACTGTCGTAGGTGAAGTAACGATGCAGAATAATAAAATCATCTTTTTTACAGCTCAGTCTCAGCCCTAAAACCGGTGAATCTGTAAAAGGTGAAAAGGCTGCATTGACAACATTAGAAACCAGAGAGTCTGTTTTTATACAATCTTTATATATAAAAATTACGTGTCACATTGTTTGTCCGCGATGAACTCCTAAACTACTGAACAGCAACGGAAACAACATCAGACCTCTTTGAAAAGGTTATAACAGTCATAATGTTTTTTATTGC
Organism: Parnassius mnemosyne; assembly: GCA_963668995.1. Classification (NCBI taxonomy): domain Eukaryota; kingdom Metazoa; phylum Arthropoda; class Insecta; order Lepidoptera; family Papilionidae; genus Parnassius; species Parnassius mnemosyne. Next base: position 33,528,490 of record CAVLGL010000137.1, on the reverse strand, counting down.
GTCATGATGTGTGTATGTGGAAGATTACATCTTGGCGATCTAACCCACTACACTGAATGACTTTGTTCTCGTACAACAGATCATGCGAGGAGATCTGTTTAAGTTTGCTTTGGCATATAGTCTATCACAGCTGGTTACTTTGCTCACGCGGATTCCAGACATAGAGGTTCCCTGTTGGAATTTCTGATAACCTTTCACCCGGCAGCTATCAGATTGCTGTTGATTCCCTTTTGGTTCTTCAGACCACGTCCTCACGCGCCTACCGCGATTAAGAAGTGCAGGCTGTATATGACGATATAGGTCAGCGGTTTACACAGCACTCTGTGCGCAAACCACCTCTTTACCGGATACCATTTTTACTGGAAACGACGCATTCCATTTTGGTCCTCAAGAGTGACAATGCATCTGCATTTTGAATCTTAATCGAGGATAAATTGAGATGTCTATGGGACTCAGCATCCACTTACCATCAGGTGGACTGTGTGCTCATTCGTCACCCTTATTCTATAAAAAAAAAACCTGAACAAATCGAACGTGCCTGATGAAGTCCCTCCTATTGTGCTGAAGACGTTTGCTCTAGAGTTGGCACATTTCTAATGCTCCTTTTCCGGTATTCATACTCCCTAGGAACTCATAGCAGACAGCTTTAGTGACCGCTTAGACTATCCTATCGCCATCACCTACTTGTACTCTATTTGATGATTTTCTAGCTGACCTGTCTCATAGATTGGCGGTCTTCGATCAGGTTTAGCATAAAGCACTTCTTTTGAACCTTTATTCCAATGGGTTTCCCGAGAAATTATGCAATGGGATCACCAGTTTTCTTGTAGATCGGCGTATCAAGGTCTTATTGGACAGTGCATGCTCCGACTACAAGTCTATTAAAGGTGGTGTTCCACAAGTCAGTAATTGCTATGCAGTTGATGGCACTGATGATGTTTCTTATACCAGCCGTGCCAATATTTCTCGGGAACACATCGAGTGCCGGACAAACTTGTGTCAAATTCGAGTTTTTGTTAAACAAAATCTCGGATTGGGGGCGACTAAATCTAGTCGAGTTCAACCCTCAGAAGACCAGCCGCGTTTACCGATAAAAATAATCCCTTTGTCGTATCTCCTCAACTTCAGGGCACTCCTCTTGTTGCCTCAGCCAGCATCGGTATCTGCGTTCTTCATCATCATCATTACAGCCCTTCACAAGTCCACTGCTGAACATAGGCCTCCCCCAAAGAATGCCACAAAGCACGGTCCTGAGCCACCTGCATCCAACGACTTCCTGCATGTCTTACCAGGTCGTCACTCCATCTAGTGGGGGGACGCCCTACACTTCGCCTACCGGTACGAGGCTGCCACTCGAGAACCTTTCTTCCCCATCGGTTGTCGGTTCTTCGAGCTATATGGCCGGCCCACTGCCACTTCAGCTTACTAATCCGTTGGGCTATGTCGGTTACTCTGGTTCTACTGCGGATATCCTCATTCCTAAGTTTATCACGCAGAGAAACTCCGAGCATAGCCCTCTCCATAGCTCGCTGAGCGACCTTGAGCTTCCTCATACGGCCAGCAGTGAAGGACCACGTCTCAGTTCCGTAAGTCATCACTGGCAACACGCACTGGTTGTACAATTTCGTTTTCAGGTTTTGAGGTATGTCTGACGAGAAGATGTGTCGTAGCTTCCCGAACGCTGCCCAGCCGAGTTGAATCCGTCGATTGACCTCTCGGTCGAAGTTGGACTTACCTAGTCGGACTATTTGTCCCAGGTAAACATACTCGTCAACAACTTCGAGCTTAGTGCTCCCAACAACTACCGGCATAGGTGTGACATGGACATTGAACATGATCTTTGTTTTGTCCATGTTCATCTTAAGACCTATCCGTTGGGAAACACTGTCGAGGTCATTGAGCATAGTGCTTAGGTCCTCCAGTGATTCTGCCATAAGGACTATATCGTCGGCAAATCGAAGGTGAGTGATGTACTCGCCATTGATGTTGATACCGTATCCTTTCCAGTCCAGAAGCTTGAAAACGTCTTCCAATGCAGCGGTGAAGAGTTTCGGGGATATGACGTCACCCTGTCTTACACCTCTCTGCAATTGGATAGGTTTTGTACTCTGATTCTGTACTCGGATAGCCATCGTAGCCCTACTGTACAAGCACTTCAACACTTCGATATACCGACAGTCAACTTGGCACCGCTGAAGGGACTGCAGCACCGCCCAAATTTCGACGGAATCAAAGGCTTTCTCATAGTCCACATACGCCAGACACAGTGGCAAATTGTACTCTTCGGACTTCTGTACAATTTGCCGAAGGGTATGTATGTGGTCTATGATGCTAAAGCCCTTTCGGAAACCGGCTTGTTCGGGAGGCTGGAAGTCGTCAAGTCTGCGCGCGAGACGATTCGTAATGACTCTCGAAAACAGCACGTAGACGCGGCTCAGAAGGGAAATCGGTCTGTAGTTCTTCAAGAGAGCGTTGTCACCTTTCTTGAAGAACAAGACCACCGCACTTCTGCTCCACGCCTCCGGTGTAATGCCACCATGGAGGACGGAATTAAAGAGCTTCTGAAGGACTTCAAGTACCGGTCTTCCACCCGCTTTCAGAAGCTCCGCTGTAATTCTGCGTTCTTGGAGTCGACATATTGAATGACGTTCAGTTGCGCGATCACCTGGGAGGGAAGGCCAAATTGGCCTCTAAAAAGCTTGGCTTGCTTAGGAGAGCGGGGCAGTATTTCATGCCGGCACACCGCTTGCAACTATACAAGATGAAAGTTCGCCTTTATATAGAATACCTGTGAATCGCCAATATTACTGTTTATTGTGACCACAAACGCTATTAGTAATACAGGATTAGGCGAAGTACTATGACAAGTTCAAGGGGATACACAAGTTGATTACATAGTTATATGATTGCATACTTTCGCAAACGCTTACTAAGCAGAAAAGAACTACTGTGTTATGCGTCGGGAATTGCTAGCTGTTGTAAAGATCTTGTGATGTCATTTGAAAAATATGTCATTGAAAGAAAATTCACATTGAGAAAAATGCTGCTACACTTGGATGGCTGCTTCAATTTAAAAGTCCCAATGGGCAAGTGGCACCACGGAGTGAACAGCTACAGGAATTCAACTTTATAACGGAACTTCGAGGTGCAAAATGCCGCCGCTTTGTCATTAAGACCTTGCGCTGAAGACTGTGAGAATTGCAAAAGAAAAAATAAACGTCATCTCGTAACTATTGCAATAAAAGTGAAGAAAATATGAGTGACGCACAAGAGAAGGATGAAAACCTGCCAATCATCCCAGAACGACTAAAGAAAGGGCAAAGACCTCACTGGGATGACGTATCAACCTCTAGTCCTATAACATAAAGTTATTAGGCTCAATGGATTAGCTTGGCGCTATAAAATGGAATTTGTTTAAGTAATGGAAGTCTAGTACGGGTGTTGATGTCACAATACAGATCATAGTTCTTCGAAGTAAAGTGCGTTTTTATAGCTACATATTCATGACGGAGTTTTGGGTGCGTACTACAGTGTAAGCAGTTAGATAAGTACCTTACCGTTACCATTATAGTCTATTAAAAACCACTGCTGAACAAAGCCCTCCCCCATAGACTGCCTTATAGGGGGATATTTGCCATAGTTGTTTCGCTTGACGGGTGGGTTGGCAACCGCAGTTATTTTTGTTGTTCTTAGGTTATTAGGTGATAATATATAAGATGACATTGTCGTGCTAGATAATAAAGGTTCAAAAATTTTTCAGTCGTTACACCTAAGAAATAGTCACATTACTGACGTCATTTTAAAAATAGGTAATCACTTTATAAGTCAATCTCGTTAAAGATATATAATAGTTCTATTTGCTTACTCCCAATGTTTGGCTGGCTGCCCATCATAGGCTGATAGTGCCCATCTCCTGATTCGTTTCCCATTGTCGCATCTTACGGCATCCACCGGAGTATATGTATATAAGCAATAGTATTGGATATTCTTTCACCCCCAGCCCACTACACGGACAACTACTTACATTCACAACGGAAATTCTTAAATTATAGGTTAGGTTCGAACATATTGAGATATTATGCACTAAGTACATTACATTTTTTTTATATGAAACAACTTCAAATAAATGTTTTCCAGACTTTTCCCTTAACTTGTGCTGAGTCCTTATACCTTGCAAATTTTTTTAATTCTAGGTCAACGGGAAGGTGTTGATGTGTGAGTTTGTAAGTATCAAAATATGTGACATAAATGGCCGTATCTTTTAACTGCTTGACTAAGAAGCTTGAACATTTAAGACCTCCAAAAGACTATAAAAAGACTCCAAATACTAAGGATTTGACATAAATTTGTCAATTTCAACTTGATACCTATATCCATTCCAGAGAAAAGGGTCTCGACAGGTGGATAACAAGTCAACAGTGATCATAATATAAAAAAGTCAGGAAAAAAGTTTCTTTGTATTTTATATACAAAATCAAGACATTTTTTTTTCCAAAGTTTAATTACATTTAATTATAACTTATATGTGCCATTTTGTTCGATAACTTATTGCCATCTTGTAGGTAGTGACATAATCCCGTTGCTCTAAAAATCTTGGGATTTTTGATCAAAAAATTTGCGACAAGTAGTTTTGACAGTCCTCACTTGACGTTAACCTAACACTACTCAAAGAATTCTGAAGAGACCGAAACAGGTGAAAATCTCAGGTTATAAGGTCAGGACTATATGGTGGATGCATTAACACTTCCCAACGAAGCTTTCTAAATTTTTGCTGAGTGACCAAAGATGTGTGTGACCACATGTGTTAGGCGTTATCATGATAAAAGACATCACTCCTTTTCTATTGATCAATTCCGGCCGTTTTTCCTCAATTTCTTGCTTGAGTCTTATTAGTTGTTGGCAGTAGAGTTCCGACTCGATGGTTTTGCTCGGCGGTAAAAGCTCATAAAAAACAATGCCCTTCCAATCCTACCATACACACAGCATCACCTTACTACCCTTTGACCATGATCATTTTCGCACGGTCTTATCGTAAGTGATCCACTTTTTATCACAAATGATTAATATTTTCAAAAAATGGATCAGTTTGATTACGTTTTAATAGAGAATCGCAAATGAGTACACAATTCATTAGGTTTCTTTCAGTAAGCTCGTGTGGTACCCAAATATCGAGCTGTTTTGTATAGCCAGACTTTTTCAAATGGGTCAAAACTGTTTTTTTTTTTATAGGAGAGGGGGCAAACGAGCACGCGGCTCACCTGATGGTAAGTAACTACCGCCGCCCATGAACAACCGCAACACCAGGGGAGTTGCCGGCCTTTTAAAAAGGAGTACGCTCTTTTCTTGAAGGTCCCTAAGTCGTATCGGTCCGGAAAAATCGCTGGTGGTAAACTATTCCACAAGGAAATTGTGCGAGGAAGAAAACATCTTCTAAATCGCACAGTGGTGGACCGCCAATCATCCAGATGGTGTGGATGGTATCGGGAGTTCTGCCGCGATGTGCGTTCGTGAAATTTGGCGGCTGGGATTAATCCGAACAATTCCTCAGAGCACTCCCCACGGTAAATGCGAACGAAAATGCTAAGAGATGCAACATCTCTTCGCAGTGCCAATGAGTCGAGCCGATCGGAAAGGACTCGGTCGTCGACGATTCGAGCCGCTCTGCGCTGGATGCGGTCAAGTGGAAGAAGCTGGCACTGGGGAGCCCCAGCCCAGAGATGGGAACAGTATTCCATGTGAGGCCGAACCTGCGCCTTGTAAAGTTGCAGGCGTTGAGCCGGCATGAAATACTGTCCCGCTCTGCTGAGCACGCCAAGCTTTTTAGAGGCCAATTTGGCCTTCTCTTCCAAGTGACCACGAAACTGCACGCTACTCGATATGTCGACGCCGAGGATTCCGATACTGGCTGAGGCAACAAGGGGAGTACCTTGAAACTGAGGAGATACGACAAAGGGGTTCTTTTTAGCGGTAAACGCGCAAACTTGTGTCTTCTGAGGATTAAACTGGACTAGATTTAGTCGCCCCCAATCCGAGACTTTGTCCAGCAAAGACTCGACTTCAGACACAAGTTTGTTCCGGTACTCGGTGACGTTTTCCCGAGAAATATTGGCACGGCCGGTGTATAGAGCATCACCAGTGCTGTCAATCCTCAATTCCTCAGATATGTTGTAACTACTCATAAGCCGATCTTGCTCCACTTTTTCAAAAATGGCACAGACTTTAGGGTGACCAGAGCGAGCTGCATCTTTGATATCAAAATTTCCGGACTGAAAACGCTTGAACCAACTTTGTGCTACTCTTAATGACACTGCATTAGGTTCATAAACTTCACAACTTTAATAAAACTTCAGAATGTATCGAGAGATTTTTGAAATTATACTTCTTTTGGCGCAATTGAGCAAAATGATGAGAGTAAATTTTTTACGATGCGCGCGCATACCGACACCTAAAAACGACACCATTAAGTTGTTACGATGCGCGCGCACACTGACACCTAAAAGCAACTACTTCAGTTGCTAATTGTCTGTCAACTGTAAAGTTTTCGTGAGAACTGATAACTATATTCAAATATATATGAATCTATAAAACGTGTTTTACTTTAGTTTCATACAACATAATACGAAGAAACATTTTCCCCGACCTATTATGTTGATCATATTCCATTTTGTTTTACTTCTGACGTACGGAAACCTAAATCGAAGACGGCAGAAAACTTAATAGTATAATTGTGGAAATTAATCAGATGATATTGAAACATAAATAAATAATGTAAATTAACTATCAGTTCATCACTACAGTCAATTTCTAAACGTGGTAGAGCCATGCTGCAGCTATATTAGTAGTATAGTTGTAGCACGAATGGGTCGGCTCGACCGGGGAAGGTCCAAGTTCTCACAGAATACCAGCGTACAATAGCAGCTTAACGCTGCTATGTTTCGTATGGTGAGTGTAGAGAACCGGAGACCTTTTTTACTGGAAAAGAGGCATTCCATCTTAGTCCTCACGGGTGACAACGCATCTGCATTCTGATTCTTTATTGAGGATAGATGTGGATGTCTATGGGTCACAGCAACCACTTACTATCAGGTGGACTGTGTGCTCGTTTGTCACCCTATCCTATAAAAAAAGTCATAGTTACAGCCTATATACGTCCCACCGATGGGCACAGACCTACTCTCATTTCTGAAAGGGTTTTAGGGTAAGGAAGTGTCCGCCGTGCTGCCCCAATGCGTGTTGGCGAACTTCACATGTCTTCCAAATACTTTCTATTTTATTACTCAGACATGCAAGTTACCTCACGATGTTTTCCTTCACCGCCGAGCACGTGGTAAATTAGCACTTAAAATTGCAATTAACAATTTCATTGGTGCCGGCGGGGACATTCATTGGTACAGTCATAGACCAACAAATAAAGACTTCAGAAGATATTTATGAGCAATCTGTTTCGGAAGTAGCAACACTTGAAACTGACGAATGTTCACGATATTGGCGAATGGCCAAATATAGATCTTAACGCTCCTGTCTCCCATCGCTTTTTGTAAGCACGAGAAACAGTAGGATAGGAACGCAAGCCAAATCTATTTATAAGTAAAGCAAATAATAAACTATGATATTACATTATTTCACATAACCTAACATTATTTTTTATTCTAAAGATGTTTTCTAAAAATTATAACATCACTAAATTGCAATTTAAAAAAAAAGTTACTGAGGAAAAACTGTAGCGAAAATAATTAATACTTATTTATTTGGTCAAGTGGTGTTTCTACTGACTCACAAGTATTATTATCACATTCACATATATGGTATACTTTTGTTGTTGATATGTGAAGCCAAAATTCGTGGAGAATGACGCCATTCTCCCGATATAATTGTATTTATTATATAGATATGAATAAACGCGAATAACTCAATCCCGTTTGCCCAGCGTAAGTATAATATGCATATTTTGTACCTACCTATTTATTTTATGTCAAGTAAAGAAAAAGCAACGTCGATGTTATTTCGCGGAAATTATGTACGTTCATAAGTAGGGAATTGAATGTTATAAAAGTGTTATAGGCATTTTGTGATTTAATAATCGCCGAGATAAAATTATTCTGACATAAATTTTAGTTGTATTTCTAATAAATTTCAATTTTGTTATTTCTTAACTATATTATTGACGAATAATTTTCCCAAATTTGCTATGAAAGTAATGATTTTGTACTGATAGATAGATAAAGATTAGTTAACAGGTAAGTTCCTATTACGAACTTTCATGACATTCCTTTGCGTTTGCGTGCCATTCGTTCGCTATCGATTAACTGGGTATAAAGTAAGTAGGTAGGCGTTACGCAGCCGGTCTACAGAGCACCTAACAAGGAGACTGGTGTCCGGGCGCGGCCCGTCACGACGACGTCGACATAGCGGTCAGGCCAGCCAGCCAGCCGATGACCTGGTTCCGAGGGAAGCCCAAGGAAGGTGGGGAGGCTACAACTACGGCAAACTTAAGTTTGAAGCTAACATTCCAATGTACGCAATGCCACTCCTTTCACGTTACAAGTAGGTGTTGTTTTTTTACTCTACAGTTCATTGTTTAATACTTATAGTATCCCCATACTCTATAAGACGTATTAAAAAATGAACTTGTAGCGTAGTGTAGTAGCGTGTTTGAAGTAAATATTTATTTATTTTTAAACGTCCCTTCCTGAAGTCAACAAAATAAAATGTCTCTTCGCATCTAAGAAATAAATAAATGAATGAGTAAAATATGCACTATGGATAGTAGGTACTAGGTATATACATATATATGTACAAATACAAATTGTGTGTTCATTTCAACGCTTGCCACCAAGACGGGTTTCCCGCCCACGCGACATTATGGCGCCTGACTGGAGCTGGACGAACACATTCACTCAATCGCTACCTCCGTAAAAAAACCAAGCTATGTAAAGTTTACCGCTTATAGGTCTTTTATGGCTAATGGGAACAGTAAAATATACAATTATATAGACAATATATACAATATTATGTATAATGGAATAGAATACTTAGGTTCTTTTTTGTAAGTAATAGAGATTTCATCATTTTGAAAATTAAACCGACATTCTTTTTTTAAAAAAATAAAAAATATAATAAAATAAACCGACATTCGCCCACCACAACCAAGAAGGCTTCCAGAAGCTGACAAGCTGATACTAAGACTCCTAGTGATAGTGTCGCGTGGCGCAGTGGCTCAAGGTTGTGGGTGATATGACGTCGCGCCTCGGCAACAGGCGAAAACGCCAATCGCAAACTAAACAACGCAACAAGTGTCCCGCGCACTCCGCCTCTGCCACTCTGCGCTATAAGTACCACTAATAAAATAACCGCTGCTATTTAATACACGTTTAATAGGCACACCTACTTATAAGAACAGATGATTTTTTTATTCAATGAATATATTATGTATCAGTTATATTTGGCTTCGCCACAAAAATAACACTTGTTAGGATTTGAGTAAAAAATTAAAAAGTATATAACTAAAGCATAAAATTGAATAATACAATTTTATGATTTAGTATTGCTCGCTTTTTAATGAGAAACAAATGACTGGGTGCTATCGGTGTAGCCCGTGCGTCATCGCCTCCGCACTACTGATAAGCGCTTAGAATTATCATTGCAAATAATGTATTTATACATTCATATCAGCGTTTGGGCACCCAGGAGTTTCTCCAAAGGAAGTTAACACACAGTTTAACGACTATTATGCCAAGATAATTGCTACAATGACGCCAGATCACCAGACTTATTAGCCTGTAAATGCCTGTAAATAAAACAAATATGTTGATAGCCACTTAAATTTTTGATAAAAAGGTCTTGTCGATAGCGAGTTCACGCGATAAAATAAATACAGGAAAATGCCAACAAAACTATATCATCTTAATAATATACTTCATCAGTACCTATACAGTAGCGGTCGAGAAATTTATTAAGGTTATAAATAATTCCAGAATATTTTGCAAGTGTAAATTTGATGTGTATTTCATAGTGTTGTTGGTGAATGTTAAATAAACGGCGGCATACAAAGCCAATACCCGTTCTAGTCGAGCGCAACCGTTACGAAATCAGTGCTGCATGAAAATTACACCGGGTTGCCCGTGCTACTAATGGATAGTTAATAAAATTACTATTTTCCCGTAACTTCATATTCATATCTTATACTAAGCCTTGGTATATGCTGAAATGAACATTAAACCTAAAGATCAAATGTATGATATAATACTTAATATTTTAAGAACGCATCACAAAAATTTATGCAATTTTAATTCGCTTTTATTGAAGATGGCACTGTGATCGTGGAGTTAAAAGTCCGTGCATAGAATAGATAGATATGTATAAATAGATTACGAAGAGCGACCGATCCGGTTGCGATGTAGGAAGGAGATAGATACAACGCGACATGAATCACTTCTCACAGCGGGCACAGTCTGGGAGACACGCGGGGTATAGCGCGGGTGGTGCGGGGAACTAAGTGTATAGCCGAACGGACGAAACGAAGCAACGACAAAGTACAACTACAAACAGTTGAACAGTCATCTGTGGCGCGGTAACGTGCGTCGCTTGTTGCTGGAATGAACGTCCACCTGAGATACACTCACGACGAATAAATAAAATAAAATAATTACCTACACGTCGATAATTGCTATACGTGAAAGTGGTAGTGTTGTACTAAAGTGCGAGTGAGATCTGAGTGTCGATAATGTGTGTATGTGTGTGTTGTGTGATGGCGTAGATCGTCGCGCAATTATTAACGATGATTCACTTGCGCGCGGGTGAAATGCAGCCTATCGGACTTGTTGACATATGCTTAGAAGGCGTAAACAAATGATATCAAGACAACTTCTAAAATAATGGTGGACTGACTCATTATTCCGCGGCAGGTAAGGTCGATTCTAGTGATTTGAATAAATAAATATTATATGAGTCAATAGGTGGTGCTTGGATTAGCTTATTATATGTTGTGTTTTCACTCGTGCGCGATCGATGGGTCAAGGACTAAGACCTTTCGTGTACAAGAGTAAGAAAAATTTACACAATACTTAGCAGGCACATTTATTGTTATTTCTCAAGTATCAAAAATTAACGAATGTTTAGTAATTTGGAGGAAGACTAAAACAGCGGTTCCTCTCGAATTCAATATATAGAGGGATGAATGCTAATTTAATTTTATATTTGTATAAAAACCCTAAAATATGCGGCATGTTTTGAGGATTTTAAACAAAATCCTACAATGTCTGCCATAGTAAGAAGGCATACAAATTATAAACATATAATGTTAATCTTAAAAGGGAACGGATATTATGTAGAAATTATGTGATGAATATGTGTGATATTCGTCGGGATTCGCGATAGCAACATTACCATGTAATTTTAGATTTAGTTATATTATATGGATAGTTTATTATCACTTTCCTTCAGTAAATTAATATTAATACAATGTTATATTAGTAGGGTCGGGGGTATACCTTGTGGTAAGAAGCGATTGGTAAAGTAAAACAGGCGGCGTGCTGGCGGCCGATACAGGCGTCGCCAGGGCCGCCTGGCTTGGCGCCAGGCCGGCGGGCGGCAGTCGACCACCGGGATTCCTTTGTCTTATTGCAACACGACATTAATGACGTTTCTCAAAATCATCAAAACTTTTAAACATGTAATTAATACATTTCTAATAATATACCTTTGTATATCAATTTTATAACGTACAATAATAAAAAAATATATTATATTTGAAATGCCTGTCCTAACTTAAGACAATAATATAAGTTTGTACTTTGGAATTGTGGTTTAAATTAATATCTCCAGCTAACATTTTTCCAAGAATATAGATCTTTATGAAAACTGAGCGCCCGTTTCTAGTTAATAAAAACACACACTAGCATTAAACAACACCTAGGCACGCCGATCGCCGAGCGTAAAGAATATTTACACTTGTGTGTGTAATGCGTACTGCGCTTATTTGCTTGCTCGTTATAAACGAGTCAAGCGGTTTGGTTGTCTCCGGTTCTCGGAAATTGTAACGCCTTCTTGGAACGCAGCAACGCAGCCGTCCACAAAGACTGAGTGAGCGCAAAGCGAGGTCGCCTTCGTACCTCTACACGGATTTGTATTGTATCAATATAAACACTTACACTGCCAGTCGGATATTCATCTCACTCGCGCCCTTTTCACTTATGGCGTTTTTAACTTCTTGAAACGATTGTATTTTAGAAATATTATATAGGCTGATGTTTTACCGTGTAATGGCGGTGAAGGCATATCCACTACCCTATATAGGGAAACAAATCAGGAGATGGGCAGCAGCGTCTTGCTAATCTATATAAATAAAATCATAGAGGTTTGCAGTTGTGCGCGCGTCACGGAAAAACTACTGGATAGATTTGAATTAGGTTTTCTAAGTTTTATTTCTTAGACACTTGGCCCTTATCTAAAAAAAATATTGCGATATGTATCTTCATTTAATATAAAATTATTAGTTTTAAGAAACAACGATTTTTGTAAGCACTACGTGTTCAGTGATGTGTGTTTTCTTGATATATCAAGCAACGCGAACGGACTCGCGGGTATCAGTTAGTAACGACTAAAAATAAAAAAAACTGCGATTGCCAACACGCTTGCCAAGCGTGGCAACTATGGCTAATCATGGCATCAGGCATGATGCAATCTATGGGGAGGCCTATGTTCAGCAGTGGGCTTTAATAGGCTGTAACGGTAAAGGATATTTCTATGATAACTCTTATAAAATTAAAATTTACTTAATGTAATGTGATGTAGATAATTACTTAGATTTTTAATTTTCTTTAAATATGCATCAAGTGTTGATGTATTATTAGATATGATAATATAACAAACATTTACATCATTACCAAAAATAATATCGAGTACTTAATCGTTTCATAATATAGAAAATGAAGCAAAATAGATTCAGCAAAAAATGGGGATATCCTCGTCAGTTGGCGCAAGTTGTGCCTACGTCACGATGATGTCATACGACTCATTATTAGATACAACACAGCAAAGCAACAGAGTTCGGCACATGCGCCATGCGTCAACTCCTTTCCGTAACATTTTGTTGTCTGATCTTGTGTGAAATATCAGATATTATAATATTAACGTTTTAGTAGCTAATAAATATCATTCTTTTTTATGCTTTTGAATAGACGTAATTGAGATTGTGATATTCCTTAATATCACAATTCATTCTCTATGCACCATCTGCAAAATGTGGAACTATTTTATTCTTTTTAGGTCTTAGAAGCCGGCTTTTACTTTTTATTAAAGTAAACGTTTTGTATTAGGTATTTCTATGAAAAACGCTTTATACATTTATTGATTTAAAATTAAAATATTCAATATAACTCCTAAACCGACTACATAAACATTGTTTACAGTCGCGAATAATTGCGTTGGAATAGACTATAAATATGATAATAATTATATAATATAAATTACAATGAAATAATTCTACTATATTATAATATATGTTCTTTGAAATATAGCGCATTACGTATTAACAGATAATACTCAATAGTACAAGGGTATAAATTAGATAGGCAATTCACTATAATAAATAGATCTATTACATATTTTTCTTTTTATAAAATTTGCAGTAAGCCTTTAACTAGGATACAAAACAAGTGATTATGGTCACTAAGTAAGCCATGGTAAATCAGGAGTCAGAGGATTACCGTTCCCTCTAAAATTTCATAGTACGCGAGCAAGCCAAGTTCAATGCGGTGCCTGCCGGCACCAATGAATTTATAATAGTAATTTTAAGTGTTGATTTACTACTCGCCTTGCCTACAAAGGTGAAGAAAAACATCGTGAAACCTGCATGGCTTAGCAATAAAAAAATATTTAGAATACGTACGTATTTAGGCTATTACAATTTATGTTATTATGTATTTCTTAGCAGAAAAACCAGATAACTGATTTTTGAACCAACCCGGCATCCAAAGCACATGATTATTAGTAGTAGCACTTACATCAGTGAGACTATAAAAGCCCGAGGTCAAATTGTATGCCGTGATTCACCCCCGTGCCTCGGAAAGAACGTAAAGCCGTTGGTCCTGTGCCTCTCTCCGATTACCGTCTCTATCAGATTATGATAATGAGGGAATAGAGTGAACCGATGCTTGTGCATAGACTCGTGCTGGCATTCGTGATCGAAATTAGTTCTATAAGATATTATATATTTAGAAATTGTTTAATGTGAAATTGCTTGCCCCTTCGATATTTTTACGCTTACATGTAAAGTATATGTATGGACGTAGTATACACAAATTCGTTATTTAGTCACTGGCTAGTTAAGAACGTGGGGAGCACGCTAAAGTATAACAATAAGTATTTCTCACATAATATTGAAACAATCATGTTTACTGGAGGGGCGCATATTTTCAGTTAAGACGGAATATAATCATATCAAATTGATTTTCAAAAATATTTATATTTCTTTTCAGGTCTAAAAGTCGCGGGTACGATGCCGCTTACGCAAGAAAAACGCTTGGATAGTAATTTCACTAACAACAATGATCAAAGCTATTTGCATAAGAAGTTCAAAAAAATGGCATCCACCATTTCTGTCTTTCCAACAAACGCCCCTAAATGCGAGGAAAACAGAAAAAAAGAAACGAGCGCTTTTGCTTGTAGCACTTCAATTTCAAACGGAAGCATTGCAGCTGCACATCCTGAAATAGAGAAAATCAAAGAAAAACAAGTAAGACAGAGCAGTGACGTGGAAAATAATGTACAAATTAATTTTAATGCAGAAAATAGTAGATTAAGAGATGTAAATAACGTTGTTCAGGTACCTGGTAAGACCAGTTTTACTGAAGAATTTTTAAATAAGACTGAAAACCTTGAAAACGATTTTATCAGGGATTCTTACAGTGGAGGAACCGGGCGATATATATGCCCTTATTGTAAATTATCATGTGCCAAGCCTTCAGTTCTTCAAAAACATATCAGAGCTCATACGAATGAGAGACCTTATCCTTGCATACCTTGTGGATTTGCTTTTAAAACGAAATCTAATCTATACAAACATAGAAGATCCAGAACACACGCATTAAGATTGCAGGGTACTGATGTATCTGTTCCTATAAACGAAGAAGACCTATCTGGTGGGTCAGAAAGCGATACCTCTATACCTCCAACTTCTCTTTCTGACACTGGTTCAGAGGCTTCAGTTATTCGAGTAGATTATTGCACAACTAATGATATCTCTTCACCAGAATTAACACATGACTGTCATACGCCACCAGTAACCACAAACATTTCTTTAAATGATGGAAATAAATCAAAGACAATTTATAAACCTAAATTCAGAGCAGCATTTTATCAAGGAATTGATGAAAATGACAAGATAAAAAAAACTATTTCAACTAATGCTGACTTTCTTACGGAACATATCTCTAAAATTATATCGGATAATGAGGCCATTGTTGATGTTATAGAAACACCTTTACAAAAGAAATACGGAAAAATAAAGCAAATAGCTGAGAGTAAGCAATTTATAATTGAATCAGAGATAAAACGAGAATCTTCTCCGTTAAATTTAACGAAGAATAGTTCGAACGCTGATAACATATTTCGAAAAAGATCTCATTCTGAAAGTTTCTCTCAAATTGAGGATCAGAAACATCCTCTTAATCCCGAAGGTTCCATAATTAAGGATCTTCTTCTTAAAAGTAAAGCTAATGGGTTAACTACGATTTCAGGCGATTTAATAGATGGATTAGGATCTTTGTATATTTGCCCATTGTGCCAAATAATTTTTCGGAGTGTTGATAACTTAGAAACCCATAGACTTTACTACTGCAAAGGAAACATGTCCGCGAATTCCGTTGCTGCTAATAACCTTCAAAAAGAAATAAAAATAGGCAGACCAGAAAATATCTATGTCAGAAGTAATTCTATAAACGTTCGATTACCAGAAACACAATTACATAGTCCTAAAATAAGTATATCTGCAAAATCACCGGCTTCTAAAAGTAAACCTGATAACCTTGTTATTTTAAAACAAGAGTCCAATGATGTTATAGCACCCTTGCCATCGCCTGGTCCATTACTCGGTAATACAAGGCTTGTTGATGCAAGGACACCAACAGAATTTAATAGAAAAACAGAAAATATAAAGATCAAGCCCAAAGAACAGAGTCCAAAAAGAAGAATGGATAGTCGTTCTGATACATACAGTCCAAGGCTATTAGAAAACATTTCACCTCGCTCGGCTGATTTATACCCACAACCTAAAATAAGATGTACGGAAACAAACGCAGGAAATTTACGCACAATTGAGGAATTATCACCGCACATAAGGCATAATTCTACCTCTCTTCAAATGTTTGGAGGTGAAGTGAAAATTGTTGATCACTTGGGTAGTACTACCACTTTACGCATAGAACCAAGTAAAAATCAATTGTCACCTATTTTAATACAGCAAAATCTTTCTCCATCGAAATATGGTTCTGAATTTGAGGCAAGCAGCGTAGTAGTACGATCTGGACTGCACTCAGGGGGGACAATTGTGCATAATCCACCAACACCAAAAGAAATTATAGCTACGCCGCAACCACAAACTACAAGGATTCCAATTTCGACAGTTGACATACAAAATTCAAATTTACTTACCATGCACGATATGTCGCATTTTCCTTTCCCACCTTTAAGTGCCATAACAGCATATAATCCATTAACATTACCTCCACTTAGTCCATCTTCTTCACCAAACGGAGCTACCACAATTTTACATGGCGGAAAACTTATACCACACGTACCGGGGATGCCAGGGCCAAACACAGCAGCTGCCTTTATTGGAAACAGCACGGCACCGCAAAAGCTTACAAACAACGATATACATAATTCTGTTTTGCTTCCTGAAAACATTCAGAACTGCTTACCAATTACTAGTAAAGTAAAAGGAACTATAGTATCAAACTATGAACAAACACTAAACGATAGAAATTCTGGTTCTAGGCCTGTTGTCACAGAATTAGATAAATATAATAAAAACCACGACTCTTACAATGCTGAAATATCACATTATGCAAGTAACATACCCATTATAAAGGTAAAAAATACAGATGACACGAGTATTACAACAGTAGCTAAAACTTATTCTTCGAACGTTGTAAGACTGGTAACCGCAAGGCCAGATTTGGCGTATAAAAGAAGTTCTGATGGAATGACGAAAACACCAGTTTTAAAAGAAAATACGAATCATCCTCAACACAAGTTGAGAAACAAAGATTTAGTTTCCCAACCATCAACTAAAACGATTGAGTTAAAATCTGAAAACGAGATAAGAAATTTTAACTTCGAAAATCTTATTACGAAAGCTGAGATATATAACAATCAAATACAAAGTTCTTCTGAAGTACAGAAAAATACGAATGCTCAAGAAACAATTGTTACTTCTGTCCATAATGAGAGATCAGAGACATTTTATTTCCAGAAAAATTCAGCAGCACGTCCTGCTGTTGAAGATAGGAAACCAAAATTTTTGAGGCCATCTACCTTACCACTTAAACCTGGTACATTCACACCAAAAAGACATCACGGTATTACACCCAATGCAAATACAATGCCTTTGGTGTCCCCAGAAACCCCTCGCCCGGCTAAAGCTTACGGACAATTATATCTAAATGGAAACGCGTATACGTATTTGGGATTAAAATGTTCAACTAAAGTTTTCTACTGCACTATTAACCGCCCTCAGCCGACGTATGTGCCTAATCAGCATTTTCTATCAATGTACAGCAACTGGCAGGTAATTATACGTAATTTTTTAGTTGATATTATGCGATATTGTCAATGGTAGTATGGTAAATTCATGCATATGTTTACAGTTATTATCTGAACTGACGCCAGACCCGCTGGGATTGTCAGCATCGTCCGCAATGTCTTTGTATGACTCACGCCATCGACCGCAAAATGTAACCGTAGCTGTGATTAAGCAGGATCTCATATTGACTCATTCATCGCAGTGGAATAAAAATTCGAAAGATAATCAACAGGTGCCTATTTAATTTATAATCATAAATTTCTATGTTACTTGTTAGACGTGCCACAATTTTTATTTAAAATACCTATTGAAATAAATAAATAAGCCTAACACTTTTTTGTTACAAAAATGCTTTGAGAATATAACCGCTTTTGCTTTATCTTAGCTTTTCTCACTTTCACATTTTCTTTTTACAGGTTATTACGTTAATTGATAGTAAAAGAACAGAAGAATCAAAACAACAATCGTCCGACACGACAGTCACTCCCAAAAAAGAATTAACAGGAGGTTTTGAAAGTAACGAAGAGTATACATACGTCCGTGGTCGCGGCAGAGGTCGCTACGTGTGTTCGGAATGTGGAATTCGCTGCAAAAAACCATCGATGTTAAAGAAACATATTCGAACGCACACCGATGTTCGACCTTACACATGTACTCATTGTGCATTTAGGTAAGAATAAGAATATATTAATTTTTAATTAATAAAACGTAATTATCAATTTTATTAATGCATATATTTATTATTGTAGTTTCAAAACTAAGGGAAATTTGACAAAACACATGAAAAGTAAAGCACATTATAAGAAGTGTTGTGAATTAGGAATAAATCCCAATGAAGAAAATGAAGAAGGTTCAGAGATGACACATTGTTCAGGAGAAACAGATGATGAAACAGATTCGGAGGGTGATGAGGGAAATGAAGGCGAAACAGAATCAAGTGGTAAGAATTTCTGTCAAAATTGTATAAAAATTAATCATGAAAATTACTTTAATTTTAGTACCTATCATATCATCATTCAATACGTTTAAGCAACACTAATATTACGTTAAATAGTGCAGCAGATCGGCTGGATGTACAGCATGTGTGCGTCCCTTGCAACCGCAAGTCACGCACTCATGATGCGCATACAGTCTATTTGTTCTGCTTTTACGTTTGAGTGTCGGCTTTATTTTAACCCATGGGGTGAAAATTACTACACGAACATAAGGGATGAGTAATTACGACGATATTTAGGTATTTTTACGAGGGTGACACTGAAACTTCTTAGAAAATCAGAAACTGAACAAACTAGCAAGTTATTAGTTTTATTATATCTTTTTAAAATAGTGTCCATTTACATCAATACATCGCTGCTTCCGATGGAACCACTGTGAAGAGCACTTTGCCCACTCGTCCTTAGGGGTCTCTTCGACGGCATTTTGAAACGCAGCCACTGCTTCCTCGGCGTTTATAAAACGTTTTCCTCGAAGTTTTTCTTTTATTTTCGGAAATAAATAAAAATCACAAGGTGCGAGGTCATTTCTCCCGGACTTTTTTTAAGATAAGTGGTGAACAATTGTTAGGGTACCACTCTGCAGTAACTGTTTTTCGATCCTCTAAAACAATTGTTGCGTAATGGCCTGTCCTTCCGAAGAACGAGGCCACCATCTTTTTTCCCACGCTTCGACCTCTCTTCACTTTAGTTGGCAACTCCTCGGAAGGAAACACCCAGACAGCAGACTTTCTTTTAATTTAAGCATTATAACAATAAATCCAGCTTTTATCACCCGTAAGTATGTCGAACACAGCATTTGATTCATCTTCGTTAAATCTTTGAAACATTTCACGACACCAACCAGCGCGACGAAGTTTTTGGGCCTCTGTCAAATTATGAGGTATCCACCGGGCACAAAGCTTCCTGACCGCTAAATGTTCATGGAGGACTTCGTGCACATGACTCATACCGATGCTTAAGCTTGTTCGAATCTGCTGACAAGTCACTCTTTTGTCAGTCTATATCATACGCCGCACAACATTGATGTTATCTTCAGTCGTCGCTGTAGAAGGCCGTCCCTCAGAGTTAGTGCGACCACGTTCAAACTCATTAAAATAGTTGTAAACAGTGGTACGAGGTGGGGCTTCATCGTGAAAGGCCAATCGAAGTCTATCACAACCTTCTTGTTGACTTAAATAACATCAAGTCATAAAAAATCATTGTACGAAAATTTTCTCGCGTTAAATTCATGCTGACGTAACAGACAATTTTCAATTTTCCGCCAAATCGTAAACAAATAACAAATTAATAAAATAGATAGTACACAATAATATTGGCAGAGTTCCATTTTCAAAATTTGAACTTTTTTTTCATTAAGTATATCGTTTACAAGTGGTCAGTTCTAAAAACTTTCAGTGTCTCGCCCTCGTAAAGTAAATAGGTAATATTTTATTAAATATGCTTAGATGTGTAACCGGATTATGAAATAAAAGAAGTCACTGTAGTACCAAAAACCTGTAATTATATATCTTACAAATTTTTTTTTTCAATCTTTTATTATTTATCTTAAAAATCTACAAAATTGGCATTGCCCAATTTAACCATAATTCACTAGGTATTAATGAATAAATAGTTTTTTTATAGCTTATAGTGCATTAGTAAACGAACAACTTTTATCAGCAAAGCATCAGCACATAAAATGTTCTAGCAATTCAATTCAGATGCCGCAAATCTAGCTTTTGTCCCAACCAATTGTTAATTACATTTTATGCTCTCGTTTGAACATTTTGCTAAGAGGTTTATATATAAAACGTTTATAATCTCCTGATTTCGTTTGATACGTTTTTGTATAATTAATTGAAAGAAAATTGGAAAATTGAGAGTAGTTATCATTTAAGCTTTGAACGAAATAAATATGATATATTGATAGTAGCTTTTTGTTGTCCAATTAATTACAGATACGGAGATATACAAATCGCGTTTGCCAGAACATGAAGCTGCTCATTGTTTACTTTCGTTGGGAGGTTGTCGTCCGGCAACATCGGCAACTCCCGGACTGATAACAAGTGCTCGACCTTCCACTTACCCATACACACCGGTGGGAATTGATAGTGTCCCATTAGAACCAAATCCCGAAAAAAATCACGTGATTAGAAATAATTCGGTAGACTCAGCAATGGATACCGATAATGAACCTATGGATTTAAGCCGAAGTGATGGAAAAACTGCAAATATACCAGAAATTCCCACGGCGAAAGAGTCAAGTGTTCTTGCTTCATTAGCATCAAATACGGCAAAACTACCACAACATAATAGCCAGTGGTCGAATGGGGAACCCATGTTGCATACATATTTAACAGAACGTGCTTTACTAGATTCAAAGATAAAGCAAAGTCAACTTTCATCCAACTTAAGCAAATTAAAAAAAATTGATTTAGAGAAATCTATGTTCATTAAATCGGATGAAGCACTAGACGGCAACAATGTGCTCACCACGACTACTATCAGCATTACGACACCGATTACATCACCCCAAGTAAACATATCAAAAGTGCCCGTTGTTAGTGCAAATAATAATGTTGTGAAAACATCGACAGATTCTAAGGATGATAGTATAGCAGGTAGTGATACATCCCGTTCTATTAGTTTTAACGTAGAGACTAAACGAGCCCGAACTCCAAATAATAATTCCGAAAATGCTAAACATGTAGTCTCGGAGTACCTTAAACATGCACGAATCAATCACATTAAAACGCGAGAAGAATCATACCAAAATCAAACGGATAACTCCAGTGACGAGAGCAATAGCGGTAAAGGTAATATGGAAGAGAAAACTAAATCTGACGATCTTAATATTTCGGAAACTGAATCGTTAAAAATGCCGTCCTTAGAACACGAACCCGTTGCTCGAAAAGTTGTAATTGGAGTTGGAGGAGTTGCGTTTAAGGTGACAAAAGGAAAAGAATTTGAAGGGTCATCATATTCACCGGGTAGGTTAATGGAAGATGGACGTAGAGTGTGTGATTTTTGTAACAAAACATTTACTAAACCTTCCCAGTTACGACTGCACTTGAACATACACTATATGGAGAGGCCTTTTCGATGTAGTGTTTGTGCTGTTAGTTTTAGGACAAGAGGTCATCTCCAAAAGCATGAACGTTCCGGTTCTCATCATAATAAAGTTTCTATGACCTCTACTTTCGGAGCAGCAACATCATTCAATCCTCGCCCGTTCCGCTGTTCTGACTGCAACATAGCTTTTAGAATTCACGGCCATCTAGCCAAGCATCTAAGAAGTAAAATGCATGTTATGAGGTTGGAATGTTTATTTAAACTACCGTTTGGTACTTTTACGGAAATAGAACGTGCTGGCGTCAGTTTAACAGACATTGACACAACAGATTGTGCAAGTTCTTTAGCCAGTTTACAGTCACTTGCTCGAAAACTGCACGAGAAAGATCCTACGAAATTAGAATATCGAGAGCCTAGCGGCGCTGTAGCGGTGCCTCCTGCTGGCAGGGAAACTTCTGAGGACGAAGACGCTGCTGTATTGGAAAACATTTGTGAAAATGAAAAGGACAGTGATATGAAAATTATGGAACATAGTAACGGTCAGGACGTTGAAACAAGGATTAATTATAGTGCCACAGATAATTAGTGCCAAAATTATGATAAGTAGGAGTTTTATTGTGCAATTTTGTTTTTCTGCAATTGTTGATTAAAAGTGATGTGTAATTAGTAATTATTCATACTGGGGTTTGACTCAGAATGTTTGAAAACAAATTGATGCGCTTTTATTATATACATATTTGTATCTTTATTTCAATACTACTATGAAAATGTATGTCTTGTAAATATCACAAATTTAAGTAATTTTAATGTTGTTATATTTGCTTCCATTGTAAGGCTTACGTATCATGATTGTTATGATTAGGTCTAACTAATGAGGGGTTATTTAATTTGTTGAATTTTCATTATAATTCATTAAAATTTGGATAAAAGCTTCCATTCAAACTTGTCGAAAATATAATTACAGTAACGTTTTGTGGTCCATATTTGTAAAATACGTTTGAAATATCAATGAAACATATTACAAATTCTTTAAACGTAGGAAAATCTTAATAGATACCATAACTCTTTTGTATGTATTTTTATAAAATATATACAGTATTTACAAGTCTACTTCCAATGTTCTTTATCTTTAAATAAAACAATTGGCATATCAACTTCCATAAAAAAATATAAACATTAAATCCTTGAAGAGTCTTCCATATCGAAAATAGTTCTTGTGCTAGGTGTTTGTTTTATAGTTGCTCTTCATTTGGGTGAATATTTGACTAGTGTAAGTCCTATAATGACCTAGTTCATAGTGTAAATATTAGATAAGTTATTTACCTTTATAATATTGCATTGTCAAATTTGTTATTATACTTATTATTAACCGTAGTTTCAAGCGGCCTAAATGGTAAATAACCAAAGGTTTATTCATCAAGTGGAACACAAGTGAAGTTGTGCATGTGCATACACATATTATAGTTCACGATTTGTAAATGATAAGTAGTCAGTAAATTTTATACGAGCAGGAAAGTGATCTTTTTAAATCAATTTTTTATTTATTTGGGTACAGTTATTTGTAACATAACATATGAGCATGAAAATCTTAAATTGTAATATATTAGAATAACCTACTAAGCTAAACAATATTATTTATTGAGGTTAAAAATGGGGTGCGCTAACTTTCTGATATTAAATTCATGTTAAAGTAATTATGTACACTGCAACTTGGATTGTTGCATGTTTTTGGAAGGGTGGGGGGTGGGGGGGGGGGGGGTCGTTGGGTTCGCCGGTACGTGTACTTGCACACGTTTGTTACGCTAATACTCTTTCTAGCTTTCCACATATGGGATCAATTCAAGTTATGCGTCGCATAAACTGAAATAATAATCTATCCGACTAAGAGCAAATAATTGTATTTGTCCCATACTGTGATAAAATTCATTATAATGATTATAATATAGATAATTAGTACTTGTTTATTTTCTGCTGTTATAATAAAAAAGAAATGTATTAAAAAATTGGGATTTCGGCGGCCAGCGAGCTGCTCGTTTTGCTGACTGACGATTATATACCGCAATCGTTTGATTCAGGGACTATTGTAATTTGTTTTTGATATGATGTACATTATATTTGTATGTATAACAATATATTGTTTATAAATGCTATGGTTCGAGAACCTGTGGCTTGAATTGAAAACGTGTTGAAAAAGAGTGTCAGCATAACAAAGATCAGTGTGTTTCGGGGCACATTATAAAACACAGAAACTTAAATAGGCTATCAGTACGAGCTTAATATTTTCATGAAATTAACAGCTAGATCTTGGGCTGAGAGTTATATTGCTGAGCTGTAGTCGTTTTTGTACGATAACTCCAAGGGCAACTCTCATTTTTTTTTTATTACGATGCCCTTAAAACTCATTATGGTAAATATATAATAAAAACCTCGTATAGTTTTATTACTATTCTCGTGCCAAAATTCGCAAAACGCAGCACTTGGTAGCTATTTGTCTGTTTTTAACATTTTTCACATAAATACGGTTATCCAAATACAGACGTAAAATGATTAATTTTAAAAAATCCGATTTTATGGGAATGCTTCTTACGGAGGTAACGTTGGAAGTATTTTTTTTAGAGATCATGTTCTAGGGCTTCGATTATACACTCTTTGAAATGCCATTTAAAAATGTTGTTAAACAATATTTTGTTTCATAGCAAATTAAACATTGTATTTAATTATTATTCTGGAAAAAATGCTTTGAAATTACTGCTCTCCACCGTATTTTGGGAAAGTAGACTGAGAAAAATTATAAAAGTACACGAATAGATAATTGGGTAAAGACAATTTACATATTATATCCTTTAGAATTACATTTACGTTTGTGTTTGATTGTTCAAAAAAAAAATGTAATACATGTATCAACGTATCATGATAGCTGTTGTGCAGCTGAACTACCACATGTCGTCCTGTGGATGTCAAAGAAGCGACAGGGGAAAATAAAAACGAAAATAATAAAAAAAAAAACTGCCGCTGCGACTATGGAAAATATTCTCCCTGAGGTCTGTGGTTCGGCTGTGGACTTTTTGTGGAGTGTAATTAGTTATAAAAAGTGTAATAGCTTATAAAAACTTGCGTGATCAAACAATCGAATAATTTAGGGGGGGGGGGGGGGGGCTAATGGTGGACATTTAATTTGCATCTAGTAGCTATGCCTACGCTATTTATATGAACCGAATTTTGTTTATAAATCAAGGCATTTTAAAGATAAACCTATATATTTATAGTTTTTGTAGCAATTTTATAATTCCCCGGAATAAAAGATAAAAGGGTTAGTTATTCCAAAATATAAATATTTTAATAGTTGTTCCTTAACGACATGCATATTATTGTAACTTATATTAATGTTAAAAATACAGCTGCTAAATTAATAATATCACGTTTAAGAATCCGAATTTGAACTTTTATTGTATTCATATTGCATTTTTATTCCGAAGAAATATTGAAGGAAAAATGTAACAAGAACTTGTCAAATATTTACCCATTTATTGTTTATAATACATGGATGGATATTTTATAACAATAAGATTGAAATAAACGTAAAATCATGTTTCTTGTGTATTATTCTGCTGGGTCACCGTGCATCAAAAACAACCACTGAAATGGGAGTAAAGGAAATTATTTTGAAATACATATATAAAATATACGGTGCTACTATCATATAACAGAAACAAATAAGGCGGTGTACCATCTTACTTACACCAGGCGAAAATATTAGAGTGAAAAAGTGCTAGAAGTCTACCACTACTACTATCGCCAATTCGCCTGCCTAGCGTGGCATTTATAGGTAATCCTCCTTACACGGCAGAGGCTAGTTGTCTAACAGACTGACATACGAGGGCGGCACTGAAAATTTCGGGTATCAAGGAAGTGACACAACATTACTATTTAAAAATGTATTTATTGCTTTTCGAAGTATTCTCCGCAAAATTTGACACATTTTCCATACGATGGAACCAATTATTGAAGTAACCATTCCATTCGGAAGTTGGGGTCTCCAAAATGGCCGTTTTGTAGGCGTCCACAGCTTTTTCATGTGATGAAAATCTCTGTCCACGCAATTTATTCTTTATTTTAGGGAAAGTATAGAAATCATTAGGGCTTAGGTCGGGGCTGTACGGCGGATGGTCTAATAATGCTATGTTTTCTTGCTCTAAAAACTTTTGTTCTGTGTGCGGTGTGAGAACTCGCATTGTCGTGATGGAGGATGATGCGGCGGTTGCAGTTCTCTTTACAGAGTTCAGAAACGACCTGTTGCAAACAAATGCTAGCATACCATTCTGCATTATCCGTTCTTTGTCCCTCAAGAGGAATAGTCGTAACATGGCCGGTTTTGGAGACAAACGTGACCACCATTTTTTTTGCAACACTCCGTGAACGAACAATTTTTGTTGGCTTTAACTCATTTGCGAACACCCAAACTCGTGACTGGTTTTATGTATCGGGTTCGTACGCGTATATCCAGGATTCGTCACCTGATACGATGTTGTATACAGCATTTGAGGATCCTGCGTGGAATCTTTCGAGAGTTCTGACGCACCAAGTAACGCGAGCCGCTTTTTGCTCTTCACAGAGCGAATGCGGTATCCATCGGGAAAACAACTTTTTTACACCTAATTGTTCATGCAAGATTATTTGTATTTGACTCATGCCAATGTCTAAAGTCACATGTCGATCTTCCCCAATCAGCTTACGCACAGCATCAACGTTTTCTTGGGTGACTGCAGTTTTTAGACGACCTTGACGGGGATCATCACTGAGCTTGACACGACCACGTCGAAATTCATCAAACCAGCGATAAATTGTGGTTTTGTATGGGGCTTTATCACCAAATGCAGAAATCATCCGGTCAACACACTGTTTTTGTGTTAAACCACTTCGAAAGTCATAATAAATCATCGCTCTTGAATTTTCTCGAGTCAATTCCATTTTCTCAATGACTAAACAAGTTTGATAAAACCTTGTGGCAAGACCGAGAATCTTTTTTTAAATAAATAAATGGTATTGGATTTTAAAAACCAAGGACTTCAATTAAAAAGATTTTAATATGACAGGAACAGTGGAAATATTCTATTCCCGATACTTTTAGTGCAGCCCTCGTATACTGCAAATTTGTTTCCAGACGAAAAACTAACTTACTCCGCAGGGGTGACAAGGCATCTGCATTTTAATATTTAATCAAGGATAAATTAATGTGTCTATGGGCCACAGTATTTACTCACCATCAGGTTCTGTCAGGCTATGTCAAAACAATAAAATATGGACCCGGCCTAATGTTTATAATTGTCTTTTGGGTTGGTGTTAGTTATGTCCGCCTTTTATTAAAAATAGAGGAAAAAATACAAAATACAATTACATAAATGTAACAGGCCATCTGGAAGGTCTGTACCCATAAAACTGAGGATATTTACAGATTGCTTAGAAAAAACAAATACAGATCTGAAACTTTTTTAGAAGATCATCACACGTAAAATACGCACTAAACACAGAATTGCCGAAAATACGTCGCAAATTAACCATCTAAATAAAAATAGAAGAATATATATTGGTACTGGTACAGTGTTTTTAGTGATAAACTTAAATTTATTTGTTTAAAACGATTTTGTTACAAAATTATTAAAAGGATACATCTTTTTGTTCTCTTCTTGTACATTATACGGTATCCACACTCTCTGCATCGTATGGGATCTCTTGGTTTAATTTCATTCTCTCTGTGGCATTCTGGAATAATATAAAATACCATAAGACACGGTGAAGTAATAGTAGAGTTGTCGACAAAACTACAGTACTATATTTGGGCTATTGCTCACAATCAACGTCCCACAAACATAATATTACATTATGAACCTCTCCCAAAGGGGGATTAACTATCATTAAAAACATAAAAACTCACGCCCGTCACACATTTGGCAAGATCTTGACACATCTCTCCCGCCTCCTTTACATCCTTATACCTAAGCAAACGTGCTCGTCGGTTAAGGGTACTCTTTATCTGGCCCATCTTCACTATATCGCCAATTTGGTCGATAAACTTTTGTCTAGGGCGTCCCTTTCTGTCGCTAACTTTGCAACATATATTTGCTTTGTCACTCTTTCCTCATTCAATCTTTCAACATGACCAAACCACCGAAGCGTTCCTTTCTTAATCCTGGTCATATCATAATCAGAATATTTATTGCCAATAAGCTGTGTGTGTACAATTT
The DNA here is from genome assembly GCA_963668995.1 of Parnassius mnemosyne. Classification (NCBI taxonomy): domain Eukaryota; kingdom Metazoa; phylum Arthropoda; class Insecta; order Lepidoptera; family Papilionidae; genus Parnassius; species Parnassius mnemosyne. The sequence continues at coordinate 33,500,399 of CAVLGL010000137.1, read as the reverse complement.
GCAGGTGACATTGCTATTGAATGTTACACAGTTTACCTATATCGCGTATGCAATAATTAAGACATAAAAACTTTATATAAATTAATTTCAGGGCAAACAGTTCTCATTACACTCCTAGGGGTTCAAAATGGCCAAAAACCAAAAAATTAAAAATTCTTATTTCGGCTATAACTCCGTCTCTTTCGGAGGTTCTTACGCAGTTTTTATTTCCCGCATCCTACTTGTTAATACAATTCTCTCACTCTCGCGACTCATTGATCGCAATACCTGACCTTTCGCACGTTCCACGCTGCACCTATCTCCGATCTTGATAAATAAACTTTCTGGCATTTCACGATAGCACGATTTAGGCTGCAACATATATATATTATGCAGCTTAATTGTTTTTATGCATAATGTGTTTATTTTATTTTATAAATATTTTAAAGGAAAATACTTTTACCCTTTAATGCATATTTCTGACGCACTAGTATTTTGTAAAGATTTTTATGAAGCTGAATCTTATTTTTCTCAATAATTATTTATTTCGACAAATTTCATAGAATATAATTTGTTGCAATCGAAATTTATTTGACATATTTAGTTTTTTATTGTTTTGTAAACATTAAGATTCAAATATTATTACAAACATACCATCATAGGCACTCTACACAATAGTAGCTACTATAAAAAGTATAGGGATGGCATTACATATTGTATTAGTATATATTTAATAGAAAAATACCGGCACAGGACCTTAATTTTTGCCAGGCATTACATGTTGTGTTAGTAACTTATTCAATTGATTATTTATTTATTTTATAGAAAAATACCCGCACAGAATCTGAACTTTTTTCAGGAATTACATGTTGCATTAGTGTACTTTTTCAATTATTAATAACTATTTCTTTACATAAAATTGAAATATATAGGTACACTATTAAAAAAGCCTTTGAACGTGAAAAGAAACAGCCCTCTTATCACCAGTAGCGACGATCAGTCGCGGACACAGTTCCTTTAGGAACTTCACCGCACGTGGACCCCACGGACCGATAGTTTCTACAGCAAATGGAACAAATATTTCCGCCACTTAGTTCAGCTGCCTCTGATGCCGCCCGGCTCTAAACGAGGTACCGCTGAGATGAGAGGCCGCCAAAGTGTCTACGCAAGTAGCATCCCACACTAGGGCTTTACCTCTCTCGCAAGTGACCAATGTCATACCGTCGGGTCTCTTGCTAAATACTCTCACTCTAAATATTCCACAATATTCTTATTCAATTGAAATATTTACATATTTTATAGTAAAATATTTATAAAAGGACAACAAATTCAAATTCTGAAAATGTTTTTTTATAACAGATACATATGTAATTGAAGCTTGCTTTTCACTATGGGATATAATATATTATACTAGCTGTTCCCCGCGACATCGCTCGCGTGTTAGGGCTTTTACGTTTTTGCGCGGAACCTTAATTCTTTTTCTAAAATAAAAGTAGCCTAAGTTACTCCTTATGAAATCAGCTATCTACCAATGAAAGTCCCGTCAAAATCGGTCCAGCCGTTTCGGAGATTAGCCGGAACAAACAAACAGACAGACAGACAGACAAAAATTTTAAAAATTGTATTTTAGTTATAAGTACCGTACTTACCTTCATATGCATTTAGTAAAAGATTGTAATTTTGACATTACAAACAGACACTTCAGTTTTATTTATTTGTATGGATTATATCGCGAGGTATAAATTATATCCTGCGATTGACTATCACACAGTGAGATGTATGGTTTAACCAGTGTGCGTTCGTCATTGGATTACATTTACACCGTACTCGTCGTTTACAAACAAAATGGATATTGTTTTCATTGATAGCCTCGACGGTTCATCAGAGGGATGATGCAGAATTCGGTTTATGTGTTACTTTCAAGTAAAAACAGGGAGCGTTAATACTGGATATCAAATCATATAAAGTTCAGAGAGGAATATGGTGAACTTAGACCTTTTAATGAATTCTATTAAGAAAAGTTACGCATACAAATGAGTATACGCACTACTCAAAAATTCATTCAGGTACAGACTGCGAAATATAATATGAAAATATCGCTCGGTCGATCGAAAAAAAAAATTATAGTTTGAGATGTAATATACACTGAAACCTGGATAACTGGGACCTTAACGGACCTGCAAATTTGTCTCACTTGAAGAGGTATTCCACTTACCCAATGTCTCAGATATAAATAAATATCTGTCTCATTTACAGAGGTTTCCATTAATAGAAGTGAGAATAGAGGTTATTTCAGTTATAGAGGTGCAATTATTAAATAAAATAACGTATTTTGTAAACATAATACATAAACATCCGGACGATAGCAAAACCAAACTAAAACTGGAGGTCACTTTTACACAATTAGACAAGTGCGAAATTTGCGGATAGAATAAAAAATTTGTAAACAAAACGGTACACAAAATATAGTGTCAGTAAAAGAGGTATAATATACTCGCTGTCTCAATTATAGAGGTGATTACGACGAATAAAATCGAAAGAACTAATTATGATGATAAAATCGAAAGAACTAATTCCAGATATAGAGGTTTGTTTTGTCCCACTAACAGAGGTAATTCAGTGCTAAAGTGTCGGGATATAAGCATGAGTTCCAGCTATGGAGGTTTCTCATTTATCCAGGTCCCACTTAACGAAGTTTTACTGTATATTATATCTCAGTGTAAACGTTTCCATTAAAAAGTACGGTGAGCGATATTAATTTATATCTCGAGATATAATAATATTACATTATATCCCATAGTGAAAAGCGAGCTTTATTTGTAGTTACCAAAGAACAAAAAGACTCAACGGAGACTACCCATTTGTTGTTGGAAAGGATTATAGAGACCGAGTGTATGCGCGAGCACAAGTGCACACTCTATTCCCTCACTCTCACAGTCCGATGGGACGGCAAACCGATACGACCGGAGAGTGCTTTTTTACGTGCTTTCCGAGGCACGAGGATGAAACACCGCAAACTTCATGACTCCGACCTCCTACTGAGAACTTCTGAGAACCCAATAACTGGTTCGACCCGGTATTTGAACCCAGGACCTCGTGATCAGCAACCCTGTTTACGACTAGTAGACCAACGAGGCAGTCAACTATTATAATAGTGATCACTGATTAGAAGTATGTAGATGGTGCCACTAAGTACTGGATTTCTTTCTCTTTGGAACTATGGAGTAAAGAAACAACATAGGATAGCAGCATCAGGAGCACAAGCTACTTTGCTGAAAACTTTCACTCTAATGGGAACATCCGTCATCGCACTCAAATGGTTAAAATATCCGACTGCATCGGTGACGAACTCCCTGTTTCCTATGGTGCCGCCCCAGGAAAGTATTCTTGGCCCGACTCTATTTCTTGTTTTTATTAATGACTTGTGCAATGCCCCCATTGATAACGCAAAAGTTGTCTCTTTTACAGACGACACAGCTACATCTTGGACAGATGAAGGTAAATCACAACGTAGTTTTAATCAAATATATAATTGGCTATTATCTCACATTCATACTCATAATACTTCCAAAACTAAATTGTAAATTTATAAATTTCTCTATCAGTTCCACCTCGCAATCAAATTGATCCATGAAATGCATGCATGAATCAAATATTCCCATCAAGTTGAAAGCTCACTCATGGTCTCGTCAGTCTCCCCTTGTCTGTGTCCACAGATAAGTTCTGTAGATATTATAAAGTGTCTCGCTATTATACTGGATAAACACCTTAATTTTAAAATGCATTTAAATCTCTCAACATGTAAGGTTCGCAAACTAATATATATATATTTAAAACACTATGATATGTCGCCAATTCCATAATTATACGCAAAGTTTTTTACGCTTTATGTCAGTCTATCATAGGGGTAGTATTGCAAGAACAATATTAAAGCCACTTGAAGTTGCGCAAAGAGCTATCTATTAAGACTCCTCACATTGAAATTACAAAACGTCGTAAAGACAAAGTATGCACACTTCCACTAGTCAATTTTTCATTTATAAAAAAGATTTTATTAACTAGGTCCTATACTTTATAACAAAATGAATGCGAAAATACAGATTTATGAAATGTCAACATTTAATTGTAAAACTGGTGTCCGCTAAATAAGTCATGTAATGTCTTATATAGTAAGAAAAACGCGAAAACGCACGCACGCACGCACGTTTGCACGCACGCCCGCGCGCACTCATGAACGCACGCGTGCACTCACGCACGCACACACATATTACATTACATTAATTTAAAAAATAAAACTACATTAATTTAAAAAATGGAACTGCGACGTGGTCCTTCACTGGTGGCCGGATGAGGAAGCTCAAGGTCGCTCAGCGAGCTATGGAGAGGGCTATGCTCGGAGTTTCTCTGAGTGATAAACTTAGAAATGAGGATATCCGCAGTAGAACCAGAGTGACTGACATATCCCGACGGATTAGTAAGCAGAAGTGGCAATGGGCCAGCCATATAGCTCGAAGAACCGACAGCCGATGGGGAAAAAAGGTTCTCGAGTGGCAGCCTCGTACCAGCGGACGAAGTGTAGGGCGTCCCCCCACTAGATGGAGTGACGACCTGGTAAGATATGCAGGAAGTCGATGGATGCAGGTGGCTTAGGACCGTGCTTTGTGGCATTCCTTGGGGGAGGCCTATGTTCAGCAGTGGACTTGTGAAGGGCTATAATGATGATGATGATGATGATTCCTAATCAAAAGGGTAGGGTATAGAACTGTATCACCTAAATACAGGTCACTAAATAACCTAGCTAAGAGACCCAGGATTCTACACATTTCAAATTTGTCCTCATGATATTGTATATATTTCTAAAAAGTATGTAGACTATAAAAAATGCCAATAAAGAATTATTATTATTATCCATAATGGAGAACAGTAATATCATGCAGAGTATAAGCTGTTGTGTTTATTACATTATATCATTTAATAAACAAGAATAAAAATTAAATAAAGCAATTCTTATAAATTTCTTCAACCCAAAATTTTTCAACTATCATATTATATTTGTGAGTATTTTTTATTGGAGACATGATGGAGCATGTCAATTTTAAAGCCTTTATTTTGAAAAATGTGGAATTAATATTAAACGTAAAATAATGATTCATAATTCATTCATTCAACGGGCTTCCGGTTCCGGTGTTCGGACAGTCAACACGTACGTCAGTGTGCTCCGCGATTAAATATACCAAACAAATCCAATAATCTAAATAATCAGTGCTAATTGCGAAAAACATACTGTGAAAAACCGACTGAGACTAAAAAAAGTGAAGAATTCTTGGCGGATAGCAGGAATAAATCGAAAAAGTGCAGTGATTAAAACACGACATAACCTAAAAAAAAAAATATTAGTGCAGTGACAATTTCTATCTGTCAGCTGTCAATCCCACCATTGACAAATATAGTGACATCTACGCCAGTGTTGCAACCAACAATAAATATTATAGTGACAAGTAGGGTTACCATTGACAAATTCTAATTTACACCAGAAAAACAAAGTGCTGCCACAACAAATTCTAAAAATGAATGAACAAATGGAATTATTGTTTTCAAAACTTGATGCAAGATTGGATGAAAAGCTTAACCAGCAAACTTATACGATAACAATTGCAGTTACTACAAATGTTATGGAAGCACTAAATGAAAAAATGAAAACATTAATGGAAGAAAACCAAAATTTAAAAACTAAAATAACAAATTTGGAACAAAAAATCACCAACTTGGAGAAAGCCAAACGGAAAAGCAACCTTATATTTTTTGGTGCGGAGGAGAGTGGAAAAAGAGAGGCAGAACTTGTAGACCACATAAAAGAAATCATAGAGGAAGCGGGAATACATTTAGACAGCCACGAAATAAATAACATCTATAGAATTGGAGCGCAAACCAACAAAAATCGCCCTGTAGTTATCACTCTCTCTACTATGTGGAAGAAACATCTCATACTTAAACATAAATCAAATCTACCAACAGGCATCTATGTCAAGGAGGACTTCCCCAAGAATGTACTTGAAGCCCGGAAACAATTACAGCCAAAAGTTGAGGAAGAATGGAAAAAGGGAAACATAGCTTTTCTGAGAGAAGACCAACTTATAATTAAAAAGAAGAAGGACAATCAGCGCGAGAAAAGGAAGACAGATAAGACTGTATCCCCCAACTTGCCAACACAGAAAAAACCGAACACATCTAATAATCTCGGTAACCCATTAAATAAAACAAACATTACTGAACAAAAAGAAGTACTGAAACTAAACACTACAATATCGCGGAAAAGAACTACTTCTACTACGACTTCAGAAATTTCAAAAAACTAACAAACGCACATATGCAACTAATTATATCAACAAAAACTAGAACCGGAAAAACAAAACAAATGCAGAAAAAATACAACCTAAAACAACCGAACCAAGAAAACTTCCCACCACGGTTGGTCACCGCGGGAAGATCAGACCATCACCCTTTAATGAAAAACCATAGAATATACGTAGCATCTCTCAATACCCGGACTTTAAGAACCCCTGAATCACTATCAGAGCTAGAAGTAGCATTGAAAGACCTCAACTGGGACATATTAGGACTAAGTGAAGTGCGCAGACGGGGACAATCAATCGAAGAACATGATGATTATATAATGTTCCATAAAGGTGAAATCGGAGGCTAAAGAGGAGTTGGTTTCTTAGTTAAAACCCACTTAAAAACCTTCATAGAAGACTTCATCGGAGTGACATAGAATAGCCATACTACATATAAAAATACACAGCTACAAAAAAATATGGACAATCATCCAAGCGTACGCGCCGACTGAACAAGCTGAAGAACTAGAACACAAATCCTTTTACAACACACTATCTCAAACCATATATGACTATTCTAACAATATAATTATCCTAATGGGGGATTTCAATGCGCAAGTGGGTGCCAGACAAAACGAAGATGAATATGTACTGGGAGAATTCGGCCATGGAAAGAGAAATACTAACGGTCAACGATTAATAGACCTCCTCCTAGAACATAATCTGACTATCATGAACAGCATCTTCAAAAAGAATAAAAATAACAAGTGGACATGGGCCTCTCCCGACGGAAAGTACCGAAATGAAATAGACTATATCATAAGTAGCCATCTAAAGTTGTTTACAGATACCTCAATAATATCCAGACTAAATTTCAATACGGACCCATCGCATGATCAGAGCATCACTAAAAATGGCACCTCCTAAGACTCATAGAAAACACGTTACTCTTTACAGCGGAACCCATATCACAGGAACTAAGGAACCAACCTCATGTCCATTTGCAATTCAGATCAGAGATAATGAAGAAATAGAAGGACCTGACATAAGGAACAAATATACCAAACTTCAAAATCAACTTATTCATGCGAAAACTAGAAAAGAGATGAAGCAAAAATATATTTTGAGTGATTCTACTCTTCATCTTATAAATGAAAGAAAAAGTCTAATTGCCGACAAAAACAACAAACGAAATGTGAAAAAAATAACAGAGTTAAGTAAGAAAATAAGAGAAGGCATACGCAAAGATAGGAAAACCAGAAGACTAAAAACACTAGAAAAAGACATCATTGCTTCAGGCGGAACAAAAAGAGATCTTAAAAACTTCGTGAAAACACTTCCTGGATGCCTAATCTCAAAAGCAACGAAATGAGCATCACAAACCGCAAAAGTATAATAAAAACAGCATCTGATTTTTACAAGAAGCTCTATTCCAACTCAGATATCACCGAAAGTAAAAAAAAGCGAAAAATGCGAGACGACCATGTACCCTCCAAACTTAGAACCAGAAATATTACAAAGTGAAGTCAGGAAAGCTATACTAAGCCAAAAGTCGGATAAGGCACCAGGCCCGGACAAGATCACGAACGAACTACTGAAAGGAACCCTAAACGAACTCGTGCCTGCTCTGACACAAATCTGTAACGATATCCTAATATCAGAACAGATACCTAAACAATGGGAAACCTCTCACATAATTCTTATACACAAAAAGGCTCAAAAGAAGACGTATTGAACTACAGACCAATAAGCCTGATGTCGCACATATATAAGGTCTTCTGGAACAGGCTGGATTTAGGAAAAACTTTGCAACGATAGACCATATACACACAGTTAAACAAATCATAGAAAAGCACAGTGAATATAACAAACCATTGTACATGGCCTTCATTGATTACACCATAGCTTTCGATAGTATTAAACATGAAGCGATTTGGGAAAGCTTAGAAAAACAGGGAGTATCCAGAGCTTATATAAACATCATTAAAAAATATATGCTAACTGTAAAGCAAGAATACAAATGGAAACACTTGGAGAAGTATTCAGAATTGAAAGAGGTGTTAGGCAGGGTGACCCACTGTCTGCGAAGCTATTCTCCGCTGTGCTTGAAAACGTATTCCAAAAACTGGAATGGAATGAGTATTGATTAAATATAGATGGAAGAAGACTACATCATCTCCGATTTGCAGACGACATTGTCCTGTTCGAAGAGAACCCTCACAAACTTGAACAAATGATTCAAGACCTAAATAAGGAAAATGAGAAGGTCGGGCAGGCAATGAACGCTAGCAAAACGAAGTTATTATCAAATTCAATCCCATATGAAATAAAAATCAATAACCAACCTCTCGAGTATGTAGAGGAGTACATATATTTGGGACAAATAATCTGGATGGAGAAGGTATTGGTCACTGAAGGAGATTATGAAATATACAGATTTTAGTAAAAAAATTAAAAGCAGGGTCTTTAACACCTGTATTCTCCCATGCCTTACTTATGGCTGCGAAACTTGGGCACTTTCTAAGCAGCACAGAGATATGCTCGAACATTGTCAAAGAGCCATGGAAAGGAGCATGCTAAGAATCAGAAAAATAGATAAGCAAAGAAACACATACATAAGAGCAAGAACAGGTGTGACAGATATTCTCACCAAGATAGACCAAATGAAGTGGAGATGGACAGGTCATATGCTACGGAGCCCTCAAGATAAATGGAGCAAAATAGTGACCGAATGGTACCCCAGAAACGGGAAACGAAATAGAGGTTGACAACGCAAAAGATGGGAGGACGAATTAAATTTAACAGTGGGTTATAACTGGAGAAGAGTTGCAAAAGATAGGCAACAATGGAAATCGTTAGAGGAGGCCTTTGCCAAGAGGCACACTGAACTCAGAGACATATTATAATAAAACTGAATAGGATTATTTGTTTCGGGATATAAAGGCTATATTATTATTATATTATATAATGATTCATAATGTTTAAAAAATAGTACTTAGATTTTTTACCAATACACAAGTATATTTTAAAAATTTCGGCTATCCTATATTACTCCCAAAACCCCTGAAATCGAGGTTGAATTTATAACCTCATATTTATATTTGAGTAATTTGGTGTTAATTAGTATTTGTGAAAAAATTGTTGATAGATACCAAGCGAATCCAAATTAGGGGTTGGATTTAGAATAGTTTGGCACAAATTTGGCGGAGTAAGGTGTTTTATTTGGTAGAGATTTGGTCCCCGATTATTATAATACCACTCACATTAAAAGGTAATGCACTGTTATCGAAAAAATAAATAAAAACTTTTATAACCTAAAATGCGTAAAACATGGCAAAATTGCCGTGAAAGCTGGATAACATACAGAATTTTGTGTAAGTACGACAAGGACGTAAGACTAGTGTCACATTATTCTACTGTCTATACTCTCTGTCAAGAGATATTTCACTAAAGACAACTATAATAATAGAGAAAATTTTACCGACTTAATATATGAATATTTATGGAGAAGAGAAATTATAAACAATAAAAGAGATTCTTTTGAAGAATTAATTTAAAAAAAATCAAGTTTACAGACAATAAAGAAATGATTATAATATACTGTTTTATTTCTGAATTGTTTAAAACTACCCAGAAATACTTGAACACCCAGAAATAATTTCAGTTGTAATAGGTTAGAAGCTTGTGGCGGCAGCGAAGGCAACCTGACTTTATAGATAACATATCTGATCTGATCGAATCTGTACTAAAATTAGACCAGCATGCCCTGACTCCACGTAGTCTTGTCTGCCCTACTCCTAGTGTTTTTGTAAAGCCGAAGGCGCAGAGTGAGAGCAGCCCCCGCCCGCCATAGCAAATCGCAGGCATGAGTGTCTGTGATACGCTACGCAAGGGCGAAGGGGCTGCATTACCTGCAGCGCCAAAGCCGTTGTAGAAGTAGCTTTGTGTAAAATTACCTATGTAAAAAAGTAAGGTTATGATTTTACAAAACAAAACATTACTTATAAACTATACTTTTCCACAACGAGGGAAGGTAGAGGGACTTTCCCTGATAGAGCACACTCCTGCTACCCTCTTCGCCCCTCTTGCCGGAGATGATAAATGTTACTTTCAGGTTAGGTCTATGGGATTTTCTTTTTGATTTTTGTCAAGAACGGTGTATTACCTTTTAATGGTAGTGGTGTCGGGAGTAAGGGGACGCTCCCCCCTCTTCCCACCCCTCATCCCCTGCCTCCTCCTACTGCCAAACGATTCTAAATTTCAACCCAAATTAGTTCTATTTTAATTATTTTAATACAGTATTATAATATTAAGTTTTAACAATTTTTCATGCAGTTACCACAAATGGAATGGTTTTATCAAAGTTTCACTTTCAACAGCTAATCAATTAATAAATTAAAATGATACATTTTTTAAATTTCTAAGTATTTTTTTTTTAATTCGGTCGGCTACTGTAATGTTGTAAAGTAAAGAAATGTGTGATTCAGTATAGATTAATTCAAAAGATATATATCTGACTAGCTGGCCCGGCAGACATTATTCTGCCCTTTCTGGTTGGTGGCACGATGAGTTTATTTTCACACACACACTTTTCTATAGATTTATTATACGTATAGCTAAATCCTCTTTAGGACTAATAGAACCATCAGCAGCCATAATCACAATAAACTAAAAAAAAGGAAAACATTACCCCTTTTTTACTCTTCCATAAGTGGATAAAAGTTACCTATATGTTATACACGGTCATTTACAGTCAATTCAATTACATACAAAATTTCATGAAAATCTGTCCAGTAGTTATTGTGTGAATCGTAAACAAACAATTTTTCTACAGATTTATTTTATGTATAGATAGAAGATATAGATGAGCAAATTGATGTATCCATATACCTTGAATCAAACTGTCTACATCTGTAGCAATAACATTCAGTTCCGTTCAAAATCATTCCAAAAAAATAGAAAAATTTAGATCTGAACAGGATGAAAAGATTGATTAGACAGCACATGCTTAGTGAGTTAAATGTAGTGTTTTTTAACCATTGCTATAAGGCCACAATTTCACCAGTGCAGCATGGTATTTTCAACTTATTATGTATTTCATTAATGTTCAGCACAGACATTTATGTTTTAAATGGTTTTTTATTCAATATTTCATGCATGATTCCCGTATACCTATATATAAACATTTTTTTAATTTAAATCATGATGTAAATAATAAAATGATAACAAAGAATTGTCTGCAACTAAAGGTGGCATTCCGAATAGGGATACGCGGTAAAACAGCCGATAGTTAGCACCCAGACTGTTAAAATCTTACAATAGGTACGCAAACTGTTGGTAAAGTGTTTGCGACTGAAACACTTATGTGGGTTACCAACCGGTATATGTTATGAAAATGCTAAGCCTCGTGTTGCTTGGTTCGGATAATTGGCATTTAATCATAACAGGCTGATTACATGTCAAATGTCACAGACTACACTCGTCACTAACAACAATCTCTTAGTGAAATTGTCGCTTGGCGACAGTAACATTACCGATGTATATTGTTATGTGTGGGATTTTATTCACAGTTTACGACAAGCATGGCACTACAAATACCTGTCTTGCAAGATATGGCAACATCGCTGCTTTCAAACCAGTTGTGTTGCATGTCACCAAGTGTGAATTTTGACTTTAGAAGCAAACGAAGTTACTATAATCAGATGCATATAAAATACTCTTGTGAAAGACAATATATGCGTAGATATTAATTTATGGGGATCTCTTTTATGAATACTGACATAAAGGATCTCATGATCATCACTTTCATCGAGTTCCATAGAATACAATTCATATCGGCAATTTATGCGTGGTCATAACCTCAAAGAATAGGGAATTCAATTGTATTAAACAAATAATATACATTACCTCCACACACATATATCATAGGAACTTTAGTGATAGATTGTTCTTTGGTTCCTACATCAGCCATCTTAAAAAAATATTTAAAAACGTTAGCAAATCTCTACACTTTTAATAAAGTAGATGAAACAAAAAGCAAAAACTAATAACATGAAGATACTTTAAAGTTTTTTGTAGTTTGTTTGAGTTTGCCTTTGTCTTGCAATAGTCCACAGAGGTCTTGCCTTACAATTTTGAAAGTTTGGTTATGTTGTTGTTGAATGTTGATAGTTGATACTTGATACGATATAATATAGGGATGATCAATGACCATCGATGTCGAAAATGAAAACATCGATGTTAATAAACCCATAATCGATTATTGGGTACTTGCGAACACTGCGAATCCGCGAAATCAATATCAACTAAATCTTGCATCTCCTCTAAAATATTAAAAATTTTGAATAATTCAGAATGCTTGAACGCATCGATAACGTAAGAATATATCATTATGGTGTATCAAATTTAACTGTCAAGTATCAACTGTAATGTCGCAGTTGTCATTGATTTCGTTTTATTACTGGTGTCGTTGTTGGTTGTGTGTTTCTTTGTCGGTTGTTTTAAAAAATGGTGGTTGATCTTAAACACGATCCAATATACCTTTAGAACAATGTTATTGCTTCTACTTATCTAAAATTAGAAACAAAAAAACTTGCGGTGAGATATTTGACCACATCGCTCTCGCCATCTGAGCGGTTATCTACCGACTTCAAAAAGGAGGAGGTACTCAATTCAACTGTGTTTTTTTTAATGTGTGTTACCTCATAACTTTTTTTGGATGAACCGATTTCGATGATACTTTTTTGTTATTTGAAAACTGGTGCTTCGCCATACGCATGGGACCACCATATAAATTTGACCCATATTAGTCTGACCAATAGTTTTTGAGTTATCTTTAATAATTTATATTGAGGTGAGTTGTACACAATATTTATTTTTAAATTATTTTCAATAGCTGGCTGCTATCTTTCTCCAATCAATCCGCAAAAATATTGTACTACATAACAAATGAACTAGATATTTGTGAACTTCTTCCAATTTCTTTGTACTGTTTTACATTTTATTGTTTATTAATTTCTTTTATTTCATTAATTGTAAACCGTAAACAACATGAGAATTTTTTTATTCATCTAATAATACTCTATTAAATACACGTGCAAAAAACATCGATAATGGCCAACATCGACGTTTTGAGTAGGATAAACATCGAACATCGATGTTGAGCTATCGATGTCATCATCGATGTTTTTACAACATCGATCAGTAGGCAAAGGTCTTGGCCTTACAGTCTAGTCTGATCTATATTTTGTTGATAAAACTCTTCACAATATGAAGTAAACAACTTAGGCGTCTTGAGATACCGTCGTCTTCAACTGTCCACTGTATTAATCTGTGAAGATAACTAGGATATTGTGAAGAGTTTAGAAGAAAAACACATCACCAGATTGGGATATTGTTATAAAGATCTTTACCTGCCCTAATGAGTGCTATAAGTTTTCCGCTCACTAGATGTCACTAGTTGGGACTGTAGTGACTAGTGAACCAGTATTTCCTATATAGGACAGTTACTATACTATTTGACCAGTATATTGTTGGTATATGGGTCAATGGTAGTGAAGTGATTTTAGCACGGTATGGTAAAAATTTAGAATCGTTTGGCAAGAGGAGGGAGAAAGAGTGAGTAGAGAAGGAAGTATCCCCTACACCCCGACATCACTCCCATGAAAAAGCAATACAATACAAATAGATCCATTTTACTGGAGAAGAGGCATTCCATCTTGGTCCTCAAGGGTGACGACGCATCTGCATTTTGATTCTTTAATGAGGATAAATGTAGATATCTATGGGTCACAGCAACCACTTACCATCAGGTGGACTGTGTGCTCGTTTGTCACCCTATCCTATAAAAAAATTACACCGTTCTTGGGAAAACTTAAAAAGAAAATCCCATAGACCTAACCTCAAAATGATAACATTTTTCTCTCTTCGGCAGGTAGTTGGAGAGGGGGAGCATGGGCATCCTCTAAAAAAATGTAAAGATTTCCGGGTGCACATGTATTTCTGGGCGGTAAAAATAATAACCACAAAGACTGTGGAAGGAGTTGCACTGCGTTCCACTCCCGCTACAGCCTTCTAACCTAAATCAACTAAAATAATTTCTGGGTGCACATGTATTTCTGGGTGGTAAAAAAAATAACCACGAAGGCTGTGGCGGGAGCTGCACTGTGCTTTGCTCCCGACACAGCCTTTAACCTAACTCAACTGAAAGGATTTTTGGGTGCTCAATTATTTCTGGACGGTAAAAAACAATTCCTTCTGACCTAACTCAACTGAAACCTGAACTGAACCACGAAGGCTGTGGCGGGAGCGAAGCGTAGCGCAGCCTTCTGACCTAACTCAATTCAACTCAAAGGATTTCTGGGTGTAAAGTATGTGTAGGCGCGTCAATAAAACACCGGTTGGATCGAGAGTGAGCGAGAGGTTGCGTCACTCTAGTGGATCGTCATATCGATGGTGGCGAGTTGGAGTTTAGGGTTAATCGGGTATATCGAGAAACCTCCCTACTCGTTTGTGCAGTATAAAGTTCAGTGTAGGTGCCGAGCGAAAGAGATTCCTCTTGAGTCATTTTACGAGTGAAGTCATTCTACGCGTGCTAAGATAGAATCGTAGTTTGATTGATGAGAGCATAGACCACCGAAAAATGAAAATACCATAGAAGTATAATAATGTGACACTAGTCTTTGTCATGGTCTTACGTCCTTGTCACACTTGCACAAAGTTATGTACGCTATCCAGCTTTTACAGTAATATTGCATTCGTTTTTCCATGTTTTACCCATTTTTAGGTTATAATAGTTTTTTTTTTCTTGAAAGCAGTGCATTTACCTCCTAATGCGAGTAATATTGTTAGAATGGATCAAACCTCTACCAATTACAACACCTTACTCCACCAAATACCTACCAAACGATTCTAAATCCAACCCATTGAATTTCATGAAGAATGATGATACCGTGGTATCATTATTCTTAGACCTACATAAAAGATCTACCTAATATATCCTACCAAACATGCTTTGACACGACATACCTACTCATAGCTATTAATTCCTGATAAGACTCGTATTCCGTAAATTCATTTATTCACGAGATTCACCCGAGGGAGGGGCTGCAGCCTTCTCTTAGTATTAAACAAGCATATGCGAAACGAAAGCAATCCCAAGGAAGGTTAATCTCATATAGGCAGCCATTCGTTGACAACACGCTGCACTGAACCCTGGTTAAGGGCAGGAGCAGGAGAATAATGATAACGACGCATGCCATCTGATTGACGTCCAGCACGCATGTAAGAGAACGATACGAATGAATAACGGCTCCGTGGCGCAGTGGCTTAGCAATGAGTTGCTGCGCTGGGGGCCGCGGGTTCGAATACCGCACGGAACAAGTATTTTTATGGCCTGCAAATAATTGTTCCGGGTCTGGATGTTTGTCCTTGTGCAATTTGTGTCTGTAAACTGCTTCCACGATACAGGAGAAAATCCTAGTTTGGGGGTAACGTTTTTAAAAGAAATAAAAAATAAGTATAATTATATGTTCATCATCATCATCAACGTGAGTTCTATGTTCAGCAGTGGACTTGTGAAGGGCTGTAATGATGATGATAATTATGATGATGTTGTTTAATTACAATCACAACCAAGATTTAAATTTATTTTCATTTCGGTAGATAAAAAGTCACACTTTCTTTTACGTGGTAGAGCCATGTTGCGGCTATATTGTGGTTGCAGCAGGAATGGGTCGGTTCGACCGGGTTAGGACCACGCTCTCACAGAATACCAGCGTAAAATAGCAGCGTAATGCTGCTGTATTTCGTATGGTGAGTGAGATCCTTTTTATTGTAAACGAGGCATTCCATCTCAGTCCTCAGCATTTTGATTCTTAATTGAGGATAAATGTAGATGCCTATGGGCCACAGCATCCACTTACCATCAGGTGGACAGTGTGCTCGTTTGTCACGCTTATTCTATAAAAAAAAAATTAAGCGTTTTATCTCTGTTCCTGAAATAATTCACATCGCACGCGTCCTGTACCTATATTCATATTTTTTGCGTTAATTATGACAGTTTTTACATAGAAGTCTGAAGTAAAATTATCCACCTACAAAATGTACATTACTTCTGATTTGGGGAAAGGCTAACATACGTTTGTCTTGCCTGCGACAAACTGATAGTCTTATCTATATAGGATAGATAGGTTATGTTTTTGTTTTGTTAAATCTATACATACATATAATAAAACTGTAAATAGCAGACGTCTGTACATTTTATATTTTTGTAATAAAAGTGATTGAGGGGTACTAAAAATAAGTAATTAAATACATTTCTACCATTTTTAGAATTTTCTGTCTGTCTGTCTGTCTGTCTGTCTGTCTGTTTGTTTGTTAACGTATCACGTATAATGTACTAATTTATATCATAAGAATTGTTAAGAAAATTATAAAGTGTATCTTCGGGTTGCATTTAGTCTTTATTTGATTAAAATCAGTTCATTCCATCAAAAGTTATGATAAATATTCTCAAGTATGGGTAGGGAAGTATAGGTACGAATTTGCTCAACGGTGGCTTTGTTTGAGTCATCAAGTGCATTTTAAACTAATATCATATCATAAATCATAGTTAAATTATGTAAAATAATGATATAATTATGTATATCTAAAACGCAGTAAACAAAAGTATTAAAGAACGTATTAAATATACAAAAATATATTAACCTTATTAACTAAATCTGAAGCACAATAGTTAACCCATTTCTTCGATAGATGGTGGTGTTGTGAAAATGTAATGCAATTGCAATGTGTTTTTTTCCTGTAGATGAGTTTTCATATTTACTGCTAATCTTTATTATATTACTCGCTGCCCTACTGCGTGTTGACAAACTCAATTTATTCTTTACCGCCGAGTACTCTATGTGGTAAATCAAATTTTAAAAGAGCTATTAACAATTGCGTTGGTTTTGGCGAGAGTCAAACTTTATTTTTTGCTTAATGTGCAGGCACTGATTTATAAGTTCTCTTGCGTTTTATATAATGTATCAATCGCGTCAATTAATCTCTTTTATTTTTAGAATTGATGTTAGCAGCGCCATCTCTCTTTAAATATATACATATAATAAAAATGATGATAACATGTTGTCTCTTTCTGTACATTGTATATATATTTTGGTGGCTAAAATCATTATGGGGAACTGAAAATAATTAAATAAGAACATTTTATAATTTTTAGAATTGTCTGTCTGTCTATTTGTCTGTTATTATATGAACGCATCACGTCTAAAGTAAACATCTTTTATTTTCAAAGAAATCGTTAAGAAAATCATAAAGCGTATCTTCGAGTTACATTTAATCTTTGTTTTATTAAAATTGGTTAATTCTATCGAAAGTAATGATTATTATTTTGAAATGTAGGTTCGAATTTGTTCAATGGCGCCATAATATCTCAGAAATAGTAATAAAAAGATTTGTGTGTAAAAAAACGTTCCATAGTAATTATTATCCATAATACTTAAAACATAAAAAGAGATTTAAAAAGGATGTTTTCTCACACAAAGGACGTAATAGATGGAGTTGTACAAATTACAAACTTTTCTGAATTGCTGTGTTGAGATTTTTCGCCGATGAATCGTTTGAGACTTACTGAAGAAATTTGTATCTATCGAAGCCATACGGAACCCGACCAAAAATAAAAATTTTGCAACGAAATGTTGTGATATTGTATTTATAATATACGCAAAATCAGTACTGCCATTTTAGCGCTTTGGGAACTAGATTTAGCGCTTTTTTGGAATGTATAGCGCGCATTTCGAAATTTTAGCACCTAGCTTAATCCAGCGTTTTTTGGTGTATTTAGCACACATTTCAATATTTTAGCGACTAGCGGGTTATTAACTCTTTTATAGCAGCACTGTTAGTCCACATTACCGATAATAATAATAATGACCTTTATTATTTTTTCCCACAAATAGTACATTGCAATTTATCTTTTTCAAACATATTTTTTCCACAAAACAAAGAGCATGGGAGACGAGTCCAAACTAGGATACCCTGTGCTATGGATCTCCTGGCTTCCCCTTTAGGATGATCAACTTTATTTTTTTACCGACGACTATAAGCGGGGAAATCCCCTTTATTAAAGTTTTCGTTCATGATTTTGGCAACGCATTTATTTTGCTTTATTCAGTTTCAGTCAGTTGCTTAGAGCACAGCTAAGTTAAAAGTTACTTAGAAGTTATAACACAAAGAAACTGTGTAGCAACCGCAATCAGATGCTGACATCTGAAACTAAGTTGCGAAATACATTGCACTTTAAAACAATGACATTTTTATTGTTCGTACAGTACTAACTACTGTTGACAGCAATTGCCATAAATATAAGTCGATGTCCTGCGAAGTATTGATACATCAAAAAAATATTGCCAGAAAAAAAACTTAATGTTGTTTTCTTTATTATGATTATATAAAAAAACACAAACTTTGTTTGTAGTTAATTTAGCGCGAAATCTAGGGCTTTTTTAAAGCGCTGTTTTCATGAAATCTAGCGCTTTTTGTGTTGTCCTAGAGCTGAATGAGTTTTTTTTTTATCTGGCAGCACTGCCCAAAAACCCTCTATTAAGAAGTAACTTTCCTTTCAGTTTTAAGCGCGTTCAGTTCCCAGTTACAGTGAGCGTGTGTTATGCGATGACCGTAAATAAAGCGCAAGGTCAAACTTTACGCGTTGTAGGAGTGTACCTCAGTACTGACTGTTTTGCACATGGCCAACTCTATGTTGCTTTTTCCCGCGTTAGTAGCCCCCGTAACCTTTTTGTGTACACCCCGGCTAAGCCTACTTCTAACGTCGTTTACACAGAAGCTCTATCATAAACGACTTAGAACTTTGATGATAATGATTTATTTAGTTACCACTTATTGATACAGTAATGAAATAAATCGTTTAATATTCTCTTACCTAAACGACAAATTCTTTATGTAAAAACTGTATACGCGAGCTACGCCGCGGGCACAGCTAGTATCTAATAAAAACGTTTGTTTTGTGTAAATTGATATAGCTACCTAAAAGCCAATATTCGTAGGATGCTATTTACGTGAGAACACTTCGAATTTTCACCAAAAATATTTAAATATCCGTTAACGCGGCAACTTTGATAAATTATGTTCACTTCTAAGATTTTTAAATGACGTTTTTCGTTCATATTTACTTGTAGTACGTAGCAACATCTGTGTTTTGAACCAGAAACTTTTATTTATGAACTGTTTTACCGGCTAAAAGAATTTCTTAAGGAAGCTATACTTATCGAGATGCTAAATAGTGATAGTCTTACCCCAACTCACTCTATATAGAGCTTGAAACAAATGAAATGAATAAAATTTCAGATTTCATCTGAAGGCACACACAGCATCTGTTACATAAACGTCGTATATCCAATCCAAATACATTTCTTCGCAGGAGTCCTCAGAATTTGGTGTCGTCGCTCGGTGGCTGTACTCAAGCAATATACCTAGATAATACTAATACGACCAACAGATCATTTGATTTTTTTTTTAGACCTGAAGTAAAAAACAAACTTGTTATACGCAATAGAACCATGCTGCTGCGATTCTTATGGTGAGCGTAGAGAACCGGAGACCTTTTATACTGGCAACGAAGCATTCCATCTTAGTTCACATCATCCACTTACCATCAGGTCGAATGTGTGCTCGTTTGTGCCCCTTTTCTACCGACTTCAAAAAGGAGCCGGTACTCAATTCGACCGTATGTTTTTTTATGTGTGTTACCTCATAACTTTTTACTGGGTAAACCGATTTCGATGATTCTTTTTTTTATTTGAAAGCTGGTGCTTCACATGTGGTCCCATATAAATTTGATCAAGGTCTGATCAATAGTTTTTGAGTTATTCTTAATAATTTATATTAAAGTCGGTTGTACAAAATTTTAAATTATTCTATAAAAAAATACTTGCAGTTCCCATGATGGTAAGTTTATACTTTGGACACCTAGAATCAACTTCATACTAAGAAAGCTACGATGAGATGTGTTGTCACTCCTGAGGTCGAAAATAGAATGCCTTACAGCGTGTAATTATACTGGCTCTCTATACATAACCTTCAGATCGGAACACCTACCTAACTAACTACACTGACTCCTTGGCAAAAAGGAGATCTCCCACCTATAAAAATAATTACTATACTGTACATAATACGACAGTTTTATTTGTAACTAGCGACCCGCCCCGGCTTCACCTGAATAGGACCTATTAGATAATGTGGCATTATTTAGATTTAAGATAACCAAAGACCACTTATTTAACAAATATTTCATTGTTTCGAAAAAAATCTTCAGGTTCAAATATAACCTAAATCCCTCCTGGCATTTACTTATTTATTTATTTATTTGCTTTTTAGTATGTATGTTACAAAAGATATCGTTAAATACTATGTATACATACTAAGTCCCTAATGGAGACATGCAAATTTTTTTATTCTTAGAATTTATAAAATTATACAAAATTAACACATCAATATCAATCATTATTAAATCGTTAAATTAGCGACAACAAACAATCCATCCAATTAACCTAAATATATCAAAAATAAATTGTTCATGGTTCCTTATCTGTTCATAAACTTTCATCACAATTGGTTCAGCCATTCCGAAGATCATAGATGCCAACTCTGCGGATTATTCCGTAGATCTACGGAATTTTTTCATCGTCTACGGAAGTACGAAATTGACACGGAACTTAGCCGACAACCGAATATCGAAAAATTTAATAATCGGTTCCTCTGCGGGGTAAACTGACATTTAAATTGGACAGATAAGAAAGGCAGATATTCTTTTCTTCAATACTTACAAGGTGTATTTATTTGAATTTTGGATGAATTTTTTTTCACAATGACATTAGTATAATTATCCACAAATATGTAAGTGTTATATATTTTATTTGTTTTGAATAAAAATAATTTAATTAAAAGAAAACAATTAATTTTTAATCAAACTTTTATGGTTCTTTTTTCTTATATGTGCAGATTGATTCGATGTTATACTACAATTGAACTTACAACAAGAATTTTACATGACAGAAATAATTTCTCCAAAAAAATTGATCTTTTCTATGACAAAAACAAAAAATTTCGATCCTCTTAAGGGAAAAGGAAATTGTTTTAATATAAAAAGGACAGACAGACAGACAAAAATTTTAAAAATATTGTTGCGCGCCACTATTAATGTCTTGTACATGGCAACACTAGTTACACTAGCGCCCTCTAGTGTCGAGTAGTAGAACTAGGAGAGTCGAGATCCTTCCAGAAATTTCGGGACCGATATGTACTCGAACATTCTAGAGGTCGCTACAGTAGAAGGTTCTGGAAACTATCTGAGGCCCTATATAAGGCCGGTATAGACCACAACCGGGGCAGTATTGAATTGGCGATACAAGAGAATACTTCGAAGCGAAATAACGGCGAACTGTGTTTTATTATTAGTGTGATTTTAGATTGTAATTAGTGTTGTGTGATTAAAGTGTCAATTTTGGTAATTCAATCGGCAGTTTTTAATTGTCTCGAACCCCAAGCTCGTAACAATATTTATGTTTTAGTAACTTGCAAATAACCTCTTTAATAGAAGCAAGTTATTTCAATATTACAGACTTTAATTTTATTTTTATGTATACTTACCTAATATACGAGCAATAAATACTTACTTACTTATCTTCACGCACAATCCCTGACGGGGTAGCCAGAGAGAACAGATCGCCAAGTGTCACGATCCTTACATACCTCTTTCGCTTCTTTCAGATTCATTATCTTCTTCATACATGCACGTCTAGGTATCCGAGTACTCTTGACCCTCCCCTCTTCGAGCAATTTGCTCACATGGTCTTCGAAAGTTAGTCTCGGTCTACCTCTACACCTTTTAATATTAACTTTCGCGCTATATATTTTCTTCACCATTCGGTCTTCACTCATTCGCTCAACGTGCCCAAACCATCGAAGCACTCCCTTATCAATTTTTGTGATAAGGTCATCTTTCAAACCTGCCATATTGCGAATCTCTTCGTTTCGCTTTCGGTCGGCCATGGTAACGCCGCACATTTTACGAAGAGATCGCATCTCCACTGCATTCAACTTGCTTTTATGCTTCTTCTGGCATACCCAGGTTTCGCTGCCATATAACAAAGTCGGTACCAATACTGCGTTATGTATTGCAAGGCGTGCACTCTTCACTACGCCTTGCCTTTTGACTAACGCAGTCAGGGCACCATTGACTTTGTTCCCGGCAGCGACACGCCTGTCCACATCTAAATCACATCTTCCATCCCGGCTAAAAGCACTCCCCAAGTATACAATTTCATTTACCTGTTCTAGACTTTCCTGATTTAAATTTATTCAGGAAAATTAAATCAGGAAAATCAGCAATAAATACTTATTGCATGATTGTCATTGCGATATTTGAAAACGTCAGACTTTGTTTAAATTTCATTTTAATTGGTTTTATTAATTCCAGTTTATAAAAAGTACTCTGTGTTTATTAATAAATACGACTTCAAAAGACTAATTTTGTACCGATAATGGTAAGTTATTATTTGGTAAATTAATTTTCAAAGTTATTGAGAGGAATCTCTTTTTTGACTTTTTCCAATATAATAGAAATCATTTCGATAATTGTTGTTGACCACTGAGCATTCTTATTTATTCGTAATCGTGAGATGGCGGTGGTATAGGAGAATCCACTATCATATCCTATTTTATTCCATGGGTATAGTAAATCGTAAGAGTCGACTATGGGAAATGCCATACAAATTTCATAGACAAATCTCATCGGTGGTATCACCATGGAGCAGTGTAAGGAAGATGTAAAATACCCAGACAAGCAACGGGGACCACCTTCAAAGGCGCGAGTCATCTGACACTGCAATTGGTAATGTCCGACCGAAGCTTCGGCTTCGGCTTTGGTTTTGGCTTTGGCCACCTTCAGCCAAAAACTAACTTCGGCGAAACCTTCGGCTTCGACCAAAGTGGGCCGAAGTTTTGGCCGAAAGAGTAAGTTTCTAGCAAGCCGAAATTGAACAAACTGTTACGCGATGGACGCGACGCAATTTTTATCACCTCTAGATCAACTCCTAAAGATTATTAAAATTATCCTTTTATATTATACAGTCATTATAAACCTTTAATTTAAAAGTTTTAAAATTATTTTAGTTATTAATTTTAGCCAATCTTGGACTAAATTTCTTAGGGTTTTAAAGCCTTTTGATTCGGCATCGGCCAACGTTTGTGGCGATAGCCGATTAATCGGCTTCTTTTTCGGCTTCGGTCGGAAATCGATCTTCGATCGAACACTAGCAATTGGCAATTCGCTGGACAAGCGTGTGAATTACGGCAAATTCTGTCTACAATGGGAGAGGCTCTTGTCCAGCAGCGGTCTGTTATCTATTTTGAGCAAATTTTGAACGATACCAAATACTACTTTCCGATCACTGGTCATCGCCATCTTCTTGAATAAAATTTCCCGAATTAGTTCAGGGCAAAACAAAGAGGACACTGTCAGCAATATTAGTATAGCAGAAGCTTTTTTCGCCAATTCCTAGGTTCGTCTTCCTTGATAAGCACAACCAAATCTTGAGCTCCTTTGGACTTAAGAAATAGGTACTTATATTAAAATATTAAGCGCGGTCTTACACAAATTATATTTTTTATACATTTGCTTAATAGCTATAAATATATTAAAGTGGCATATTAACTTATTGTTGGAATTAACACAAATAAATGCGTTATGCAAAATTATTTATCCGTTTTCAGACTTACGATTACTTCGATAAATACACATTTTTGTGCGAAATGTACGACGAGGAAGCAGATAAAGTAAAAGAATTAATATTAAATTTCTTTCCTTTTGACAATTCTGTACAATTAATTGATTCAAAGAAAGGCAAAAATTTACTAAGACGTGTCCATCTTCCTCCATTGAAACTAGAAATGCTTCAAATTGGAAATATTGTGAATATTTTCTCTAAGTTATTGCATATTGTGGATTGCGCGCCAGCTACCAGGGGTATTTTATTTAATAACGTTCAAAGGTAAACATCAATGGCGAAATATAATAATTTAAAGCCATAATATACTATGGTACTAACGTGATACCTTTACAGCACATTTGCTATGATAAAACCTGTACCTCCTAGTGAACATGGAAAAATTATAACATTTATCATGAAGAAAGGTTTTCGTATTGTTCGTATGAGGAATGGTAAAATAAGCAAAGATTTTGCTTTAGAACTTTATAATCACCTCAGCGGTAGCAACATGATGCCGTAAGTATTTGTAATAAATAGGCCGTTTGTTTCCAAAGTTATAACGATTTTTAAAAAAAAATCAAGTTACGTTTTTGCTAATACGCTTGATAGTACCTATTGTGCGTTAAGAAAAAAGTTTAACGTTCTTTTTGGCCGGTTTCGACAACAGCGAAGATAAGTTTATATAACCAAAAGATATCGTCAGTTTAAGGTTTATTAACAACAACCTCCAAAAATGTCTCACGGCCGGGCACAGGCCTTCTCGTTTCTGAGAGTGTTGGAACTTGAAACAGTCCGACATGTTTGTTTTTAACGGTACGATTTCTTCCGGGTTAATAGTACAAATGGGCGTACCTCGTGGCCCAATTCTCGGCCCTTTCTGTTTCTTGTCTGTATTTATGACTTATCCTACATATTAGAGGATAACCATGATATACATTATACACTGCCGGATTAAGCATGCGCGGGACCCGTAGCAAATTTTATCGGAGGACCCTTAATCTGCTAAGGGTTCTTAAATATAAAATGGTAAAAACCAATTCAATACTCAATACGTTTATTTGTCATCTATAAGTTACAATTTTGTTGGTGTTTCATAGTAGAACTGAAAGAAACTGACGATACTACACAAATAATTGTAAATCTTTTTAATACATATTTCAAAGTTTATATTATTTTATTGCTAAGTATATTATATTTTTAGGAATAGCTAATGTTATATTTTGTCAATGGTGTACTTTAAATTATGTGTATATTTTATATTTATTTATCTGTTTCTGTTATTACTTTTTAAACTTCTTTTCTAGATTTCATGTCAAAATTTGGAAATCTACTATCCGTATCAATTTCTCTAAGCAACTCACATTCTATATTTATCAGAGAGATAATTCAGGCGTTCTTGACTTGAGTGTTCCTTAATTTATTTTTTATACGGTTCAATGTTGAAAATGAACGTTAACCACTGCAGTTATAGATCATGAGAGACAATAAATTAGCAAAGCATTTTCTAAATTGGGGAAACATGATTCTAATGAATTATCCATTAAGCATTTATAATATTTAATTTTCAGATTCAATTTTCGTACTGTCAATCGCATTAACCACACATAAGTTTTAAGCTGCTCGTCAAACTCCACTAATTCACCGTCTATTCTGTCTTCCGAACTATTTGCATAAACACTGACTATAATTGGAGTTTCTTTCAAAATCTATTCTGTTGTAATAGATTTTAACTGTCCAAATATTCCAAAAAACACTAGTTACATTTTGTTAGGCTTTTATGCGTTTATCTAAAGCACCAATAATGACGACAAACACCTCAATTTCAAATTGTTTACTAGGTGTTTCTTTTTTAACAAATTCCTCAATTAGTACCGCGAAAATGGCCGAACTTAGTGTTTCGCCTGCGTCGTCTTGAATGCTGATATTAATGAAAACCTGTCAGATCTTTGACTTTTGCTTCAATATCTGAAAATGTGGATCGCATTGTTGGGACAAATCCATAAAATGATTAATAAAGGTTGAATCCCGTATCCATTCCACATAATTGTCCTTTCCGTTGCTATGCATTGTTTGCTTGATGCAATTAATTTAATAAATTCCTCGCATGATGTTTTAGAGAAATATGATGTGTCTTTTTCCTTTATGGGCATAAGTTTGTCGTATGGGTCCTCAAAAACTGCTGGCGGCAGTAAATTCTACAGTTTGGTCGTGCGAAGCAGAAAATTCCGCGTGAATGGCACAGTAGTGGATTACCAGCCATCGAGATGATAAGGATAGAATTTCATGTTCTGTCGCAGAGTACTTTGGTGGAATTCAGCAGCTAAAATAAAACCGAACAATTACTCCGAGCACTCCCCGTGGTATATGCGGTAGAAGATGCATAGAGAAGCAACGTCCCCTCGCAAGGCCAGTGGATCAAGGCAATCGAAAGGAACTTCATTGTCGACAATTTAGTCTACTTTCCATTAATTACGGTCAAATGGAAGAAGCTGATACTGGGGTGCCCCGAACCAGGGATGAGAATTGTGAGTCAGGTAGACAATAAGACCACCAGCTGGGTGATCTCGACGAAAACTGTATTGACGGTCACTAATCAGCTGGTGCTCTTCAAGGTACCACATGAGCTGGTAGTTAATAATGGATTCCATTATTTCGGTGAACAAGAAGGTGAAAGCGATAGACCTGTCGTTGGACGGGTGCGAACGGTCACCGTTTTTAGGGGTCGCGTGCACTAAGGTTGTCTTTCGTGAGCCTGGAACGACGCTTTAAAAGTCAGAGAACCGTAAAAGACACGTAAGAACCGGTGCCAAATCAGGAGCACACGTCTTCAACACAATTGGGGAGATTCCATCAGGCCCACTCGACTTGTTGACGTCTAGGTACAAGAGTGCTTTGCGCACCGACCGCTGTATAAACAGCACATCCGGCATGGAGCGCTCACACCGCGGGATAGTCGGCGATATGTTCCCCCGCTATCGAAAGTCGAGTTGGACGCAAAAAAAAGAACCTAAAAGATCGGTTTTCTCCTTTTCGGCGTGAGCCAGTGAGTCATTCTCCCTTCGCAAAGATAGTAATGATGGCTTACAGAAATTTCCTTTGGCAGCCTTAGCGAAGGATCAGAACGTACGAGTTCTCAAAGGAAGGCGAACTAGTTTCTCGCCAATTCAGCCTACTATTTGATCCTTTGTCTTAGACCATATCCCAAGGCAAAGTCGTTTCATGTTTTTATGACATCAAGTAAGTAATATATCACGTCTAAATAAATTTCACTCAAAAAATACACTTCGGCGGTGATGGATGGGTTTGGATACGCGGGGCCCCCTTTTCCGCGGGGTCCGTAGCAATTGCTACTCTTGCTACGTGGTTAATCCGGCACTGACGATATAGAATTATTTGCTGATGATACTTCATTAATTTTCAAACTAAAACGACAATTACTGATATATGACGAAGGAAATAATGCTATATCTAAATTAGTAAATTTGATTTAACGTTAATAATCTGCATTTACGAGTATATTCCATTGAAATTAAATGTACGAAAATTCATAACTCCAAATGTCGAACATCAAAATCGGTGTATTTTAAATGGGGAGGAATTGAGTTTTGTCGATATCATCATTTTTCTTGTTTCTTCTTTAAATTAGAGGTGAAGCTTCAATGAGGCCCCCATATATCAAAACTGATAAGCAGACTTAGTTCTGCAGCGTATGCTGTTAATAATAATAATATAATAAATATATAATAGGGGAAGAAACTGGAATATTGGCGTATCGAGCTCGGATGCATCGCTTTTTCGCAGAGCTGGAGCTATCGGTTCATGTAACGGAGCTTAACCTGGCAGACCGAGTTCGGTATATCCAGCGCTCCAACATATTTGGTGACGCCGAACTCGAACAACTACGACGTGAAGCTGTTCCCTCATCGGCTGAAAATGCGGCGCCACTAATTGCAGAGCAACCTGTGGATGCTGTCGTGGATATTCCAGTTGTGGTTGATTCAGACGTTGATGAACTAGTCTCCCACAAAGTAGAGCTAATGAGGAGCATATTGGAAGAGGCTATTTTGGAAACACGCACTACGCCTCTCGAAAATCGACCGCTACTTCCTCGCATACCCTTAAGCAGGCGGAATCGGGCTGTCTTGAGGGCTCTCAACCCAATGCCGGTGACCTATTTGGAAGCCAGCCGGGACCTTTGCGAGACTCACTCAATTCTTTTTGGCGCCACACTGGCAGTTTGCCGTATTATTGGCGCCAAACTTCCCACGGCTGGACACGTTACTAGATAAAGTAGTGCCATCCCAGCCTGGGAAAAATGAATTGAGGACCGTATCGCAAAGGCAAGAGCCCCAATCGGCAGACTGACAAGCTTCAGATCGGGTAATAATAGACCGAGAATTGTGCGCACCGTCAGGATGGCGTTTGCTGGGACACATATAAGTTTGTCCCAGACGGATATTACGCAAAAGCTGACGGAGCGCACATACGACTGAAGCAGAGAATCGCTGCTTGGGGATTCGATATACCGAGTCGTTGACACGGCTCAACAAGAATCGTCTCTTCCAGAGTGATCAGAAGAGGCTTTATAAATCATTGGAGTGATCACTGGTACGTGGAACGGGCTAAGCACCGAATCAGGCCGACAGTGTTGCATTCTGGCATGGCCTGTGGTCAGAGCCCGTAAGCCACAGCAAGGGCCCTTGGACGGAAGTTGTGGCGAGTCAGTAGTCGGTTCGGTGGTCGTGGAACCAAGGAACAACTCCTCATTGACGCGGTCATTGGCAAGGTGGTTAAGCGCAACCGTCGGAACCTCTCCGTCGCCTGCATAGACTTCAAAAAGGCATTCAACTCGGTAACTCATACATGGCTGAAGAGGGTCCTCGAGCTGTACAAGGTTGACTGTACAGTTAGAGACTTCCTCGAGCAGTGTATAGGGCAGTGGAGTATAATCCTTTGTCATCTAGGTGAGTGGATGACGGATGTGGAATGCCACATAAGGATTAGAAGGGGTATCTATCTTCCAGGGCGATTGTTTGAGTCCAATCTGGTTTTGCCTCTCTCTGAACTCTCTTACTTCCTTACTAAAGGATTCCGGGAGGGGATTTCAGCTTCGAAAAGGAGATACAAAAGTGACCCACCTTTTCTATATGGATGATCTCAAGTTATTCGCCTCCGTTCGCTCCCATCTTATAGAATCGCTAAACATTACTTGTGATTTTAGTAATTCTATTAGAATGGAACTGGGGACGGATAAGTGTGCAGTCCTCCATGTTGAAAGGGGAAGGGTTGCTAAATCTGAGGGCATAGACTTATCTATGGCCATCAACTTAAGGACCCTTTCCGAGGCTGCAACATACCGATACCTGGGTATGTCACAGAATATCGGTATCGATGAGGCGGGTATGGACAGTTAACAGTTAGTTTGCGATGTGTTTTATGCGCGCTTGCCTAAAGGGCTTAACAGCCTTTTGTCCGGTGTGAATAAGACACACGCATATAATGGTTGGGTCATGCCTGTTCTGATGTATAGACTTTGGCATGCTTAGGTGGACTCAAACTGAACTTAACGCCCTGGATAGAAAAGTCCGCACTACTATGACGTCCCATAAGATGCATCACCCATGATCGTCGATTATCAGGCTATACTTGCCGCGGAAACATGGTGGGCGTGGCTTTTTAAGCGCGCTTACCATGTATAATCGCGAAGTGTGCAGCCTCTGTAATTACTTTCTGACGAGATCGGATGATCCATTCTATAGGGACGTCATCTCTTGTGATAAAGGGTTTACCCTCTATCCTTAGCCAACGAGCAATGGCGAGATTCGGCAGTACAGAGCATTTCCGAACGGGAGACGGTATGGAAGGAGAAGGAGCTCCACGACTCTTCATGAGCCTTTCGTAGACACAGTTGCCTCCCACCACTGGCTACGTTTTGTTACCCTCTTTGGAGAAACCGAGGAATTTGTCTGTGCCATACAGGATCAGGTTATTAAGACCAACAACTATCGGAGATACATCCTAAGGGATGGCACCGTCGACATCTGTCGAGCTTGTGGCCATCCCGGAGAGTCACTTAGGCATGTCATCTTCGGTTATTCGGCACCTTCTAACTCTGAGTACTTGCATAGGCACAACCTGCCTGGGACACAGATAACTTTTACTGGTACCTTCTTGTACCACCAGGATGATTATGTTGTTTTGTGAAGAGGTTAGCATTTTTTTTTGGTTAATATTAAAATTTCATATATGTATATGAAATTAATTATGGTTAATGTTAAAATTTTAGCCCTAACTCTCGAGTTATGCAATTAAGAACAATAATTTTAATGTCAATTTGTAAGTGATATCCTTAAGTATTAGGACAGTATTAAAAATTTAGTATTAATGTGCTAGTTTTTGAAGTATGTTAAGAAAAATAAAAAAACAGTCTTTTTTTACTTAATTTAGCATTGTAAATATTTTTAAGATAAACTTGTCATGATGTTTATTTTATTTGATAGATGCTATTTTTACCTTTTAAATAACATTTTTTTTTACATCTGTAGGACCTTTCTGTCCAGAGAAATATGCATCTTTTGGCAGAGGTATCTACAAGAATAAAACAAATTTAAATGGCGGCCATTCTGAGAGGAGGGGCAGTAAAGCCCCCAAATATGGGTGTTTTGTAGATGAAATTAGGTATATTTTGTAAACTTAAATTATCGCTAGGTCGTGACCGGACACACCACAAACCTGTTAATCCTCTGGCATACAGAGTCAACGTGATTCTGCCATGTGAGTTCGGAATCAATCACAATACCGAGAAAGGTCGGTCATGCGGTCATGGCAATGGGATCGTTACCATGGTGTACCGATAGTTGTTAGGGTTTACCATTTTTGTTGTAAAATTTTATATACTTTGTTTTACTTGTATTAATTTTTAAATCATTATATTTTAGCCAATTCGTTATATTTCTTATTTCATTATTTATTTCATCATTATAGTCAGTGTTAGGTTTTTTATGTATAGTTATGGAAATATCGTCAGCATAGAGTGTAACAGGATATCGTGTACACTTTGGAAGGTCATAGATGTAAAGAATGAAGAGTAATGGTCCCAATATACTGCCCTGTGGGACACCTGAGTTATTCGCCCTAATCTCCGATCTGTACGTCACACTCTGACACCCATCATCTAGCTTCGGTACTTCCACAAACTGAATCATTTCACTGAAATAGCTCCTTATCCAATCCTCGCACACCATAACGCTCAAGCTTATTCAGAAGAGTCTTATCATTGAGAAAGTCAAAAGCCTTACTCATATCGAAAATAATGATGGATATGGGAGCCCTGTTGCTCATATGTATCTGTATGTTTTTAATAAGGGAGTAACAGGCCAGTGCTGTTGACCTTTCCTTGCGAAACCCAAATTGTTCTTCCCTAATTATGTAGTGTTTTGTGAAAAACGAAATTAATCTGACCTGCAAGATCACTTCGAATATCTTTGACAAACTGGGATAAGTGCAATGGGTCTGTAGATGTTTAAATTACGCCTCTTTCCGCGTTAAAATAGTGGCTTGACGATAGAGATCTTCAGAGTGCTCAGAAATTTATCTTCTTCAAAGCGACGATTCACAAAATGTGCCAAGTCACTTGCACAAGCCCTAACTATCTTTGTACATATCGCATTATGACATGTGGAATTTGTGTTGTTCAGAGTGTTTATAATTTTGACTATTTAATTTTCATCGGTAGGGTTTAAAAATATAGATGCGGAAGTATGTTCGATAAACTTCAGTTTACTCAAGTTACATTGGTAGTTACCAGGTACATTTGGCGAGTCTATAAAGTGATTATTAAATGCGTTTGCAATATCTGAAGGATTATTTATAATTTAGTCATTTATTTTTAGGTAGTCAATATTATGTTTGTCATTTACTTCGTCTTTGTTATTTATTATATTCCAAGTGGCTTTGCATTTATTTCTGGCTGTATTAACATATTTCTCATTAGTAATTTTTTGGGATAGTAATATACATTTCCTAAGTATTTTAGAGTACTGTCGGTATTTATTTTTAGTATTATATGTGTGTTTTTTATAATAAGAAAAACGTAATTTTCTTTTAGTTTGACATGATATTTTTAAGCCCTTGAAAAACATAAATTATATAAGAGAATAAGCTCATTATGAAATGGTGTGAAATCATCATCTACATTTTTGAAGTCAATATGACTTCGCCATGGGTAGTTCGTCAAAAAAAAAAATAGAAATCTCTATTTCCATAGCATAATATCGTATGGTATTTTAATATGAGTCCTCATACGCAACAATAATTAAGACGCGGTAAAAATTGAGTTGAACTAAAGGAAGCGAATTTTGTATTAAGAGTAATTTTTTGTTGTTGTTGAAAACTGCTATTTTACATCTCTTGGATTCAACTTGGGCTGATTATGATAATATGACATTTTATTTACATTTAACTGGAGAAGAAATGTTAAGTGTTGTGGGAATGCTGCAGGCTGGTGCTTCCCAACGTGACGTCGCTGCGGCAATAGGCACCAGGCAAAATGAGATTTCGAGGTTATGGTCACGCTATTGTACCACAGGGGAGGTGGCGGAGAGAGATCTAGGACTAAGACGCATTACTAGACCCAAACAAGACCGTTTTTTGCAAATTGTTGCAAGATGGCAACCAAATGTTACGGCAATACAAAGTGCTACAGTCCTTGGTCCATTATGCTCGTAGACGACTTCGGGTTCCAGCTCTAAGAAGAGGAAATCGTGCCTGAATACTGAAATGGACTAGAGAACATTTTGACTGTGAACCTCTTTAATGGCTGTTGGTGCTTTTCTTAATTTGGTTTTCATCCTGATTCAAGGAGAGTACATGTTTGGAGATTTCCTGGTCGTACAAGCTGGCTTCAACTCCCTGAAGAAGTTCATACATACAAAGGTGGTACAATTATGGTGTGAACAGGAATTCGTTTTGGTGGAAGAACAGACCTTGTTTAGATACATGGCACTATGACGGCTGAAAAATACCGTAATGAGGTATTGGAACCAATAGTCTTGCCACATCGAACACAAATGGGTAAAAATTTCCTGCTTATGCACGGCGATGTCCGTTCACATACGGCCAGAGTGATAACAGCCTAGTTGCACGAACATGATATTACGGCACTAGAATGGCCAGCAATCGCCATATTTAAATCCCATGCTTGGGTCTATGCTCCAAAGTAGAGCTCTGCGGGATTTTCCTTAAAATTTGGTTACAGAAGAAAAAGTTTTTATGCATATCAGTTAGTCCCATGAAGCAGTAGGACCTGAGACAATATTCCAACCGGTGCAGATGCGTTATGAATGTCATGGGTACTTTAACTGATTATTAATTCTTAGTTAATAGCCGACCATAAAAGGGTTTTACTTTACTTTATCTTTTAATTTAAAATTAAACTTTCATGATGTAGGTAGGTACCTACAGTTTTCACACATGCGTTTTTTTCTATGCATAAAAATCTGATATCTCACTAAAGACAATGTTTATATAAGAAAATGGTAGATTAATAAATAAAGTTTTCTTGAATATTTGTATGTCTTAAGAAAATATTGGCATACTCTGGTATTCATACATGAACACTCACGCCTGTCACCCAGAGGGGTCGGCAGACACTATGGACTTCCATTTGGCACAATCCTGACACACCTCTCTCGCTTCCTCCACATCCATATACCTACGCATACACGCTCGTCGGTTAAAGGTACTCTTGATTTGGCCCATTTTCAATATATCGCCAATTTGATCGATAAACTTTCGCCTGGCGTCCCTTTCCGACTCTGCCATTCACCTCTGCAACATAAATTTGCTTTGTCACTCTTTCATTTTCATTCATCTACCAACTCGCTCCTTATTCTTTTATCAACAATTATGAAATCTGTCATGCTTCTATCATCACCTCTTTCCCATGTATATGTGTGAATCTTCTTATGACGAAAGAAAGTGTTTGTCACAAAAACATTCTTTCCACACATACGGTGAATACGGTCTGCTATTCATGTGTTGTAAAATATCCCTACACCTTGATGTGATTATTAAGGAATTTATGGATATTAATAACCTTTGGGAATGAGGTGATCGCTACTCATGCTATTTCTAGCTTCATGCTGTTTTTCGCTGATTCTTCCCAGGACAGAGGTATTTTCCGAAACAGTGGTAAATTAAATACAAGAGTGATTTTCAATAAGTATTGTTTATAATCTACATATTATACGAGTATTAAATTGTTCTATTTCTATCATATTGCGTTGGCTAACTCCATATAAATCTTAAATAATCTTATAAGGTACTGGAAGTTCATAAAAGTAAGTATTCTATATTAATATTAGATCAAATTACTGTTTAAATACCATTACACATGATTACGTGTACAAATACAAGCCAGAATTAACGGAATATAAATATATAAAACAGCATAGTATAATTTATTGGCGCTATTATATACTATGTTATAGCGCCAAGTAAGAATAATTGTAAACACAGTCATTTACTCATCCTTACTTACAATATACCTGATGTACATATAGTCTGTTAATCAAACATAAAGAAAAGAAGTTTTGTGCAATGTTAAATATTTTTTTAATATTCGAAACCAAATAAAACTGGTACTTCCAAATAAAAGTTCCAGATCGGAAAACAAATGGTTAGTTCTTGCAAATTGCACAATACTAACCCAGTATTCGAACTTAGGACCTACGAATCAGATGCGGTGTACACTTTGGCTAAATGTAACAAAAGAACTACAATCAAACATAATATAATTTCATAACTTTTATGTATAATCGTAAACGTAACATAATATAATTTTTTTTCAGTATTATTATAGACTATGTGACGTCGGGGGAAGTGATAGGCTTAGAATTAGTCGCACCAGATTCGGTGAAAAGATGGCGTCAATGTTTAGGAGATACAGATCCCGTTGATGCTGCACCGGGTACATTGAGACACATGTACGGTGAAAATAAACTGAAAAATATTGCACATGGTTGTCAAACCCTAGAAGATGCAAACCGAGTATGTACCTATTTATCGCACTTAGCTGTTTTATTATACCACTAGCGAACCGCTCCGGCTTCGCCTGGATAGGTTCTATTAATGTGTCGTTATTTGGCATTGTTTTTTTATCTGTTGCTAAAGTTTCATCACAATTATTGGTTTAGCTATTCCGAAGAATAGCCCGGACAGACAGACAGACAGACCAAAGTTTAAAAAAATGGTTATTTGAGTTTTATTAGCATGCAAATAATCGCCTGAGTTTAATAGAAGCCAGTTATTTTTACAGATAGACACTTCAATTTTAATAGGTCTTTACTACATGTGCGGTTAAAGAATGGGACTGAAAATGGCGTCGCCTTTATTCACCTCTCGCTCGCACTCTGTCGCTATTTATACTCACATCCGTCAGTAGACTGCAAAAAAACTACATTGCGATTTGCGTCTTTCGTACGTTCTACAACTTTAGTCAAACTTGTCATTGGAATCGATGATAACAATATTCCATAGGCTACAAAAAAAATTAGTTCGCTAATTTCTGAGCTATGACTCTGACGCGTTATGAGAGTTTTCTTCATTATTATTGTTGATTTTGTTATGTTAATATGTACACAAATAAATAAAATTGAAGTGTCTGTTTGTAATGTTAAAATAACAGCTGTTTACTAAATGCATATGAAAGTATATATACGGTACCTACTAATAAAAAACAAACAATTTTTAAAATTTTTGTCTGTCTGTTCCGGCTAGTTTCCGAAGGTTAAAATATACAGCAAACAATCATATTCAAAGATATATTCTGAAGGTCAAATAAAGAGTTCTCCTTCTTCTTTATCAGCCCGTAACAGAGGTAGGTCCTATTACTTTTTCTAGGATAGTGAATCACATTTGAAAACTATACATCAGTATCTTGAGTTTCTGTTTATACAAGTAAAGTACTCGTATAATAGCTAAATTCAGACCTCAGGTATTACGCTATAGATAACGCAACAGATATTACTGACGTTGTTTATTTCTGCACTGCTCCTATAAAGCATAAAGACAATAATGGATATATCCAGCTTTCCAAAACTTGGCGTGTTGGAAGCAACGATTTGAGGGCGTTGTATTCGTGGTATGTAGTGAATCAACACCATAATATCACAGAAGTTTCACTAAGATTTCACAGACCTCTGTATACTTACATGAAAAGTGTGCATAGTGTATAGAGCTAACATAAATTGGACGTGGTTATGCAAAAAGGATCCAACCCTAAAATTAAAGCTGATTTGAGGTTATGAAATTTGAAGAATGGATATGTATGGCTTGTGTTTGTGTTTGTAATTTTTGTTCTTATTTGTGTTACTTTCGCTAAAATTGTTGCATCACATAATGTACACCACAAACATCATTTTTCAACTGAACATTTTTGACACAAATTACATTGGATCCTTTTTGCGTAACTATGTCCAATTATGTTAATATTTGCTATCTTCTGCTGTGTTGCACGTTTATGCTCTAGTTATAAATAAATGTGAAATCATCGGGACACATTGTACAAAGCTTCGCCAATAAACTAGTTACAATATTTTTAATCAACCACCAGCACGGCACAGTGGTCCCCACTCACGGTCAGTTAAACAGACATCAGTTCAACTGATCATTTCAAACGGATTTAATTCAAAAAAAAAATTCGACACACACGATCAGTTCAACTGATCATTCCAACTGATCAGTTCAAACTAGGGCTGTTGATATTTTTAAAATATCGGATTTTCAATATATCGATAATTATAAATATATCAATATCGGAGTTTTATATATGGGAAACATAAGCGATATATTGATGCTTATTGCTTAAAAATGATTCACACAGTTTGTAATTTAGTATATTTATTAAAAAATTAAATTATAAATGTATGAAAATGTTAGGTTATAGTTCTTAGTAATTATTTTACTAAGAACTATAACCTAATTATTAAAGAGCCATGGTATCTCAGATGGTTAGCGCTCGCTGTAAATTTCACAGTACACGAGCAACCCGGGTTCGATCCCCGCCGGCACCAACGAAATTGTTAATTGCAATTTTAAGTGCTGATTTACCACGTGCTCGACGATGAAGGAAAACATCGTGAGGAAACCTGCATGTCTGAGAAATAAAATAAAAAATTCAGAAAGCGTGAAGTTCGCCTACACGCATTGGGGCAGCGCGGCGGACGTTGCCCTAAAACCCTCTCAGAAGTTAGGAGATGCCTGCCGAGCTGAGGAGTGCCCAGCATTAGGACGTATATAGGCTGTAACTTTAACTTGAATTATTGTTTAATTTAAATAAGACAATTATGTTTACCAATATTAATCAGTAAGAGTTTTAAAAAATACTCGTTGTTTTATATGTTCAGCTGTTTCAATACTCCAATTATTGGGCACTAAAAGATTGATTGTAGAAGTAATTCGTTCAGATGCTTTGGAGGCAGCTGAAAAAATCAAGTATTTAACAGCTATTTCTGATAGCACGGAAGTACGAGTAAATCATAAGACGCCTAAGCGATTAAAATAACTTGAGGCTTATACCAACATCGAAGCACTTATTTCGACGTTTTCTCTAAGAGCTCACATGTGCAGACACTTAATACACATAATCGCACCACTTTCATAAAAATCCACTTCAAACGATTATTTAAACGATAAAACAGGAGTAAACATCCGTCAATGGTCAAGCTCGTGCCAAAACTCACAGTAAGTAAAGTAGTACTAAGTTTCATAAATTATAGTGATTTTAATATCACAGAGATATTATACTTCTTTTTAAGATAATAAGCAAATAAATGAACTGGGGAAAAATGAAAAACATAATATAGTGTAAATAAAGTATAGTAGATTGGGTCCATCCAGAATTAGGATTTTAGTTTACGATGGTGTTGTAGATTAAATGATTTACGTGAAAAAATAAAAAATTAAATTATTTAAAAAAATATATCGACTGTCGTATATCTATATTTCAATATCAAACTTATAGTTCAATATATGTCGTCAGAAATATTAGAAATAAATATCGGTATTACTAAATAATAAAATAGATTTTTCGATATATCGATATTTTATCAACAGTCCTAGTTCAAACGTGGGGCATGGCCGTGGGCGTTTGGTTTGCGTGACTCCTATAAAATATCATATATATATAGATACATTAAATGATATTTAATGATACCTAAATCTTATTTAATAGCATTTCCTGTCTATTAATATATATCTATACAAATAAATAAAATTGAAGTGTCTATATGTAATGTCAAAATAACAGTTTTTTACTAAATGCATATGAAAGTACATACGGTACTTATAACAAAAACATAGTTTTTAAAATCTTTGCCTATCTTTCTTTCTGTCTGTCTGTCTGTTTGTTCCGGCTAATCTCCGAATTCGCTGAACCGATTTTGACGAGAGTTTCAGTGGCAGATAACTGATATTATATGGAGGAACTTAGGCTAATTTTAATTTAGAAAAAGAATTAGGGTTCCGTGCAAAAAAATTAAAACCCATGCAATCCAATCGTAATAAATTACACGCGGGCAAAGTCGCGGGAAACAGCTAGTTAATAGATAGGAAATGATATTTTTAATTTATAGGAGTCACGTCAACTAAACGCGCACGACTGCGGCTTCATCGATCGAGAAATGAAATCCGTTCCGTATATAGGTATATATGTATATAAATAACGTTTCCTATATATTAACACTTCAAAAGATATTTTTATTCATGATAAGGTCAGTATTAAGACACTTTTAAGATATGGGTCAGATATTATGATAATTTTACTCATTATGGTAATTTTTATTTATTTAATAAATGTGTTATTTTTATCTGTTTATTAAATTACCTATCTGTACAGCGGGCGACACCCCACTGATACTAACTTGCACTCCGGTTACGTTGAATCCAAAAAAATCTGTGGGCATGGGCACATTCTGAAGGTCTTATGATGACCAGATAATGCTTATCGGTTTTTAGTAACGGAAATAGTTAGGATGACCTAGTTTTCTGTGTTGATCTAATTGAGCTCTCGACGTGTTACATACTAAAATAAAGTTGAAGCACCCAAACTTCACGAATTAAAATAAGTTAAACAAAATCAAATCCGTAAAGTTTGTTTTATTAAAAGTGTAGTATTCGTGTAATAAATCACTCAAAAATCATTGAATTCTAAATACTTAACTTGGTCATTTATAAGAATTGGTGTTAATGGTGCCCTGTAGGTTTTCTTGGAGTACGCAGATATTTTCGTCTTCTGGTTTTTCCGTTCTGCCTTTTTTATTGCCTGTAAAATATATGGTTGATTTCTAATTTTGTACCTGCTTAGTCGTTTTGCTGCTTTTTAATTGCATGAAAACATTATAAAATGAGTAATAATACTGTTTGTACTATTTATTATATTTATATTATTTGTGGTTACTTCTTGAGCCCCTCCAAATGAGCCCAAACACGATGGTGTTTCGTAGTGGCATAACAGATCTTTTACCCCACCTTCTTTGTTCACCATCATGAAGGTAATATAATCACATTAAACTAGGTCTTTATAAACCCTTTCAAATGAGTTCAAACACGATCGTTCTACCTAGTGCCGCCACTGAGATCCTATACCCACATTCGCATTGCACCATCAGAAAGGTGAGGTCATAACAGTCACCTAGGTCTTTATGAGCCCTTTCAAATGAGTTCAAACATGATACTTCTATCTAGTGCCGTTACTGAGATCCTATACTCACCTTCGGATTGCACCATCAGAAAGGTGACATCATAACAGTCACCTAAGTCTTTATGAGCCCATTCAAATGAGTTCAAACGCGGTCTTTCTATCTAGTGTCGTCACTGAGATCCTATACCCACCTTCGGATTGCACCATCAGAAAGGTGAGATCATAACAGTCACCTAGGTCTTTATGAGCCCATTCAAATTAGTTCAAATACGATCCTTCTATCTAGTGCCGTCACTGAGATTCTATATCCACCTTCGGATTACACCATCAGAAAGGTGAGGTCATAACAGTCACCTAGGTCTTTATGAGCCCATTCAAATGAGTTCAAACGCGGTCTTTCTATCTAGTGTCGTCACTGAGATCCTATACCCACCTTCGGATTGCACCAATATAAAGGTGATATCATCACAGTAATTTAGGTCTCCATTTACCTATTTGAAAATGAGTCCAAACACGATGGTTCTACGTAGTAGCATCACTGAGATCCTTTACCCACCTTCTGAGTCCACCATAATGAAGGTGACATCATTACCATCACCTTGGTCTCCATCCTCTGTCAAACCAACTTCTCTAAATATATATGATGGCTCCGTGGCGCAGTGGCTTAGCAATGAATTGCGGCGCGGGTTCGAATCCCGCACGGAACAAGTATTTGTATGGCCTACAAATGATTGTTCCGGGTCTGGATGTTTGTCCTTGTGCAATTTGTGTTTTTAAACTGCCTCCACGATACAGGAGAAAATCCTAGTGTGGGGGTAACGTTTTTTTTTTAATAAAAAACATATATAAAATAATATAAAATCTTAAATCATGTTATAAAAAATTATAAAATATATATAAAAGCTACTAAGAAAGTATGTACTTACCAATAATGGAAACGAACTGAAGCCAGTGGATTACGGTGCGCCCGGAAAAATACGTGGGTTGCCGTCAGTTAAAAATTTTAACTTAGATTTCACATTCACGATCAGTTTTTGGATGTACGTCAGTTCAACGGAGCAGTTTAACTGACAGTACACCCGAATAAAATCCGTGTGTTGCCTTCAGTTAAAAATTTCAACTTAAGATTTTGCATTCACGGTCAGTTTTTGGATGTACGTCAGTTAAACTGTTCAGTTTAACTGACCGTGAGTGGGGACCATACATTGCCACATTGCTAGACTTCGATGATCTCATGCATCGAATCCTCTTTAAAAGTCGATTAAGACAGCTTTGTAGAATGGTGCGTGGCCCGGAGCACAAATTTTTTGGCGTTTGGTCGATGAATCATATTAAGATAACCATGATTCTTTACCGGTTATAATTTTATTTAAAAACATTTTATGCCTGTCTGTTTAACAAAATTGCGTGAAGCACAATTACACGGCGCTCTTTCTGCTTTTCCGTTAAGAGCGCGGGACTAACTTCACACACATTTTTTTCCAAGAAAATCGTGCAAAATGTGATAAACACTTTCTATACTAATGTAAGTAGTAAGTATATTTCGTCTAACAACATTGCAACGTAATTCGCCGATTACGAGGTAGCATCATGCGCACACGTTCTATATTTTCATCGGTAGTCGAAGTCAAAGGGCGCCCCCCTCAAGGATCTTCTTTCATCGACTGTCAACTGTGTTCTGGAATCGTGCTTTCCATTTTAAAACCATGGGTCAGCTTAAACAATCATTACTAACCGCGGTTTTCATCGATTCGAATGTTTTCGCAAAATGTGGTAAGCAATTTCCATACTAATGTAAGTAGTAAGTATATTTCGTCTAACAACATTGCAACGTAATTCGCCGATTACGAGGCAGCATCATGCGCACACGTTCTATATTCTCATCGGTAGTCGAGGTCAAAGGGCGCCCCTCTCAAGGATCTTCTTTCATCGACTGTCAACTGTGTTCTGGAATCGTGCTTTCCATTTTAAAACCATGGGTCAGCTTAAACAATCATTACTAACCGCGGTTTTCATCGATTCGAATGTTTTCGAAAAAATGTGGTAAGCACATTCCATACTAATGTAAGTACTAAGTATTTTTCGTCTAAAAACATAGCAACGTAATTCGCCGATTACGAGGCAGCATCATGCGCACACGTTCTATATTCTCATTGGTAGTCGAGGTCAAAGGGCGCCCCTCTCAAGGAACTTCTTTCAGCGACTGTCGACTGTGTTCTGGAATCGTGCTTTCCATTCTAAAACCATGGGTCAGCTTAAACAATCATTACTAACCGCGGTTTTCATCGATTCGAATGTTTTCGCAAAATATGGTAAGCACTTTCCATACTGATGTAAGTACTAAGTATTTTTCGTCTAACAACATAGCAACGTGATTCGCCGATTACGAGGCAGCATCATGCGCACACATTCTATATTCTCATTGGTAGTCGAGGTCAAAGGGCGCCCCTCTCAAGGATCTTCTTTCAACGACTGTCAATTGTGTTCTGAAACCGTGCTTTCCACTCTAAAACCATGGGTCAGCTTAAACAATTATCACTAACCGCGGTTTTCATCGATGTTTTCAAGTACTTTTTCTCAATATAAAACAAAATTTTATTGCGGCATTTTGCTCCAGACTTTGCTTACCTACGGTCAAATGTAGCCACGAGTATAGGTACTACGAGAGATCTTAGTTCATGATGGGGAAACTGTGAAACTGATGAAATGACTGACAGCGACCACTTTTCTGTCGACTTCCAAAAAGGAGACGGTTCTCAATTCGATTGTATGTTTTTTTTTAATATCTTTTTTCGACAATTCTTTTTTATTTGAAAGCTGGTACTTTTCGTGTGGTCCCATATGAATTTGATCAAGGTCAGCCGAATAGTTTTTGAGTTATTCTTAATAACTTATATTGAAGTCGGCTGTACAAAATTTTTAATTTTAAGTTATAACACAACTCTTCTATGATCGTTGTAATTATATATTATCTGTACGCTCAACAAATACAGTTAGTAGAATTTATAGTTTTACTACGCGTAAGATACGAAATTGCGTGACATCTAAAGCAGAAATGTAATACGGTAGAAATGTATGCAGAGAAAATATTGCATTGTTTTGGTTACACCAACACATGCTTGTATTTAATTTTTTGCAGATGTTAGATTTATTTTTTGGTTATGAAAACGGTATACCCAGGATTTCTTTCCGGGCAACT
Source organism: Parnassius mnemosyne (assembly GCA_963668995.1). NCBI lineage: Eukaryota > Metazoa > Arthropoda > Insecta > Lepidoptera > Papilionidae > Parnassius > Parnassius mnemosyne. The sequence goes on along the minus strand of CAVLGL010000137.1, from coordinate 33,457,403 downwards.
TTAAAGGATTGCACCTGCTGTATTATAAAACCTCACGCCATTATTGATGGTAACGTTGGCTCCATCCTCGAACAAATATCAATATCTGGAAAATTCTTTATTTCGGCTATGGCAATGTTCTCTGTAAATGTTGCAAATGCAGAAGAGTTTTACGAAATATACAAGGGAGTTTTACCGGAATATGAGGTAGGGAAATAGTTTTACTTTTGTAATCTTTACTGTATTTTTCAATAGAAACGATATAATATATTATAAATACTAATGTAATTAATAAGTTTTATCATTGGCAGTCTCGTACTAGAGCACAATTCAGATTTAATGATATTAACGTTACAACCTATCAAAAGTCCACTGCTGAAAATAGGCTTCCCCATAGATTGTCTCATAGGGGGGATATTTGCCACAGTTGCCACGCTTGGTAAGCGCAATTTTTTTTGGTCGTTATTAGGAAGACGCAGCTGTCCATCTCCTGATTTGTTTCCCCTCTGTCGCCTCTTACGACACCCACGGGATGATATGGGGTAGTAGACATTCTTACACCGCCAGTACAAGGTGAGATATGTATCTTCATCATTACAGCCCTTCACAAGTCCACTGCTGAACATTGGCCTCCCCCAAGGAATGCCACAAAGCACGGTCCTGAGCCACCTGCATCTATTGACTGACACGTCTTACCAGGTCGTCACTCCGAGATATGTATCTTAAGCGGTTCAGTGCGGATGGCACGACAGGCGTGCCATCGATATCTTTTGTGTCTGGCGTATGACACATGCGTTTTTGGTAAATTTATCCAGAACAAAATATTCATTATTTTGCAAGTTTATGCCTGCCGCTTCGTATCTGGATATTTTAAAAATTTGAAATTGTTAGGGGTTGACAACCTTTTTTTAACTTTTACATGGTACTCTTTTTACTTTGTGGGTTTTCAATAATGTTGTGGAAAAATAGTCTAATAAGTAACAAATAATAGCACTCATCGCTCACAAACTCAAGTTGTAAATAAATTTCTGTAAAACAAGTCTCCTGTTAAAAAAAAACAATGCGTTTGTCTTATTGTTTAAATTTGCTTAAAATGGTTGAAGTGCCGTCTTATTACTATCATATGGCCGAATAGACCTACGAAGTACCATGTGTTCTTGTGATATGGTATAAGGTTTATTTTTGCTTGAAACAGTTTGAAACCGTTCATGCATAAAAAAAGTTCGCTAATAAATAGTCTTTTGTCAATCCGCCGCCGTATAGCGCCGGCGTTTGTTTCCTTTTGAAAACACTTGTTTTGCATTCTTACTAATAAGACGTTTTCAAATCGACTTTACTTTTACATTTGTATAACATTAAATAATATTTAACATTTGTAAATATTAATGAATCATAAACCTTATTTTTTTCCAAATTAAGTTTCTTGATTGTTTGATATTTACAAATATTATTATTAGGTGAAAATTTAATTTAATAAAAACCAAGGTTTTCCAGAGTGATTTAGCTGTACCTACTTATATAAATGATTTTTTTTATAAAACAAAAAATAGTACAAAATGTTTGTAATCTCTGCATAAAAAAGTCACTCTCAATTTCAAAGAAAACACGTACCTAGTTACCCACTAAAAACAAGTATGCATCCGTTTGTAACTGATGTTTGATGTCAACTAAACTTCATTAAGTCTAAACAAGTGAAAAAAGCATAAAAAAGATAATTATTTTTACACATGGATGATGGCACAATAGACGTGTCATCAACTCTGCAACGCCAGGCGTGTCATGAATTATTTGTTCAAAAATTGCTAATATGGTGCGTCTTATATTATTTATGATTTGTTGCAGGCAATGTGTATTCATTTGGCTGAAGGACAATGTATTGCCCTAGAAGTGAAATGTACGGATAAAAATTGTTGCGTTGTCAAAGAATTTAGAAAGTTATGTGGCCCTAGAGATCCCGTTAGTATTATATTGACATAGAATTTAAGAATTTAGGAGTTTTCATGATCCCAATTTATCCACTGTTAAATAAACGTCAACTAAGGGAAATGCATGAAACACTTACTGGAACTCGGTGGCACCAAAGGAATTTCGATATATACAGAGACTGTGAACTCCCTACAATCCCGGCACATGAGTAAAGAAACCGACCAGAGGGGAAGCTACATACAAACGGCTCGCGGCGAATACACCCATACATAGCCCAGCGATGTGTGCGTGAGCTCTCACCGACAGGTTCACCGACGCTCAGTCGGGGCACAGAGTAAAGAGTAAGGACCAGAGGGGAAGCTTCTTATTTTATGCTATTTTTTCCTTAAATTTTTCACATGCATTATGTGACAACCCTATCAGAATAGGTATACATTTTCGACATTGTTAAGAAGCTTCCCCTCTGGTCCTTACTCTTTACTCTGTGATCCCGGTCTCGGAATATTTTAAGGAGCTATCTCAGCGCTATTCAAAAGTGCTAAAACCCTAATACGCTAGTGGCAAACGCTAGTTCCAACCGCAAACGTTGTACCCGGTCTCCGTAGATCTCGTAACGTCTATATCGAAACACCAATGACATTCGATTCCGCGAATCCGAACGATGTAGACACGACAAAACGATACTATACATGGGTGACATCTACACCTAATGTGACACAAATATGACTCTACGGGTGGGACGCGTCACGTGTCCCACCCGTAGAGGGTGGGACACGTGACGCGTCGCATCCGTAGGCGGGCACGACGCACTACCGGTCACACCGCATACACACTGTACGTGGGCATACCTGTGAGGTTCTCATCGCCCAGAACATCGACCGACATGATCTAACCAGTCGGAGACGGTGGGTCGCACACGGACAGCGGTTAGTTTTGTTTTATAGGATAGGATAGGGTAAACGAGCACACAGTCCACCTGATGGCAAGTGGTTAAGTAATCAAAATGCAGATGCGTTGTCACCCGCAAAGGGTCTCCGGTCCTCTACACTCAACATACGAAACACAGCAGTGTTAAGCTGCTATTTTACGCTGGTATTCTGTGAAAGCTTGGTCCTTCCCCGGTCGAGCCGACCCGTTTGTGCTATAACTACACTACTAATATAGCTGCAGCATGGCTCTACCATGTTTAGATAGCTCATAAACCCCTCATACTGGGGTCATAATGATTGGTAAAAACCAAATAATAACAATAATCATCATCAACGCCTTTCCTTTTTTATATAGCTCGCGGTCTGTGTAGCTGTAAAAGCCAAAGGGCTAACAGCACCAACTGTTCATAATAAAGACGAGAATTAATTTCAATTCAAGGTGTCATATTATCTACTATCTTATTTAAAGTTTCCATAAATTCCACTACTTCCTAAATATTGTTACGAGCTTGGGGTTCGAGACAATTAAAAACTGCCGATTGAATTACCAAAATTGACACTTTAATTACACAACACTAATTATAACTTAAAATCACACTAATAATAAAACACAGTTCGCCGTTATTTCGCTTCGAAGTATTCTCTTGTATCGCCAATTCAATACTGCCTCGGTCGTGGTCTATACCGGCCTTATATAGGGCCTCAGATAGTTTTCAGAACCTTCTACTGTAGCGACATCTAGAATGTTCGAGTACATATCGGTCCCGAAATTTCTGGAAGGATCTCGACTCTCCTAGTTCTGCTACTCGACACTAGAGGGCGCTAGTGTGACTAGTGTTGCCATGTACAAGACATTAATAGTGGCGCGCAATACTTTCATTTACTCGACACTAGGGGGCGCTAGTGTAACTAGTGTTGCCATGTACAAGACATTAATAGTGGCGCGTAACACTGCCCCCTCCTAAGACATGCTCGTCCCGAGCATTATTGGCCCCATAATAACGCGCCAGTCGATCCACATGGACAATCTTAGGAGTACCTCTGGCACCTTTCTGTATCCGGTAGGTCACATCATTGATCCTTGTCACAATCCGGTACGGTCCGTCCCATTTAGCTTGAAGCTTAGGAGATTTCCCTTTGCTGCGAACTGGATTGTGTAACCACACTAGTGAACCTTCATCAAAGCCCTTGTTGTTCATTTTGCGGTCATACCGTGTTTTCATCTTCTCAGACGTTTGCTGGCCCGTCTGTCTGACGTGCTCATAAATGTCCTTCATTTTGTTCCGCAAGTCATTTGCATAATCGGTTATACTGCGTGGGGCATCAGGTGGTATTCCGGTGATCAGGTCTGCAGGCAGCCGCAATTCTCTCCCAAAGTTTGCGAAAGCTGGTGTCACTGATGTACTTTCGTGAACAGCGCTTCGATATGACAACAAAAACGGTTGTATGTGCCTGTCCCAGTCTCGTTGCCGTTTTTCACACAACTTTTGCTAGGTACCTCTCCAATGTCTGATTAAATCTTTCTACCATTCCATCAGATTGTGGGTGGTAAGAAGTTGTTCGTGTTTTCTGAGTACCCATAACTCGGCAAGTTTCCTGGAATATTTGAGACTCAAAATTCCTTCCTTGATCGCTGTGAATCTCTAAAGGTACTCCAAAACGACAGCAGACTTCATGAAATAGTTTATCTGCAACTGTTGAAGCTTCTTGATTTGGAATGGCGAAGACTTCTGGCCACTTAGTGAAGTAATCCATCACTACCATGAAATACTTGTTACCACTTTCAGTTTCTGGAAACGGCCCCGCAACGTCAATGGCTATCCTCTCCCATGGTGCACCAACATTGTACAATTTCAATGCGCCTCTACTACGAATTTGAGGTCCCTTTACAGCCGCACAACTTGTACATTTGCGGCACCAGTCCTCGACATCGTCACGACAGTGGACCCAGTAAAACCGTTCTCGGATCTACAGGAGAGTTCGTTTAACTCCCAGGTGGCCTCCTGAACAACCACTATGGTACAGCTGTAGAATATCCGGCACTTTAGCCTTAGGGACAACCATTTGAAAATGACACCTGTCTCCCCGACCATTTTCCCATTTACGGCACAGGACTCCATCCTGAATCAACAAGCTGTCCCATTGGGCCCAATAGCTTTTCGTGGTCGAACTCAGTGCTGAGACGTCGCTCCACTTGGGCTTAGGAGCACTGGCCTTCATCCATTCCAGAATCGGCTTAATGTCCGAATCTTCCTGCTGTGCATATTGTAGGCTGTCCTTCCACTCATTGCTGAGCTGGTCTGTCCTGAGCATTCTCACAGATACCACTTCCTTACCCTCTTGCCTAGTACAATGCTTGCAATCTTCAGGGCAAGGTCTTCTTGACAATGCATCTGCATTGCCATGAGATTTCCCGCTGCGATGTTCGATCACAAAGTCGTATTCCTGCAGTAGTTCTATCCATCTCGCAACTTGTCCTTCCGGATTTTTGAACTGCAATAGCCATTTCAATGCAGCATGGTCAGTTCGGAAGTGGAATTTCCGCCCTAGAAGATATTTGCTAAAATGCTGCAAGGACTTTACCACAGCAAGCAATTCCCGTCTTGTGACACAATAGTTCCTTTCCGGCTTTGACAACGACTTGCTGAAGTACGCTATCACAATCTCTTGATCACCATTCCGTTGAGACAACACACCGCCAAGTCCTATATCACTTGCGTCTGTGTCAACTATGAATTCCTTGCTCGCATCAGGGTACCCCAAAATAGGTGTTTTGCACAGGCGGTTCTTGAGCTCCTGGAATGCAATATCGCAACTTTCATGTCAGCAGAATTTTCCCTTCTCCTCGGTTAGCTTGTGCAGAGGTTTGGCTATATCTGCAAAGTTCTTCACAAATCGCCGATAATAAGAGCACAAACCCAAAAATGCTCTAACCTGTGTCTTGTCTTTTGGGACCCGCCACTCCTTGACAGCAGCAATTTTCTCTGGATCCGTGCGGATACCTTCTTCCGACACTACATACCCCAAAAAACTAACTTGCCGTTTGAATAGTGAGCACTTCTTTGGACTCAACTTGAGGTTGGCACTCTGGATCTTCATGAGCACGCGTTCCAGGTTTTGAAGGTGCTCCTCAAACGTACGGCCTACGATGATGATGTCATCCAAATAGACGAGACAGGCATCTCCAATTAGCCCGGTAAGTACAAGCTCCATCAACCTTTCAAACGTTGCTGGAGCATTGCACAATCCAAACGGCATGACTTTAAATTGCCACAGACCCTTTCCTGTGGAAAATGCAGTTTTCTCCTTGTCCTTAGGGTCAATTTCAACCTGCCAGTAGCCACTTTTCAGGTCCAGCGTACTAAACCACTTTACGCCTGTGAGCATATCCAGCGTGTCATCAATTCTAGGCAAGGGATAGCTGTCCTTCTTCGTAACGTCGTTCAGGCGGCGGTAGTCAACACAAAACCGCATGCTGCCGTCCTTCTTCTTTACCAGCACCACAGGTGAACACCATGGACTAGATGAAGGTTCAATAACACCATCCTTCACCATTCCCTCAATCATGGTTTCCACTTTCTTTTCACGTGCTACAGGCAATCTTCTTGGCCGCTGACGAATAGGCAATTCTTGTCCCGTGTTTATTTTGTGTTGAACTAAGCCAGTCTTTCCTATGTCAGCATCGTTTGACGAGAAAACATTGGCGTACTTGAGTAACAACTTCTTCGCTTTGACCGTTTCATTCGGGGAGAGAACGCTGCGACAGTCTTCTAAAAGTGTGGTCACTCTAGTTTGTCCATCCTTGCTGGGGGTCCCAGTCGATAGATATTCGCACCGACGCAACCAATCCACTTCCTCACTAGTACCAACCAATGTGCCTTTTTCTATAATCTGTTCCTGATCACAAAGGTTCAGCACACGTACTCCTGAGATGTCGGCGGTTCTGACCAAGGTTCGAGCCGCTTTCCATGGAAGGTCATTGTCTACCCTTTCCACGAGTACACAACGAAGAGATTGCCCAGGATTCCGTGGAAGTCTAACAGGCACAATCGTTTCCGATCTCGGCGGAAGAACAATCTTCTTAAGGCTGTACACATTCCCTGGTAACGCCCCTTCCACGAAAAGTTCCTCTTGTCCACATTTCAAAACACCTTGCTTAACGTCGATCTCACAACAATTCTTCCTCATAAAGTCTAGGCCCAGGATGCAGTCGTCCATTATATCAGCCACGATGACATTATGCAGGTAGATCATGTTGCCTAGCTTCAACTCCATCTCCTTTTCTCCACGGACGGGTATGCGCTGACCGGTGGCTGTCACCAAATTAATGCGTTCTCGGTTGTATGCGGAGTCCCCAAGGAATCGACTTATAAGTTGGGAACTGACAACCGTGCGAGAGGCTCCAGTGTCTATGGTCAGTTTACACGGCGTTCCGTTGACTTCGCCCTTGATGATTAGGCTGTTCCCATCATGGGTTTGTGAGATCGAAATCCTTGGGGCTCTTTTAACATCAGCCAGCACCCGCCCCGCAGTCCTGGCTTTTACTCGTTTCCCTGCTGCTGCTGGGCGGTGCTATTATCCGCACTACCCTCTCGAGATCGATCACCTTCCCTTTCTACAGTTCGTTTAGGGCAGCTGGATCGAAGATGGCCCCTTTCCCCACAGCCGTAGCACCTAGGGCTGTAGCCCTTATTGCGGTCCTGAACTGTAGCTGCTGCAACCTCCCTGACGCGGTGGGAACGATGATCCTGCCGCACGGCTTCCACCTCCAGTGCATGGGTCAAGGCGTCCTTAAGCGTCTCGTGGTGCCCGAGCCTCACAGCAGCTCTGATTTCAAGGTCGCGGATGCCGTCGATGAATGTCTGCACCAGGTTCCCTACAATGAGCGCAGGTACAGACTGGTACGCTTTTCGAACCAGCTTCTCCACCTCAAGGGCCCACTGCTGCAGGTTTTCGTTACTGCGTTGCACGCGATCTTTGAGCTGCGCACGAAAGACGTGTTCCAGGTGAGCATCGCCATATCTCGCCTCCAATGCCTCAAGGAGCTGCTCGTAAGTCACTTCCTTACCGAGAGCTTCCAGAACAGTTAAGGCCTGGTCGCGTAGGCCTAGGGTGAGAGCAGTCATGGCCTGACTTTTATTCCAGCCGTTCGCTTTCATGACAGCCTCGAACTGGATTTTGTAGGCCGACCAGGAAGAACTCCCGTCGAACGGCGGCACTTTGAATCCACGTAGCGAAGGTGTTGTAGCTACCACGGGAGCTGTGATTCCATCCTCAAGTTTGAGGTCGTCCAGCGTTTTCTTCACATCAGCCATCACGTTGTCAACCCGATTGTTCACTTGGTCGATTCGGGTTTCAGCTTCCGACAGGCGGTTGTCATGTTGAGCAACCCTATCCTTCAACTCCTTTATCTCTTTCCCGAAGGTAGCGTGAAGGTCCTTCCTGAGGAGCATCTGTTCTTCCATACCGCGCTGCAGCTGCTCTTCCAGCCGACGGGCTTGTTCCTCCTGTCGGCGGGCCTGTTCCTCCTGTCGGCGAGCCTGATCCTGCAGCATCATCATCAGAGCACCTAAGTCAGGTGCTGCAGATGCAGGAGCTGCCGACGGGCCAGCCTCCGTGGTTAGCAACTGGCCCTCCGACGTTTGCGGCGTTGCATTACCAAATCGTCTCTGGTCCGTCTCCTGTTGGCGTTGACTTTGGGTACGGATACCCTCCGTGTCGTCTTTAGGTAAAATCGGCATATTTGATCCCACTTCTGACACCAATTGTTACGAGCTTGGGGTTCGAGACAATTAAAAACTGCCGATTGAATTACCAAAATTGACACTTTAATTACACAACACTAATTATAACTTAAAATCACACTAATAATAAAACACAGTTCGCCGTTATTTCGCTTCGAAGTATTCTCTTGTATCGCCAATTCAATACTGCCTCGGTCGTGGTCTATACCGGCCTTATATAGGGCCCCAGATAGTTTTCAGAACCTTTTACTGTAGCGACATCTAGAATGTTCGAGTACATATCGGTCCCGAAATTTCTGGAAGGATCTCGACTCTCCTAGTTCTGCTACTCGACACTAGAGGGCGCTAGTGTGACTAGTGTTGCCATGTACAAGACATTAATAGTGGCGCGCAATACTTTCATTTACTCGACACTAGGGGGCGCTAGTGTAACTAGTGTTGCCATGTACAAGACATTAATAGTGGCGCGTAACAATATCTTCTCTATACCACTTGTATACAGATGATCTTCATATATAGGTATTTACAAACCATCGTACAAGATCTTCCAGAGCGATTTGTGATTTATATACAAATAAATAAAATTGAAGTGTCTGTTTGTAATGTTAAAATAACAGCTTTTTTAAAAAAATTTTTAATATAATTTTTTTTAAATTTTTGTCTGTCTGTCTGTTTGTTCCGGCTAATTTCCGAAACGGCTGGACCGACTTTGACGGAACTTTTACTGGCAGATAGCTGATGTTAGAAGGAGTAACTTAGGCTACTTATATTTTAGAAAACGAATTAGCGTTCCGCGCAACATCATTGAAACCCTAAATTACACGCGGGTGAAGTTGCGGGGAACAACTAGTTCATAATAATAATGTCCCCTAGACCTAACTTCGGTGAGTTTGCGCAAGTACAGGTGCACCTGCACTCTGTGTTCTCTCTCTCACAGTCCGATGGGTCAGAAATTAAATTATCTTTACAAATAAATATAATTGAAGTGTTTGGTTGCTTTGTAATGTCAAAATAACAGATTTAAAAAAATCAGTAAGTTTATACGGTACTTATAACAAAAACAAATTTTTGTCTATATGTTCCGGCTTACCTCTGAAATGGCTGGACCGATTTTGACGGGACTTTCACTGGCAGATAGCAGATACTCGTATTATAGGGATTAACTTAGGCTACTTTCATTTAAGAAAAAGAATTAGGGTTTTTCGCAAAAAAAAATTAAACCGATGAAATCGAATCGCAATAAATTCAACGCAGAAGAAGTCGCGGGAAACAGTATATCTATACAAATAAATTAAATCGAAGTGTCTGTTTGTAATGTAAACATAACAGCGTTTTACTTAATGCATATGGAAGTATATACGGTACTTATAACACAAAAAAAAAACAATTTTAATTTTTTTTTGTAACATCTCTTCGCAGTGCCAATGAATCGAGCCGATCGGAAAGGACTCGGTCGTCGACGATTCGAGCCGCTCTGCGCTGGATGCGGTCAAGTGGAAGGAGCTGGCACTGGGGAGCCCCTGCCCAGAGATGGGAACAGTATTCCATGTGAGGCCGAACCTGCGCCTTGTAAAGTTGCAGGCGGTATGCTGGCATGAAATACTGTCCCGCTCTGCTGAGCACGCCAAGCTTTTTAGAGGACAATTTGGCCTTCTCTTCCAAGTGACCACGAAACTGCACGTCATTCGATATGTCGACTCCGAGGATTCCGATACTGGCTGAGGCAAGAAGGGGAGTGCCTTGAAACTAAGGAGATACAAAGGGGTTCTTTTTAGCGGTAAACGCGCAAACTTGTGTCTTCTGAGGATTAAACTGGACTAGATTTAGTCGCCCCCAATCCGAGACTTTGTTCAGCAAAGACTCGACTTCAGACACAAGTTTGTTAGAGAAATATTGGCACGGCCGGTGTGTAGAGGCTTGTAATATAATAGTAGAGGCGTGTTAATAGGCTTGTAGTCGAAGCGTGCACCGTCTACAACGACCTTGATGCTCCGATCTGCAAGGAAGCTGGTGATCCAATTGCACAATTTCTCGGGAAGTCCATAGGAAGAAGCTTCGAAAGAAGCGCTTTGTGCTAAACCCGATGGAAGGTCTTCGCTATGTCAAAACTAATGGCCCCTGGACTCTACTGCTTCCGCCCATCTATGGGTCAGGTAGACCAGAAGATCACCAGCTGATCGACCCCGACGAAAACTGTATTGGCGGTTACTAATCAGCTGGTGATCCTCAAGGTACCGCATGAGCTGGCAGTTTATAAGGGATTCCATTATTTTGGAGAACAAGGAGGTGATGGCGATACGTCTGTAGTTGGACGGGTCTGCGCGGTCGCCTTTTTTAGGGATCGGGTGGACCAAAGCTATCTTCCATGAATTCGGGACTACGCCTAGGGAGTAGGAGTACCGGAAGAGACGCTTTAGGACCGGTGCCAACTCCGGAGCACACGTCCTCAGCACAATTGGGGGGATTCCGTCAGGCCCACTCGACTTCTGGATGTCTAGGGAGAGGAGTGCTTTGCGAACCAAGCGCTGTGTGAACAGCACATCCGGCATGGAGCACTCACACCGCGGGATCGTCGGCGGTGTTTTCCCCCGTCATCAAGAGTCGAGTTGGACGCAAATAGGGAGCCTAAAAGGTCGGCTTTCCCTTTTGCGTCATGGGCCAGTGAGTCGTCCTCCCTGTGCAGAGATGGTAGTGATGGCTTACAGAAATTCCCTTGGACAGCCTTGGCGAGAGACCAGAATGCACGGGTTCCCGAAGGAAGGCGAAGCGAGTTTCTCGCCAATTCTGCCTATGTGTTTTGTATAAGCAAAAATGTCTAATAGTTGTACAGTATACATGAATAATTCTAGAGAAAATAACGATATCCTTTTTTGTACCCAAGAGATCAAGTGAATTAAGTACCTTTTTACGTATTATATACAATAAAACTAGGTAATGACATTGATAGGTAAGTGAGAATGTGTTAGGTACGTCGCCGAGTGATGAAGTCGGTCTCACCTATTTGAAACGTTAGTCAGTTTAACCTTGACAGTGCCGCAGATGGCAGGATATCTTACGTAATAAGGCTAAATGTGTGACTTTATCCATTCACTTTAGTATAGAGGTAAGTTGCTTCCTGGGGAAGGATATAAGCTACTTTTTGACAGAGATGGTAGTGATGGCTTACAGAAATTCCCTTGGACAGCCTTGGCGAGAGACCAGAATGCACGGGTTCCCGAAGGAAGGCGAGGCGAGTTTCTCGCCAATTCTACCTATGTGCTCTGACTTTGCCTTGGCAATGACTATTTTGAAGGACCTGGAGGCGAAGTTATACTTCTTTTTAAGTGTGCTGGTGTTTACATCCCGAGTCGCCGAAGCCGCAGCCCAGGCTTGATAACACTCCTGCTTACTGCGTAATGCAGTCTTACAGGAGCTACCAAACCAAGGCTGAGATCTGCCTCCGATGGGTACCACTGGTGATGGAATAAATAGTTCCATTTCTTGTAGCACCACATCAGTGACAGAGTCAGCAACAGCGCTGGGATCAACTGGCGAAAAGCAAACCCGCCCCCAGGGGTAGGATGCAAAGAAAGACCGCATTCCGTCCCAATCCGCCACTCACCCTATCCTTCGCGACTCTGATGAGGCCGCACCGTTGATGCGGTGGTGGTGGGGCTGCGGGGGGAGACGAGTGTCGCGTCTTGCGAAGCGTCGCTCTCCCTACCCTCCGCAGCCAAATCTTGGTTGGCAGCGGAGCCATAGACCAGATCCGCCGCTGGCTGGTTCGGGAAAGCGGCTGCTTTCGAGTGCTTGCTTTTTCCTGGCCTCATGGCCTCCTCGTTTCGGGCTCGGGGAGTCCGTTGCGCAGGTGGAGTTGAGGCCGCGGAAGATGGCGCGCCTTACCTGAGAAGCAGAAGGGGAGGAGTAATCCTCCCCCGAAGAGGGGCTGCCATGGGGCGGACGCCGCTGGTGGGATCGCGGATGTGTCTGAAAGCGTTCCCATGGCCCTGCCAATATGCGGCGAAGGATTAATGTTCCCATAGTTTTAGCCGGTGCAAGTCAAACATAACCCATCATTACCCCCACGAGGCAGGTATGCGTAGTCATTTCACCATGTAAAAGAAAAAAACGTTAGACAGCAGTAACAAGCATACAACTATGAAAGATTTGCCTGCAAAGATATGCAGAGTAAGCGGTAGTAAGTGCAGAGCCGACAGCCTCGCATTAGTAATGCTGCTCACCATCACTGGTCTTTTAAGACACAGGTTCAGAATGTTATAACGGCCATTTGTTGGTATCGGTACCTGCCTCGTTAGTTAGTGCAGCACATGCATACAAAGATTTTGTATATTCCTTAACCCTTACATACCTTATTTTTACCTGAAGGAAATACGAGGGCTGCACTAAAAGTATCGGGAATAGAATATTTCCACTGTTTCTGTCATATTAAAATCTTTTTAATTGAAAACCCCTTGGTTTTAAAAACCGAATACCATTTATTTATTTTAAAAAAGATTCTCGGTTTTGCCACAAGGTTTTATCATACTTGTTTAGTCGTTGAGAAAATGGAATTGACTCGAGAAAATTCAAGAGCGATGATTTATTATGATTTTCGAAGTGGTTTAAAACAAAAACAGTGTGTTGACCGGATGATTTCTGTATTTGGTGATGAAGCCCCATCCAAAACCACAATTTATCGCTGGTTTGCTGAATTTCAACGTGGACGTGTCAAGCTCAGTGATGATCCCCGTCAAGGTCGTCCAAAAACTGCAGTCACCCAAGAAAACGTTGCTGATGCTGTGCGTAAGCTGATTGAGGAAGATCGACATGTGACATACCGCGAAATTCAGGCAACTTTAGACATTGGCATGAGTGAAATACAAATAATCTTGCATCAACAATTAGGTGTAAAAAAGTTGTTTTCCCGATGGATACCGCATTCGCTTTGTGAAGAGCAAAAAGCGGCTCGCGTTACTTGGTGCGTCAGAACTCTCGAAAGATTCCACGCAGGATCCTCAAATGCTGTATACAACATCGTATCAGGTGACGAATCCTGGATATACGCGTACGAACCCGAAACAAAAAACTAGTCACGAGTTTGGGTGTTCGAAAATGAGTTAAAGCCAACAAAAATTGTTCGTTCACGCAGTGTTGCAAAAAAAATGTTGGCCACGTTTGTCTCCAAAACCGGCCATGTTACGACTATTCCTCTTGAGGGACAAAGAACGGTTAATGCAGAACGGTATGCTAGCGTTTGTTTGCCACTGGTCGTTTCTGACCTCCGTAAAAAGAATTGCAACCGCCGCATCATCCTCCATCACGACAATGCGAGTTCTCACACCGCACACAGAACAAAAGAATTTTTAGAGCAAGAAAACATAGAATTATTAGACCATCCACCGTACAGCCCCAACCTAAGCCCTAATGATTTCTATACTTTCTCTAAAATAAAGAATAAATTGCGTGGACAGAGATTTTTATCACCTGAAGAAGCTGTGGACGCCTACAAAACGGTCATTTTGGAGACCCCAACCTCCGAATGGAATGGTTACTTCAATGATTGGTTCCATCGTATGGAAATTTCACGGAGAATACTTCGAAAAGCAATAAATACATTTTTAAATAGTAATGTTGTGTCACTTCCTTGATTCCCGAAATTTTCAGTGCCGCCCTCGTAGTATAATAACAGGTTGTTGAGACATTCCATCTTAGTACTGTAACCAAAGAAGAAGTTGATTGTAGGTGTTTATGAGTGGACTGTAAGTTTGTTGGTCACTTCATTATTATGAAAAAAATGTAAATGATGGTATAATCATTTAAATTATTTATATTTTTTATAAAAAATGTAAGTGGTAATATAACACAAGGAAAATTTCTGCTTTCAACTTTGCTGCAAAATTATTAAGTTAAGTTTCAAATGAGCAAACTGCTATATGATTTTTTGGGCCCTATTTTGCATTGTAGAAGGCTATAAGAATAAGGATGTGTGAAGAGAGGCAATCTATACTATAATAGCGCTCTTAGTAGTGTTAGTAGTGCTTAATAGAAGCTAATTATATTGTAATTACAGATGGACATTTCAATTTTATATAAAGGTGTATTTAAGTTTATAATCTAAATAAGTTTTATTGTGGGAAAACAAATTATTGACTGAAAAAACACAATTTATATAAAACGTTCATTGCAGGAGTTATGCAGACAACTATACCCAAATTCGATAAGAGCACAATATGGCAAATCCATTGTACATAATGCAGTTCATTGCACAGATCTTCCAGAAGCAGGGACATTAGAAGTGGAATACTTTTTTAAGTTGCTTACTAATAATTGAAATGTTATTTAATACTTATTTATTACTTTTATAAACATTTTTTATAACAAAGTCATTGCCCTCAATTTCAATTTTCTCATACATCCATTTCCGGTTTGCCCTAAAAAAAAAGTATATGTTACAATTCACAAAACTAATCCTGTCCTGTTTACAATGGAAACATGGCAGACGTAAACTATATTGTTAATAAAATTTTGGTTTGATATTGATGTTATGTTAAAACACTAACTAACCAACACTAGTTTATGCATATCAATGATCATAGCTTTTTTTTTGTATTTAGCAGTGCATGCACTGTTGTGTTTTTACCTGAAAGGTATGATAGGGAGCAAGTATAGTTACAATCTAATTATTTACCTACTATGCATACCTATGTTATGAAAATTTTCAATTAAAAATATATTTCACGTCTATAAATATTTATCACACAAAACTAATTTATTCATTGTTGTTGGAAAAATACACTTCCATTTATTAAAATTATAGCATTTACCTGCATTCATGCCCACATTTATTAGAATTGCATTTAGGACATGGGAAATGGCAACCAGGACAAGTTTCGTCTAAACAGTCACAAAGATCTTTACCAGTACCAGCTATTTGTCCTCTTTCATTATAAATCTTTTTACAATTCCGACTGAAAATAAGTCAATCACACAATAATTTTAAATTATCAAAATTACATGGTAAATATACTTGATCACGTAACTCATACTTCATAAAATAACTTTTGCGATTCAATTTTCTTCTTTCGCGTGCTGATGTTTCGGGATCAAAATTATGTAAAAAATTCATTGTTGCAAAAAAAATTAGATTTGACCAGGTTGTGAAACGATTTTTTATACGTCTTATACTTTTTTCTGACAACGCGTAGTGTTTCTATATATTTTGTGTTTCTGACTTTACTGTACTCTAGAGGTGAGCGATGCAAACCGTATACTTCTCCAGTATTATATATTAGTCTATGCGTATACATTTTTTTTTTGGAGTTAATGGCCTGGTATCTAGACCTTTAGGCCAAGTCTTAAGTATTTTTATTCGGTTTATTGTAATTTCCCACTCCTTCCTAGTATACTGCTTCACAATATGTTGATGCGTCACATTGTGCAGTTCTTGGGAGATTTTGGCGGCAACTTGATCCAGCAGACAGCTGATAGTTGGCGATGGTATCTAAAGGTGCCTATGCAAACAAACAGCTTATCTTGAGAATCCATCACCATCAGAGCACTTGTTTCACTGTTTCCACTAATAGTTCACATGCGTAGACACTTAATACACAAAATCGCAACACTTTTACATATCAAAGTCCACTTCAAACCATTATTTAAACAATAATACAGGAGCAGCAAACCGCCGCCGGTCAATTTCCCGCCAAAACTCCTATGCGTATACTCCTATGGTATACTCACAGACTAATATGCTCCGCATAGATAAATATATATGTAGCAAGCCGTTAGGAGTAATAATGTTCTGTGCTTACGCATGACCAGGATGATCCAACTTTGTATGAAATCTGAAAAATCTGCACACAATCATGATTTTGTCAATGTTTGTGTTGGGCTTGTAAAAATAAAGCGAGAAAAAATATCGCTGTTTCTTTCCTTTATGTTGTTTTATATTGCCCTTTTAAAAATTAGGTACAAACATACACAAATTCATATTAATAATAATAATAATAATAATAAATATTTATTTCAAAACATTGGGTACATTATATTATATTAGTGATCGTAGCCCCCTTTTAAGCTAATGAGCCTGTATCAGGGAGCAACGCTCTTCCATTAATTTAGGTCGTTTTAGAACAATGTACAGTTTAAAAATAATAAATTTTGGAGTTTGAAGTAGAACGTTTAAAAGATAACAATGAAAAATGAAAAAAAAAAATAAAATTATTCTATTATAGTTACAATATAAAGCTAATTCTAAAAGTACTACATTTATCAGGTTCATTTTCCTTTTTTACATTTCTTTAAACATTTTTTTTTTTTTTTTTTTAGCGCGCGCGCGCGCGCGCGCGTGTGTGTGTGTGTGTGTGTGTATGTGTGTGTGGGTGCGTGTGTGTGCGTGTGTGCGTGTGTGTGTGTGTGTGTATGTATGTGTGTGTGTATGTATGTATGTGTGTGTGCTTATGTATGTCAGTGTGTGTATGTGTTTTCATTACTATTTAATTTTAACTAGTAATGCCTCTAGATCATCATAGGTTTGATCTTCCAAGCATAACTGTAAGCATCTCTTACAGTCGCGATATGTTTTAGTATATAAGTTTAGGCTTTTATTAATCATTTTGTAGAGGTAGGCTGAACGAGCTTTATATTGTCTTGAAGCAAAAACAGAATTGCATTTGACGGTTTCCAGCTTATCCCTTCTTCTAACAGCATTAGTGGCATCAAATTTCAGGGTTTTGTGTTTACTCAGAATTGTCTGTATAATGTAAAGCTTTCTAATTGAAGGAATTCGGGTAGTTTGATAAAGTTTATCAGTTGAAAACATTTGTTTTTTAAAATACATGACCTTTATCAAACCACGTTGTGCACGTTCAGCCTCAAGAAAGCGCGTCTTGGCTGCACCTCCCCATACAGGCAAGCAGTAAGCAAGAACAGACTGTACTAGGGATAGATATATTTCTCTTAGAAGACACTTGTCCCCAAACCCCGTTTCTAAATCCGTCTTAGGTACCGCATGTCTTAATATCTTAAAAATCCATGTGAGATTCCTTATTCTCTGAGTGACATGTTCAAGCTGAGGATACCAAGTGAGTCTTTGATCTAACCACACTCCCAAATATTTAGCTTCGGTTACTTTTTGTATAGTGGGGCAGTGGCAGTTTTGTCTAACTGTTGTAGTACGACAGTGATGTATTCTCACCGCAAAATCTAGTTCTGGCTGAGCGTTGTTATAAATGCAAAAGCATATATAGCAACTTTTTGCCGTATTGAGCGTAAGGAGATTAAATCGCAGCCAATTACCTATTTGCTCAAGACCTTTTTCTGCATTCTTTTTAGCAATGTTCCAGGATTCTCCGGTGAAAACGACGGCAGTGTCATCCGCATAAGAGAATATTTTGGCATTCTTAAGGGTCATGTTACATAAATCATTCAGATAAATTAAGAATAATGTAGGGCCAAGAACACTTCCCTGCGGGACACCAAACGACACATTAGCGCAATCACTAGTATAATTATCTAGTTTTAATTTCTGCCTCCTGTTTGCAAGATAGTCCGAGAGTAATTTTAGCGGAACACCCCTGATACCGATTCTTTCCAGCTTGTGTACAAGAATGGGGATAGAGACCGTATCAAACGCTTTCTTCAAATCCAAGAAAACTGCTATGCATTTATTATGTTTATCCATTTCCTCTACTACCAATGAGCTCAATGCAGAAACTGCATCTTCGGTCGACTTTCCCTGTCTGAAACCAAACTGGGAAGAAGACAAGATCTCATATTTTTGTAAGTAGGCGTTTAATCTTACATTTATAAGTCTTTCAAGTATTTTGGATATCACAGGCAGCACCGATATAGGTCTATAGTTGCTTACGTCATCTCTATCCCCAGTCTTGTAAACCGGAATAATGATCGACTGCTTTAGGGGAGCTGGAAATACTCCTTTATCAAAGGACAGGTTTGCTAGGTGAGTTATAATGGGAACAATCACTTCTTTTGCATGTTTAAGAAAAGCAGTCGAGATATTATCCCAGCCTGGAGAACTTTCAGATTTTAGGTTCATCAAAATATTGTTAACTTCATAATAATCAGTGTGTAGAAGTACAAAGGAGTTCGGATGTATTGGCAGGTTATGGAGGTAAGAGTTAGAGTCGTTTTCAACATATTCAATCCGTTCTGCAAGCTGTTTACCAATATTAGAAAAATAGTAATTTACTGAGTTTGCGGAGGCTATCGGGTTATCAGTAATATTGAGAAGTTCTGTATTTAAAGTCTTGAGTTTATTAGTGTGAGTAATAGTTTTGATATTTTTCCATAATTGTTTATTATTTTTGACCGATGTAGCCAACAACTCTCGCTCATAGTCTCTTTTTAACTTTTTAATGAGATTGTTACAGTAATTTCTATACCTCCGGTATGTTATTGTGATTGTTACATTGTGAGGTTCATTACGTGCTTGTTTTTGAAGCTTGTTGCGGTTTCTTATGCAGCGTAAAATACCTGGTGTGATCCAAGGTTTTAGGATACGATTTTTTTTAGAAATAGTTGTGCTTACTGTATGTTCTTTTAGTGAGTTGATAATTGTATAAATCAACTGATTAGTTATAAACTCTGGGTCATCACATTGTAACAGTGTACCTAAGTTTTGGTTTTTAAGGTGATCTAGAGCCTTGTCAAAATTTGTGGATGTTTTTGATTTAGATACCAAAAGCTTAGGTTTGATTTTTGAGAGTAAGAGGAAAGTTGCATAATGGTCAGTAGTGGTCGTGTGTAATACAAATATAGATGCCTGTACTTTGTGCTTATTTATATTTAACATAATATGGTCTAGGCAGTTCTGTTCTCTAGTAGGGATAGTGTGGCCGGCCAATATACCGTGCTCAGATAACCCATTTAAGTAATTTAGTCGATTTTTTTGTTCTTGGGGTAGTTCTATGGGCTTGAGAGCTATGTTAATATTAATGTCACCTGTGATAAAAATATTATTAAGTGACTTTATAGAATGTAAATGTAAATTCAATGAATTTATAAAAGCATCAGCATTATTATTTGATGGTGATCTATAGATACATAAAATTGTATTATTTAGTATGTCAAGCTGTAAGCATGATGCATGCGTCAAATGTATTTCCTTAATTTTGTGTTTTAAGGTAATCTTTACATACAGGGTATTTTTGGAACGCTCCCGAAAACTAAGACAGGCGACAACACCAAGTACACCTTTGATCATGGGTCACAAATAAATTCGATCCTGATGAAAAAAAAATCAACTTTTTACACCGTTTTATTAGCTTTATTCACGCGCCATCATGTTAGTACAGCTAAATGAAACGATAATTTCATAAAATATATCATGAAAATACTGAAACATAAAACCAGCAGTGGAATGACTGAATTTATATCACCTGACTGAAAGGTCAATGTACGCGCGAACGCAAATTCGCGCGGCCCGCAACTAGCGGGCCAAACCACAATATCTAATAATTTACAACACTTGTCTAAATACCTTACTTATCTACTTAACCTACTATTTTGCCACTGTGCTTGTCTCCACTTAGCCACTTTAATCCGAATTTACAGGTTAAATAACCCAAATAACTGGTTCGATTCCCCGCTAATGAAAAAATACTTAAATGAAATGTAACCAAAGTTGGAGTCATGAGTTTTTATTCATCGTGTATGTTTATTATTCTCATGTATTCAGTTATGTACCTATTCAGATTAGTCTAGTACTAAGTTATTTAAAAAAAAAATAGGTATGAAACAGCTTACCGCTCTAAATCCTCCGTGGTCTTATGAGATGCGGCTCAAATTGTGCTCCATTCATTTCAAGGTAGATTTGGGTGCAGGCGGGGCATCATCGTGTGGTCTTCGACACAGTCCGTACGTAGTTTCTCGAAACCATCCACGATCCTTTGGCGCATTTCTTCAGCACTATCACATTCACGATTAAAAACCCTTTCTTTTACATACCCCACAAAAAGAAGTCTAACGGAGTCAGATCTGGTGAGCGAGGTGGCCAAGCGTGTGGTCCTAGTCTGCCGATCCAGCGATCATCAAATAACTCATTGAGGCGCTCACGGACGAACCTCACGAAATGTGGAGGGGCACCATCATGTTGGAACCATGTGCGGCGATATTCAGCCAACGATAGGTCGTTTAAAATGTCAACCAACTGTTCATTTATAAAGTTTAGGTATCGCTGTCCGTTCAGTCGCTCTGTCAGAAACACTGGTCCCAGTATGCGATCCTTAAATAAACCTGCCCATACGTTAACCGACCATCGGGTTTGGTGCCCGGTTTGTCGAACAGCGTGCGGGTTAACCTCTGAATACACGTGTGTATTTCTTCGGTTCCACAGGCCGTTTCTGGTAAATGTCGACTCATCCGTCCAGATAATGTGCTCAATGGAACCAGGCACACGTTGTTGCTGGTATAATAACCAACGGCAGAAAACTCGTCGGCGGTCGTGATCGCCGGGAACTAAAGCTTGCACTTTGTGCAATTTGTATGGGCGCATTGGTTACGCTTCAACACTTTGTGCACTGTACAGTATGACACACTTGTACGATCCCGACGTCTTAACAATTTATTTAGCGATACTTCGTGTACCTAGGTTCGGATACCTAACATGTTGACCACTATAAACGTACGCGTTAGGCATTATTAAAACAAAAAAGAATCCAAAAACGTAACAAAAACTTTAATATCAACACGTAATCACAAGTAAATTTATTAAACAAAACGATTGAACTGTCGCTCGCGCACGCGTGTACAAAATCAACACGGAACTGTTTCAAAAACTACAATTAATAACGAACCCCGACGAATAAACGGAAACCTACTGCGTCACAGCGTGACGACACGAGCCGGCCGGGTTACATTCTGCGAGGCGACATGAGCCGGCCGGGTTACATTCTGCCGTCATACGAAATAAAGAAGTACGCAACTAACAAAAACGTAAAATGGAAATAAAAAATAAATTTATGAATTTTTCTTTCAGACCCCGTGTCTAAAGTATATTAAAAGGTATCTATATGAAAATTGAAATATGTACGTAGAGACATGAAGATTTTAAGGACGAACTTATTTTTTGATAATTTGTTTATTTATTTAAATAAAACGAATTTTCCTTTTCATCTTAGATTAAAAAATACACCTGGCAACACAAAAACATCGAAGGAAAGACGCATATAACTATTTGCGTCTTCCCAACCTAATAAATAAAAAAAACTGCCATTCATTTAACATTTTTACATATTTTGGAAAGGTCATTTGAAGTTGAAAGGACGCTAATAGTAATTTACTACTTTTTTCTTAGTAAATATTAGAAAAGCATTGGTAGTCAGACACAAAAAATAACAACCCGCAACTCTTGAGTAATTATTTTAAAGGGGATATCATACAAGACTTACTACGATAATAATTAAAAATTTTGTACAACCGACTTTAATATAAATAATTAAGGATGACTCAAAAACTATTGGTCTGACCTCGATCAAATTTATATGGGACCACATGTGAAACACCAGCTCTTAGTAATAAGATATAAGCTCTTAATAATAAGATATAGAATAAAAAGACAAGAATAATTGAAATTTAAGTAATCGATGCAAATATTGTTAAAGATGACGTAGCCACTGGTTAAATAAGTCTTTTCTTTTATGTTGAAGTCTTTTCTAATAAAAAGATGTCATCTGTGATCAACAGTTACGTCTAAAATCCTTACGATAATTTCTAAAATATTGATATTTGTGAATATTAAAAAAATTTAGTAGATGCGCCTTCTTATCATGAGTCATGGTATATTTAACTCATTTATTCAAAAATTGTTAGATGCGCCCTTTTTTCTTCCGACCGCATACCATTGTTTCGTACCGAGCTAGATACAGGTCGACAGCGGAGGAAGTGTGGGTACAGTCGCGTTCTAAAGTACTACATGGTATTGGGCTATTGTTTTATAATATTATAGTAATTAATTGTTTAATTGTGGAATCATAATAGGTGTTTTACTATTTACTTAGAACTTTGGAAGAGGTGGGAATTAAAAATGGATAATGTTTACTTGAGCATTATTTGTTATTTCTATCGTAAAATATAAAGTAGTTTGTAACAAAAAAAACTTAAGGGTGACACGCCGTCCATTATGACGTCTTGGGTCACATGAAAGTCAGATGTTGATGGTGTGTTGGTATTACTGGATGCTACTTCATCATCACTTTCATCTTCGCTTGAGCTTCCGTCATCAGGTCGATCACATGGTAATTTTTTCGGTATTCTCCCTCAACACTTTACTGCACAATTTTCCCCATTCACCTTCTCATATCATATTTACCTTTTCGTTCACTAGTTTAGTCATAAAACAATAGATATAAATAATTTTTGTTTCCTTCCTTTTTAAAACATCGTCGCGAGTCGCAAAGTAAGCTGTGTATGCGACTGTATTTTTGGAGCGAACAAAGCGCGTGAACCAATAGCATGCAGGCACAGTAATACTGGCGGATTGATCCCCCGTCGCACCCCCCTCGTACCTATATGTGATAAATCGCTCAATGCCCAAGTTCAAGGCCAGCGTTCTTTTTTCACCGTTCGCGCGTACATTAACCTCCATTAGTCAGGTGATATCAATTCAGTTTCCACTGCTGGTTTTATGTTTCAGTATTTTCATGATTTTTTTTATGAAATTATCGATTCATTTAGCTGTACTAACATGATGGCGCGTGAATAAAGCTAATAAAACGTTGTAAAAATATGATTTTTTTTTCATCAGGATCAAATTTATTTGTGACCCATGATCAAAGGTATACTTGGTGCTGTCGCCTGTCTTAGTTTTCGGGAGCGTTCCAAAAATACCCTGTATACTACGACACCATCGTTTTGGTTCAACCTGCACTTAGTAAAATAGGAGCAATAGTTGGACAGAACAGGTAAAGGTTTGTTAGAATTAAGTCTGCACTCCGTCAGTACAATAACATCAGTATCGAAGTTGAAGCTAGACAAAGTCAATACAAAATCATCAATGTTACAATATATACTCCTTATATTTTGAGATATCATAGTAAAGTCATTCTTCTTTACATTTACACGCTTAATAAACTCCTCCACGTCGCATTCAAAAGACCGTGCCAGCTCTATTCTGTCTATTTCTTGAAGTGTGGTCATTGTATTACTCATTAGAAAAGAAAAATAGACAATAATACGTCAATTCGCAAAGCGTCAGGTATATGATTGTAGGTGAGTTATTATAATAATAATATGTATACTTTATAAAGCTTACAGTTAAATTTTCTTTTTTGTGACTTATGTATGTTGATTTAAGAAGTTTATCTCTAATTAATGTGTTTTTATATATACATGTTAGTATCTGTAAAGAGGGTTTGCTAGGGCATAGTTTAGTTAATTGGGTAAGGTATTGTGTGTGTGAGTGTATGTATAAGGGATATTTGTGTAAGTACAAAGTAATGTATTTGTGTATGTTGCACGCATGTAACAGATACATTGAAAAAGTATTATGCAAAAGTATTTCCAATAAAAGTGTATAAAACAGTAAATACGCAATAAACGCGAGGATAGGATAAACAAGTCGAAACAACAGACCTTGGATATGCAAAGCTAGTCACTTTTCCTTTAGCAGTTGGTGTACTTGCTCTTCGGCTCTAACCAAGATAATAGGAGAAAGTTCATTTTTTCGCACGTATATCTTACCATAAGCGGTCCAGCAGTACTTATAGCCTTTTGATTTTGCTAAGTCTCTAGCTAAAAAGAATAGACGTGATCCTCTAGCAGTCAGGTGCTCCGAGAGGAAGACAGGGGTGTCTTCTTTGGTTTTAAAACCTAGATGTTTAGCACAAATCTTAGTTTTGTTCCGAATGTTGAATGACTTCGCCATCTTCATAAAATCTGTTTTTAATAATGCAGAGTTTGTTTCTACAATTATGGGAGTGTTTTTCTGTTCTGGCTTTTTTCCACGCAATCTGTAAATATCTTTAATGTCGCTTTTGTTTATTTTACAATCTATGGTCTCTGAAAGCCGTATAGTCATGTCAATTAGATCTTGCTTTGATTCATTTTCTTTCCTAGGAACATTTTTCAGCTCGAATGATGTTTTACGGGTGGAGATTTGCAGATCCTCCAGTTTATTTTCTAAGTACATTATATATTCCCTGTCTTCCTTTGCATGATTTTGCAGGGCTACAATTTGTTTTTTGAACTCTTCATTTTGAGCGGTTAATATCGTTAGCGAGCTCTCAATATTTTGATTTGACAGGCGAACCTCTTTAAGGGTCGAAGTGAGTTCATTGAGATCTTTTGCTTGTTTACTTGTGATTGCCATTAGTTTAGACATTTCTGCTTTTAGGTCCATAAATTGATCCTGTATTATGCTATCCGAATTATGAATTTGTCTTTGTTGTGTACGTTGTGTAACAAAATTTGGTGGAGAAATATATTGTATCGGAAGAAACTAAAAATGTTAATTCTGTGTTAAGCTTTTTTTGGTTTGCTCTTTAAAGTATAATTACATACATATTACTCTGAGATTTGAACAATTAATTTACCTATTAATTCATTTAAATTAAATTATTGAATATTACGCAGAATTCTATCAAAAGAAGCCACGAATTAATAGAAAAAGAAAAAAATGACATTTGTTTGTCAACGTCTTTCATAATGAAGATATTTTCTGAAATTTATTAAAATTAAGTTCATAGGTTTAGTTTTTAATATTTATTGATTTTTGCTAAAATTCAGTTATTATGGACTTCATTTTCGTATGTTGGTGAATACACAGTCATAATATCGTCGTGAATATACAGTAAATATTTTTGTGAGATGTTAACTCTGTATAAGATATTGAATATAAATGAATTCATTATTTCAAAGTTTTATGGACGATTTGTGATCATCGTCGAAATTAAGTTAAGTGTTGTGCAAATAAAAAGCACAAAATTATCTGATCACTGTCTGCAGGTTTCCTATGGTAGGAAAAGAAAAACTTATGACAATATTGTGGTAAGTCTATAAACTTTTTGAATTTATATGCCGTTATTTGTAGGGATTATTACTATATTGACTCGAATTGTATCTGTTTCAGATCACGTATTTGGGCTGAGTTGTTTTCATCATGAGAATTTTGCTGATTTAAATTTACGTTAATGTTCTGTGAAGAATAACTCTCTGACGATATATTAGTAACAAGCGTGGATATATTATGTACAAAAGCAATAAAAAAACATCAATAATAATGTATAGTTTATAAAACAATCTGTCTTCCAGAAAATAACATTACATAACTATACTTATTTATAGTTTCATTTTATTCCACATACTAATAAAAAGTATATTCGAGTAATTTTGGCGCAACCTCTCCAATACGAGTATATGGGAATTTACCCCACAGGTTTGTGAGGCTTGAGCCAAAATTGCTCGAAATGCCTTAAAAGTTTAAAATTACAGAATACAAAGGTTTGAAATTCTCGCTAAAAAGTTTTATATGAGTGTCCACCGTAGCGCTTTTAGTGTACACTCCTAAACACGTGTTTCCGTTTTTTAGTATTAAGTTGGCGTTCTTCTCTTTGTAGAGGGTAATAGTGTTCTGTTCGCATGACTGACTCAGATTACCGTATACCAGAACTTTATATTACAAAATCTGATATTTGCATACCGCTGCGATGCCTATATCGCTCCACATCGGTCGGTGGCTAGATTCGCCGTGTGCGACGAAGCGCGAGCGATATAGATATTATACCGGTTCGTTCAAAAATTATGTATTACAAAATTTTATATTTGCGTATCGCCGCGATGCCTAAATCGTTCCGCATCGGTCGGTGGCTAGATTCACCGTGTGCGACAGAGTGCAAGCGATATGGGTATTAGATTAGACATGGCGGAAAATTAAAGTCTTACTAAAATCTTATATTTGTCCACTACACTAAATAATAAAAAAAACAATTTCACTAAATCTTAATTAACTTACCTGGTAATTATTTTTTCAAGTTTTTATATAATCCCTTGTAATATTTAGATGAAAATGTAAACTAAACAAAATAATATTAAACTGGCGCCCTTTTGTTTAAATTACTACCTATCAACCAATATTTGAGCAAATATCGTAACAACAAAGTACATAAAATTAACATCAACCACTAATGAATTCAGTCAATAGCGTTACATCTATGTGTTAAAAATATAATTTCGTACGTTTTAATAAAAAAAAAAACACACTTCAAAAGATTTAACCGCAAATGATTTATTTAATATGATAGTTGTCAAAAACAAGTTCAGCATAAAATATTGGATATAAGTTTGACTTTAAGTATGTATATTTAGGAAATAATTGCTACAATCCTTATTTTTAGACATGTGAATATAAATGTAATAAATCATAAAATTGCTTTGTAAACCGCCATTCACTCAATTCTATGGGTAAAGTCATTTTATCGAACGAAAATTGATTGACTCTCAAGGTGTAACGTAAAGAAGACGCTAGATGGCATAAACACGGCTAGGTAAGAAATCGATCGTGGATGGTTTTGAATTGACTGGAATATGATAATTTTATTCATTATCGTTTATTTTATTTATTTAATAAATTTGCAATTTTTTTAACTGTTTATTTTATCAGTTAAAAGATATATTAACGATCTTTATTTAAATACTTCCGGCCGAAACAAATACAGTAATATGAGCGGTATGGCAATTTCTTCCCAGTCGCGTAACCCAATAGTATATGATTTAGAACCTAATCTTCATTACTTTACGAACTATTTTTATGACATCGTTACGTTACAAAGTTATTTCATTAACTTTAATCATAGATGTAAGAATTTAACGTTTAACTTATGTTGCCTAATAATGATAAATATCAAATCTGATTGTTTTTTAAAGTCTAAAATCGCGTGCATTTTATAACATTATTTTATATAGAATTTTCAATTTATTTTTAGTTCTAACAGATCTGCCAGAATAAATGTAGTGGAAGGAGAAAGTTGTAAGTTTTATCCTTTTAAATGCAATTTGTGATGTAAATAAATAATAAAGACACCTACTATTTTATATTATATATTTTATTGAACTATTTTAATTGAGTATCTAGTGTTGTAAATAAATAACTAGTTCAAAACTTTAAAATAATAAAGTTAAAACTACAACTATATCTGCATTAGCTCTAAGAAGGTAACATAATATAAATTTACCATAATATATCTACAATACTGATTCGCATCGAATAGGTAAGAGTAACTATAAAATCCTCGTATCAGATTTCAACAGCGTATCGGAGTAGAAAATATAAACAAGTGTACGCAGAATATATAGATATTGAAATATATAGTTTTGATATCAGATATTGAAACTCGAAATCTGATTTAGATACGATTCTCAGAAAACGCGATACGACCCAGGCCTATTGTACTCTTCTCTTTGATGGTATTCTATGCTTTGATCCATGAAGTTATAGATAAAGATGGAGGCCACACTTGGAACAACAGCTTGAGTCAAATACCTACATATCTTTATCTCACTCTCTGTGGTCTGACTTCTCTTTTTAGTGTGGAATACAGTATTGCTATGTTTTTATTTAAATCTCCTGGTAAATTCTTAGAAATAGTTTCCACAATAACCAAATCAGTAGTTAAGCTCTGTAAAATAATGTCCCAATAAATAAATAGTTTAACTACGATTAATTACATTAAAAATTTCAAAATTGAAGGTCTCGTATGCATTATTGGGTTAACGAATTAGTGAATTACAATCCCATTTCCTAAGGGTTCGGTAATGTGGCAACATTAGCCCTATATGTAAACATAAATTAAACAAATATGGCGGTTGTTTACTTAACAGTTCACAGCGTCGTTTGAGAAATTTAAAGATAATTATTGTTATAATTCAAGAAATGGTGCAAACTAGTGTATTACGTGGTTGCGGCAGTAGTTGATGTCCAGGAAGTGATATAAGATTTCACACGTAAGTGTTTAAATAGTGACTTCTGGCATTGAATACTTGTAAAAATACTTCTTTGTATTTTCACCTAATTTTTTGCTGAAACGTTTTATCAGTGTTTTAAACATGTTAGTAAATTATAACTTTGTCAAAATCAAATAGTTTTACATTGAATTTAATTGACTTTGAACAATTTCATTGTTTTTGTTTAAAAGAAATCGCACTGAAGTAGTGTGACCATATTGACGATGTATCTGAGACTTTCCGTGTGACCTTAACTAATTATATGTACATGTTTCTTATTATGTTACCGTAAATGCATAAAATTTAGGAATTATTCCTATGTATTCTATATAATGACGGATTTCATAATATTAAATTAAAATTGGCTTAGCTTTCCGTTGACGTCAGTGGAGTTTGGTGTTGATACGTATTTTTACAGAAAGATTACACTATTATAAGCACACACACAAAGTCTCAATATACGGAAACGCGTAATTTTTGAGAAAAGAATAATTGAAAATCAATTATTCTTGCAATGTTTATGTCTAATCTGCTAATAAACTGGCGCCATTTTGTAATGTCATTGTCGACGTCAATAGGGATGTCGATTCTTTCCGAAAAAGGTCGATTTTTAAATCGATTCAAATCGTAAGCTGATGTATCGGTTCACAAAAAATCGATCTCTAAAATATCTATATTTTTTTAATGTTTCTATTTATAATGTAAATATAAACCCATTTTATGAAAAACAAGAAAGATACCATGATAAATGATCTCTTATTGAAATTTGTTTTATATAACAGTACCTATAAGGGCAGATAACAAATAAAATAGGTTAGGTTCAACTTATGTCCAAGAACCGAATTGATTGACCCCGACTCCACCTGGTACGAGTCTGTCCTACCCTTAGAGTGGTTTTATAGAGCCGGAGGCGCGTAGGGGGAGCAGCCTCCGCCTGCTGTAACAAATCGTAGGCATCGGACGAGCCGGAGCAGCTGAGGCTGGTCGCCGAAGGCGACCAAAAAGCCGAAGCTGCGGAGGCGAGGAGGGATGCCTGCGATTTGTTACGCTAAGGCGTAGAGGTTGCTCTTCCCGCAGCGCCGGAGACGTAGCAGTCTCAAAATAGATACAGAAATCCTTATGAATCAGTCCCCTTATTTTTTTATGATGAAGGGGATTTTTGTCTCATAAAATGGATTTATATTTACATTATAAATGCAAACATGAAAAAAATATCGATATTTTAGAAATCGATTTTTTGGGAATAAGCTTACAATTCGAATCTATTTAAAAATCGATCTTTTTCGGAAAGAATCGACATCCCTATTGACGTCGACAATGACATTACAAAATGGCGCCAGTTTATTAGCAGATTAGACATAAACATTGCAAGAATAATTGATTTTCAATTATTCTTTTCTCAAAAATTACGCGTTTCCGTATATTGAGACTTTGTGTGTGTGCTTATAATAGTGTAATCTTTCTGTAAAAATACGTATCAACACCAAACTCCACTGACGTCAATGGAAAGTCGTACCTAAAAATTAGTTACACAATATATTCTTTTGGCAGACAATTTATTTTTACTTAGTTTATGTTTCTCATTATTCTGATACTTTAATAACGTTTACAATAATTACGAATATTTTTTTTAGATTTCCTAAAACAGTACTCGGAGAAATTTGTTGTTATCCATTGTACCATTGAAAATGAAGTATTATGAAAGTGCAAGGATTTGCATTTTCAAGAATCAGATTATGATTCAACAACAAGGTGCTTAAAACTAACAGCAGTTCCTACTGTTATAAGAAATCAAGAAACAGTATCACCAGGCAAGTAAAAATTTAATATAATTTAATTATCTATTTTTGTAATATATTATGTATTTAGAAATGTAGTAGTTTAAATATATGATATAAAGCAACATTTTGTAAAATATGTTATCATTTGCAGACAACAAGTGCATGACATGAAGAGTCTATTGTGCAAATAGCTGCTCTAGCTGTAGCTATACCAAGCACTAGTTCTGGAATTAATGAAAGTAGTTCTGCACTTAAGGAAACAGGAATGAAATGTACTGGCTGTAATATTGAAGACCAAACTAGTAAAAAACAATGTCGAAAAATTCGTGAAAATTTATGCAACCTGAACAAGTTACCTGTAAGTTTCCTTTTCCATTATTACTAAATACATACCTTTTATTTGTATTTATTATGACTTTAATATTACATTACATAATGTATTATATAGCTTAAAACACATACATATTTAAACTCTTTAGTGCCAGTCGCAGTGTGGTAACCGTCACTACGACACTAAGCATGAAGCTTCTTGCTTGATGCTTCATTTATGTGTGCTCACGAAGTCGCGCTCCGGTGTATTATGTGTTACCTATTAAGTGATATAAATTTGTACTGACATTATGACGTAGAAGAGTTATTGGTTTCTTTTTTTTTTGTTTAATTCTCTAATCTCTGGTACCATACCAGTCAGATTTGAAAATATTTTTTGCATTTTTAAAACCAATTCCTCAGGAAGGCTGTCTAACATCACGCTACGACCCTAATGAGTGGAGCAATACTATGTACGATGCTAAAAATACTGATTTCATAAAGTTTTCTTGTTTTTTAGGTCAGCAGTGAATACGACGACGTGCAAGTGAAAATAAAGTGTACTAAAGAAGAAATACTTGAGACGAAAACTAAGATTCTTAAACAAAAAGTGGCGCGTCAAACTAAAAAAAATCAGGATAGGTGTTCTTTAATGGCAACTATTAAAAAGAATACGGGTCAGTCAGAAATTGAGAATATTTATACAAGGGTGCTTTGCTGATATCTGTAAGGACTTCAAAAAGCCACAGAGTTATCCACATGATGTGTAAAATTTCAATAAATAATTTTAATATGGAAAGAATTTTTATTTATTTTTTAAGGTTTTTTATATATTATCGTTCCTATTATAGTACATATGTTACTAGAAATCTATGAAATCCGTTATTATATAGAATTCCTAGGAATTGTAGATAATTCGTAAAATGAACAGGGTGTGTGGAATATAGTATTATACACATTTCAGATCAGAGCAGCCAGACTCGGATGGGTTAGGTCAGAAGGCTAAGGCAGGAGCTCCGCTACGCTATACAATAACCAGAAAATACATTATCGAAATGGTAGTAATAAAATATTTTCTGATATATTTATTTTCCACATTTTCTAAATAGGCTCGACATTATATGGGTTGTAACGGAAATGCGTGGTCAAATTTTACATACCGGTTCTGCCCATGGAAATGAAAACCTTTCTTCATAAAACCAATTTCCCAAAAAAAATGTACAAATATATATAATCTATATAGGCTAGGTCTTAGTAGTAAACAGAGATGTAAATATTTATAAATAAACTACTTAATGTAATGAAACTACTTATAGCGATATCCTGGGAAAAATATAATAATGGTTACCTACTTAGAAAGAGAGGGTCTGCCCACAGAGAGTGAGATAGTAATACATAGGTTGAGCTTCAAGTAGGTATTCGGAGTGTAGTCTCCATCTTTATCTATAGCTTCATGCTTTGATCACGGCTGGTAATCAGTGTTGCCACCTTGCAGAAAAATTTATCACTAGTTATGGTCTGAAATTTCACAGGAATATTTTTACTTAAAAAAATCCCTAGAATTCACCAAATTATTTAAAATCAAATCACATGATATGTAATAAAATACTATTTTAATTGTGGAAATAATTAAAATAAACACAACATAGAAAATCGAGACGGCCTCCTGGTCACGGTTTCTTCAACAGACAGCCTACTAGTATCACAAGAACGCAATATTTTTTAAGTATTTTCGCCACAATTTACTGTATCTATTTGTACTCATCACAGCGTTTGAGTGAATGTGAGAACTAAATAGAAGTTTCTCTAATGAGAAACTATATTTCGCGATAACGTTTGCTCTGACACATATGAAACAGTGTGAATGAGTGCATGAGTGGCAAACACATCTGACTAGAATTTAATTAGATATCCGTACGCTATTATTGATTCCAGTCATGACCGGCATCTACCCCGATTCCAATTAAGTTTTTTATTAGGAGACCTTCTTACATTTCAATATTCATATATCAACCTTTCAGTATTCAGCACTCAATGAAACCAACTTTGCATACGTATTAGGTCCTCATTATTAGTCGGGAAAACTCCAAGGTAGGCTTAGCATAACCAAACAAAGATGTCTAATTATGTTTTTGTAATGTGAGAAAAAAGGATAGTGCTATTTTGACATAAACTGGGGAATTTACCGACAGGTAAAGAAACCTTGCAGAAAAGTAGTTGTAAAGAATCTTTACCTGTCGGTAAATTCCCTAGTTAATATGTATTTTCTAAAAAAAAGATTTGATAAATATCACTAAAAGTCATCAAATAATTATTTAGTGATTTTCTTTTTCAGAATATCACTATCTTTCTCCAAAAATTCACTAAATCTAGTGACAAAATCACTAAAGTGGCAACGCTGCTTCTGGCCAAATAGTCGTTACATCCGTGGTGTCACAGGTCATAGTCACTGACTAAAAGTAATACAGAAGCCGAGACTTAATGGCATCTTATAATTGAGTTTGAGTCGTTGAGTAGCGTTTGAGTATTTGACCATTGAATTCATTCGTAATAGTTTGTGTGCTTCTTATCCTCTTAACTATGCTTTGATCCGAGGAACATACAACTCTCTCTCTAACTTTGATCGGTCTTTAATATTCGACTTGACGGACTTGACTTGTATCTTATATTTTAACTTTAGTCTCTTTGACTTTAGTTTAGTCTTGGTCTTGGATTTTTGTTTTTGGAATTGTATATATTTATAGTTATTTTGCTCTCCGTGTTTATTTTTTTATAACAGACTTTACGGCTCTGGGTTCTAGCCCTTGTGTTCCAGTATATACAAAGTACTCTGTGCCCTTGTGAGCCTATAGTTACAATGTATAATTATCATTATTGTACACTGCTTCACAATATGTTGATGCGTCACATTGTGCAGTCCTTGGGAGATTTTGACGGCAACTTGAGCCAGCAGACAATTGGCAATGGTATCTCAAGGCGCCTAAGCAGACAACCTTATCTTGAGAATCACATCACCATTAGAGCACTTGTTTCACCGTTTCTACTAATAGTTCACATGCGTAGACACTTAATACACAAAATCGCACCACTTTTATATATCAAAGTCCACTTCAAACCATTATTTAAACAATAATACAGGAGCAGCAAACCGCCGTCGGTCAAGTTCCCGCCAAAACTCCATGAAGTTACTTATGTAGGTAGTTATTTTTGAATCAATTAACATATAATTAGTCCAGTCAAATAAGGTCAGAAATCAAAATTTTGACACTCAACTTTGCATTTTTGATATAATGTAGTATTAATGATACAAAACCAATGTGTAAAAGTTTTCGTGTCCGGAACCCCCGGCAAGGTTTAAAAAAAATTGTCAAAAGTGCTTTTTCGTAATTACTCGAAAACGGTAAAAATTAGACAAAAAAGTATTTGTAACAATGTATAGAGCTTAAAATTTTACATAAAAAAGGTTAAATAAATTTTTTTCTCCGGTCAAATTTAACCGAGTAAGGGAGTTTTTAAGTTTAGGGAATGAACGTAAATTTTAAAAAATCGTCGGGAGCTCTACTCCCTGCACTTTATTATTTTTTTTAAATCGTAGGGAGTAGAAAAATAAGTGACTTTTTAAAATTGTTTAAAAAATCTAACTTAAAGGTTAGATTTCTAATTTAAAAATGAAATTTTTATATATATATGACGGCACCTGCACCGTTGTAGGTGCGGTGGCGTCGGTCTGGCTAGACAGAATTCTTGTAAACGACACGTGTACCGCACACCTGCGGCATTGCACCTGCGTTGCCACCCGTCCTGCTTGTATAAAACGGACGGAGCGGCCGTCGTTAGGACAGTCTTGGCTCTGACGTGGAACGGTGCACTTGTCGTATTCCGTTACTAGTTTATCCTCGACTCGTTGGATAATTAATTCGTGTAAACGAATTAATTATTATTCCTTACTACAAAATTAGTCTCTGTACTATACTCAATTATCCTTCCTACATCAGAAGTGGGATAAAGTCCCCATTTTTGCCCACATACAATCTTTGAATAGTATGAGAATTATTACATTTGTAAAGGCTATAATGCATTTCGCATTGATGGATCTCTTTTTATGTTAAATACCGTAATAAAATTTGCTGTCCTACTTACGATATTGTCGTATCATTAAAGTGTAGAGAAAAGATAAAGTGAAATTATTTGAGGCAAAAGATAAATCCTTTTGTTCGATTTGTATTAAAAGTACCCTCAAGTATTTTCATTATTTCTGACGTACCTAAATATGTTAACAAATGAACGAAATGTTGGAGATATTCTGAATGAGTTATAGTTTGCATTCAGTGGAAGTTTAACTTGCTCAAGTAATGTTATAATTTGATACACGAGTTGTGATTTACATGGCCTAGTTTTAAAGTTCAAAATGTTTAAACGATGTACCGAAAAAAAGAACATGATTACTTTAACGTGCTATGACTTAAAAACACTAAGTAGTATTTTTGTGATCTAATAAGTGTTACAGTTTACTCCGAGCATTACGTAGTCGACAAACTTGGAATGGTTTAGTGGAAAGCGTGGAGCTGTAGCGCTCGCTTTTGAGTATGCTGTCGGCTTATGACGCCGCGGACTTATTATTTGTCGCTGCTACTGATCACCATTAGATACATGAGGAAAGTAAATTTATCCTAAACATTGGCTCAGAAACTATTTTGTAAGAATGAGTGTTTACATTTTTAATTGGTTGCGAAAAATGCCAGAAAACCGAAGTATAACTGATGAAAGTGAAGTAGAGCCAATTAGTTCTGACATTGAAGAGAGTATTTAAGTTTACATGAGGATCGGACCATACCAGAGGTTGTCGTGTAGCCGCAGCTCAGTATTTGGTGCCCTAGAAAGGCGAATGGTGTACCAAGAGTAGTGCTGCATTTCTTGAAATCAAGTTCCGACTGAGTATTTTTAATGTTTTCTTTTATGTGTTACAGTAGCACGTGTGATGTGATTACAAGTGCGTGAGTGTGTGCCTTGCTGGTCGTAACGGACTGCCAGGTCCAGCTGTAACATGGCCTGGTTTTGGCAGATGCGTATACGCAGGCTCCATCCCGGAGCGCGCGTATGCTGTACATGGCGATGCCTCGGAAGTCGTGTACTCTGTATGCGTGGGAGTCACACTGTGTGCGCGGAAGTCGTATGCTGTGTGCACGGTAATGTTTTCTGAACATGTATTAGGCTCTGTCCTGGCAGGCGCTGTCCTGGTTCACGTTTTTAATGTGGTTCACGTAGTTAACGTGGGATCTCGCAAGTTCAAGTAAGAGTATGTGTCAGATACTTCGTATGAAGACCTATGTTTACTTGTGAAAGCGAAGTGCTTTATTATAGTCCAAGGTATGAGAACGTATTTCTGTTTTAGGGCCTCGTATGTGTGATAGATGAGAGAACAGGCAACTGTGTATGTTGTCCTTATAGTTAACAATTTGTTTTTCACGCAGATCATGATGACTACAACCCCGACGATGCTTGTAAACCCTCAGGTGCTCCTGCTGCTCTCGTTTTGTTGTAATTTGATAGTTCACGCGAAACATGATTATCATTTGCTATATTTTGAAGTTCAAAACTTTTAAGGGTTGTACTAAAATAAAGGATTAACTTTAACACGCTATGAATTAAAAATAATAAGTGACATTTTTGTGTTCTAATGTGTTGATCAGTGTTGCAGTTTGCTCCAAATACTATGTGGTCGACAAGATTGGGGTTTGATGTCGAGAGATTCGTAGAAGTCTCTACAACAATGATCAATGAGGAAGATGTTGTGACGGCTAATCGAACATGGTCAGGTACGGCCGAGCGCTAGTAAGATTGAGCCTACACCGCTACAGTCTGTAACTTATCGGCAGATCTTACGGCAAGGCAATTCAAGCGGCCGCCGAACACATGGTCCTTTGGTGCTGTAAATGAACGTCTGAGTCTTGGTCGGCTTTCGTAGATTATGCGCAGTTGCCTCCTTCCCTTTGAAATATGTGATGGTATCTGTCTCTACACATAGTTTCCGTTTTTTTGCAATGTTTTCAAATGTCGTACAGTTGCTGTTTCTTAAGAGAATATGTGATGAATTTTGGAAGCTCGGAATTCCATGGTTCGCAATACATTTATCTCGATTTCTTTTAATTTTGCAAAGCAGTGCGACGATTCGCTGGCGCTAGTACGGCGCGACGGCTTGTTGGCGCGAATGTGGCACGAACGCAGCAGAACGAAAAGCTGTAGTGCGTTTGCCTGGAGGTAGCCATATCGGCGCGTTCCAGACTTAAATGAAGTCTGGGATGGTCGAGCGTTGTAATATTTAACAAGAGTTAATATCTGTTAGCAGGTGGTGATAACTGATAGACCGTATGCTGTTCACTGTCAACCGCACGAGGACGTGCGACAGTCAGAGGTAGCCGTGTCTGTGCATCTAGAAAATACTAGAGACGTTGCAACACTCTAACGAAGTAATTATTCTAGAGCAGGAAAGGAACATGAAGTTGCAGGGAGGCTGGTCTGTGCTGCACTGGGATATGTGTAGAGTTGCTGTTTGTTTACATACTTAGGTGTTATCGTGTCACTACGTCCCTCACGATACACTTTTGTGTGATTGTGACGGGGACATGTTTGCGGTATGGTTGGTCTGTAACTGTTCTATACTGAATTGAAAAAAAAAGAGAGTAAGAAAAAAATGTGGTTCTTACTATCATTGCAGGGCGTTTGCCGGTCCAATGATATAGCTACAGGGAATAGTGATTCCGGACTAGCATAAATAGTACTGAAAAAAAAAGAGATTAAGAAAAAAGAACAGTTCTTACAATCATTGCAGGGCTTTGTGCCGGTCCAGTGATATAGCTATAGGTAATAGTGATTCCGGACTAGCGAAAACAGTACTTGAAAAAAAAGAAGAGAAAATAGAAAAAGCTACAGACTAATCATTCCAATCAAACATAAAGATGATTAAAGTTTTGTAGGGCTTACTGCCGGAACAAAACAGACTGTCACCCAAGTCTGAAGGGTCAGTATAGACCGGACCAGACGCTGTTATGTCAGGATAGTCGAACGATGTTTTTTGTCTACAGATAACTAAAATTGTGATGGAGCGCGTGCGAGGACGCACGCATGTCAGTATGGCCGTGACGGCACCTGCACCGTTGTAGGTGCGGTGGCGTCGGTCTGGCTAGACAGAATTCTTGTAAACGACACGTGTACCGCACACCTGCGGCATTGCACCTGCGTTGCCACCCGTCCTGCTTGTATAAAACGGACGGAGCGGCCGTCGTTAGGACAGTCTTGGCTCTGACGTGGAACGGTGCACTTGTCGTATTCCGTTACTAGTTTATCCTCGACTCGTTGGATAATTAATTCGTGTAAACGAATTAATTATTATTCCTTACTACAAAATTAGTCTCTGTACTATACTCAATTATCCTTCCTACATCAGAAGTGGGATAAAGTCCCCATTTTTGCCCACATACAATCTTTGAATAGTATGAGAATTATTACATTTGTAAAGGCTATAATGCATTTCGCATTGATGGATCTCTTTTTATGTTAAATACCGTAATAAAATTTGCTGTCCTACTTACGATATTGTCGTATCATTAAAGTGTAGAGAAAAGATAAAGTGAAATTATTTGAGGCAAAAGATAAATCCTTTTGTTCGATTTGTATTAAAAGTACCCTCAAGTATTTTCATTATTTCTGACGTACCTAAATATGTTAACAAATGAACGAAATGTTGGAGATATTCTGAATGAGTTATAGTTTGCATTCAGTGGAAGTTTAACTTGCTCAAGTAATGTTATAATTTGATACACGAGTTGTGATTTACATGGCCTAGTTTTAAAGTTCAAAATGTTTAAACGATGTACCGAAAAAAAGAACATGATTACTTTAACGTGCTATGACTTAAAAACACTAAGTAGTATTTTTGTGATCTAATAAGTGTTACAGTTTACTCCGAGCATTACGTAGTCGACAAACTTGGAATGGTTTAGTGGAAAGCGTGGAGCTGTAGCGCTCGCTTTTGAGTATGCTGTCGGCTTATGACGCCGCGGACTTATTATTTGTCGCTGCTACTGATCACCATTAGATACATGAGGAAAGTAAATTTATCCTAAACATTGGCTCAGAAACTATTTTGTAAGAATGAGTGTTTACATTTTTAATTGGTTGCGAAAAATGCCAGAAAACCGAAGTATAACTGATGAAAGTGAAGTAGAGCCAATTAGTTCTGACATTGAAGAGAGTATTTAAGTTTACATGAGGATCGGACCATACCAGAGGTTGTCGTGTAGCCGCAGCTCAGTATTTGGTGCCCTAGAAAGGCGAATGGTGTACCAAGAGTAGTGCTGCATTTCTTGAAATCAAGTTCCGACTGAGTATTTTTAATGTTTTCTTTTATGTGTTACAGTAGCACGTGTGATGTGATTACAAGTGCGTGAGTGTGTGCCTTGCTGGTCGTAACGGACTGCCAGGTCCAGCTGTAACATGGCCTGGTTTTGGCAGATGCGTATACGCAGGCTCCATCCCGGAGCGCGCGTATGCTGTACATGGCGATGCCTCGGAAGTCGTGTACTCTGTATGCGTGGGAGTCACACTGTGTGCGCGGAAGTCGTATGCTGTGTGCACGGTAGTATTCATCAGAATAGTAAGTAAATAAATTTATATTAATTTGAAAGTTTACAAATTATGGGAACTTCAAAAGTAGACTAGCAGAATTTGCCGCTTTTAGAATGTGCTTGCTAAAAATATAATTGGCATAAAAGAAATGGTAAAAAGTTTATTCATTAATAACCAAAAGTAAAATATATGTAAAAATATATTTTCGACATTTACATGTTAAACATGAGCATGTTAATTTTTTTTTTAATACTGATCAAATTCCATTTCTGTTTCATTAGATGGATTCAATGGATCCCTCGGTTGATTGTCATCATCATTATCATTCAATGAATTATCATTTTCTAAAAATATTTACGTTGTTGATGCGTTTTCGCAACTTTGGCCATGGCAACTTTTGCAGAATTGGTTTAATTTCTAACTGCTTTTCTTACAGCTACGTATAGCCGATGTGCAGTTAGTTTTGCAACCACAAAACCTAAAAATTAATTCATATTAGAACATGTAAGATGAGTGTCAAAATTTTGATTTCATACCTTATTTGATTGGACTAAATACTGTTACAAAATTGTTGCTAATATAATAAAATGGATATACATAGGTAACTGGCAAAAGTACTATAGTTTAATGTTATTAATGGATATGAAGTCTAATAAAATTTGTACAAAATGAGTGTAAACTAAATTTAATAAAGATTTAAAGATTTATAGGACGAGGGATATTATTAGGAACAAAATTGTATAATGAAACGGAGAGGTTAGGGCAGTTAAAAAATTATGATCGATCGTACCTTCGTTCTTTTATTTTAAAAAGAATTGGGAATTTCAATTTACTTCGAAACGGGTTAGATGAAATGCTTTGTAATGAACTATATCTAAGTGAACTATGAGTCAGTAAAATAATACAATACAAATACAAATGTCTGTTAATTCTGTGCGCTTCTATAAATAAAATTGAAAATGATTTGCCGACGATATATTCCTTATGGCAGAATCGCTGGAGGACCTAAGCACTATTCTCAGTGACCTCAATAGTGTCTCTCAACGGATAGGTCTTAAGATGAACATGGACAAAACAAAAACATGTTTAACGTCCATGTCACACCTATGTCGGTAGTTGTTGGGAGCACTAAGCTCGAAGTTGTTGACGAGTATGTTTACCTGGGACAAATAGTCCGACTAGGTAAGTCCAATTTCGACCGAGAGGTCAATCGACGGATTCAACTCGGCTGGGCAGCGTTCGGGACACTACGGCACATCTTCTCGTTAGACATACCTCAAAACCTGAAAACGAAATTGTACAACCAGTGTGTGTTGCCAGTGATGACTTACGGATCTGACACGTGGTCCTTCACTGCTGACCATATGAGGAAGCTCAAGGTCGCTCAGCGAGCTATAGAGAGGGCTATACTCGGGGTTTCTCTGCGTGATAAACTTAGAAATGAGGATATCCGCAGTAGAACCAGAGTAACCGACATAGCCCAACGAATTAGTAAGCTGAAGTGGCAGTGGGCCAGACATATAGCTCGAAGAACCGACAACCGATGGGGAAGAAAGGTTCTCGAGTGGCAGCCTCGTACCGGTAGGCGAAGTGTAGGGCAACCCCCCACTAGATGGAGTGACGACCTGGTAAGACATGCAGGAAGTCGATGGATGCAGGTGGCTCAGGACCGTGCTTTGTGGCATTCCTTGGGGGAGGCCTATGTTCAGCAGTGGACATATGAAGGGCTGTAATGATGATGAATCATTAGGGACTATTTCTTTAGTAAATATGTCATCTAAAAGCTTTTAGAAAAATTTACTTCGCAAATATCCGCGTTATAAAATAAAATGATGTGTCTTACCTAGTATGAAGAGCACCTCCCGCCCTCCCTCAATTGCGTGCACTATCCCCGTCACCACTAATCCCAGCAACGCTACTCCCAACACCACTACGCTAGGCAAGACAAACCACTGACGATAATACGACACGTGTGTCGCCTCTACACGAGGCATCCTCAGGTGATATAGACTCTACGGTGGCTAACCGCTAAGTGAGCGGCGAGCCAAAACAAGTGCCCTTTATACAGACCGATGATGCAACCGCTCTCTACCTAAGGAGCGAGCGACTGCGTAATGCGATAAAACATGCGACCAATCACCGCTGGGCTTACGCAGCCGTTTGTAAAATTAAAAACAAACCGCCGCGCAACGCCCACCCTCCAACCACGCAACCAATCGCTGATCACCGTGAGGGTGACAAACGACCATATTGCGAGGCTATCTATTATTAGAGAGCAGGCTTGAAGATATTTAAGAGAGGTGAGTTAGTAACATTTGTTTGTTCATTCAGCAATGCAACGGTATTATTATTACTTTTTTTGTAACACCTGACTCTCTGTACGCAGTTCAACCTCAAAGTGTTCATCAATATGTGAGCAGTTTGACCTACTTAGGCCCCATATCTGAAAAAGTAGCTAATACTCTTCGACAAAACGGCGTTCATGTGGCGTTCAAAACAAACAATTCTCTTAGAAACATCTGTAATAATAAAGATAAGTTGGATATTAGTCAAAAGTCAGGTGTTTACAAACTTGTTTGTGACGAATGCCACGCCGTTTACGTGGGTCAGACTGGTCGCAATTTCGAGACACGTTATAAAGAGCATTTAGCCGCGTACAGGAATTGCAATCCCGATAAATCCCATTTTGCCAAACATCTTTTGGACACTGGACCCAACCTAGCCAACGACCACT
This sequence comes from Parnassius mnemosyne, assembly GCA_963668995.1. Taxonomy (NCBI): domain Eukaryota; kingdom Metazoa; phylum Arthropoda; class Insecta; order Lepidoptera; family Papilionidae; genus Parnassius; species Parnassius mnemosyne. Next base: position 33,415,441 of record CAVLGL010000137.1, on the reverse strand, counting down.
CCTTTAAAGTCTTACATACGTGTAATAAAGGGCTACGGCTGTGTGTGCTGGAACAGTTAGAGATATTAAAAAGTAATAATAATACCGTTGCATTGATGAATGAACAAACAAATGTTACTAACTCACCTCTCTTAAATATCTTCAAGCCTGCTCTCTAATAATAGATAGCCTCGCAATATGGTCGTTTGTCACCCTCACGGTGATCAGCGATTGGTTGCGTGGTTGGAGGGTGGGCGTTGCGCGGCGGTTTGTTTTTAATTTTACAAACGGCTGCGTAAGCCCAGCGGTGATTGGTCGTATGTTTTATCGCATTACGCAGTCGCTCGCTCCTTAGGTAGAGAGCGGTTGCATCATCGGTCTGTATAAAAGGCACTTGTTTTGGCTCGCCGCTCACTTAGCGGTTAGCCACCGTAGAGTCTATATCACCTGAGGATGCCTCGTGTAGAGGCGACACACGTGTCGTATTATCGTCAGTGGTGCGTCTTGCCTAGTGTAGTGGTGTTGGGAGTAGCGGTGCTGGGATTAGTGGTGACGGGGATAGTGCACGCAATTGAGGGAGGGAGGGCGGGAGGTGCTCTTCATACTAGGTAAGACACCTCATTTTATTTTATAACGCGGATATTTGCGAAGTAAATTTTTCTAAAAGCTTTTATATAATGGATTTCCGCAAAGTAACGCCTGATTCTATTAATTAAATATGTCATCAATAAAGTCCAGAAAAATTTGCTTAGATTTTGATCCTGCGTTAGAAATAAATGAGTATGGGATTCCATCTATTCCTGGTGATGAATCTTTAAGGTGTTGAACAACTAATTCAAATTCTTCATTGGATAAAAGTTCATTAAAAGGTCAATTATTGTTTTTTCCTGGTCGGGTTATCAATGGTTCACAAAAAAGGATCACATTGCGATGGATAATTATCATTGTTATATGACCCCATCGGAATTTCTTTATATTCTTCCATAATATAGAAGCAGGAGAGCGGGGTGAAAGATTTTCACAAAACCTAAGCCAACCTATTTCTTTTTATCTGCTAACAGTTTTAATGTTTGAGCTGCTTTTTTTTTTATAATTTAAAAAGTTTTCAGTAGACATATTGGAAGAGTATATACGTTCAGCTTGTTTTCATTTTTTAATACTGAGTGTGCATTCCTTATCCCAGCATGGGAGAGAAATTATTTTGGTAGAATGCGAAATTTTTCGTGTGAAACATGAGTCTGCGGTTAGTAAAAGGTAATTAACAAAGTTTTTGTAGTTTGTCTCTATATCATTAGAGTCACTATTATAAAATTTAGAGAGTACCGAATCTGACAACGATGAGAATTTAGCCCAGTCCCCTCGTTTTATATTATATTTTTACAACGGAGAAAAAACTAATTGGTATTGAGCAGTTGGCTAATGAAAATAATATTGGGTAATGGTCACTACCATATGAGTGAGATAAAATTTTCCAATTAATACGGGCTGTAAGCCTGTAAGATTTGGAGTATAAAAGTTAGGTCAACAACACTTTTTGGATATTGGGATGGATATATACTCTGCTTGTTGGTGTGGATGATGGATCATTTAAAATGCAAATATTAAATTAATCAAACAACTCCATTAAGAGATAAATAAAAGTATCATTTCTGCATGAACCCCATGAGACATGGTGGGCATTAAAATCATCTATAAAAAATAACAAATTTCTCTTCGATATATGTACTAAATTATTATTGCACTAATTTGCAGGTATCAGGTGGGGGTAATAATGGAAAACTAATGACTCATAACATATCAATGTCGCACCATCCTGTGTATACCGCACCGCCGCCTTTGATAATTCATTTGTTGTTATAGATATCGCGCAACTTGCTCCCCGCCCTAGCCGGGCTGAGGCCGAGCTATGATTTATGACCCCAACTGCATGGACAAAATAATTTTACTATCTTTATATATAAAAATGAGGTGTCACGATGTTTGCCCGCGATGAACTCCTAAACTACTGATCTGATTTCAATGAAATTTGCACAACTTGAGAGATAGGATATATATCTAACATATAAGGTTGGAATAATGTTCTTCATTTGAAAATACAAATATCTTAACTAATACAATAGTTTAATTTATATTTTTTCACACATTTTACTATTTAAAACACTTTTAAATTTCTTATACAATACTATCAATATTTCACTATTATAAGAGAATTTACACGTAAGAACAACACAGAATTCACCTATTTTGCTCATACAGTCAACCTGAAACATTTCACAAGTCAATTTTACATAAATTGCTGAAATTTACAAACATTTAAATTTCCGCTTATTTACACTTTTACAAATTAGCGCGCTGCTTTTATCTGGAACTAAGTGAACAACTACTCCCTACACGAGTCTCACCGTCAGTAAAGTAGGTTGCAAATTTAGTATGCGCTGCTATCAACAAAGACTAGGTGAACAACTGATTTTTAGACGACAATTAATTGTCGGTAAAGTAGCATCCAACAAGACTCTTATCAGTTATCAAGGTTCTTATCAGTTATCGTGTTCTTATCAGATAACACAAAGAAAATATTTTATGAATCAAACATTGAAAATAGACATTTTATTTTTCATACAAAATGTACTCAACTTACATAAGATAATATTATGCAATGCTATTTTACATTAATTCCACTTATATACAAAGTGATCATTTCGACCGGGGAACAAATCTTGGTCATTTTATTTTAATATTTCTTTAAATTGAAAATAACTTTGGAAAGGTAAATCAACCGGGGAACTGAACCCGGAATCATGAATTATATCTTAAAATTCCCTTTATGAATTTATTAAGAAAATATTGCTAAGAAAACGACAAACTCGAATCGAACCCAAGACCTTCAAATTATTAATTCGATTTTGAAGCGTCAGTAGCCTAATGGCAGGGCGTCGACCGCGAACTCGAAACTACTATTATCTTTGAAAATTCGTTCAAACTGAGGCGAATCCCGCAAAGGACGCGGGACACGATTCGCTCGCGTCGATTGCGTCAGCTAACATCTACCTTGTATGGAGGTGTTCACATTGGCGCACGTGCTGCTCGAAATATATGCGGGATGGTGCCTGAAAATGTACAAGAAAACAAGACTAAGACTTCTATATGACATCGGCCACGAAGAATATAAAAATAATAAGAAAACAAAATATTTTGTTCGATTCTTGATAAAACTTCGTTATAATATTGTTCTGGCATACGAAAATATATATAAAATCTTTTTTTATCTATTCGTAATGTGGGTATCAAAGTGTGGAACTCTCCAAATTCTATGCTTTGAGTACTCAGCTAATGAACCATTATCTTATTTTCTTCCTCACATCTCGTATCTATCTATCACATCGCTGTACGTGGTAGAGTCACGCTGCAGCAATATTAGTGGTATAGTTGTATCACGAATGGGACGGCTCGACCGGGGAAGGACCACGCTCTCACAGAATAGCAATGTAAAATAGCAGCTTAACGCTGCTGTGTTTCGTATGGTGAGTAGTGAACCGGATACACTTTTTACTGGAAAAGAGGCATTCCATCTTAGTTCTCAAGGTTAACAACGCATCTGCATTTTGATTCTTAATTTAGGATAGATGTAGATGACTGAGGGCCACAGCAACTACTTACCATCAGGTGAATTGTGTGCTCGTTTATCACCCTTGAAAAAAATCTTGAGATTCTTCTTCAGTTAATACTAATAACAACAAAACCTCTGCTTTAATATCAAAAGACATGTTTTCCTATTGAGAAACCAAAAATAATGACATGCGGGATTCAGCTCAGTTTGGGAGGTTAAGCGAGCGAGTGAATCGCGAAGATTCGCGTCCCGCGTCCCGCGCGGGATATGCCTCAGTTTGAACGAAGTTTGAATATACTAACTGAAAGGAAGTTAGAGGTGTGACTAATATATTCATATTAGGTATATATAATAGGTACACGGCAAAAGTTTCATATTAGGTAATACGAATGTTCTCATACTAGGTCATTCAATAATACCCAGTCAAATACGAGTAATAGTTAATAGTTAAAATCAGTATCCTGCGATTCCAAGTCTGGGTACTTAATATTAGATCGTCGGCCAAGACTTAAAACTGAGAAAGTGAAGCAGTTGATGTTTTTGAATGTAAATATGTAAGTAAGAAAAGAACTGAAGTCCTAAGTCTTGTACATAAAATAAGAATAAGATTATATAAACAAAAAACATATTTAAAAGTTAATAAAACTTAAAAAATTGAAAAATAAACAAAAAAACTTTAAAGAAATTGTATTTTTTTATCATGTAAATATAAATTAGGAATTATTGTGAATATAATAATTATGTCTTATTATGATTATAATTATATCAATAATATGTGCGATCATTCAGCTAAATGAGCTAAATATATATTCCAATAACGGTTGAATATTGCGTATTTTATGAACAGAAACTCTTACTAATGAACTATTATTTGACTATTTTTTTTTGAAAAACCTTACCCCCACACTAGGATTTTCTCCTGTGTCGTGGAGGCAGTTTACAAACATAAATTGCACAAGGACAAACATCCAGACCCGGAACAATTATTTGTAGGCCATATAAATACTTGTTCCGTGCGGGATTCGAACCCGCGGCCCCCAGCGCAACAACTGATTGCTAAGTCACTGCGCCACGGAGCCGTCAAAAATTCCCTTTCAGTTCCAACAGCATTGAGAACCAACTGAAAGGGTCACAGCGGTCATTCGTCGTCAGTCCTTCAGCTAGCTGCTAAATCCGGCTGCGAAGGTCCAGCTGAAAGCGTCAACAGACGGCGGTCAACTGGTGAGTGACCTTCTACCCCAAGAAACTGATATCACACCCCGTTGGGTTCGGGTACAACGAGATAGGCGTGACCTCTGAGAAGTTAATATATATATTGTAATATATATAATATATAGTAATCTATGGGGGCTAGATTTAGGTACTCAGTTACCTCTAATCTTGTTACGATTCTCCAATTAAGGCAGACAAAGGTATTACACCATACAACCTTATTTGATATGTATTTTGTTAACAAAACTCTTTAAAATGTGCCAATGTGTTACAATGCGAAGTTCTTGGGAGATTTTGACGACTGTATAATCCGGCGGATAGTTGCTGACGATAATATCTTAAGGCCCTTAACCGGATAAAAACTCTGAGATTTATATCACTATCGAAGCACTTGTTACATCGTTTTTACTAATACTTTATATGCGTCAACTTTTAACACAAAATCGCACTACTTTAACTTATTTAAATTCACTTCAAACTATTATATATATTTAAGCGATAAAATAGGAGCATCAATCCACCTTTGGTCAAGTTCCCGACAAAAAAACAGCATACACTTAGTTATACACAAAGTTTAATTTTTCCCCTAATCGACTATGGCGCTGTGTGTTATTTCGACCTGAATGCAGATCTTCTCAACAAATATGACCGTCTTCTGAATAACTGCATAAAATTCATTTTCAATCTTCGAAAGTATGATCATGTATCCACGTACCGTTCTTAATTAAAATGGTTACCTATTCGTCAACGCCGTAGTTTGCGTGCACTCACCACCCTTTATTCTATCCTGGTGTCTCCAACTTCCCCTTCCTACTTATTTCCTTACTTTCCGTTGCTTAGTACTAGTCATGAGAGAAACCTCCGCTCTACGAACAATCTGCTTGTCCTATATACCTCCCATTCCCTCCCATAGCTCTGGACTTGTTCATTCTTCTTTCCATATTCAATCTATTCTCCTTTGGAACGCACTCCCTCTGGCCATCAGGATGGCTAGAAATCGTTATGCATTCAAGATTCAAGTTCAAGATGTAATTTATTTCCATGTATTCCAATTTTTTTTCGTTATTTTAGTTTAGTATTCGCATATTAACTTTTATTATACCTACTTCATTCTATCTCTGCATCATCCCAAGGTAACTAGACTGGTAGAGAATGCCTTAGGCATTAAGTCAGCCTATATACCACATGTGTATATGAAGTTTAAATAATAATAATAATAATTAATCACTATGCTAGATATTTGTGTTCGACGCCTAGGTTGTTCTTTATAAAACGTAGTGATTATAGATAATACACATAACATTTACGACGAGAGTAGGTATGCATTGAATTAAAGATGTCAGTAATATATTCGTAATAGGTTTATAGAACCAATCTGTAGTATTTTTAATTAAGGGTAGATTCGACGAAACGGGAATAAATCTTATTCTTATTGGAGAATAAATCAATTTTAAGTTTTACCATTTACTATTCTAAGAATAGTGAGTCTGTTCTGGCCTAATTACTAAACGCGCGGAAAAGAAAGCGTTATTCCAAAAATATTTTAGTGGCGTTAGATGTTTCTTGCTGGTAATACCTTGTAGTAGTAGTAGTATTTTTTTAATAGAATATGAGTGACAAACGAGCGCATAGTCCACCTGATTGTAAGTGGATGCTGTGGCTCATAGACATTTACATTTATCCTCGATTGACCTTTGAGGACTACGATGGAATGTCTCGTTTTCAGTAAAAAGGCGAGACCATTTCCTCTACACTCACCATAAGATAACATTATAGAGTTTCATCATTACAGCCCATCACAAGTCCACTGTTGAACATCGGCCTCCCCCAGGGAATCCCACAAAGCAAAGTCCTGAGCTACCTGCATCCATCGAATTCCTGCATGTTTCAACAGGTCGTCACTCCATCTAGTGGGGGGACTTCCTACACTTCGTCCGCCGGTACGAGGCCGCCACTAGAGAATATGTGGGAGCTATTTGACCGGCCGACTGCCACTTCAGCTTATTAATTCGTTGGGTTATGTCCAGTGGCGTAGCGACCCAGGGGCTAGGCGGCGCAGTGCTCCTGGGACTCCCAGTTAAAAATAATATATATATATATTACAGTTGGCGATGACATCTCAAGTTGCCTAAGCAGACAAACATCTTATCTTGAGAATCACATCACCATCAGAGCACTTGTTTCACCGTTTCCACTAATAGTTTACATGTGCAGACACTTAATACACAAAAACCACTTTTACATATCAAAATCCACTTCAAACCATTATTTAAACAATAATACAGGAGCAGCAAACCGCTGCCGATCAAGTTCCCGCCAAAAACCCCCTTCAGCACTTCGATATACCGACAGTCAACTTGGCACCGCTGAAGGGACTGCAGCACCGCCAAAATTTCGACGGAATCAAAGGCTTTTTCATAATCCACATACGCCAGACATAGTGGCAAATTGTACTCCTCGGATTTCTGTACAATTTGCTAAAGGCTATGTATGTGGTCTATGGTGCTAAAGCCTTTTCGGAAACCGGCTTGTTCGGGATGCTTGAAGTAGTCGAGTCTGCGTGTATTATTAGTTCAAATCGCCTCATTCATTATGTCACGGTGTATACCTAGCCAGTCCATATATAGAAGTCAAAGATGTGCCCGCATTAGTACTTAGTAGCTTTCGTCAAAATCTAATAAATACTTCGCAATGTGTTGTAATTTTGAAAGAATAATACGTCATACTAGGCTGTATGGGCATATATTGTTTTCCTTTAAAGGATTCGTTGATTGATCTGACATTGACATTTACAATTGACATGTTGTTGTTGATAAAAAATGTTGCCGTTGCCGGTTTTTATTTTGGTTACAGAACATAACATTATTTACTAATATCACACCTGGCGATATACTGTAAAAAACTAGAAAAGCTGATTTCCCCAGCTTCCGTTTGTGAACTTTGATTAGAAAAAGAAATAATGGTATATATCTTAGGTATTACATGAGAGTTAAAACTACTCGTTAATAAAATTAATATGTCTGTAATTTACTTGTAGGAAGGGACATATCAAGACAAATATTCTTTTATTGGAGAATGGTATGATAATCAGGCTAGCCTAATTCGCCGGTTCAATGTTTTTTACTATCCAGTTGATGATACTATTGAAATGTATGATTTGAAAAATCGAAAAACTTTTGTTAGGCGAGTAAAAGTTAATGGGATTACCTTAGATAATTTTTATATTGGTTGTACACTGTATATATTAGGACGATTGATTAAAATAGTTGATTTTGCTTGTGAGAATACTAGAAAATTATTACATAAAGATGTGCAAGTGTAAGTGTACCTAACATTAATAAGAAATATTAATATTATTAATATGCTAGTTGTTATGGGTATTTTTCAATATTCTGAAACCATATTTTATTGATAATATTTTATTTGCAGTACATTTGTGATGATTAAGCCTTTACCCACAAGCATTGTGGGCAAGATTGTAAATCACTTCTTTGAAAATGGTTTACGTGTAACAAAGATGAAAAAGTCTCGATTAACTGCAGAAGATATTAATATGCTATACAGATCCTCTATAGCAGATCCTGAATTTCCGTGAGTTTAAAAAACAATTATTGTAGTTTTCAAAGGGTTGAAAAGAATACCAATTACTTGTTTTTTTAATTTTGTATAATTTGTTTTTGTCATCATTTTAAAAAAATTAAGAAAATTAATTTTAGTTTCTTATTAGAACACCTTAATGGTCAGCTTGTGTTTGGTATGGAGTTGGTTGGAAAAGATGCTGTGTCACACTGTCTTAAAATTATTGGAGATCCAGACCCAGTGAAAGCTGAATCAGGTACAATAAGAGCTTTATATGGAACTGACTCAGTCAGAAATTGTGTTCATACATCCTCCAATCCTGAAGCTGCATTGCAGGTAACCTTATATATTGTTTATGTCTACATATATTTAACATTAATGTTTTTGTGTATGTAACAAATGCTATACCATTAGAGCCTATTGAAAGTCTACTGCTTAACATAGCCTTCTGCATAGATTGCCTTATATGGGGGATTTTTGCTATAGTTGCCAGGCTACGCAAGCAGGTTTTATTTTTATTTAGCGTTATCAGGAAGATGCTGGTTTATTTCCATTTTGGTTCATATCCCATTGTCAAGTTCCTGGTTCAGTTTCCCTTTGTCACCTTTTACAACACTCATGAGATGATTATAGAGTAGTGGATATTCTTACACTACCACTATACAGTTAATATTTTAAAGGGGAATCATCACTTTCATCATCATTACAGCCCTTCACAAGTCCACTACTGAACATAGGCCTCCCCCAAAGAAGGCCACAAAACATGGTCCCAGGCCAACTGAATCCATCAACTTCGTGCTTGTCTTACTATGTTGTCATTTCATCTAGTGGAGGGCTGTCCCACACTTGCCTACCGGTACGAGGCTGCCACTCGAGAACCTTGCTTCCCCATCAGTTGTCGATTCTTCGAGCTATATGGCTGACCCTTTGCCACGGTAGCTTACACAAGACAAAGTGGCAGATTCTACTCTTCAGTCTTCTGTACAATTTGCCGAAGGGTATGTATGTGGCAATTGGTGCTAAAGCCTTTTTGGAAACCAGCTTGTTTGGGAGGCTGGAAGTCGTCAAGTCAGCATGTGAGACAATTTGTAATGACTCAAACACAGCACATAGATGTGGCTTAGAAGGAAAATCAGTCTGTAGTTCTTCAAGAGAGCATTGTCGCCTGTCTTGGAGAACAAGACCACTGCACTTCTGCTCCACACCTCCAGAGTAGTGCCATCATGGAGGACGAATTAAAAAGCTTCTGAAGGATTTTAAGTACTGGTTTTTCACCCGCTTTTAAAAGCTCCCCTGTAATTCCATCCTCACTCGGCGACTTGCCGTTTTTAAGGTGCTGGAGAACCATTCTAATCTCGCTCAGACTGACGTCCGGTATAGCATCAGAATAGTGTCGGATAAGACTTGCTCTTGGATCGTTACTCACACGTGTAGCTCCAACGATGACATGTACATCTGCTCATAGAACCTCTTAATCTCACTCGAAAGCTCAGGTGTCCTGGAAACGATGCTGCTACATTCAGCTTTCTGGCAGACAGATCTCTGGCAAAGACTTTGGAGCCTTGGTCCACTACTACTAAAAGAAACTAACCTAGCAACCTATTTGTTTTGCTTGTTTTGACTGCGATTAACAGCATGTTTATTTAAGAGCACATTAGTAAAAAAATCACAAAAAAATGGTATTGAATTGTGGTGATTTGTGTAATTGTGGTAAAATTGAGAAATTTGTGGTCACAACTCACAATACCTAATGATTAGATCTAAGTTGTCGATTTTCCTCATCTGAATAAATTTGTCAGTTAGAACTGAACTAACTGATATGTATTTTTTATTTTTCCTGTGGCTGGTATTAGTGACGAGAGGGGGGAGGTTCCCACCGTGCCTTGAGTGTGCTTTGCGTTGAGTTTTGGGAAACATACTTATACAAAAGTTGAATTGTATGGCTTACAAATAATTGCTCTCGATCTAGATGTTTGTCCTTATGTGACATATGTATGAGTATGTAAAACTCCTAGAAAATCGCACTGTAGTGGTAACGTATATAAAAAAAATTGGCTCCATCAGTCACAATTTTTCTTTACATAAAATGGATTGCCACCCACCATAAGTCATGTAGGTTCTACTTGACAACATTGACAACAATTGTTAAAAAAATTATAGGTTTAATAAATACATAATATGCGACTGCCTCGTTGGTTTAGTGGTTGTGGTAGTGCGACTGCTGATCACGAGGTCCCGGGTTCGAATCCCGTGTCGGGCCAAAAAATCAGTTATTGAGCTTTTCAATATATAGAAATTATCAGTAGCTGCCCAGAGTCAGGAAGTTGGCGGTGTATCACACCCGGAAAGCACGTTGGTCCTACGCCTGATCTCTCCGGTTGTGTTGGTTTACCGTCTCATCTGATTATGAGAGTGAGGGAATAGAGAGTGCACCTGTGCTTGCGCATACACTTGGGCATTATAGTCCTGTTCTCCGCCGATGGCTGGTCTCCGTTCAGGCTGGCTGCCGTGATTGAAATTCGGTCTGGAGGACATTATTATAATATAATATATAAATGTTTTTAACAGGACATTGAATATTTTTTTCCACCGCCGCCATTACGTGCCATGCGCCTTCGTCTGACAGCAACTCTATCGAACTGTACACTATGTATTGTAAAACCGCATGCAATTCGCGAAGGGAAATTAGGAGCTGCATTGGAAGCTATTGACGAAGGAGGGTTTGAGGTTACAGCTTTGAACATGTTCATTGTGGAAAATGACAATGCTGCTGAGTTTTATGAAGTATATAAAGGCATTGTTCAGGAGTATAAGGTAATAAGAATATATGAAAAGTATCTTTACACAGTTTAATGGGTTTTATGGGGGATAGACCATATTTTTTGAATGCCAACCTCTCCTGCGCGCAGTCATCATCATCATCATCATTACAGCCCTTCACAAGTCCACTGCTGAACATAGGCCTCCCCCAAAGAATGCCACAAACCACGTTCCTGAGCCACCTGCATCCATCGACTTCCTGCATGTCTTACCAGGTCGTCACTCCATCTCGTGGGGGGACGCCCTACACTTCGCCTACCGGTACGAGGCTGCCACTCGAGAACCTTTCTTCCCCATCGGTTGTCGGTTCTTCGAGCTATATGGCCGGCCCACTGCCACTTCAGCTTACTAATCCGTTGGGCTATGTCGGTCACTCTGGTTCTACTGCGGATATCCTCATTCCTAAGTTTATCACGCAGAGAAACTCCGAGCATAGCCCTCTCCATAGCTCGCTGAGCGACCTTGAGCTTCCTCATACGGCCAGCAGTGAAGGACCACGTCTCAGTTCCGTAAGTCATCACTGGCAACACGCACTGGTTGTACAATTTCGTTTTAAGGTTTTGAGGTATGTCTGACGAGAAGATGTGTCGTAGCTTCCCGAACGCTGCCCAGCCGAGTTGAATCCGTCGATTGACCTCTCGGTCGAAGTTGGACTTACCTAGTCGGACTATTTGTCCCAGGTAAACATACTCGTCAACAACTTCGAGCTTAGTGCTCCCAACAACTACCGGCATAGGTGTGACATGGACATTAAACATGATCTTTGTTTTGTCCATGTTCATCTTAAGACCTATCCGTTGGGAAACACTATTGAGGTCATTGAGCATAGTGCTTAGGTCCTCCAGCGATTCTGCCATAAGGACTATATCGTCGGCAAATCGAAGGTGAGTGATGTACTCGCCATTGATGTTGATACCGTATCCTTTCCAGTCCAGAAGCTTGAAAACGTCTTCCAATGCAGCGGTGAAGAGTTTCGGGGATATGACGTCACCCTGTCTTACACCTCTCTGCAATTGGATAGGTTTCGTATTCTGGTTCTGTACTCGGATAGCCATCGTAGCCCTACTGTACAAGCACTTCAACACTTCGATATACCGACAGTCAACTTGGCACCGCTGAAGGGACTGCAGCACCGCCCAAATTTCGACGGAATCAAAGGCTTTCTCATAGTCCACATACGCCAGACATAGTGGCAAATTGTACTCTTCGGACTTCTGTACAACTTGCCGAAGGGTATGTATGTGGTCTATGGTGCTAAAGCCCTTTCGGAAACCGGCTTGTTCGGGAGGCTGGAAGTCGTCAAGTCTGCGCGCGAGACGATTCGTAATAACTCTCGAAAACAGCACGTAGACGCGGCTCAGAAGGGAAATCGGTCTGTAGTTCTTCAAGAGAGCGTTGTCACCTTTCTTGAAGAACAAGACCACCGCACTTCTGCTCCACGCCTCCGGTGTAATGCCACCATGGAGGACAGAATTAAAGAGCTTCTGAAGGACTTCAAGTACCGGTCTTCCACCCGCTTTCAGAAGCTCCGCTGTAATTCCATCCTCGCCTGGGGCCTTACCGTTTTTAAGGTGCTGGAGAGCCATCCTAATCTCGCTCAGACTGACATCCGGGATATCTTCGGAATAGTGTCGGATGAGACTCGCTCTTGGATCGTTACTCACACTTGCGTGTGGCTCCAACAATGATGTGTACAGCTGCCCATAGAACCTCTCAATCTCACTCAAAATCTCAGGTGTCCCGGAAACGATGCTGCCACATTCTGTCTTCAGCTTTGACAGTTGGCTCTTTCTGGCAGACAGATCTCTGGCAAAGACTTTGGAGCCTTGGTTCCGCTCGATCGCTTCTTCAATACGAGCTGTATTGAAGTTGCGTAAGTCCCGCCGCATGCATTTGGAGATCTGTCTGTTCAGATGCCTGTATGCTGTCAAGTCTGTTGAAGAATGTAGCTTCATCTCCCGTCTAACAGCCATGAGATTAAGAGTGTGATCGGAGAGTTTTTGTGTTCTTCTGCGGCGGGTCTTGCAGAACTTAGCTCCGACCGCATGGACAGTTTCCACGAGCTTGTCATTCATATCGTCCACTTCATTGCAGTCTTCCAGGCACTGAAAACGGTTTTGTAACTCGAGCTGAAAGGTTTCGGGACTTTGGAACAGAGCACGAGGGGGACGGAGCGTTGACTTCATTAGACGAGACCTCTCCAACTTAACGTTTAGGTTCAGTGTGCCTCTAACCATTCGGTGATCGCTACCAGTTTTCACCCTCGCGATCACGGAGACATCACTGAACAGTTGTCGTCTGGTCGTCATAATGAAGTCAATCTCATTTTTTGTGGAACCGTCGGGGCTCGACCAGGTCCACTTCCTGTGGGGCCGCTTCTGGAAGAAAGAGTTCATCATAAAGAGTCCCTCTTTCTCCATGAAGTCGGCCAGCTGCTGGCCCCTTGGGTTCCGTTGCCCTATTCCAAATTTCCCTACTTTCAGCTCACCGTTCTCTCTTGTGCCTAGTTTTGCATTGAAGTCTCCCATTAACACCGTATATTGGGTTTTGGAGGAATGCATGGCTCTAGAGATATCCTCATACATTTCCTCCACCTCCTCATCGGGGTGTGCCGAGGTTGGTGCGTAAACCTGTATGACCTTCAGCGAATACCGTTTGGTGATTCTGAGTATAAGGTACGCAACCCTCGTCGACACACTCCCGATCTTTACAACGTTGTTAACGAGAGACTTGTGGACGATAAATCCGACACCTCCTTGGGACAGATGGTCGCCCTCCCGGTGATAGAGCAAGTTGCCGGATTCGAGGATTACCGTGTCCTCCCCCTCTCTTCGGACTTCGGATAATCCTATAATATGCCAGCGCAACTTGTCTATCTCTTCTTCCAGCTCCACGATCTTCTCGTCAGTCCTCAGGGTGCGTGCGTTGTACGTTGCCAGGTCGAGTCGTCTAAGGTGGCAACCGAACCTCCACCGGAGATTCTTAGCACCCCCTGCCCCGCCGTTACCATGGTCGCCACCGTAGCCAGGAATAGCGGGGCCGCCGGGGACTGGGGGCCGTTTATTTGTTACTGTCATTCATAGGGGGGTATTTGCCATAGTTGCCACGCTTGGCGAGCGGGTTGGCAACCGCAGTTTTTTTTTTTTATTGTAATTTGGCTTTTATCAGGAAGATGCTGCTGCCCATCTCCTGCCTGTTTCCCTTTGTCGCCTTTTACGACACCCACGGGAGGATATGGGGTAGTGGATATTCTTGACCGCCACTACACGGCATATTAGCGGGATACACTGCGCGCAGTGTATCCCGCTAATAAGCGACTGCAACTCTAATGGCTTACTAGTGGTGGTGTATTTATTCGAAAATGTCAAACACGAATCCCACAGACTGGTTATGGGCATCAAACCGCCTGCCCACAAGGTGAGTATGAGCTAATCTTTCAACGTAGTGTGCCATTGTTAGATAAAAAGAGTCAGGGTAAAAAAAAGAATACGTCCCTTAGCAATTTTAATAGTCCAGACAAACTTTTCTTAAATGATAAATCTGCTGCGATTATTTACTAAGAATAGCTTATACCGCTGTTTGTCGATCCCGTGTTCGTTCGATTTTTGACATGGTGTGTGAGATAGCAGATGGAGAAAAAAATGTTTTTACATCCTGTTTATTCTGTTTTTCATGAAAATTAAAAGGATAAAATGATTACTAACGAAAGTTTTATATCTATTTGTTTAATTTATCACAGGGAATGGTTGAAGAGTTATCAAGCGGTCCATGTGTTGCTATGGAGATAGTAGCTAAAGACAAAAATGTGCATACTGCTGTAGAATTTAGGAAACTTGTCGGTCCTTCGGATCCTGTTAGTATATTTTGAGATTGTAGATGTGTTGTGATTATTTCACTATATTTATGTTTAACATAGGCTAATTATAAAAATGTCTTTCAGGAAATTGCAAGATTATTGCGTCCTCATACGTTACGAGCGAAACTAGGAAAAACAAAAGTACAGAATGCAATACATTGCAGTGATTTAGATGTCGATGGCTTGCTGGAAGTAGAATATTTTTTCAAAATATTGGATCTTTAAATTAGGGCTAATTACTCATTAAAGGTTTCATTGGCTATTTAAGTTGCTGTTTTTGCGCATTTTGAACGCGAAATCTCAAAAACTATAATTTTAGTATCAAAATGTTTTTACTATTATATTCTTTTGAGTTTTGTACACATATTTCAATGCATTAAAACATACTTAAACATGATCAGTATTATGTATGAATATTTTTGGAAAATAATGCATTATTTAATACCATATTTAAACTCTACAGAAAGTACTTATACTTGGAAATTTTAATCGGTAAAAATTTGCTGAAAAATGAACTTAAGACTGACTTTGCTAAAGCTTTATTAGATTTTCGTTTTAAAGCGATTGTAATAAAGAAGTAACAAAAAGATTTTGTTTTTATTTTAGCATAAAAATTACATATTATGTTATTTTTAAAACACCACCCTGAATTACTGGACCAAATGGAATTGATGTGTGTGAATAGAAAAATTGACAGCAGTCGCTACTTTTGTGGTGATGGTTTCTTATGCCGCCTTAACACGGAAAATTTAATGAGTAATTTTGGACGAGAGAAATGGAAGAAAAAATTAATGGCGATGATACACTTGTTTGCTTTGTCTACTTTATTTATATTTTAGGATTAGTACCATATCATTATAGCCTTTCGAAAGTCGCTGCTAAACATAGGCCTCCCCCATAGATTTCCTTATTAGGGTTGATATTTGCCATAGTTGCCTCGCTTGGTAAACGAGTTAGCAACCGCAGTTAGTTATTTTTATACAACTATTATCACGAAGATACTATTGCCTGTCACCTGGTTCAGTTTCCCTCTGTCGCCTCTTACGACACCCACGTGATGAGGTTGTGGATATTCTTACACCTCCACAACACGGTTCGGGATTAGTACAATCATTATTAAATACTGTCATCATCATTTTAGTATATCATAGTGCACTACTGAATAATGGCCTCACCCATAGATTACCTCATAGTGGGGATATTTGCCAAGGATAAGTTTATTTAACTTTGTTTAATACAAAGCTGTATAAACTTTATAATTTATATACTAAAACGGATATGTTTTTAAAGTCGTTCGTTCAGTAAATGTCAGTTCGTACCAGTAAGCTAAAGCGTCTCCCAAACCGAAGCGTCTTGCGGTGGCGGCCGCGGTGGCGGTCAGTTTTATTCGCTTGCAATGTAAGTGAGTCTGCAAACCCGTGCGCCCATGTCGCGATCTGCAAGCGGCTGGCCGCGGCCGCATGCTCTGCCCCTTCCGCCAACGCGTGTGTGCTGCAGCGACATCTCACGCAACATCTCTACGCAGGCCAGTGAGTCAAGCCGATCTAAAAGAACCCTGTGGTTGACGATCCCAACCGCTCTGCGCTGGATATTCCATATGTCAATGTCGAGAATTCCGATACTGGCTGACGCAACAAGGGATGTACCTGAAACTGAGACGATACGACAAAAGGATTATTTTAGCGGTAAACACACAAACTTGTGTTTTCTGGGGATTGAACTGGACTAGATTTAGTTGCTCCCAATCCGAGACTTTGTTCAACAAAGTTTCGAATTCAGACACGAGTTTGTTCCGGTACTCTGCAACGTTTTCCTGAAAAATATTGGCACGGCCGGTGTATAGGGCATCACCAGTGCTGTCGTCTGCATAGCAATGAATATTACTGGTTTGCAACATATCATTGATATGTAGAAGCAATAGCGTTGGTGATAGCACGCAGCCTTGTGGAAGACCGATCCAATCTACAAGAACACTGGTGATCTAATTGCACAATTTCTCGATCGAAAGAAGCGCTTTGTGCTAAACTAAGGCCTTCGCTATGTCAAAACTAACAGCCAACGCCTCCCCCTTGGACTCCACTGCCTCCGCCCATCTATGAGTTAGGTAACCTAGAAGATCACCAGCTGAACGACCTCGACGGAAACCGTACTGGCGGTCACTAATCAGCTGGTTATCATCAAGGTACCGCATGAGCTGGCAGTTAATAACGGTTTCCATTACTTTGGAGAACAAGAAGGTGATAGCGATAGGCCTATAGTTGGACGGATCTGAGCGGTCGCCTTTTTAGGGATCGGGTGCACCAAAGATGTCTTCCATGAGTTCGGGACTACGCCTAGGGAGTAGGAGTACCGAAAAAGATGCGTTAAAACTGGTGCTAACTCCGGAGCACACGTCTTCAGCACATTGGGTAGGACTTCATCAGGCCCACTCGACTTGACGTCCAGGGAGAGGAGTGCTTTACGCACCGAGCGCTGTGTAAACAGCACTTCCTGCATGGAGCACTCACACCGCGGGATAGTTGGCGGTGTGTTCCCCTCGTCATCTAGAGTCGAGTTGGAAGCAAAACGAAAGCCTAGTAGATCGCCTTTCTCCTTTGCTTCATGGGCCAGAGAGTCGTCCACCCTGTGCAGAGATGGCAGAGATGGCTGAGATGGCTGACAGAAGTTCCCTTGGACAGCCTTGGCGAGAGACTAGAATACACGTGTTCCCGAAGAGAGGCGACCTAGTTTTTCGCCAATTCTGCCGATGTGCTCTGATTTTGCCTTGGCAGTGACACTTTTGAAGGACCTGGAGACGGAATTATACTTCTTTTTAAGAGCGCTGGTGTTTACATCCCGGGTCGTTGATGTGTCAGCCCAGGCCCGGTAGCACTTCTGCTTATAGCGTAATGGAATTTTACAGGAGTGACAAAACCATGGCTGAGTTTTGCCTCCGATAGGCACCACAGATGATGGAATAAATAATTCCGTTCCCTGAAGTACCACATCAGTGACAGAATTCGTGGTAGAGCCATGCTGCAGCTATATTAATAGTATAGTTGTAGCACGAATGCGTCGGCTCTACCGGGGAAGGACCACGCTCTCACAGAATACTAGCGTAAAATAGCAGCTTAATGCTGCTGTGTTTCGTATGGTGAGTGTAGAGAACCGGAGACCTATTTTACTGGAAAAGAGGTATTCTATTTTAGTCCTCACGGCTGACAACGCATCTGCATTTTAATTCGCAAACGGCCGATTGGGACGGGATGCGGTCTTTTTTTGCATCCTCGGCGGATGATCCCAACTTTTTTGCTGATTTTTTTTAGGGTGACAAACGAGCACATAGTCCACCTGATGGTAAGTGCTTGCTGTGGCCCATAGACATCTAAATTTATCCTCGATTACGAATCAAAATGCAGACGCGGTGTCACCCGTGAGGACTAAGATGGAATGTCTCGTTTCCAGTAAAAAGGGTCTCCGGTTCTCTACACTCACCATACGAAACACAGCAGTATTAAGCTGCTATTTTGCGCTGGTATTCTGTGAGAGCGTGGTCTTTCCCCGGTCGAGCCGACCCATTCGTGTTACAACTATACCAGAAATATAGCTGCAGCATGGCTCTACCACGTATAAACCTTAGAACCCACGTTCAGAAAAAGTAGGCTAGCTTGGGCGTGGATGCTCAGCGAGGGATTCTCCAGGGATACTGGTACACTCCTGGGGGAGTGTTCCATTTAATTCTGCTGGCATGTTGATGGGGGGGAATTGGGCCTCCAGCCACCTGCACTCACCAGGCGAAATACAGAAGTAAACTTCTACTTTACGCTGGTATTCTGCGCGCGCGCATCATATCTACACTAACTGCACTTAGGTCGTGCCGTCGTAACATCTCTCAGCTGTTATCATTTTAGTAGTAGATTATCACAACTTTTAAAGTTTTATTTCGACCGATTGTGTTAAATATGCGCAAACATGAAGATGTTGTTCAATATGTCCGCCTTGTACCTCTATGTATTTGCGACACCGGCTTATAATGTCTGAACGCACGCGTTGCATAACAAATATTTCGGACTTTATTTTTTCAAAGACTGTGCGACTATTCGCATACGTATTTCCGCCTCGGTATTGCATGTTTTTTGGAATACAGACTGGGGTACGATTAAACCCCAGAGATAAAAATCTAAAGATGTGAGAACAGGTGATCGCGCGGCCAGTTGACCGGTCCACCACGGCCAATCGAACTTTCGTCGAATTAATTATCCAAAAAATTTCTTACACAACGGGAGAAATGCGCTGGTGCGCCATCGTTGAAACAACATGTGACGAACGAGGTCTAGTCGCAAGAGTTCTACTCGCAAAAAGCGTCCGTAGTTTTCACCGCTCATTGTGTGGTCAAGATAATTTTAAATTTTGTACAACCGACTTCAATATAAATTATTAAGAATAAAAACTTACCGAGTAACTATCTCAACAGTAATCCAATCTCGGCTTGTAGTCGTTGGGAAGCAGACACTAAACTCGACGATAATGATACGGGTGCTGGCCATCATCTTTGAGGGCTCTCCAATACGTCACGATCACGGCCATACACAGTATGTACATACGAATGTGAAGTCGTTGCAACTTCATCGACGGCCATTGTATATTTCGTGGAGTAGCAAAGCGCTCTTCGTAAAGTCTTCGTGCTTCTGCATAATTGCAGTCACATTTCCAGAGACACATCAATATATTAAAATTTTAGCCTTTTACCCGCGACTTCGCTCGCGTGGTCTTCCATTTTGAAACATCATCAATGGCCATTCCGTGCCAAATTTATCAAAATTCGATCACTTTTAGAGTTACTTCAACTTAGAACTGCGTCGGTAGTAAGGTAGGTAACTAACTGCGTCAGACGTCGAGCGACCCCTTGTAATTGGTTTTTATGAAGTAATTTATTTGTATTAAAAAAAATTAACAATTCATCCAAAATTATTTTTTCAAAAATTTTACTGAGAGTTGGTAGTGCAGAAATAGGTCTAAAATTAGTGTGGTCCAATGTACTACCAGATTTAAATAAAGGAATTATTGTACTATACTTCACTAAATCAGGAAACACACCAGAATCGATAGAAGTATTAAAAATAATAGCAAGATGAGGTGCAATTAAATCTATTGTGGACGCAATAACTGTAACGGAAATCCCCCACAAATCTGCGGTTTGCTTTACATCAATGGTTTTGAAGTATTTTACAATATCTTGCGGTGATACGTTTTCAAATCTAAATTCTTTTAAACAGGTATTAACATTCTGTTTGGGTAATGACTGGGCGACTGTTGGAGAAGTATTCAATGACTCTGTTGTCAAGATAGGGACAGCAGTGAAATATTTCTCAATCACCGCTGCGACTTCTTGATTTGATTTAGTCAATTCAATATTAATTTTAATTGATAGTTTGAATTACGAGGTTTGTCTTTACCGGTTTCGCTGTTAATTATATTCCACGTCATTTTAATTTTACTCCGTCTTAATTTTGTTGCTAAAATGTAACAATTTGGCTGTGGAGCAAACTCTTTTAAACATTTTAGAATAATTTTTGACATATTCTTTAAAAGTATCAGAAAGATTATTTGATCTTTCATGGTAAAGGTCATATAGCCTTCGTCTGCTTTTAAGAATTCCTACTGTCGCCCACTCATTAAATGCCTTGCGACTGTTTGTGACTGTATGTATTGAGACTATGTTTTATTTTTTACTAAGTGAAAAAATCGTGCTCTGTTCCAAAGTCCCGAAACCTTTCAGCTCGAATTACAAAACCGTTTTCAGTGCCTAGAAAACTGCAATGAAGTGGACGATATGAATGACAAGCTTGTGGAAACTGTCCATGCGGTCGGAGCTAAGTTCTGCAAGACCCGCCGCAGAAGAACACAAAAACTCTCCGATCACACTCTTAATCTCATGGCTGTTAGAAGGGAGATGAAGCTATATTCTTCAACAGATTTGACAGTATACAGGCAACTGAACAGACAGATCTCCAAATGCATGCGGCGGGACTTACGCAACTTCAATACAGCTTGTATTGAAAAAGCGATCGAGCGGAACTAAGGCTCCAAAGTCTTTGCCAGAGATCTGTCTGCCAGAAAGAGCCAACTCTCGAAGCTGAAGACCGAGTGTGGCAGCATCGTTTCCGGAACATCTGAGATTTTGAGTGAGATTGAGAGGTTCCTTGGGCAGCTGTACACATCATCGTTGGAGCCACACGTAAGTGTGAGTAACGATCCAAGACCGAGTCTTATCCGACTCTATTCCGTCATCTGAGCCGTTCCGACGTCAGTCTGAGGGAGATTAGAATGGCTCTCCAGCACCTTAAAAACGGCAAGTCCCCGGGCGAGGATGGAATTACAGCGGAGCTTTTGAAAGTGGGTGGAAAACCGGTATTTGAAGTCCTTCAGAAGCTCTTTAATTCCGTCCTCCATGGTAGCACTACTCCGGAGTAGTGGAGCAGAAGTACGGTGGTTTTGTTCTTCAAGAATGGCGACAACGCTCTCTTGAAGAACTACAGACCGATTTCCCTTCTGAGCCGCGTCTAGGTGCTGTTTTCGAGAGTTATTACGAATCGTCTCGCACGCAGACTTGACGTCTTCCAGCCTCCCGAACAAGCCGGTTTCCGAAAAGGCTTTAGTACCATAGACCGCATACATACCCTGCGGCAGATTGTACAGAAGACAGAGGAGTATAATCTGCCACTTTGCCTTGCGAATGTGGACTATGAGAAAGCTTTTGATTCCGTCGAAATTTGGGCAGTGCTGTAGTCCCTTCAACGGTGCCAAGTTGACTGTCGGTATATCGAAGTGCTGAAGTGTTTGTACAGTAGAGCTACGATGGCTATCCAAGTACAAAATCAGAGTACGAAACCTATCCAACTGCAGAGAGGTGTAAGACAGGGTGACGTTATATCGCCGAAACTCGTCACCGCTGCATTGGAAGACGTTTTCAAGCTACTGGACTGGAAAGGATGCGGTATTAACATCAATGGCGAATACATCACTCACCTTCGATTTGCCGACGATATAGTCCTTATGGAAGAATCGCTGGAGGACTTAAGCACTATGCTCAATGACCTCAATAGTGTCTCCCAACGGATAGGTTTTAAGATGAACATGGAAAAAACAAAAATCATGTTTAATGTCACACCTATGCCGGTAGTTGTTGGGAGCACTAAGCTCGAAGTTGTTGACGAGTATGTTTACCTGCGACAAATAGTCCGACTAGGTAAGTCCAACTTCGACCGAGAGGTCAATCGACGGGTTCAACTCGGCTGGGCAGCGTTCGAGAAACTACGACATCACTGTATTGTAAATACTGATATTTTGTCAAGAAATCATCGTAAAAGCATTTTTTAAATTAAGTCGTAATTGTTCGAGTTACATGGGTTGATTCTGTTCTATTTGTGGAGACGCTATTGTTTCTTCTTTATTATTTTTTATTATTAAAATATGATTGTTTTTTTGCTTAATGAGACTTCTTTACTGTTTCTCTAAATATTATAGTAACATTTAATAGATTTAATTTTGAATGAAATACCTAATGCGCTTGGAACACCCAGCCTTAACTTAATAATATAATTAATAACTTTGTAGTCCGCAAAAAAGATATTAGTTAAACAATCGAAATATTCATATACCTATTATGTTTCTTGCTGGTTCTTCCCAGGACACAGGTTTGTTTTTCGAACCAGTGGTAAAGTAAAAAATTACTTTCAATAAGAATTACATACATGTGATCTATATTGAACAAAAATATTCTATTCTATTCTATACGACCATGTGTTGTCCATGATAGTTTGTTTTAAAAGAAAATTCTTAGACATTCTTACACTCTTACAAAAGAAAGATAGATGGAGCGCTGCGAACATTTTTCACACAAACATTTTTGAACACCACGCACATATCTTTCTTCTTTCTTTTTTTATTAGCTCGTAAAAGTTCACTGCACCGGACGCATAAACATGCACCTAAAACCATGTTGCTGCTTGCAAATGATTTTAGATTCATAATCGTGACTGAGTATGTTTACAATAAGTTGAACATGGTTTTGGGTTAGTTTTTGTGTCACTTGATACGTAGCAGTGTTGCGTTTTTATTATTTGTGGGTCTTAGTACACATTGTACCTACATTATACATTGTATAATTTTAGTAATTGTATGCACAGATAAAATAAATGGAACAGGATGTTTGTATAAATTTCTCTCCGGCTGTTTTCAAACATTGCACTCGCATAGCACGTAGGCTACACTTCGGTGCAAATGAAATTACTAAAATATGTACAAATTTTTATTCGTTTTCTCTCAAATTTTGAAAATCTTTAAACAAGTGTTAATTAGAGTGTTACCACTCCAATCGATCGATGCCATTGATAAAAAAACTCACTCCTCTCCCCCCACGGCTCCACCACTCCCGCATCCACGGTGCGGCCGCGCAAGAGTCGCGGAGGATAGGACGAATGGCGCATCGCCATACTAACACTCCTCTTCCCCCGCGACCTTGGCTGCATTTGTAGGGGGAAAAACCGCCCATTTTGCCGCAGTCCGCCAACACTCATTCGAAGTGTAGACCCACTCGTAGTGGTCACTTCGGGCTGGCCCTTCACCTCGTGCCAGCCTGGGCGACCATTCCACGGTTACTAAGCTTCTCGCCACATCAAGCCGGGAACCCGACTATATTTACACATCTTCTTGTGTTACAAAGACAATTAGGACTAAGGATAGAACGCGACGCGCCTGCCGTCGGACGCGTCGCGCATTCCTCCACATCGCTTTTCAGGCCGCAAGCCCTGAGCCCTACGAAACTATAAAAGTCAACTTACTAACAGTACTAACATCACAGAAATAGCGTCATGTTCGCTTAATCGGTTTTAGGAGACATCGTGTGACGGGTCGTTCATTTCCCTTGAAAAATATGGTCAAGGAGGATGATCAATACTTATGAAATGGTGCTGCTTGTGGGGGCTGGTCTGCTCGGCTTGAATATACATTGGTGAGCTTCAAATTTATTACATCTTTTTTGAGTTCATTATAGAACTGCTTCAGTTATGAGAGAGTCAGTTATTGTTTTTCATTCTGTATTAATTTACATTCATAAAGGCGAATGAGGAACATGATGCACTCATGATGGGTGGCGCAAGTATGCATGCTTAGCAAAATAAAATACAAGAGTTAATACAAGAACAAAGTAGTATTCTTACTTTTACAAAACGTTTACTCTCGATCTGGCAGGCGATATTTCAGTGATGCTACTGTATGTAATATTTACTTTAACAAGTGGTAAAATTAAAATTTTGTACAACCTAGATCAAATTTATATGGGACCACATGAGAAGTATCAGCTTTCAAATAAAAAAAAGGAACATCGAAATCGGTTCACATATAAAAAAGTTATGAGATAACACACATAAAAAAGTTGAATTGAGTTCCTCCTCCCTTTTGTAGTCTGTTAAAAAATTACTAAAAATAACAGTTTCTTCTCAGGTCAGTAGAACCACATTTGCAAAACGGTAGTAGGTACCTAGATTTAAAACAAAATGACATTTGATTTGAGTATCGAAAAGTCGAAGAAATAAATATATTTATAACATTTCATTTTATAATATTATTTATCATAGTCATTGTATTAGGTACATATATATTTATATATATAATATTACCAGCAATCCACCCCGGCTTCGCACGGGTTATGTATCGCATTTATGGATCTTGACAGCAGCGCCATCTACCGGGGCCATTTTGAATGTAAACAATCCAGTAAATCACTCCAACACACAGTCCAGTCGTTTAGGAGGAATTCAGTGACAAACACATGCACAGAAGAATTGTAAATATAAAGATTAGCGATCCGCCCGGCTTCGTACGGGTGATTTCTGGATCTCGACAATAGCGCAACCTACCGTCTCTTAAAGTACACTGCTGAACATAGGTCTCCCCCATAGATTGCCTCATATATTTGGCATAGCTGCCACGCTTGTCAAGCGGGTTGGCAACTGCAGTTTTTTTTTTATTTTTAGTCGTTATTAGGAAGACGATGCTCCCCATCTCCTGATTTGTTTGCATCTGTCAACTCTTACGACACCCACGGAATGATATAGAGTAGTAGTTATTCTTACACCGCCACTACATGGCCTACCGCCGTCTACCGGGTCCAATTTAATGAATTTAAACTATCCAGGAACACACTCAAACACACAAAAAAAATTCATCAAAACGGTTATTTGTCCAGCCATTTGGGAGGAGTTCAGTGACGAACACACGTACACAAGAATTACATATTATATAAAAGTTAAATATATACATAATATATATTTCATGTTTTTTTTCTTTTTCAATAAGTGACAATATACAGAATTATTTTTCAAAGAGTAGCCAAATTTAAATAATGATATAACTACCGTTATTGCAGTTTTTGAAAATACGAGTAAATAAGGCTTCTACTTTTGTTTGAAATTATCCCAAATTGAATGTGATTTATGGGAAACAACCTTTTTACCTACTGATCGACCCTTATGAATGTGTGCGTGCGCAGTGAAATTAGTTAAAATAATGGATTACGCATAAAGCGCCCTCCACATTCGCGCCGTGAACACCTGTGAAAGCCGCGAACCGCGAATGTGGATGGGTTTCGCACCCGTTCACGGACTTCGCGCCCTTTCACGCCTTGTTCCCCGTTCAGTGTCGGTATTTTACGCCCGTTTCAAAGGGATTACGAGGCGCGAACCTCCGGCGAACGCAAGCGCATCCACACTCGCGCGTGAAATCAGTAATGCACTCGGACTAACAGACTCGGTGCCGTGAGGTTGTGCTTATTTGTATTTTTTTATAAGATAGGGTGACAAACGAGCACACAGTCCACCTGATAGCAAGTGGCTGCTGTGGCCCGTAGACATCTACATCTATCCTCGTTTGCGAATCAAAATGCAGATGCGTTGTCACCCGTGAGGATTAAGATGGAGTGCCTCATTTCCAGTAAAAAGGGTCTCCGGTTCTCTACACTCACCATACGAAACACAGTAGTGTTAAGCTGCTATTTTACGCTGGTATTCTGTGTGAGCGTCGTCCTTCCCCGGTCGAGCCGACCCATTCGTGCTACAACTATATTACTAATATAGGTGCAGCATGGCTCTACCACGTATAAGACTTGTTTACGGAGGACGGTGCGTCAAAATGAGCGTCAGTTGGACGAACGAGCAAGAACTCATGTTGATCGAGTGCTATCATGCCGAACCCATTTTATGGGATGCTAAACACAAAGAGCATAAAAATAAAATGAAAGTACATGACGCATGGATGCCAATAAAGGAAATAATGAGTATTGAAGTGACTGATTTAAAAAAAATGTATCTTTGTCATTCACCATCTTCGTTTTCTCCATTTTTTTAATCTTTTATATACACGTAATTTTAATAAGCCAAAGCGCATAGCGTCACGGCGATAGCAGTGCATATTTCGGCGTCCATTCTTGACGAGCGCGCGAACTAAACTTCCCTATATATAATGTACTCTGTGAACTAAACTGTGAACGATAGCGAATGTGGAGGGACATGTTTTTCGCGACGACTTCGCGGCAAAATTACGGCGTGAATTCACGCTATGAATCACACAGGAGTCTGGAGCCCGCCTAAGAAAAAGGACAGAATGTTTGATATTTTTGTAAATTAATTTTTCTTCGCCATTTGCCTTTATTACTTATTCTGAACAGTCATAACGCACCTTTAGAATGAGACCGAAAGAACTCAAAAAAAATGTAAAATGAGTTATAATCATTGAACGAATCAAAACAACTTTGTCTCTATCTATCTATCTATTTTTAACAGTGGTAGAGCCACGCGGCAGCTTTTGCTGTCGCACGGATGGGCCGGCTCGAACCGGGGTGGTACCACGACCTCACAGAAAACCAGCGTGAAGTAGAGGTTTACCTCTGCGTTTCGCTTGGTGAGTGCAGGTGGCCGGAGGCCCTTTTTACTGGAAATGAGGCATTCCATCTTAGTCCTCACGGGTGACAACGCATTTACATTTTGATTTGTAATAGAGGATAGATGTAGATGTCTATGGGTCGCAGCAACCACTTACCATCAGGTGGACTGTGTGCTCGTTTGTCACCCTTGTCCTATAAAAAAAAATCTATCTATACATAAAAAACCGTCCTATTGGGCTGGGAACGGGACAAACCAGTTCAATCGGTCTCTTTCTTACTCGGAGAATTCGTTTCGTACGTCGTTGCGGAAACGACGCTTTTAGCACATGAGTAACGAAACTGTACCGTACAGAGGCAAAGTTTCATATAACCACACTATGATAGGTATACTACTACAAGCTCGAGGCGCGTGTGTGCGTGAGCACTGGCGGCTCGTCACGTACAAAGAGAAACTGCCTTAAACCGGCTCGGCCAGTGCTCAAATTCAGGGTTATGTAAAAAATAATAAGTGTTAAGAATAATTCGTATCAAATTAAATATAAAAAAGTGTAAATATGCTTTACTAATACCTATGTATATTTAAATCTTATCGAGGTTGCCGCAAGTGATACTGCTGATTTTGTTAATAAAATTAATATCTTGTTTGATTTATTAAACTCAAGTATACTGCGATCTCCTTATAATTATAAAACAGCTTTTGGATGCGATAGTTATCAAATTGAGTTTTTAGAAGAAATGCTAACATTCTTCAGGAACTTAAAATTAATAAGAAGTGATAGGCGGAAAGACGTTATAAATAGCATGAATTTCATTCACTGATTTCAAGTGTCTATAAACTCTTTAAGGGGCTACTCCATGCGAACGACCTTGAGCATTTGGTGTGCCGCGCCGACTCGCTACAATATAATATCACGTAAGAAATATGTAAGGCGCCACCTACTGTAAGAACGTAGTATTTTTTCAACATCAATAAACTATTTTATGGAAATAAACACAGCGTACAACGATAAATGTATCTCAAATTTTTTATTCGGTATATTAGTTGCATTATATTAGAGTTATGTATTCTCATATAATATTATCTAATTATGAAATTTTATAATTAATTATATATTAAAAATGAAGCATTGAAAATTGTGAGTTTAAAAGATACCTACTCACTATAGGTAAATAGATAGATAGCTCGCCTTTTGTACAAATATTTGGTGCAATAAAGAATAAATAAATAAATAGGATGTTTCGCAGAGTGAGAGTAATATAGAATGAGAGTCGTGGAGGCAGTTTACAAACATAAATTGCACAAGGACAAACATCCAGACCCGGAACAATTATTTGTAGGCCATACAAATACTTGTTCCGTGCGGGATTCGAACCCGCGGCCCCCAGTGCAGCAACTGATTGCTAAGCCAGTGCGCCACGGAGCCGTCGCCGGTTTATAGCTAAAGTGACCATACGTCCCGTTTTGAACGGGACTGTCCCTTTTCTCAGTCACCTGTCCCATTGTCCCCAAACAAAGCTCCGGGACACAAAATTGTCCCGTAACTCGTTGGATGGAAGTATTCAAAGTCAACAATCTTCAACATAATTTTTTTTAATCGAATATATTTTATGTCTCCCTGGTACAAATGCTCCAGTAGAAAGAATATTTTTTTTTATTTTGAACAAATTGTGGACGTCTGAAAGAAACACTTACGGTTCCAGTTCTAAAGGCGATGTTGATAACAAAAGTAACAATAAAAAAACTTAAGCAGAATTTTATTCTTATTTAAAATTATCACCAACTTTATTAAAGCAAATTTAATCCACTGACAAATGTAATTAATAATTAAAAAAAATATGTTGCATTTAATAATTACCGTCTATACCGAATATAATTTTATATTGAACACTAATTGTGTAAAGTTATAGTTTTTAGAGTGTAAATAAACCCATGTCCTGTTTTGAGTCAAAAAATAAATGGTCACTTTAGTTTTTTTTAGTTAAATTTAGTTTAAAAATTTTTTAGTTTATAGTAAAAAGTAGGTATATTAATACCTACTTAGATACTTTTTACCGAATTAGGGTAGAAGCCCCTAATACCAGTCATGCCCCCATAGATTACCTCCTAGGGGGTAATCTGTGCATGCCCCTAATTGCAGTCTTTTCGCCTTTTTACTCCATAAATAAGATTTCTAGTAGTCTTAACTACAAATATTTTCATCTAAAAAATTCTTTGTACCTAGAGGAAACTATATTTATTCAAATATTACCTCGCAGTTTTAAACCTAACAGTGTTAAAATCAAAACAGGTACGCAACGAAAAACGATCATTTTCCTAATTATTTGACAAGTTATGATCCCGGTAAAATTATGCTTACTTTACATTATCTCATATATATAGGCTCAAATATAATATAGGCTTTTTGATTTGTATGAATATGACTATAGACATAGTAATGCAGTTATTTTTGTTTGAATTTACAACTTATTTATTTTCTTTTAGTGGAAATTAATGGGACTGTAATTAGATAATATAAGAAATGTATGGAGTGCATAATGTCAGCCGCCCGGCTGTTATTTGGTTTGACGTACCTAATAAGATGTACCTAATTTCAGCCACGTAATATAAATCAGAGCTGCCATAAACTGGAATAAATACCATTAATTAGATCATAACTTATTTTATAGCTAAGGGAGTTATGATCAATTCGTCTGTTTTAAAATTGGTTTTAGATTTTAAAGTTTAGCAAAAGATGTACTAGCTTTTCTCTCTGACATTCGGCGTATAGAACATCTTATGTACTCAATTATTTTTTTTTGAAAAAGAAGAAAAACAAGCAATAAATAAAAACAAAAACGGGCCAAAAACTCATAACTGACTTTTTGACAAGACCCGGGATTCGAAACCGAAACCTCATGATCAGCACTCGCACTACTACAACCACTAGACCAACGAGGCGGTACTATACCTAATAAGATATTGTGGTTGGGTGATAATATTGAATTAGCCTTTTATAGTGTAAATTATAATATTTGTCGAAATTTTAATTATGGATTCGAACCTTACATGCTAATGGTGCTTCATTTTTTTATTTGCATTTACTTCAAAGAAAATACACGCAAAAAGCTTCATCGCGCAGTAAAAAACACAACAAATATATGTATAACTAATACGAAAAATTATACCCAAAACAAACAAATAATACTACCTATAAATAACCTAATAAGTAATATTATTATCGACTAATATGACGTGAGTGTATGTGCTGGTCGACGCTCTAACGACACAGGCTTCGCGTCGAAGAGCTCAGGGCTCACTGACTTCAGCAAGCCCGTGAGCAGTGAATATGCCCAGATTTTAAAATAAATTCTTAATAAAATCAAATTTTGGTCTTTTGAAAAAAAATTTACTATAGAAATGTTCATTAATAAATTGCCTATCCATTGGTGTAAATCGCAAAATAAAATAATACTTACTTTACGAGGAGATGCATGTTATCAATAATAATTTCACATTTATGTGGTTTCGTTGTAAGGAGATTATATTAATATTTATTCGTTTAAAAAAAAATTGGATATAGCTTTTATGGAATCAAGATTATGTAGAAATATAATGTGTTTTTTATTTGTTGATATATCTTTTAAATAAAAAGTAGATAGCTCCTAAATACAGCACAAATAACGACTAGCGCGACATTTTGCTCAACCTGCGCCTTAATATTACTTCATAAAAAATGAAAAACAGAAGAAATTAAATTAATTTATATTGACGAGACGTCTCAATCAAGATTGTCTTGAAAATTTCTTTGGCAAAGTCAGACAGGCAACTGCCAGGAACCAACATGTCGACAAGTTAGTATTGCCTTCAATAAGATGTTTATAAACAATATCTTAAGAAAAGCTCAAGATACTAATTGCGAATACGATTTCAAAAAACAGACGATTATCGTATTTTTAATACACCATCACCGCAACCTGACGATGTTACTGCCCCTATGTTAACAGAAGGAACAAATAATTATCGATTTGATTTACCAGAAAAAAATGGTTTAGTCTGTGTCGGGATATTTGTATAGAAAATGTTGTATTAAACACCACAAATGTGAGAAAATAAAATTGTTACGTTAATAGATCTGAACAGCCTATAAACATTGGAAAATATTCTTGTTTCAGCCATTCCAAGGATTTTAATGAACATTGTGTTCAATCGGGTTTTTTAATACTCGTATACTTCCTGCCAATTTTAATGCGTTTGTTTAATTGCTTGAGCAAAAATTTCGCGAATATTTTGACCTCGAAAGAAACATTGTATATATTGGTAGTGAAATATTAAAACGTGTGCAAGATTTTATATTTGTTATGCAATGTGAGTACTTTCCAATAGATTATTTAAAAAAAAAACTTTACATTAGATTTAGAATTTACCATTTAATTAAAAGCCACAACAAACTGTTCAGGAAGTAATTATAAAATTAAAATATTTAGAATACGTAGTTTGTAAAAAAAAATATTATATCTTAAATATCTATTAAAAAGCCGATAAACGTTTTGTTTATTTAATTTTATCCTCGTGAAATTTGGCGGCTGGGATTAATCCGAACAATTCCTCAGAGCACTCCCCATGGTAGATGCGAAAGAAAATGCAAAGGGATGCAACATCTCTTCACAGTGCCAATGAATCGAGCCGATCGGAAAGGACTCGGTCGTCGACGATTCGAGCCGCTCTGCGCTGGATGCGGTCAAGAGGAAGGAGCTGGCACTGGGGAACCCCAGCCCAGAGATGGGAACAGTATTCCATGTGAGGCCGAACCTGCGCCTTGTAAAGCTGCAGGTGGTGTGCCGGCATGAAATACTGTCCCGCTCTGCTGAGCACGCCAAGCTTTTTAGAGGCCAATTTGGCCTTCTCTTCCAAATGACCACGAAACTGCACGTCACTCGATATGTCGACTCCGAGGATTCCGATACTGGCTGAGGCAAGAACGGGAGTGCCTTGAAACTGAGGAGATACGACAAAGGGGTTCTTTTTAGCGGTAAACGCTAAAAAGAACACTAACTTGCGTCTTCTGAGGATCAAACTGGACTAGATATAGTCGCCCCCAATCCGAGACTTTGTTCAGCGAAGACTCGACTTCAGACACAAGTTTGTTCCGGTACTCGGTGACGTTTTCCCGAGAAATATTGGCATGGCCGGTGTATAGAGCATCACCAGTGCTGTTATCCGCAAAGCAATGTATGTTACCAGTTAGCAATATATCATTGATATACAGAAGAAACATCGTTGGTGATAGCACACAGCCTTGTGGAACACCAGCGTTAATAGGCTTGTAGTCGGAGCATGCACCGTCTACAACGACCTTGATGCTCCGATCTGCAAGGAAGCTGGTGATTCAATTGCACAATATCTCGGGAAGCCCATAGGGAGGGAGCTTCGAAAGAAGCGCTTTGTGCCAAACTCGATTGAAGGCAACGCAAAACTAACGGCCAACGCCTCCCCCTTGGACTCTACTGCCTCCGCCCATCTATGGGTCAGGTAGACCAGAAGATCACCAGCTGATCGACCCCGACGAAAACCGTATTGGCGGTCACTAATCAGCTGGTGATCCTCAAGGTACCGCATGAGCTGGCAGTTAATAATGGATTCCATTATTTTGGAGAGCATGGAGGTGATCGCGATAGGCCTATAGTTGGACGGGTCTGACCGGTCGTCTTTTTTAGGGATCGGGTGGACAAAAGCTGTCTTCCATGGATTTGGGACTACGCCTTGGGAGTAGGAGTACCGGAAAAGGCGCGTTACGACTCATGTGCTTTTAGTATTGTGCTCATGTGTTGACCAGTGTTGATGGTGTCGTGCATATGACGTTACGCAGATAGGCAAAGATTCATCGAAAACTGATTGAGGCGATTTAATTCCGAAACCAGCGGTAAGTTCACTTCAGTTTGTTAGGTAATATAACTACAAACTTCGCTTTGTGCTTTTTTTATTCCGATAATGTAGTCGCTTTAAATGACTTATTTAAGTTTTAGTCATTTTTTTGCTAAAACTAATAATTTTAGTGTCTTATTTAAGTTTATGTCTTTTCATTAATACACTAATCCTAATATTTCTTGACTCAATATGACCGACATAAATTAGATCGTTATTTTATTTATCAAAGTATTACCTTTTGTGTTCTATTATGAATAGAATAGAATGACTTTTTTTTTCAATATTGATTATTACATAATACTTATTGAATAGATTATTTAAAAAAAAAACTTTACATTAGATTTAGAATTTACCATTTAATTAAAAGCCACAACAAACTGTTCAGGAAGTAATTATAAAATTAAAATATTTAGAATACGTAGTTTGTAAAAAAAAATATTATATCTTAAATATCTATTAAAAAGCCGATAAACGTTTTGTTTATTTAATTTTATCCTCGTGAAATTTGGCGGCTGGGATTAATCCGAACAATTCCTCAGAGCACTCCCCATGGTAGATGCGAAAGAAAATGCAAAGGGATGCAACATCTCTTCACAGTGCCAATGAATCGAGCCGATCGGAAAGGACTCGGTCGTCGACGATTCGAGCCGCTCTGCGCTGGATGCGGTCAAGAGGAAGGAGCTGGCACTGGGGAACCCCAGCCCAGAGATGGGAACAGTATTCCATGTGAGGCCGAACCTGCGCCTTGTAAAGCTGCAGGTGGTGTGCCGGCATGAAATACTGTCCCGCTCTGCTGAGCACGCCAAGCTTTTTAGAGGCCAATTTGGCCTTCTCTTCCAAATGACCACGAAACTGCACGTCACTCGATATGTCGACTCCGAGGATTCCGATACTGGCTGAGGCAAGAACGGGAGTGCCTTGAAACTGAGGAGATACGACAAAGGGGTTCTTTTTAGCGGTAAATGCTAAAAAGAACACTAACTTGCGTCTTCTGAGGATCAAACTGGACTAGATATAGTCGCCCCCAATCCGAGACTTTGTTCAGCGAAGACTCGACTTCAGACACAAGTTTGTTCCGGTACTCGGTGACGTTTTCCCGAGAAATATTGGCATGGCCGGTGTATAGAGCATCACCAGTGCTGTTATCCGCAAAGCAATGTATGTTACCAGTTAGCAATATATCATTGATATACAGAAGAAACATCGTTGGTGATAGCACACAGCCTTGTGGAACACCAGCGTTAATAGGCTTGTAGTCGGAGCATGCACCGTCTACAACGACCTTGATGCTCCGATCTGCAAGGAAGCTGGTGATTCAATTGCACAATATCTCGGGAAGCCCATAGGGAGGGAGCTTCGAAAGAAGCGCTTTGTGCCAAACTCGATTGAAGGCAACGCAAAACTAACGGCCAACGCCTCCCCCTTGGACTCTACTGCCTCCGCCCATCTATGGGTCAGGTAGACCAGAAGATCACCAGCTGATCGACCCCGACGAAAACCGTATTGGCGGTCACTAATCAGCTGGTGATCCTCAAGGTACCGCATGAGCTGGCAGTTAATAATGGATTCCATTATTTTGGAGAGCATGGAGGTGATCGCGATAGGCCTATAGTTGGACGGGTCTGACCGGTCGTCTTTTTTAGGGATCGGGTGGACAAAAGCTGTCTTCCATGGATTCGGGACTACGCCTTGGGAGTAGGAGTACCGGAAAAGGCGCGTTACGACTCATGTGCTTTTAGTATTGTGCTCATGTGTTGACCAGTGTTGATGGTGTCGTGCATATGACGTTACGCAGATAGGCAAAGATTCATCGAAAACTGATTGAGGCGATTTAATTCCGAAACCAGCGGTAAGTTCACTTCAGTTTGTTAGGTAATATAACTACAAACTTCGCTTTGTGCTTTTTTTATTCCGATAATGTAGTCGCTTTAAATGACTTATTTAAGTTTTAGTCATTTTTTTGCTAAAACTAATAATTTTAGTGTCTTATTTAAGTTTATGTCTTTTCATTAATACACTAATCCTAATATTTCTTGACTCAATATGACCGACATAAATTAGATCGTTATTTTATTTATCAAAGTATTACCTTTTGTGTTCTATTATGAATAGAATAGAATGACTTTTTTTTTCAATATTGATTATTACATAATACTTATTGAAAGTCATTTTTTATTTACCACTGGTTCGTAAAATACCTCTGCCCTGGGAAGAACCAGCAAGAAACCCAGCGGGACTTTCTGTTTAAAGATAATTTCAATTAACAATTATTTATACAATTTTTAAATGAATTTTCATAGAACCAGCATGGTGGCGATCACCTTATTCCCAGGGGTTATTTTCATTCATGTATTCGTTGATATTTTATTGATATTATAATATCCCTTTTTGTTTGACAAACTTTAAAAATGTTCTGGGATTTTGTTGTGAAAGCGTATACATTGCCCCATAAATGAATTACTGATTCTGTGGAGTCTAGTAACTGGTATTACAAGCTTATATTTGTTCCTAGTGTTTAAGGTATGAACATCCTTATTCTTATTAAAGCTATTTATGTTTTTTGTACATACATTATATTTTCATAAATATATTGCGATAATATGTTTATTTCTTTAAATATTTCTCTGAGGAACTCGTTACAATTTAGGTTATAAATCGCCCGTACGGCTCCCTTTTACAAAACAAATATAGCTTCAATATCAGTCGCATTACCCCATAGCAAAATTCCATAAGACACTACGCTATGAAAGTAACTAAAATACACTAATCTAGCTGTCTCAACATCGGTGAGACTTCTAATCTTTCTTACAGCATATGCTGCAAAACTAAGTCTCCTTGCTAATTTATATATATGGGGGCCCCATTGAAGTTTCTAGGGAGGATACCACACCGTGTGGCGGTGCCGGAGTCAGGGCTGCTGCCGATTAAAAGGCTTAAATCAGGTTCATATTTTACACACCTTCTAACACACTACTTACGTGCACCTACCTACCGCCTGACCGAGCCTTGGGGTCAGTCTTAGCTTCGGAACCAGGTACGTACTATTTATTTACCTAGCCTTATATCTATTGTGTAGAATAATAAGTCTCCATAGGCCGTTGGGCCCCACCCTTAGTTGTCCGTCGAATCTACCGCTGATGGGCCCCGGGATATTTGGACATTGTAGGGGCAGCTAGGGGCGTGTACAATAACTTAACTAAAGAAAAAAGAGTATTAATCAATTTGCTTTAAAAGATCTGGCAGGAATTATCAACGACTTGATTGAATTTTAGCAACTCCTTGAAATGTCAACATAAAAGAAATCGAAGGTGGCGAATACTGGTTCAACGGAATAGCAAACTTTTTGATTTAAATATTGAATATTTGGGATGAAGCTCCAGACGAAATTTCATTAAATATTAATTTTGATAGGTTGCCAATATTTTAATGTTCTAAACATGAATTTTGGACAATTTTGTGCAACATTGACGAGGATTCTGAGATAAAGCCATTTATTATTGATATTTACTTTATAGTTGGACAACCATAAAACTTGGACAGTTACTTAGAAGATTTTATTAACATCATGAAAAAAAATGTGGATGAAGGTATTCATAATTTCGAAAACTCTATTTTAGTCAAAATTCGATGCTTTATATGCGACTCGCTATCTAGAGCCTACATAAAAGGTAATCATTTTTTATTTTACCTGTTTAAATCTTTGTAATGGCAATTTAAATACCTGAATGAAGGAAGGTGTTGATGTTAATTAATTAATTTATTTTTTATTTTTCTGGTGTTTCCAACTTTAATCGTAAACACGGTTGTTTGAAGAGTGTTATCATTGCATTGTAGAGTACTCACAAAATTCCCACACAGTTACTTTCGCTAATATTGACTGTGCAGAGAGACCAAATGAAGGATTTCGGAACAAGCTTTATGGATCCCATCACAAAACTGATTCCTTATTACTTGGTCTACCTATAGACATGGCTGTTGGCGATTAACTACACCTACTGGCGTGACGGGAATTTTGGTAAATATATCATAAAATGGCGTGCCAATGACATTGAAACGGTATCGTAAGTTACCATCAGAAATTCATAGAGCGGTACGAGCCCTGGATACTCTGGCTTACTGAAAGACTTCGAATTCCGATCATTCTTTTATTATTTGAGTAATGACACATTTTGCCTGAAGTGCTACAATCAACTGCATATTCACATTTCTTAACGCTCTATTGTCGTATTGTAATTTGTTTAACCAAAATTTCCAAAATATGTTTCAGATATGCCTTTGAAACATTTTGTAAGACATTATAGAGACTTTTATGAAGTCTATTACGTCACAAGCAAGGTGCATAATTTAATTGACTGAATTAAACTTGAATTTTAATTGACGTGTGACCGCTGAAGTAACAATGTATGGGCCACTGCAAAGTTTCAAAGCGTATCCCTTAGAAAACCAGTTGTACATGATCAAAAAAATGTTAAGAGTTGGCCGAAATCCACTATCACAGGTGGCTAAAAGATTAGCTGAACTGAATTTGATTGATGTGATTAAGAATATTGCACAAAATTACTCTAAGTGTCCGTTTGTAAATACAAGTAAAAACGGTCGGAAAATTCTAGATATAAAAGAATATAAGCTATCTTCATAAACATGTGACAGGTATATTTTAAACACTAGTGATGATATTATTGAAATTAAGTTTATAATCGATGAATCGGATGTTTTGGTACATAGTACTAAAATAGAAAATAAAAATGACATATTCACGTACCCGGTAAAGTCATCACGCTTTAGCACATACAAAGCTATAAGTTAGAATCATATTAGCCTTTAATAATAATAATAGTCACGCGCAATAACATAATATGATGGAACGAAGTTGCATAAGATTGCCAGTCTTCTTGATTTGTTCGTCTATAAAACTACCAAAATTAGCACAATGAGCCCACATCGTTCTCATCATTTTCTGGTGAACTGTTATTACTTATAATATTCTCTATGACTATGTCTAACTTCTTGTTTGTCCTCCGTCTCTAATGTGTTTTCATCTCGTTGTATATTATTTTCGACTTGTTTTGTAGTATAGTTATTTTTTTTTGGCAGGATATTTATTTTTTCGACGTTTCGTCACTGACGCTCTTAGGTCTCTCACCAATTTTCTCTTTCCTGAATTTTTTTAAGCAGTCTTGAAAAATATTTCCGAAGATTCTCATTTAAATGCAGCATCCCACGAATGAACCATGTAAAAAAAACTTCCTTAATAATTTGTAGTTTTTCAAAGCAATTTTCGATTTTTCTCCTCAGCTTCTTCCAGACCACGAACACAAGCAGATATATTCCCGAGAAAGTGTCAAGTATATATGTATATTCGTTTATCCATACTTGAATGTGTCAAGTATGGATAAACAAATGTTTTACCATCCAGTGGACGGCGAGCATAAAAATGACAAATATTTCTTAAGTTTCTTGTATTCGAATCTATCTGCTAGTTTGACTTCTAACACATCCAACTGACGATGGTATTCAATTATATTAAAGCAAAAGCTCTCGACTTTATCTTGACGGACATCTTTCATAAAGTCACTTGTATAGGTTGTTCGTATCTTGCCTGGTTCAGTTTTTCTGATATGGATTCTAATTGAGCAGATATTATGCAAATTTAGTTCACCATATTTTCTATAATTTTATTTTGATTATGAATCATATTAACCATCGTATCAATTTTGTCCTAAAGCATATTTTGGTATTCATAAACTTGTAAAATTACTTCTCCAGTATTAGGCGTATTTGTTGGACGTATTTGTTATGTTTCTGGGTATGGAGTTAGTGTGGTGTTTGTCTGAAAAAAAAAAACATATAAATGAAATATACACTACTGATAGCAGATGGCACATGGCTCTCGTAGTTAAAAAAGTAGTAGTTAAAAAATGCTCGACGAGGCGGGCAAGCTCTTTGAAAGAGTAATTGCAAAATAATTTTACCACCCCCAAAAAAGGGATGAAAAAAACCTTTGCAAGTAAAATTTTATTCCTTGGATTTATTAACTTGAAACTTAGCACGAATACGAACATAAGTAAAGAAAAAAGATTGGCATTATTAGTTTTTACATTGGTAATGTAGATGGTTTTGAAGTCGTCATTTTTGGTGATAAAAAATGTTCATGAGACTCTACCGCAGCTTAAACCGCTAAACGTAGAATTTAAATATTTCATTTATGTTTATGTTGCTGTACAATTTATTTTACAATAAAAAATAATATATTTATTTACATATTAACATCTTTCTACCAAATTCGTAAGGTATGGCTAAATAATATCGCTTGACAATTTTGAACTAGAAGTTATCCATGCGGTGGCTTTAGTATAATACTACGGATCCCTAAAGAGTCTGTATAACAACTGTTTAATTGTTCATATTATTGCTACAGGTAGAGCTTGTGAACCATTAAAAGTAAAGAAAATAGCTTATAGCTGCATACAGTTCACATATGTAATTTTATCCAGTTTTATGCTGATTAACAGTACACTAGTGAACTATCAGACAGCTTTTTGCAGAATATAAGAGTTTTAACTATTCACGTCGCTGTTTAACACGATCCACCATTTTATTGTATAACCTATAAATGTACTGATTCATTTTCAACTTTTATAATGTTTTGTGTATGAATTAGGAATTAATACGATAGTATTAGGTTTTACTTCCTGATATCATAATTATAACTTTTTACCTTATAATTCTTTTCAAAGCACTAAAAATTGTTTAGTAAAGTTTTCATTATTGCTTATTATTATCACAAAACTAATTAAAAACAGAATATTTTCGTGGCGCACCAAAATTTTCTTAGATAATATATATGTATAATGTCAGTAAAATTACATTCCCAATCATTTTTCTTTTATTAATATGTAAAACAATGTACTTATCAGGGAATATGAATATTATCCATGTATAATTCACTCCACGAAAACAGTGTTCAATTGGCAGCTAAGGGTTATATTTGCTTCTATATATTTGCTACTTCTAATATATATTCACTTTTTCATACAGGCCAGCAAGCAGCCTTTATGCTGCTTTTTTATTCAGCTTTAATCGCGAGGGATATCCGTAATTCGGCTTATAAGCAGCCTCTTGTGCTACTTGGGTATGCTCAATGACATCAATAGTGTCTCCCAACGGATAGGTCTTAAGATGAACATGGAAAAAAACAAAAATCATGTTTAACGTCCATGTCACACCTATGCCGGTAGTTGTTGGGAGCACTAAGCTCGAAGTTGTTGACGAGTATGTTTACCTGGGACAAATAGTCCGACTAGGTAAGTCCAACTTCGACCGAGAGGTCAATCGACGGATTCAACTCGGCTGGGCAGCGTTCGGGAAACTACGACAAATCTTCTCGTTAGACATACCTCAAAACCTGAAAACGAAATTGTACAACCAGTGCGTGTTGCCAGTGATGACTTACGGATCTGAGACGTAGTCCTTCACTGCTGGCCGTATGAGGAAGCTCAAGGTCGCTCAGCGAGCTATGGAGAGGTCTATGCTCAGGGTTTCTCTGCGTGATAAACTTAGAAATGAGGATATCCGCAGTAGAACCAGAATAACCGACATAGACCAACGGATTAGTAAGCTGAAGTGGCAGTGGGCCGGCCATATAGCTCCAAGAACCGACAACCGATGGGGAAGAAAGGTTCTCGAGTGGCAGCCTCGTACCGGTAGGCAAAGTGTAGGGCGACCCCCCACTAGATGGAGTGACGACCTGGTAAGACATGCAGGAAGTCGATGGATGCAGGTGGCTCAGGACCGTGATTTGTGGCATTCCTTGGGGGAGGCCTATGTTCAGCAGTGGACTTATGAAAGGCTGTAGTGATGATGATGAATGATGAAGTGAAAAAAGAAGGCATATACAGTTCAATAAAAAGTCGCCTGGAATTCATAAAAATCAAAAGAAGAAGCAGTATTATAACGGACATTGCCTTGAGAAAAGATAAAAATTGTAAAAAAGGAGAACTTGAGGTAGTTACATATTTTAATTGCCAATGATTTTTTTGTGCAAAAACCTTTATTGTTACTATTAGAAACTATTCCACTTCTGATGTTAAAAATTATTCTCAAAATTATTTAAACAAAAGAACACTATCCAGTAACAAACCCTACTTACTATCAGGACCCAATTACATGATAACACCAAAGTATGCAAACCAACAGCATCACTACCAATCTCAATGTAACACAGGGCAGCCGCCTCTCAGCAACACGACCTTCCTTGCCTACACTAGTAGAATACCCCAACGGGCATAGTAACGACAGTGGTACTCTTAGAATTACAGACTGACTGCCCCTCTTAGTCGACTGCGTGATAATTTATACTGCTAAAACAAGTGGGAGATTATAGTTCTACCTTCAATATTTCTTCTTTTCTTTTATTATTTTACCCTCATTCCTTACATTACCTATTAGTTGTATAAGGTTAAATTATGGTTTCTGTCACCAAATTGGGATTGCCGAACAACAAAACGAAAGAGAAATTTTCTCCCAATTCTGTGGTAGATGAAGTCGTCAAAAACTCACCAAGTATAATCAATCTTGGTGACAACACCCAAAGCGATCTAGTAAGAAAAAGTTTGAATGCCATCAAAAACATAACTTGTAAAAAAAAACAAGTCTCGCAAGTTAGTTCTTCTACCGTAAAAAGTTGTGAGATCCATGTAATACCAAGTCGGTTAATTTATTCGATCCCTACTTAAGTGTCCTTCTGTCTTAAGTTATTACGTAATTAGCTAACCTAACAACATCTTATAGTGGCCATACCAATATTAAAAATCTTTTATATTTTAAATAGATTGACTTGGCCATCGCATCAAAACACAATGTATCTCTCAAGTAATACATATTACATTAAATTAGATTGTTTAGTGCGATTGCCAAGTCAATTTATTTAAAACATAAAAGATTTTTAATATTGATATGGTCACTATAAGATGTTGTCAGGTTAG
Organism: Parnassius mnemosyne; assembly: GCA_963668995.1. NCBI lineage: Eukaryota > Metazoa > Arthropoda > Insecta > Lepidoptera > Papilionidae > Parnassius > Parnassius mnemosyne. The sequence continues at coordinate 33,373,579 of CAVLGL010000137.1, read as the reverse complement.
CTAATTACGTAATAACTTAAGACAGAAGGACCCTTAAGTAGGGATTGAAAAAATTAACCGACTTGGTATTACATGGATCTCACAACTTTTTACGGTAGAAGAACTAAGTTACGGTAGAAGAACTTGTTTTTTTTTTACAAGTTATGTTTTTGATGGCATCTCATTTCTTTTTGTAGATAGTTATATCTAGGTACCTATCTACACCTATTATTCCATTATATTATACATATATAGGTACACTGGGCGTGGGTGCTCAGGCTGCCCCGCGTATCCTATGGGGGGGAGGGGAGGGGGGCAAAATACCGCTCGAGACTAATACTGCTCGGGACAAGCGGAGCAATAAAACCAAGGCGATCCCTTTCACGCTATCCGTGAATTTTTGCAATATGAGGGGACTTCATTCCAACCTTAACGCTGTCCATTACCATCTAGAGATGGCGAAGCCGGCCTTGCTCTTTTTAAGCGAGACTCAGGTGTCCTCTCCGGCTGATACTTCATATCTCTCCTACCCGGGGTACAAATTTGAACACTCCTTTGTGGGCACAAAGGGCTGGAGTTTGCGTATACGTCAGAGAGGACATCTGTTTTCGACGCCTCGGCAGTCTTGAAGGTACCTGGAAGGACCTGTCCACCTTATGGCTGCGCGTAGACAGCGACGACCATCCCCGCGTCTACGGGTGCCTCTATAGGTCCCATAGCGGTAATACCGACACAGACCGACTCATCGACCACGTCAAATGGCTGCAGACTCCGTGCTACAACAGGTCTCATCCGCAGAGATCGTGATACTCGGTGATTTTAACGCCCACCACGCTGAATGGCTTGGTTCCCGTTTAACCGATCATGCGGGTAGATCTGTGTATGACTTTGCCTTGGCATATGGTCTAACACAACTGGTTACTTCGTCTACGCGGATCCCAGATGTGGAGGATCATGTACCTTCCCTGATGGACCTTTTGCTGACCTCTCATCCGGACGGATATCAGGTCTCCGTCGATACCCCTCTGGGCTCTTCGGACCATTGTCTGATCCGGAGTACGGTGCCACTCACGCTCCAATCGCTGTTGCGATCTGCAGCTTGCCGCCGTATTTGGCAATATAGGTCGGCCGATTGGGATGGGATGCGGTCTTTTTTGCATCCTAACCTTGGGGGTTTGTTTCTCGCCCGAAGATCCGCTGGGATCTTATTGAGCATTATTCTGTGGCCAGAGTTGCCCAGGAAGCATGAAGTTAATGCTTGTGTTGGGTGACTCTGCTCTTCCATTGGACCGAGCATACAATATTTATTTTTAGGGTTTTTAATAACTAAACTATAGATTTTACAATAATTCTAAGAAAGTTTCCATAATAAACTGAAATATCTTCCAGTAAAGTAAAGGTCCATAAAGGAAAATATAAAAAACTGTTGTGAATCCTATTTATGTCTCACTCCTACCTCTTCTCATTTTTAGGGAGATTTCTAGTCAGATAGTGTCTACTCCCCTGCCTAAATGCGTGATGGTGACGTTTACATGTCTTATAGTTATTTTTAATTTCTCAGACATGTCGGTTTCCTCGTGATATCTTCCTTCATTACCGTGAAATGGCTGGTTGTTGCCGATTCTGTTGCTGATGTGGTACTTCAGGGTATGGAACTTTTTATTACATCCTCTGTGGTGCCCATCGGAGGCAGATCCCAGCCATGGTTTGGTCGCTCCTGTAAAGTAGCATCACGATATAAGCAGGAGTGCTACCAGGCCTGAGCTGACGCATCAACGTCCCGGGATGTAAACACCAGCGCTCTTAAAAAGACGTATAATTCCGCCTCCAGGTCCTTCAAAAGCGTCATTGCCAAGGCAAGGTCTGAGCACATCGGCAGAATTGGCGAGAAGCTAGTTCGCCTCCCTTCGGGAACACGTGCATTCTAGTCTCTCGCCAAGGCTGTCCAAGGGAACTTCTGTCAGCCATCTCTGCACAGGGTGGACTGCTCACTGGCCCATGACGCAAAGGAGAAAGCCGATCTGCTAGGCTCTCTTTTTGCTTCCAACTCGACTCTAGATGAAGGGGGGAACACACCGCCGACCATCCTGCGGTGTGAGTGTTCCATGCGGGAAGTGCTGTTTACACAGCGCTTGGTGCGTAAAGCACTCCTCTCCCTGGACGTCAACAAGTCGAGTGGGCCTGATGGAGTCCCGCCTATTGTGCTGAAGACGTGTGCTCTGGAGTTTGCACCGATTTTAACGCGTCTTTTTCGGTACTCCTACTCCCTAGGCGTAGTCCCGATTTCATGGAAGACAGCTTTGGTGTACCTGATCCCTAAAAAAGGCGACCGCTCAGATCCGTCCAACTACATGCATATCGCTATCACCTCCTTGTTCTCCAAAGTAATGGAAATCATTATTAACAGCCAGCTCATGCGGTACCTTGAGGATCACCAGCTGATTATTGACCGCCAGTACGGTTTCCGTCGAGGTCGCTCAGCTGGTGATCTTCTAGGTTACCTAACTCATATATGGGCGGAGGCAGTGGAGTCCAAGGGGGAGGTGTTGGCCGTTAGTTTGGACATAGCGAAGGCTTTCGATCGGGTTTGGCACAAAGCGTTTTTTTCGAAGCTGCCTTCCTATGGGCTTCCCGAGAATTTGTGCAATGGGATCACCAGTTTTCTTGCAGATTGGAGCATCAAGGTCGTAGTAGACGGTACATGTTCCGATTACAAGCCCATTAACGCTGGTGTTCCACAAGGCTGCGTGCTATCACCAACACTGTTTCTTCTGTATATCAATGATATGTTGCAAACCAGTAACATTCATTGCTATGCAGAAGACAGCACTGGTGATACACCGGCTGTGCCAATATTTCTCGGGAAAACGTCGCCGAGTACCGGATTAAACTTGTGTCTGAAGTCGAGACTTTGTTGAACAAAGTCTCAGACTGGGGGAGCCTAAATCTAGTCCAGTTCAATCCTCAGAAGACACAAGTTTGCGAGTTTACCGTTAAAAAGAAACCCTTTGTCGTATCTCCTCAGTTTCAAGGCGTTCGGTCTCGACATATCAAATGACGTGCAGTTTCGTGGTCACTTGGAAGAGAAGGGCAAATTGGCCTCTAAAAAGCTTGGCGTGCTCAGCAGAGCGGGACAGCATTTCATGCGGGCACACCGCTAGCAACTTTACAAGGCGCAGGTTCGGCCTCACATGGAATACTGTTCCAATCTCTGGGCGGGGGCTCCCCAGTGCCAGCTCCTTGCACTTGACCGCATTCAGCGCAGAGCGGTTCAAATCGTCGACGACCAAGTTCTTTCCGATCGGCTTGACTCACTGGCACTGCGTAGAGATGTTGCATCTCTTTGCGTATTTTATCGCATCTACCACGGGGTGTGCTCTGACGAATTGTTCGGACTAATTCCAGCCGCTCAATTTCACCATCGCACATCGCGACAAAACTCGCGATACCATACATATCATCTGGATGATTGGCGGTCCACCACTGTGCGATTTAGAAGAAGTTTTCTCCTTCGCACAACTTCCTTGTGGAATCGATTACCACCAGCGATTTTTCCGGACCGATACGGCTTAGGGACCTTCAAGAAAAGAGCTTAAACCTTTTTAAAAGGCTGGCAACGCATCTGCGATTTCCCTGCAGTTGTTCATGGGCGGCGGTAGTCACTTACCATCAGGTGAGCCGCATGCTCGTTTGCCCCCTCTCCTATAAAAAAATACACTGCTTCATTCGCTGCAAATGTAACTTTGTAATCCTATATACTTATTATGGGATTACAAAGTTATTTATGCAGTTGTTGTATCTCGAAAACTGGACCGAAATTGCAAAATATTTTAATTTTTCCTAAATTTATATACTAAACAATAATTGTATTCCAAATTTGAACCTTCTATGTCTGCTAGAAGTGCCTTAGAGTTTTGATGATCAGCCAGTGAGTGACAAAATTAAGAAACTTTGACTAGTTATAACTCTTAAACTACTATTTCAAATTTAATTAAATTTGAAATAACCGAGTTTATACAATGCCTACTTGGTTACTGAAAATTCAAGCTTCTTGTTTTATCCACAACGAAGTTATAGGGTTATGAAAATGGCCTGAACTGCTTCGAGAAAAGGATGGTACGGCCGTGCCGCTTTTTTGCTCGACTTGGCGGGGGCACTGCTGTGCCCCCACATATCTTTTTTAAAGGAGACGGTTCACTTTCGGTCCAGTCTATGTTCAGTATATCGTAAAAAAGAGAAAAATTCAGGGATTTTGTTAAAAATAAAATGAGAGAATAAATCGAACTAAATAACTTGCTAAAAATAAAAATTCAATCCCAAGTTTTTGATGATTTTACAAGATGGTGCCCTTCCAGTCATAAAAAAGTAAAAAGACACGGTTATTTGTCACATGTCATTTCTGTCAAATGATATTTTTATTTATTCCGAGCTTGGTTGTGTAGTTCTGAACTCGTGAACATTGAGTTATATTTACTACGTGCGTAGTACATATAACTCAATGCTCGTGAATGCGTTTAATTGTGGATTTCTTTGGCGATTTGGTTTTTTGTTTGGACTTTGGATTAGTTATTACTTGTTTGACTCTGCTTTTGTTTTATGGACTTCATGATTTACGTGAGGTTTTGATTTCGTTGACTTCTATGCGGACATCTGTATTCTGTAGAATCACATTTTGAATCAGTAAGCAGGCTTAAGCAGGTATGTACTAAAGAAAGATGTTTTCTTAAGCTATTAAATGCATTTGAATGACATGCTTTTATCTGTAATCTGTTAATAAGTATTAATTTCTAATCTTCTTGTTCATAATGGCTGCAAAAACATAATATGATGTAATTATTTTTCAGTTCACCTGTTAAAATACGTTGCACTGTTTAAAATGCGCTTCTGCAATAGCTTAGTAGATAGCTTATTAAAATAAGATTGTTTTGTTCTAGATGGATGAAAATGCACCAATATGTTCACAATGTTTTGCAAATGTATAATAAGAATTATCTGTCGGCACAAATCTTGAAAATGAGGTCCAGCGCCCTAATGCCAATACTATCAGTATATTGTATGTTTGGTGTCAATGAAGACTGGGTAGCAGACAAGTGGTGACCCAATTAATATCATCCCAACAAGACTCTGTTTTGCAAGCAGTGATGGCGGGATTTTATACGGTCTCTAATAAGAGGCCGTATAAAATCTCGCCATCACTCGGGCAGAGCTATATACATATATACTGTTGGCGAGACAAGCGACAAGTTGGGATGAGATGATTGCAGGTTATTATTGCAGTTGCACTTCTGTGGGTGACAGTGGGTTGCTGTGCTCACATAATGACCGTTGTCTGGTGTTTGGGTTCGGCTCGGTATCCAAATTCCATAGCCGCACCGGCCTCAATTCTGGATGGCATTTTAGTAAGAGAGGATTTTGAAGTAGGATAAATAAATTTAAAGAAAATAAGCTGTTTTATTTATATTACCTTAAGTATCCAAATTAAGTATCCAAAACATGATTGACCTAATGTTTCACTTTCTATAATTCATAGGACTGTTAACCTTTGTTATGACATTATCCAGGCTTTAAATATCTGTCGAGGCTCAAGGCATACTGTGACTCGCTGAGGACCTGTTATATGAAAATATTTGTACGCCGGAAACGGCAGAATATTTATTATTATTTATGCAAGTTCTTTTGTAACAACTGTAATGTACCATATTATAGCAAATAAATTATACGAGTATTATCTATGATTGTATCCTAGCATTTCAGCAGCCCAGATAGACCACATACCTGAACAGAGTTAGTATTCAGGATTATTCTGTTTATCCACCTTAAAACAGCCACTCTAAGGTATAATAAGTTAAATATATTCTTTATTATTAGTGCAATAAAGTGGTATCTCAGAGTGGATTTTTTAGGGTAGAGAAACGGAGTTACCCGCTATTCACATATAATCTCGGCTTTGAGCTATCTGACACAAAATTTTTGTAAAAACTAAGAAAACACCTAGGCCTTATTTCCCCATGTAAAACAAAAAAAAAAAGTCCTGGATGCCCCTGGCACTGAAGTGTGCTTTAGTACACACTAATGAATCCAATGAAATAATTTTGTGCGTAGGCACCGTTGATTTATCTCAACAATCTTCTTGTCAGGAATTAGATAGTACTTTTTACATTTGTTTTCTCCTGAACTGCATTTTTGATATGAAAATATCAACAAGAACGTTAGTTGTTTTAAGACCAAAAAAGCACATACACAATCTATAATACACTTTATTCGTGTTTTGATAAAAAAATACAACTTTTTGCCCTACTTTCCTACTAGTTTCGAGACATTTTAGCTATTTTACATAACAAATCTACCTGATAGGCTATGGGTGATATGAGTATATTTTAGAGATGACAGCTAACGTCAAAACAAAACGACATCAATCCGCCATTAGTGTTGCATTTTTTCGTAAGAATAAAATATTAATACCACTGAAATTAAGGCAAATTCGTGGATTTGAATGATCAAAAGTGGTTTAATATTTAATTTTAATTTATTTCCATACTAGTACAAAACTAGGCCTACGCTTCATACAATTTTGGACCGTCTCCTTTACCATATAACTAACAGACAACACACAAAAATCAAATTAAATTCTTGTTTGTTTAATTTTAGAAACTGACAGTCAGCAGTCAGACGGAAGACTTGTCGTCAAGTTCCTCAGTCATTGAAAATTAAGACATTAGTAGCAACAATATTTTAAATTGCAATTATAATAATATTAATAAAATGGTAAGTGCTACATTGGTTTTCAGTAGTATTTGTTTGTTTTAAACTCATTTTGCCTGAGCTTATATATTTACAATATATATATATTCACAATTTTACAATGCTTTTTGTTTGTAAACAGTGGAAAAGCAGTTCAGATAAGTAACGGATTGAATCTCCTCGTGACTATTGTAATAAGTTAAATTCCACCCCTTGGCATCTGTAGACCAAAAAGCAAACTTGCAAGAGAAGTTTGACAACAGTATAAAAGAAAAAGATCTTTGGCGCATTGAAAAAATGAATGATCGTAGGATGCTTGTTGATGGCTATAATATTTGAACCGTCTATGATTTACAGGCTATCATGCAATGTCCTGTGGGAGAATGCAGTTCTTTTTAATGTATATCTAAAATCAAATGCTTGAATTTTACCATGGCTGAATTGGCTGCTATTAAACACCATAATAAAAATACAACTGCAAAGAACCCAGGAGTGATTAGAATAACTGAAAGCGAAACAATTGGCACTTATGGGGATGTTTATAATTTTTTTTTGGGATGAAACACGGTGTAAATTGGTAGCATACGAAATAGGATTTTGCATACTTGAGTATTTCAAAACGGTCAGTGAAAATTCTCCTGATAAATAATTAAACATAACTTTTTACCCCGATAATTGCTGCGGACAAAATAAAAACAAGTTTATTGCTTGTCTGTACTCGTATGCTGTGTCTCAATTTCCAAATATTACAAGTATCAGTCACAAGTATCTAATACGAGGACACACCCAGAAGGAAGGTGATAATGTTCACAGTTTAATTGAAAAAAAGAGGTAAAAATAAATCTAAAATCTGGTCATATATATACATCCCATTAATATGTGACGTTGATAAAAAATGCTGAAAAATCTGGCAATCCTTTCAAAGTATTGGAGTTAAATTATGACTTTTTTATTGATTTGAAATCCTTACACGATCAATGGGGCTATAATTACAACGAAGATGATAAACGTAACACAGTATCCTGGAACGATATAAAAGTGTTATGTTTCTTAAAAAACAAATATCCTTCAAGTTTTTCTACAAAACTTCATATGCCCAAGAAGATTTCATTCGTGTAGTAAACATGAGAAACAAAAGAAAAAAAATGCCAAGCTTGGAAGAGATCTCAATTCCTAAAGCGTTTATGAATAAAATAAAATAAAAAGAAAGGTTTAAGAGAATTACTCAAGAAGAATCTAATACCTGATTTCTACATAGATTTTTATACATCGTTATTAGAAGACTGAGAAGACTGATTACTTTAACTGATTGTTTGGGCTAATTTTAAGTGTTAATTATTTTTTGTGTTCCTATTACGTTACTTTGTAGTAATATTACCCAAAGATACATATATTATTTAACTTTAATTTTAAGGTTGATTGTTGTTTTTATATGACTCAGACGTGACAATTAATGTCAAATGAATCCGGATAATATGTGATATTTAGTTAGCATCCAGTTTAGTAATAAAAGTTCCCAATGAAAAATATCTGTTCATTTTAAATTTTTGATTTATGATAACTTGACAGGTTAACTGAGGTTTTACCCCTCTATAATGATCTCTATAAACATCACTTATTTATTATTTTTATTACTATGTTATAATTCTATAAAACTGTTGTTTTTTTTATAAATTTCTATTATGACTTATATTTGAATTTGGGTTTCCAATTGTCAGAAGAAAAAAGACTTGATAATGAAAACGACAAAAAATAACTACATCAGATAAATACGAAATAGATTTAATTCTTAAACGGTCAAATTTCAGATGTGTTTATTTTTTAGTAAAAAAAGGACATATAGGAAATAGTCATATTTGGTAAAATTTTTGAATATTTTCTGGGTATTAAAACGACTCACATATTAAAATATTTGTTATTAATTTACAATATTCGTTCCTTTTATACTTTTTTAAAGGAATTCATAGCTGTATGTATCCTCTCCAATTTTCAGCAAAAATTTTGCTATTAACTCAAATAGTTACAAAACAATGTAAAAATTAATAAGGAGGTGTCACAATTTACAATCGTTCTTTTCGATTTCCCACAAAATTACTTTTTTGAGTTCGGTCTGTTTCGTCCTAAAGGTGCGATAAATAAAATACTGTGGGAAAATTGTCTTAAAATTCTAATAACACACTATCCGCCTTATGGATGTACCATCAAAATGTGTTATAAATTTATCGTCATTTCCTGCTTTGAAAATTAACAATTTTCAAAAGTAGGAAGTCTATAGATCTATAGATTTCGGATCGACTTTGAGAATGCGAGTTTTCATCAAATCTCCACGTTTTGAGGTCCTAGAAAGCCATTCTGACTATTCCCGGCTGGGAGTCCGGTCGTGTGTGTTTGTGTATGTGTGTGTGTATGTATGTATGCATGTAAATAAAATTTTGTCTTACGATATCTTTAACGAATCAACCGATGGAGATGTGGACACGGCGTTCGAAGGTGTTCATTGAGACTTCGAATCTGATTAGATTTTCAAGTCAATCGGACGAGCCGTTTCAAACATTTTCAAAAAATAAAAACCCAAAAAAAACTAAAATTAATTAGATTTATATAGATAAGCGGGAAGTTCCAGGCATGACGTGCAGGGTCAACCGTTTTTAAGATTTTAATTTATGAAAATATTCATCATCCTATTCGAACGATTAACTATTAAGGTCACGCATCAGACCCTTTTTATTCGCGTTGTTCTTGATATCGGTCTGACATATTTTATGACTGAAAATTTTCCGCAAGTTACGAAACGTTCTAGAATTTCTCGTATGCAAATTTTCCTCCCTTGTCCTGAAAGCCCATGTTTCATTAATTTACTTTCCTACAGCTAATTTTGAAAGTATTTGAATAAATACTTCCAAAATTATCGGATAGAATAAGTAAGTTTCAAGGTAAGGATCAATAATACATCACAGACATCATAATCTCCGAATTCTTTGCCTTTCACTTGATCCCTACACTAAGTATGTAGGTGTTGTATGCTTTAGTACTTACTATGTATGAATGGTGTTTGCGCGTGTAGCTGCGAGTGGGGAGCGTGAGCGCAGCGTAGGGTTGCTGCCGATGCACTAGTGTTGAGCAAAACATTCAAGGCGTGCGCACACATTACGAAAAACGCAAAGAGGCTCACAAAGTGAACAACCGTTACTTATATTGGGAAAATTTGCTATAACGACTTGTAATTTACAAAAGAAAAATTTCAATATTGTGATTCAGTGTTTGTTTTTATAAAATCATAGTGATAACATTTTCTTGCATTGTGAAGTTTGTTATGATAAGGCTTTTTCAATTTGCAAGTGCGGTGAGTAACCGATTTTTACTGTTTGTTTTATAGGTTTTGAAAATCGTTACCCGTCTCTACTCTCTACTTTACAATAAGTTAATGTTTTTTTATAAATACTTTCCGTCAAATTTTCTGGATTACTTTATTTCTTTCATATTATGGTTCATTTAGCATATGTAGAGTTGCTCATACTTATTTGATACTTTTCGCTCATTAAGTTATATGGGATTATATAACAATATCTTTATATATAAAAATTACGTGTCCCATTGTTTGTCCACGATGAACTCCTAAACTACTGAACGGATTTAAATGAAATTTTGCACACTGTGTGCATTTTGGTCCAACTTGAGAGATAGGATAGTTTTTATCCCGATAAGTGACCCAAAATTTTTTTATTGCTAATTTCAGGAGTTTTTTTTTAGGAAAGCAAATGGTCGTCGAAAAGGGGCAGAACAACGTCTGCCTGGTCAGCTAGTATACAATATATTTTAAAACATAAACCTTTTTTCATTCTTCGTACCGAAATTTAACTGCTGTTGTATATTAATTATATTATATATAATAAAATAAAGCTAAATTTATATTATATATTAATATAAAGCCACTAAAAAAAGCTGATATAGCTTTACAGCGCTAATTATATGCAATTAATACCTAACAATATATATATATATATATATATATATATATATATATATATATATATATATATATATATATATATATAACCGATATTCCTTAAATTAAATTTAATGATTACTTATTGTTTTATGACGTTAAGTCCTGTTCACCGAACAACGTCATGAATTCCATTTGGGACGAATCATATTTTAAATTACTTTTCTCTATGAGGTACGTCATTGTAAAGACAATCAAAATCTTACTTCCTTCTCTATTGTAATAATAACTGACATCAATTTATTACTTGCTAATTTGCATGAATGCATACATTTACAGTTGAAATCGGCAAAAAAATAAAATTTAACTATGGTTAAATCTTATTTTAGTCATGGTTATGAATGTTTTGATTTTAATGATGCATTTTTTTATTTACAACTACTATAGTTTTGATATTTAACTTGTCGTAGGGAGCAGTTTAGGATTCTTCAGATATTATTTTATATTCAAGTTGGGGTTTTACCGTGATCAAGAAACTTTTAATCAAAATTGTGGCGTATCTTTTAATCGCAAAAGCCTTTACTTGACATTACCGTGTCATTAATATCAAAATAACTATTCAATTTATTCTTTTTTGTGATTTTTTATCTCTAACGTCATGATATATAACGTAAATAAGGGAATATTTCAAAAAACTCGGAAAATATTATGAAAATTATTAATCCATAACTTTCTTTCTTTCTTTCTTTCCTTTAAAAAAAAAACGTTACCCCCACACTAGGATTTTCTCCTGTGTCTGTACTATCAAACAATGTTATCGATTACACACGGCAATGTAAGTTTTTACATTACTACTTACTACTACTCAGTGATGCAATAATTTTATGAAATATGTATTAGCACCAATTTGTTAATTATAATCTGTATCTAAACTTTGCATAATAAACTAAAGAATTCGTGAAAATAAAATGTAATTTGAAAGAATATGTTGCATATTGCAAATTGGACATTAAAATTTTGATCAATTGGATTTTATTTAATAGCTCTAGAAATTGTATACAATAAGTAAAGAATAGTAATGTTCATTGAAACAGAGAAAATACATCCATTTTATTTATATCTATAAAGCACAGTACTGAACCACCTACATCCATCTACTTAATGCATGTTTTAACTGGTAGTCACCCATTTAGTGGAGGATCGCCTAACTCTGCATAATTTGCGAGTATGAATAAATAATCTACTATCCCAATCTGATGTCGGTTATGCGAGTTACACGACTGACCATGTTGTTTTTTAGCTCTGTAATTCATTGGGATATGTAAGTTACTTTATGTTTTTATTCTCGTAATAAAATTAATTACGGTGAAAATCTGCGAGCTAAGCTCTCCCCTAAGAATTAAACATTTGTTCAGTTTATGCTATAGTGCAAAAGGAACAATTTTCGAGAGAACAGCTGGCTCTCCAAAATGAAATAGAATGTTTTGATATCAATAAAATTTGATATCCTGATATCGGTATTCCTGTTCTTATTAAATACAGTAAATCGGTTGCAGTTTTATAATATACATTTCTGACCAGCACTACAAATTGGACGAGGCGTGATAACTCAAGGGCTAAGTGCTCGCTGTAAATTTCACAGTACGCGAGCAACCCGGGTTCGATCGCCGCCGGCATCAATGCAATTGTTAATTGCCGTTGCTACGTGCTCGGCGGTGAAGGAAAACATCGTGAGAAAAGCTGCATGCATGTCTGAAAAATAAGAAAAAAAATATTTCGAAGACATGTGAAGTTTGCCAACACACATTGGGGCAGCGCGGCGGACATTTTATTGCCCTAAAACCCTCTCAGAAATGATAGGTGGTCTGTGTCCAGCAGTGGGTAGTATAGAGGCTGTAACTTTTAACTTTAGCTACAAATTGAATACAATTGCGAAAAAATTGAGGGCGCAGGCAGCACAGCGGATTTTTCTTGTTCCATAAAACCTTTCACGAATGAGTCTATCCCCGATGTATGTAGTCTGATGCTTTACATTAATGTTTTTCATTTGTGTAAATTGCAAAATATCTTTCTAAGTATGTATGAATTTTGATACCTATTGCCTACTTACATTTTCGAATAACTTTCGACATCATTGTGATTCATGACGCTTTTTTTGATGTTACACTTGAAGAGTGGTTCCAATATAAATAAATAAAAAGAGTAAGTTTGGAGAAGTAGGGATTAAGGTTCTGACATACGTATTTAAACGACGTTATAGTTGTTACCTTAAGATATTTGTTAGTGTGATATACCTTTCAAAAGGGTAAAATAATTAAAATGTTGATACGATAATGACGGCTACGTGAAGCAGTGATTTATGTTTGAGATGCGGCACTGAGGACCGCGGTTTCGAATCGCACAAGGAAAAGAATTTTGTACGGCGTACAAATAATTGATTCGCGCCTGGAATTTTGTGTTTGTACAATTTATGTATCTAAGCTGTCCCCATGATACAGGGAAAAATCCTAGTGTAGGGTAACGTTATTTTAAAGTCTCAAAGTCGGTGCTAGGACATAGTGTATCGGTAATTTAAAATTAAAAATTTTGTACAACCGACTTCAATATAAATTATTAAGAATAACTCAAAAACTATTAGTCAGACCTTGATCAAATTTATAGGGGACCACATGTGAAGCATCAGCTTTCATATAAAAAAGAATCATCCAAATCGGTTCATCCAGTAAAAAGTTATGAGGTAACACACATAAAAAAAAAACATACAGTCGAATTGAATACCGTCTCCTTTTTGAAGTCGGTAGAAAAATTACACGTAAAGTCTAGACTTCAGAAGCTATTATGCAGAAATTTACTATGTTTTTCTTTTTGAATAAAACTATGTATTTCTATTTTTAAAGATATATTTATTCAATGTGTAGTGTTCGCGTATTAAAATCATTGTATTGTACTATTTATTGAAAAAAAAAATATTATCAAACAGCATATTGCATAAAACTATATATTGCATGATGATAAAGCACAAATAAGTATATTGGGTGTCAAACAAATGAATGGAAGATTTATAATCTTTTATTATGGCAACCACGTTTTGTATGGTATAGATTGTTACCTTAATTTTATTTTATTATATTAAATATGAGTTTTCGTGTAACAGTTGCCCGCTTGCGTCTTTTATCTGTGTTCATTAAAACTACAAAATTACTCCATGGATTCATCAATCCGAAAATAACAGCTTTACTTCTTTTTAGCTTAGCTTCGAAATACTGATACAGTTTACGTGGTTAACACTGACTAAATAACAAGAAAATACCCAAGTATATAATATTAAATTGATAAACTACTAAATTTTACAGCTGAAAATGATTTTGACTGTTAACCCCTAAAGGCAAAGTTCATTTACGAACATTTTACCACTTTACCATTACACTAGTACATAAATATAATGCTTTTATTTTAACGATTAGGCAAATAAACTAAATTTTTTTTTCTTTATACAAATTTACATCGAAAATTATAAAATGGACAGATTTATCGATTGTACGTAATCTCTCTTTCTCTATGAAATCGCATCCATTATATCTATTCGGGTAAGCCTTGTAAGACTTTCGTTTGCCAGCATCATATTAATAATTCATTATTTAAAAATAAATTAAGTTCTTGGAACGTCAATGGAAAAACTGAACAATATTTTCACAGGTTAATAAACAGTTGGTACGGAAATAACTAAAACACTACAGCAGCATCAACTTCCGCTTGTTATCTAAAGTTGTCATCTGAGTTGGATATTTTATAATGCAATAAGTATAAATGCATATATTATACAGAAGCCCTTACGTATTTTTATCATCTAGGTATAGTTCCAAATTATGTGATATTTTTTTTTATAGGAGAGGGGACAAACGCGCATACGGCTCACCTGATGGTAGGTGACTACCACCGCCCATGAACAACTGCAACACCAAGGGAATTGCAGGTGCGTTGCCTGCCTTTTAAAAAGGAGTAAGCCCTTTTCTTGAAAGTCTATAAGTCGCATCGGTCCGGAAAAATCGCGGGTGGTAAGCTATTCCACAGAGAGGTCGTACGCGGAAGAAAACTCCTAGAGAAACGTACAGTGGTGGACTGTCAAGCATACAGATGGTGTGGATGGTATCGGGAGTTTTCCTCAGAGCAGTCCCCGTAATAAATGCGAAAGAAAGTGCAAAAGGATGCAACATCTCTTCGCAGCGCCAGTGAATCGAGCCGATCGGAAAGAACTCGGTCGCCGACGATTCGAGCTGCTTTGCGCTCGTGGAAGGAGCTGGCACTGGGGAGCCCCAGCCCAGAGATGGGAACAGTATTCCATGTGAGGCCGAATCTGCGCCTTGTAAAGTTGCAGGCGGTGAGCCAGCATAAATACTGTCCCGCTCTGCTCAGTACGCCAAGCGTTTTAGAGGCCAATATGGCCTTTTCTTCCAAGTGACCACGAAAGTGCACGTCACTCGATATGTCGACGCCGAGGATTCCGATACTGGCTGAGGCAACAAGGGGACTGCTTTTAAACTGAGGAGATACAACAAAGGGGTTCTTTTTAGCGGTAAACGCGCAAACTTGTGTCTTCTGAGGATTAAACTGGACTAGATTTAGTCGCTCCCAATTCGAGACTTTGTTCAGCCACAAGTTTGTTCCGGTACTTGGCGACATTTTCCCTAGAAATATTGGCACGGTCGGTGCTGTCGTAACGCATCATCATGTATAGCAATGTATGTTACCAGTTTGCAACATATAATCGATATAGAGAAGAAACAGCGTTGGTGATAGCACGCAGCCTTGTGGAACACCAGCATTAATGGGGCTTGTAATCGGAGCATGATCCGTCTACTACGACCTTGATGCTCCGATCAGCCAGAATACTGGTGATCCAATTGTACAATTTCTCGGGAAGCCCATAGGAAGGAAGCTTCGAAAGAAGCGCTTTGTGCCAAAACAAGGTCATAGGAGTTATTACATACGGTGTAAAAACGATTGCTATACAACAAATAATTTTGTTGCACGAATAGCAACATCTCCTGGAATTATAACCAACGAGTCCAGAATTCATATAGCTGATTCGTCGATTCAAGTCTCATATAATTAACTATTAAGTGGCCAATTATTCTGTACTTATGTGAAAACAATTTATTTTAGGGATAATACAATACATTAGATACATACATAGACCTATTAGATACATACATTAGATACCTACATACAATACATAGACCCATTTTACTGGAAAAGAGGCATTCCATCTTAGTGCTCACCGGTAACGACGCATCTGCAATTTGATTCTTTATTGAGGATAGATGTGGATGTACCCTTATTCTGTAAAAAATAAACATTATATTTGTTTCCTTAGTTGGGTATGTTCTTTCATAATAGCTGGATTGTTATGTGCGAATAAATTCATTGTTAAAACAAAAATATTTAACCAAGAAATTAAATGTAAGAACGAGAATTCTATTCCTGTGAAAGCTTTAATTAAAAGTATTAGAAGTGGCATACGAGGGCGGCACTGAAAATTTCGGGAATCAAGGAAGTGACACAACATTACTATTTAAAAATGTATTTATTGCTTTTCGAAGTATTCCTCGCGAAATTCGACACATTTTTCCATACGATGGAACCAATTATTGAAGCATCCATTCCATTCGGAAGTTGGGGTCTCCAAAGTGGCCGTTTTGTAGGCGTCCACAGATTCTTCAGAGAAGAAGAAGAGAATCTTTCGAGAGTTCTGACACACCAAGTAACGCAAGCCGCTTTTTGCTCTTTTTGATCTTCACAGAGCGAATGCGGTATCCATCGGGAAAACAACTTGTTTACACCTAATTGTTCATGCAAGATTATTTGTATTTGACTCATGCCAATGTCTAAAGTTGCCTGAATTTCGCGGTATGTCGCATGTCGATTTTCCTCAATCAGCTTACGCACAGCATCAACGTTATCTTGGGTAACTGCAGTTTTTGGACGACCTTGACGGGGATCATCACTGAGCTTGACACGTCCACGTTGAAATTCAGCATACCAGCGATAAATTGTGGTTTTGGATGGGGCTTCAACACCAAATGCAGAAATCATCTGGTCAACACACTGCTTTTGTGTTAAACCACTTCGAAAGTCATAATAAATCATCGCTCTTGAATTTTCTCGAGTCAATTCCATTTTCTCAACGACTAAACAAGTTTGACAAAACCTTGGGACAAGACCGAGAATCTTATTTTAAATAAATAAATGGTATTCGATTTTTAAAACCAAGGACTTTTCAATTAAAAAGATTTTAATATGACAGGAGCAGTGGAAATATTCCATTCCCGATACTTTTAGTGCAGCCTCTGTATCTAAACGCTACATAATACAAATGAATATTTTAAATATAAAGTAGCAATAAAAATACGTATTCGTTCATTTACTATAAACAAAAGTCAACTTAAGTATATTTACCACAATCGTCAGGATGCTTGGCCACCGCAGTCTTTTTATTTCTTTTTTTATAGGATAAGGGTGACAAACGAGTACACTGATGGTAAGTGGTTGCTGTGGCCCTATAGATAGATGTAGATGTCTATCTACATCTATCCTCGATTACGAATCAAAATGCAGATGCGTTGTCACTCATGAGTGCGTGGTCCTTCCCCGGTCGAGCCGACCCATTCGTTCGTCGTTCAATTATACCACTACTATATTAGTGGTATAATTGCGTGGTGCAGCATGGCTCTACCACGTAAAAAGTTGTTTCTTATTTTGAGTTCTTATCAGAAAGATACTCCTGCCCATCTGCATTGCACCATCATCTAGGTGATATGGGGTAGTTCTTTTAGGCCCCGCTACACGACGATCATAAAAATAACTTTATGCATAATATATGTAATACAAAAAAAAAAAACGAGAAGAGTAACCATAAAACAACTATGATTAATCGCAAACGCTCGCACTTAAAAACTATTTTCTTATCACTTTTATCGAACAAGGTAGCATAGCATACACACATAAATTCTAGACCGATGTTGAATGCGAATGTACTTTTATATATATGTACTATAGCTACTATAACCAATTGTTTATTAACCTGTGGAAATATTGTTGAGGTTTTATGGACGTGCCAAGGCATTAATTTTAAAACCTAATATATCAATCAATTAGCTTAGTAAGTATATGATGTATACAAAACTATCGTACGAGCCCGGCGTCGCCTGGGTACAACAATTAATAAGTTAATGAATTAATGACATGATGTCGGTAAACGACAAAGTTCTTCAAGTAGTTTTAAGTCTTATCATATACTTTACACAGAACGGATGTAATTAGGCGATTTCCTAGAGAAGGAGAGATTATGTACAATCGATAAATCTGCAGATCTTCTAACGTATTTATCTACTTGAGACGGTGTGAAAGGAAAAGTTTGTGTAGATAATACGGCTATTATATTATTATTATTTATAATATTATTTTAAAAATAAATAAATGTATTATAATAAATAACGGTATGGTATAATGTGTAATGTTAAAGTGATAAATGTTCGACAAATATGTTTGCCTTTGCCTTTAGAGAGTAACCATATTAGATTATTTTCATATCTTAAATTTAGTAGGGAACTTAAATAGATTAGGAGCAGTCCCATGAAAGCGAAAAAAAAACCCATATTGAACATAAAATAGTAAGAGTAAAGTTAACAGTCTGTATCATACAAGTGGCTATACCAAAAGAAGATAAATATTCTTTACTCATTTGTTTGGCACTGGCAAGTTATATTATCATCATACGTAGGTCACTCAATAAGTTTTAAGATATACAAAAAATATTCTAGGTACTATTAATATCTATTTTACATATTTTCTAAATATTCTCCATCATGCTCTATATAAAGTTCCATTCGCCTAAACCAACTCTGAAAACACTTTTGCCAGTCTTGATCTGACAGGTCGGAAATCGCTTCTTCGTAGGCAGCCACGGCTTCTTCGGCGCTTGAGAAAAAGTGCCTTTTATTTTTTCTTTTTGGGAACAAAAAGAAAATATCAAGGAGCTAAGTTAGGGTTGTAGGGTGGTGACTTAGAGTTCTAAGGGAGGTATGTGAAGATGCTTTATCGTGATGCAGCATAATTCCCCGATGCCCAGTCTTTGGTCTGCTCTCCCGCACAGCTTGAAAACTTTTGGGTAATGCAACTGTAGTATACCTTTCAGAGTTGACTGACATACAGTTTTCCAACACTGGCGTCGACAAATGTCCACTCTGCGAAAAAAAACTAGCCACCATTTTTTTGCCGACATTGCGAGGTCTTTGCAGTTTTTTCGGTTCTGAGTAGACCCATACCGATGATTGCCTTTTATTTTCCGGATCATATTGATAGATCCATGTCTCGTTACCAGTAACGATTTCTGCAACATGCCTAGATGCCCCGTTTTCAAAACGTTTCATGGCACCAATCCACATGAGTCTGTTTTTCGCTTTCAGAGAGCAAACGAGGGATCTATCGACAACAAAGCTTCCTCACTCCAAGATGTTGATGTAAGATGGTATGAATGCTCCATAACAAATGGCTACAATCTTTTCTATATCCGTATATGTGATTCGTAGGTCTTCTCGCACCAACATTTCAGTAGTCCATACATTTTCTGCCGTTAGTGCTGTTTGCGATGCCCCGGTTCTTTGTTCATCTTTAAGATTGTTCTTGACCACCTAAAAATTGTTGTGCGTGATGGAGCTGAGTCCCCTAATGATGCTGATTGAAACCGTTGTAAATATAATTGTTCGGTTAAACCAAATTTAAAATCATAATATATCATAGCGCGCAAATGTTCACGGTTAAGATCCATCGTTTTAAATAAAAAGCGTGGGAAGCGTTGCAGGAAAATTAAATTAATAGTTGCAGGAACTTTGTTTTTTTTTTTAATATTGAGCAATTGGCTTATGGAGTTTTATTTTTAAATAAATTTGCTTTTTAGAAACATAACACGGGTGCGTTCCATTTTTAAATTTCGAACAGCTCAAAACTTATTGAGTGACGTACGTAAATGTTGGATATTTACTGATATTTTGAAAATGCAACACTTATAATTTTAAAAATATATGTGGAAAAAAGGGAAAAAGAATTTTCGACTCCGACCGTCAAACACAGACGTCGAATCAGCTGACTGTATGGTGATTACAAAACATATTATGGTGCTTTGAAGATGAGCCAACTCTAATCATATCTCGCAGTGCGTGAAGCATATAACATCACTTAGTCGGCTCGTTTTTCTGTAACATGGCTCATTTTGCTACTGTGGTATTAGCAATAGCGATCAAAGATCGATTAAGTCCAAGTGGTATGTTTGTGCTCCAAGAGTATTATCAGCTTGGTGTAGACAAGAGACCAAAGTCAGGAATCCAGCACCATCTCTGGCATCAGGATAATGCAGCGCCGCACATGTCTGTCAGAACACTCAACTTTTTTCATTGTGTGTTTTGTATTTGGTTGCTTATAATTTCGACATTTCTGAGGTATTTAAAAAAGAGAGGTCAGAGGTATTTCTTAAGTATTTCTTTACCTTTGCTAAAGCGTATACGTGCTCAAGGTGAATACTTTGAAAAGATCGATCAGTGGCGTGCCCAGAATCATTGTGGCATTTGTCATGGCACAAAAATGCCATAATACTTATAAGACTCTAGTTACTATTTTTAATTTGGTGTCAAATCTTCAAATTATATGTAAATTACCTAATAGATAAAGCGCTGTGCAGATTTATAAAGAAACTAGTGATCCGCCCCGGCTTCGCACGGGTGATTTCTAGATCTCGACAACAGCGACACCTACCGCGTCCAATTGTGAATCATCGCTTAGATCATCCAGGGTTCCACGGTTCTGTTATTTTCGAGTTTTTGCGAGACTTACGGACAGCAATTGATTGGACACAAATTTTCAAACTTGTTATATATACCTAAATATTAATTGTATTTTTCGTGAATAGCTTATGTAAGTAAGGCTAATGAAGAAACATGATAACGTGGTAGAGCCATGCTGCAGCTATATTGTGGTTGCAGCACGAATAGGTCAGCTCGACCGGGGTAGGACCACGCTCTCACAGAATACCAACGTAAATTAGCAGCTTAATGCTGCTATGTTTCGTATGGTGAGTGTAGAAAACCGGAGACCCTTTTTAATGGAAACGAGGCATTCATTCTCAGTCCTCAGGGGTGACAACGCATCTGCATTTTGATTCTTAATTGTGGATAAATGTAGATGTCTATGGGCATCCACTTACCATCAGGTGGACTATGTGCTCGTTTGTCACCCTTATTCTACATAAAAAAATATAGCCTTCGTTGAGAGTACCATTTGAGTTAAACTTGCTTAATTTTAATATTTTGTGAATCGATCGAAATTTTAAAACCTATATATGAAAACTATGGTTTTGCCCTGTTTGATCTCATTAGTTGTGTACCTATCATTCCATTTCGTAATAACTCCAAAACCTACTAAATAAATGTACATAGGTACAATATAGGTATAAAGTGGGGCGTTTACACAAACGTAGAGTCAACTTCAACAATTGTGTGTACTAAAAGTAAAAAGGTAAGTGTGCTGAATCACAACTTTTGCTTATATTTTGTAATGAGCCAAACGGCCATTGTGCTGTCCATTGTTTGCCGACAGTTAACTGTGGAACTCTGTTTATAGACTTTACCGTCTCACCTTCTTAAACCTTTATGAATTGAACGGACTGAAATACCAGTTGTATGTAGATTGTACTTTTGTTTGCATTTATTAGGTAAACTATACGTATGCACATATTATTATGTCTTATATCTAAAAAAACACGCCGTGATGTTATAGTATGAAGGTCTTATGAACTTCCGTTGAAATAATATGGATTTTTATCAGTGTTATTATATGTTTTTTTTTATTATTGTAGTTTTTAAAATTCTTTCGATAAGAAAATAATTTTATTATTGAACAAAAATGCCTCTTAATAAATAACTTTCTCTCTATATTATATTAATTCTACAGTAATAATATGATGCGTTTATTTCAGGTACGGTTATACAGTATAGATATTTTCCATGTATCAAGAACACCGAAATCGAAGTGTTAACGTTGGAGGCTGGAGAACGAAAAATTTCCCTACATAGACCGTTAACCCGGAAACAATAATAGAAAGAATTGGGAACTCGCCGGTTTCGTAGACAAATCAACATGCAGTTCGTACGAGCGTTTTTCAAACGTATCACTGACGACCTAAAGCAGAAGAAGCTGATACCACTGAAGATTTTATTCTTTGTACACGCTTCTAGTAAGTGATGTGTCCTACATATTTGCGCGTTAGCATTATTGTGTAATTGAATCTTCAAGACACAATGATTTTGCAAGGAAAAGAATGCTGTAGAATTCTTGAGTTCGAGAAGTAGTGGCTTGAGTTTTTGTATTCAATATGAGAAAGAGTTTAATTAGAATACTGCTTAGCCTTTATTTCAAAATCAATTTATTAACAAACTTAAATTTAGTTGATTTCGTTATGGTTGAAATGATAACAGTGTGAGAGCGAATGTTCAACTTGCTTTCTTGCTTATGTAATTAATCATTCATCATAAACATCATTACAGCAAACCAAAAGCAAAAATGATTATCTTAGCTCCCAAGCTAAAGGGTCGGCCTCCAAGAACGACGTTCGAAAAATTATCTTCTGTCCTAGTTGTATAAAGAATTTTCGAGTTTCAACTTTTTGGCCTCTGACCGCGAACGGCTCTAACTGAAATCACAAAAATTACTTCCACTTCGTCTTCAGAACTTAAATATAATATTGTTAAAGATAATTGTCTACTTCGCTTTATTGTCATTTTTATATATAAAAGGGCATAAAATACTGTCCCACTCTGCTGAGTACGCCAAGCTTTTTAGAGGCCAATTCAACCTTCCCTTCCAAGTGACCACGAAACTGCACGATATTCGATATGTCAACGCCGAAGATTCCGATACTGGCTGAGGTAACAAGGGGAGTGCCCTGAAATTAGGAGTCATGAAAAGGGGTTCTTTTTCGTGGTAAACGCGCAAACTTGTGTTTTCTGGGCATTGAACTTAATTATATTTAGTCGCCCCAATCCGAGACCTTATCTGGCAAAGACTCGACTTCAAACAAAAGTTTGTTCCGGTACTCGGCGACGTTTTCTCGAGAAATATAGGCACAGCCGGTGTATAAAGCATCATCAGTGCACGTTACTGGTTTGTAACATATTATTGATAAGCAGAAGAAACAGCGTAGATGATAGCTCGTAGCCTTGTATAACACCAGCATAAATAGGCTTGTAAGGGAGCATGCACCCTCTACTACGGCTTTGTGGCTCCAATCTCCAAGAAAACTACTGATCCAGTTGCACAAATTCTCTGGAAGCCCATAGGAAGTGAGCTTCGAAAGAAGCGCTTTGTGTCAAACCCGATTGAAGGCCTTCGCTATGTGCAATCTAACGGCCAGGTTCTCCCTCTCTGCCCACGCCGATTTATGAGTCAGGTAAGTCAGAAGATCACCAGCTGAACAACCCCGACGGAAATCGTACTGGCGGTCACTTTTCAGTAGGTAATCCACAACCTCATGAGCTGGCAGTTCACAATGGTTTTCATTATTTTGGAGAACAAGTTGGATAGGTCTGAGCGATCGATTTCGGTTATTTTTTAGAGATTTGGTGCACTAAAGCTGTCTTCTTTGAGTTCGGGACTACGCCTAGGGAGAAAGAGTTTTAGAAAAGACACTTTACGACCGGTGCCAACTAGGGAGCACACGTCTTCAGCACAGTGGGAGGAACTCCTATCAGGCCCACTCGACTTGACGTCTAGGGAGAGTAGTACTATGCGCACCGAGCGCTGTGTAAACCGTATTCTACCGACCTGAAGGCGAAATTATACTTATTTTTAACTGCGCTGGTGAAGCACTCCTATTAAAGCGCGATGCAATTTTACAGGAGCGAACAAACGAGAGTTCCACTCCTTGAAGTACCACATCAGCGACAGAATCACGTTGGGATCATCCGGAGAGAAGCATACCCGCCCCTGTCCTCAAGGGAAGGATGCAAAAAAAGACCGCATCCTGTCCTAATCGGCTGACCTATAGTGCCAAACATGGCGGTGATCTGCAGAACGCAACCGTGATGGGAGTGTTAGTGACACCATAGTCCGGATCAGACAATCAGGATCAGAACAGAAAGTCCAATAAGCAAAGAGGGGCATCGACGGAAACTTGATATTCCTCCGGATGAGAGGTCAGCAGAAGATCCAACAGGGAAGGTTCAAGATCCTCCACATCTAGAATCCGCGTAGGGGAAGTAACCATTTGTGTCGGAAAAGGCAAGGTCATAAACAGATCTTCCAGCATGATCGGTTAAACGAGAACCAAGCCATTCAGCGTGTTAAAATCCCCAAGGATGACGATCTTTGCAGATGGGACCTGTTGTAGCATGGAGTCTGCAGCGATTTGGAAGTGGTCGATGAATGGGTCTGTGTCGGCATTACCTATAGAGGCACCCGTAGACGCGAGAATGGTCGTCGCTGACTTTCAAGACTGCCAAAGCGTCGAGAACAGATGTCCCCTCTGACGTATGCGCAAACTCCAGCAGATAGGAGAGAAGTATCGACCGGAGAGGACACCTGCATCTCGGTTAGAAAAAGCAAGGTCGGCTTCGCCGTCTTCAGATGGTGCCATGTGGACTTTGTTAACGTTCGAATTAAATCCTCTGATGTTGCAGAAATTCACGGATAGAGATTGGCATGGCAGAGGTCACCTTTATCTTATTGCTCTATTTGCCACGAGCAGTAATCAGTATTGTGCGGAATCTCGCCCCCCCCCCCCTTCCCAGGATACGCGAGGTATCCTGAGCACCCGCGCTATGGAAGAGTAGGGTAGCTTAGGAGTAGATGCTCAGCCAGGGATTCTCCAATTCCAGGGGTGCTGGTACCCTCCTGGAATGATTTCTTATTGAATTACGAGTACACTACCATTTTAAGGGGGAGAGGGGTTAGGCCTCCGACCACCTGCATTTACCAGGTGAAGTAAACTTCTACTCACGCTGTTTGTCTGTAAGGTCGTGGTATCCCCTTGGTTCGAGCCGGTCCACCCATTCATTACATTCATTCATTACAGATCTTGATTTAATGTCTTACCAGGTAGTCACTCCATCTAGTCTGGTCCACCCGTGCGACAGCAAAAGCTGCCGTGTGGCTATTCCACTGTTATGTTGCCTGCCTATATTATTAACTGTAATCTACTTCGTCATTGTTAATGCGTTACACATAATACTTAGTAGTAAGTAGCTTTGCATTATTATGCCCTGCAGTGGGCGACAAGGAGCTGATGGTGAAGTAGTTTTGCACCTTTAAAGTATTTAGTTTGGTTTAAATAGGGCCCCAATTTAATTTTTCCCCGGGGCTCTGGGTTACATAGCTACGCCACTGGGTGTATGTGTAATAAATACATATATCTCAAATCATATAAGATGAGAAAAAGGCAGAGAATAAAAGAAAAAGAGTAAACTATATCTTTACTTTATTATTTATATTTTTTATGAACTTTATTTACTTCTTAAAAATTTCCTATACTTAATATTATGTATTCAAAATGACCGATGTACTCTTAATAAATTACTTTTGTAAAATAGAAAATTACTTTACAGCTTTGTTCGTTCTCTATCCATATCTGACAATTCACATGCGCGAACTGGGTATTAATGTCGAGGAGACGGCCATTATGTCCGCCGTGACGCCGGTTATCTCAATAGTGATGCCGCCCCTCGCCGGTATGCTCGCTGACAAAATTGGCAACTTCAGGGTTAGTACACGAGATCATAATGACATATACACTAGTATTATATTACATTTGTATTTTACAAAAATAAGTTACGAAAATAGTACCTTAAAACTAACCCTATATTAGATTTTAAAAGGAATATTATGGAGGATCGGTAGTTATTAGAAAATAGACGAATGAACGTTGTAACTTTTACAAAGACTAATTAAAATCATTTCCTTCTTTGGTATATTTTATTTTTAAATATACTGAAATTAGTTTGAACCTCATGTGATAAGTTATTTAAACTGAAAATTTTCTCGGCTAAAATTATAATACCCGATGTGTTTAGCAATAAATCAAAACAATTGTTTAATAAATTAAGTTAAATAGAACTGTACAAAACATAGCAATTACGTATATGTAGCGTAGCAAAAAGAAATCATCTACAAATGGAAGTAAATATGAACTAATAGTAAAAAAGATATTGAACTCATTTTGATCATATTTTAATACTTAGGATTAGCTAAGTTATAAAACTCGATCAAAAGGTTGGCTTGTTAGTTGGGATTCAATTGTATAGAACAGGCATTAGAAAGAGTTCTATCAATAGCTAGTGGTTGTATTCGTCTAACGTTCTCGTTAAATTTAATTGAGTTAATAATGCACAATGAGTGAATTGCAAATTACGTTCAATTCTGGATACAATAACCTTTACCTTGTATTGTGGTCGCGGCATTGTAGACGTAGCGTGCCCGCTCCTACACATTCTCTTGTTATATGTATAGTTACAAGTTACATCGTCCGTACAGGAAGTGTCGTCTGTCGTCTCTGATGTTTATTGCTCTGTAATAGTGGCGAGGCTTAAAGCTATTGTTAAAATATAATTCTGATTGATCGAATTGAAATTCAAAAATTTGTAAAGGATTATAAAGGGGCTTGACATAGAGCAACACGGGCCACCCGGCGGATCGGAGGGGAGTAGCCTTACGCAGGCGTTCCCCTTTGTCATATTATAAGTTCACGCGGTCTTACCAACTAGAATGTCGTCTTATAATAATTATACAATAATAATAATAATAATAACGTCTTATATAACAGTTACATTAAATACATACCTCTAAAGTATAACCTACTTAATAAAAATAATTTAATTCGGTTCGCAATTGACGATAATATCCCATAATTGTGAACCTCTTTATTTCTAAGTAGGCTAATAAGTGTTCCTACACAAATAGCTGGGATTCGTAACCAGGATACGCAAGTTATTTATTTGCGTACAATAAAACTTTAAGTTGCACCCGCATTACTCATTAGACTAAATCTCATTTCATCGTCAAATTCACAAAAAGATGACGTTATCTTTCATATACTCGTATAGGTAAGTAATTTTTAATCACATTATTGTTATTTACTTCTTTTAAAATTTAAATATTACAATAATAACAGTCCTGTTGTTTCGGATTTGTTTACTAACTCAGGTCGCTCGCCCTCATACCGAGTTGTCGCCTTTCATGAGCGATAACTATTATAATGTAAGTAATATGTGTGTGGAAGATTGTTATATTGTGTAAGTTTCGTAGTGTTAAACGATTATTTTTGTGTAAGCAGCATCTCCACACCCGCTCCCCCCGTCCAAAAATGACAAACAGTTTTGTATCTGGGAAAAACTCTATGGCTACTCCCCTCCGGTCCGCCATTGGCCCGTATTGCTCTATAGGGCTTAACAAATTAAATATTTTTTCTCATTTAGGGCTGGTTATGTTTGTCTTTCAACCCGACTTACCTTATCGTTAGACCAATGTTCGCGGTGCTTACCTTACCTATAATAATTATTTTGCCGAAAGTAAGTACTTATCTAACTGCTTACACTGTTATCAATGTCAATTTATGGCATTTGTGCATCGGTAATGAAAATAGACAATACTAGTCACTAGGCACTTGATTCCCAGGATGGTTGAACAATAGACGCGGGCGGCGGGCGCGTTCTACTCAACCGGTTTTAGTTAAATTATAGAGACGATTCAAGTTAATCCATGTAGGTGTGACAGTAATTGTTCTTTAATAGCAATCCATGTTATGTATTAATTTTGTCATTTTCCTTCATTTTCCGGTGTATGCGTTCAACCTACGAATCTATTATGAAACGGCATTCAACAATTCTATCGCCGATGTACAATTGCGTCAGAAAATGTCGGTTCTGTGAATTTTGCTAATCATTGTTCTTAAACGCTACATCCTGTTTTTCTTTCGGTTAGTAATTTGCTTGTTTTAATGGCGACCTCTTCCCGAGTTAAATATCCACGAATTTGTGCTGAATAAAAAGTGCTGAATTAAACCTGTTCATGTGCTTGTATGTATGCAAATGTCATGAATTAAGTTTTAAATTATTAATATAGGCATGAAAAGAAGGCTATGGTGAAAATTATCTCCGTTTTGAGTGTTGAAAAATAATATTAGTTTAATGATTAAAAGGATATCCGGGCTGCGTATAGTTTATACAAACGTATTCCTCTGCTTTCTCTCTGAATAGTGACTAGAGCAAATATTTTACTTATATCATGATACAATATCTACTGACCTGTTCCATTACCATTACAGCCTATAAAAGTCCACTGCTGAACCTAGGCCAGGGAGGCATAGGGGTTTTTTGCCATAGTTGCCAGGCTTAGCAAGCGAATTGCCAACCGCAGTTTTTATTATTTTAAGTTGTTACCATTAAGACGCTGCTACCCAGTTCCTGTTTCAATTTCCCTCTGTCGCCTCTTACGATACGGGACGAAATGGGGGAGTGGATATTCTTACACCGCCACTGTATGGTGTACTGACCTGTTCACTGTTTCTGTTTTGGTAGTTCCTAATAATCAATTATTTAATAAAACGAATTACTAAAATTAACTAGAGTTATTCTTGTCGTACCGCCGTTATTTGATATCTAGCAAATGAATTTAACGAGCCAAAATAAAAGAAAATCATACACAAACATAGCCAATACACTTCTACAAAAAAATGAGTTCAATTTTTTAGAAGGAAACAGAGGAATACAGGTGACAAGTACGTAAATTTCATTGGTATAATTAGTCTGTGTGACATTGTCTCTATCGGTTGTGATGCTCGTTCGTTCGGGCACAGTGCGACAGCAATTGATCGTTAAAAACCTATTCTGCAAATTTCTTGCAACCCGGATATCCTCTACTCACTAAACTTATCCAAACTCTAAAACTTTTGTGTAAATCACGAGGTACTGTAACTTTGAGAAATAATTATTTTGGTCTGATCTACGCAGATAAACCTTCTGTATAACTGAATGGTAGCATCCAGCCTTACTTTCTTATGTCGCAAATAATTTTAAGCAGTCATGCGTCTTGTTTTGCGAGGATTTGTGGTCTACCAAGTCTAGTATAATAGGACCGACATATAACAGGGACCGACTTGAATATGGTCACAGGCTTCAGATTTCCCAGAGCGGCAGTGTTTTACATCAGCCTAATACTCTAAACGTTACGAATATAAGTTGACATAAACGCCATATGAAAATACAATTCATTTCTTAAAGGTTTGTTTTGACTGAACGAACTGAACTTCACATATGTTCGAAATATTTTTCACTCCTCAGAAATTAAGCTTTTCTTACAGTAGCTTCATCGCTGAGAGCTCGTGGTAAATCAGCACTTAAAATTGCAATTAGCAATTAGCAATTTCATTGGTGACGGCGGAGATCGAACCATTTGCATACAATGAAATTTACAACGAACACTTAATAGCTCTTATCTTCCAATGCCAATTAAGGTATTCTTAGAATGAGCTATGTCTAAGTGGTATTAAAAAAGGCCGTTGATGATGATAACAAATAAAACTAACTAACTAACATTAAACGTAATTGACACACGCTGCAGCTATATTACGGTTGTAGCACGAATGAGTCGGCTCGACCTGGGTAGGAGCACGCTCTCACTGAATACCAGCGTAAAGTAGCAAATGCTGTTGTGTTTCGTACAGTGAGTGTAGAGAACCGGAGACCCTTTTTACTGGAAACGAGGCCTTCCATATCAGTCCTCAGGGGTGACAACGCATCTGCATTTTTATTCTATAAATATGTCTATGTCCCACATCATCCACTTACGATTAGGTGGACTGTGTGTGCTCGTTTGTCACCCTTATTCTATTTTAAAAAAAACTAAAATATGTCTATTTAATTAGATTGACGTTTTGTAGTTGTTGTTAGCGCTGTCGTCGGCATTGGGTGGCGCGTCAGCTCTGCTCTTACTGGCGGTGCCAGTGGGACGTATCACGATCACCTTCCCGCCCGCAGTGCAGCTTGTTACGACCTGTAATGGCCATATACTACAACTACAGCCCGTCCAGGAGTTCCCCTGTGTGCCGCTACATCCTTACGCGTTTGACGTTAATCTTACGTTAGTATATTATTATTAAGAAAATTATAATAAAATTCATAATTATATTATGTGTATGTACTATGTAACGACAACTATAAGGTAGAATTCCCTTTCTGCCTAGGAGTCTGTCTGGGCAGATACCACTCTTTTACTTATTTGTGCCGCCAAATAGCTTTACTAGCACTGCTGTGACTTCCTGGACTGAAGGGTATAGGGAGCTAGTAAAATTACAAGCATACCACCACCTCAGCGGTGGCAAGGCATCTGTAGCCTCTCTCTTTGAAGTAAGATTATAATAATTTTTTATAATAATCAAATTTAGTCTCTTTTCGGTACTATTATGTTTTAAAACATTGATAACTATTAAGGTATGATTCCGAACTCGGCTACACGCAGCAGTGCTGCCGCAACACTACTGGTCCCCGTATAGTCTCTATAGATTTATATGAGTTTTTTTATAGGAGAGGGGACAAACGAGCATGCGGCTCACCTGATGGTAAGTGACTACCGCCGCCCATGAACAACCGCAACATCAGGGGAATTGCAGTTGCGTTGCCGGCCTTTTAAAAAGGAGTAGGCTCTTTTCTTGAACGTCTCTAAGTCGTATCGGTCCGGAAAAATCACTCGTGGTAATCGATTCCACAGGGAAGTTGTGAGAGGAAGAAAACATCTTCTAAATCGCACAGTGGTCGACCGCCAATCATCCAGATGGTATGGATGGTATCGCGAGTTTTGTCGCGATTTGTGATGGTGAAATTGAGTGGCTGGAACTAGTCCGAACAATTCCTCAGAGCACTCCCCGTGGTACATGCGATAAAATACGCAAAGAGATGCAACATTTCTACACAGTGCCAGTGAGTCAAGCCGATCGGAAATAACTCAGTCATCGACGATTTGAACCGCTCTGCGCTGCATGCGGTCAAGTGGAAGGAGCTGGCACTGGGGAGCCCCTGTCCAGAGATGGGAACAGTATTCCATGTGAGGCCGAACCTGCGCCTTGTAAAGTTGCAGGCGGCGTGCCGGCATGAAATACTGTCCCGCTCTGCTGAGCACGCCAAGCTTTTTAGAGGCCAATTTGGTCTTCTTTTCCAAGTGACCACGAAACAGCACGTCACTCGATATTTCAACGCCGAGGATTCCGATACTGGCTGAGGCAACAAGGGGAGTTCCTTGAAACTAAGGAGATACGACAAAGGGGTTCCTTTTAGCGGTAAACGCGCAAACATATGTCTTCTGGGGATTGAACTGGACTAGATTTAGTCGCCCCCAATCCGAGACTTTATTCAACAAAGTCTCACCTTCAGACACAATTATCGTAATAATTTTATTAAAGACAATATATGGAAAGATATTATATTGAAGGAGATCAATAAAACAAGTTATTCCTCTTCCAACATTATAAATAAAAGTAGGTGATCAATCTAAATCTTGTCAACTCAAAGCAACTGAACGAATACACAATAGCGCCACACTACGAACAGGGCAACACTGCACAGGCAGCACTGCTGCACAGCACCACAGTGGCAACACTGCTGCGGCAGCACTGCTGCTTGCTGTCGAGATCGGAATCATACCTTAAGCGTCACAGACACAGGCCTCTTTACATTTCTAAAAAGGTGTAAGGAAGAAAAAAAGGAAAAGTGCCCAATTGCAGTGTTGGTGGTCTACACAATGTCTTCGAAAATATATTTTTTGATAATTTATAAGATTTGCAGGTTTCTTCACGATGTGTTCCTTCATATAGCGCCTGGCAAATCAGCACTCAAAATTGAAATTGACAATTTCATTTGTGCCGACGGGATGGAACCCGGGTTGCTCACGTATTGTAACAATATACAATAACCGCTTAGCCCCCGAACTATCATGGATCTTTAAAAGATAATTATTTTTATAACATTATAAATATTAATATTTGTGTTTTGTGCTTAGTTTAATGTAACTTATAACAATAAAATATAGTAAACATGAAATATATTAGAAAGTACTATTAAAAAAAAAGAAAAATATTTATATACAACTGTAATAAAAATATATCATATTTGTGGTCTTTATTCATAGAACAACTACGCAATATCAAGGTAGTCTTATGACCAAGCCTGGATGCTGCATCGTGTAGAACGTAGTGGTTATGAATGAAACTAATTTTACGGATTTTATCGCGTTTAATTTAACTTATTTTAAAATCTACTATGGGTACCATAGTATTTTTAAACGCAGTTGGAAAATTTTGTTGACATTGCGGTTTGCGGCTTGTTAGTGTTTTTTTTTATAGGAGAGGGGGCAAACGAGCATGCGGCTCACCTGATGGTAAGTGACTACCGCCGCCCATAAACAACTGCAACACCAGGGAGGCCTTTTAAAAAGGAGGTTTATTTGTATTTGAAGTTCTTAACTTTTTTTTTTATATTAAAGCTGATTTTTAATAACATTCCAAAGTGTAATTTATTATGTATAAATATTGTTTTTTTACTTTAACTTTCGTTAATTTGACATAGTTCACAATAAATTTAAATTTGTATGAACAATAGCGACATTAAATTCTTATACATAATCGTAAGATTTATAATACATTAAATAGTTTCATTCACTTGCAAAAGTCGAAAAATGTAAAGAAATTGTTCGACCAAAACACATGATTTGTTTTCAATCATAATAAAATGGCCAATATCTAAGTTGAACTTTAGTAAACTATTAACTAATCTGTGGTTGAACTAAGCGTTCTAGAAAGTAAACATAATGGGGACATAACCCTATATATTTTCTGTTCTCATTCAGGATTTCGTCATGCGGATTTGTTTGCGAGTTAACAAGCGATATCTCCTCTGAGGAAATCGAAGCCATGCTTCACTCAGACTCGTATGATGTACGATTGCAGTCGAACAAGCACAACCAACGTCTTTTATACCGCCATACACTATTGTCTCTACGTCAACCTAAAGCGTTTATAAAAGACCAGAGCACTTCCCGAATAATGACCGATGATCCATTTTTTAACACAACAGTATCAAAACTATCCGATCATGAAATATTTTTTCCGACACCAAAGCTTTATCAAATGCAATGTTCACAAAATGAAAATAATGTGACGTGCCTATTTGGTGGAAAAGATTTTTTACCCGACCTAGTAATGGGAAGTAATGACCAAATAACTACTCGTAATACCAGTTTTCGTATGAGAATTTCGCATGATGCTCAAAAAACCTCTACTGAGGTCAAGAAGTACTGGGTTAATGCAGTATCGGGGATCAATGGAACAAATTATGATAAAGATTATGACAGAGTTGACAGCACGACTTGCGAAGATAACTTTATTGGGGTAAGACTGTTTAAGATTTATTTTTTGTACCGTATTTGATAATGCACCTGTACAATAGTTACACAATATTATATCCATTCCGAAAATATCACCTACTTGTGTGCTATATAGGGGCTCTGACTGCTGAAACTTATCTATGGTTTTGTAACTCTAATTACATATGTAACTCCGAATCAAGTTTTCTTTGAGATTTCTCGTGTATGTAAGTTTTTATCAGACTTCAAAAAAAAAAACAATCCTTTATAATTTTTGTAATTGTTTGTTAAATTGTCCTTATGTTTTTACGTATCTGAAAGGTGAAACAATATAAGAGTAGGCTGGGCTGTGTACACTACAATAAAGAATATTCTGCGTGATGCTCCACTTATGGCGATGTCCACATTAGTGGAGAATCATGCCGTTAGTGAGAACGATGTCGTGCCAGACTTTCTTCAATTTTTATATAATATTTATTCCTTCACAGACACAGGATGTTGAGAGCGTCCGTGTGCAGACTGTTTCTCGTCTGCTGACAAAATGTTCCTCAGCGTGCACAGCTTTAACGCCTAGAAAAAACCTTTGCGAGAATTTTCAACAGCAAGTTGAACTTGATCCCACATTTACATTCTGGGCTTATTTAGCTGTGAGTATTAAATAAATATGGTAAATTGATCATCATCATCATCATTACAGCCCTTCACAAGTCCACTGCTGAACATAGGCCTCCCCCAAAGAATGCCACAAAACACGGTCCTGAGCCACCTGCATCCATCGACTTCCTGCATGTCTTACCAGGTCGTCACTCCATCTCGTAGGGGGACGCCCTACACTTCGCCTACCGGTACGAGGCTGCCACTCGAGAACCTTTCTTCCCCATCGGTTG
Source organism: Parnassius mnemosyne (assembly GCA_963668995.1). Taxonomy (NCBI): domain Eukaryota; kingdom Metazoa; phylum Arthropoda; class Insecta; order Lepidoptera; family Papilionidae; genus Parnassius; species Parnassius mnemosyne. The sequence goes on along the minus strand of CAVLGL010000137.1, from coordinate 33,339,577 downwards.
TCGGTTCTTCGAGCTATATGGCCGGCCCACTGCCACTTCAGCTTACTAATCCGTTGGGCTATGTCGGTCACTCTGGTTCTACTGCGGATATCCTCATTCCTAAGTTTATCACGCAGAGAAACTCCGAGCATAGCCCTCTCCATAGCTCGCTGAGCGACCTTGAGCTTCTTCATACGGCCAGCAGTGAAGGACCACGTCTCAGTTCCGTAAGTCATCACCGTGCCGTGTAGTGGCGGTCAAGAATATCCACTACCCCATATCCTCCCGTGGGTGTCGTAAAAGGCGACAAAGGGAAACAGCCAGGAGATGGGCAGCAGCATCTTCCAGATAATAGCCAAATGACAATAAAAAAACTGCGGTTGCCAACCCGCTCGCCAAGCGTGGCAACTATGGCAAATACCCCCCAATGATGAGAGCAACAAAAAACGGTAAATTGATAATTATATTTAAATCAAACTTAACTTAAAAATAACTACCTTAAATATAGTTATCTGTTCCCACGAAAACTTGAGAGACAGTTACCCAATGAAGTTGTCGCTTTGAGGTGTCAATGTGCGCGCGCATCGTAACAACTTCAAGGTGTCGTTTTTAGCTGTTGGTGTGCGCGCGCATTGTAGAAAATTCACTGTCATAATTTTTCTCAAACGTCCCAAAAGAAGTATAACTTCAACAAGAGTCGTGGGGCCAAGCGCTGTAAATTTCACAGTACATACACAAGCAATTCCGATTCAATCACCACCGACACAAATGTAACTGATAATTGATAAATCCCATTTTAAGTGCTTATAGATTTATTACGAGCTCGGCGGTGAAGGAAAAAATCATGAGAGAACCTATTTCTCTGTGGGATAAAAATATTTCGAAGACATTCGAAGTTTACTAATAAACACTAACTAAGAACTAATCTGTCGTGTAGTGGCGGTTAAGAATATCCACCACCCCATATCTTCCCGTTGGTGTCGTAAAAGGCGACAAAGGTACAGGTAGGAGATGGGCAGCAGCATCTTCCTGATAACACCAAACTTACAATAAAAAAACTGCGGTTGCTAACCCGATCGCCAAGCGTGACAACTATGGCAAATACCCTCCTATGACGAGAGTGACAAAGAGACGGTCCCCAGTCCCCGGCGGCCCCGCTATTCCTGGCTACGGCGGCGACCATTGTAACGGCGGGTCAGGGGGTGCTAAGAATCTCCGGTGGAGGTTCGGTTGCCACCTAAGACGACTCGACCTGGCAACATACAACGCACGCACCCTGAGGACTGACGAAAAGATCGTGGAGCTGGAAGAAGAGATAGACAAGTTACGCTGGCATATTATAGGATTATCCGAAGTCCGAAGAGAGGGGGAGGACACGGTAATCCTCGAATCCGGCAACTTGCTCTATCACCGGGAGGGCGACCATCTGTCCCAAGGAGGTGTCGGATTTATCGTCCACAAGTCTCTCGTTAACAACGTTGTAAAGATTGAGAGTGTGTCGTCGAGGGTTGCGTACCTTATACTCAGAATCACCAAACGGTATTCGCTGAAGGTCATACAGGTTTAGGCACCAACCTCGGTACACCCCGATGAGGAGGTGGAGGAAATGTATGAGGATATCTCTAGAGCCATGCATTCCTCCAAAAACCAATATACGGTGTTAATGGGAGACTTCAATGCAAAACTAGGCACAAGAGAGAACGGTGATCTGAAAGTAGGGAAATTTGCAACAGGGCAACGGAACCCAAGGGGACAGCAGCTGGCCGACTTCATGGAGAAAGAGGGACTCTTTATGATGAACTCTTTCTTCCAGAAGCGGCCCCACAGGAAGTGGACCTGGTCGAGCCCCGACGATTCCACGAAAAATGAGATTGACTTCATTATGACGACCAGACGACAACTGTTCAGTAATGTCTCCGTGATCGCGAGGGTGAAAACTGGTAGCGATCAACGAATGGTTAGAGGCACACTGAACCTAAACGTTAAGTTGGAGAGGTCTCGTCTAATGAGGTCAACGCTCCGTCCTCCTCGAGCTCTGTTCCAAAGTCCCGAAACCTTTCAGCTCGAGTTACAAAACCGTTTTCTGTGTCTAGAAGACTGCAATGAAGTGGATGGTATGAATGACAGGGTCGTGGAAACTGTCCATGAGGTCGGAGCTGAGTTCTGCAAGACCCGCCGCAGAAGAACGCAAAACTCTCCGATCACGCTCTCAATCTCATGACTGTTAGACGGGAGATGAAGCTACATTCTTCAACAGATTAGACAGCATACAGGCAATTGAACAGACAGATCTCCAAATGCATGCGGCGGGACTTACGCAATTTCAATACAGCTTGTATTGAAGAAGCGGTCGATCTGCCAGAAAGAGCCAACTATCTAAGCTGAAGATCGAGTGTGGCAGCATCGTTTACGGGGCACCTGAGATTTTGAGTGAGATTGAGAGGTTCTATGGGCAGCTGTACACGTCATCGTTGGAGCCACACGCAAGTGTGAGTAACGATCCAAGAGCGAGTCTTATCCGACTCTATTCCGAAGATATCCCGGACGTCAGTCTGAGCGAGATTAAAATGGCTCTCCAGCACCTTAAAAACGGCAAGGCCCCAGGCGAGGATGGAACTACAGCGGAGCTTCTGAAAGCGGGTGGAAAACCGGTACTTGAAGTCCTTCAGAAGCTCTTTAATTCCGTCCTCCATGGTAGCACTACTCTGGAGTAGTGGAGCAGAAGTACGGTGGTCTTGTTCTTCAAGAAAGGTGACGACGCTCTCTTGAAGAACTACAGACCGATTTCCCTTCTGAGCCGCGTCTACGTGCTGTTTTCGAGAGTCATTACGAATCGTGTCGCGCGCAGACTTGACGACTTCCAGCCTCCCGAAAAAGCGGGTTTCCGTAAGGGCTATAGACCACCATAGACCACATACATACCCTTCGGAAAATTGTACAGAAGACAAAGGAGTATAATCTGCCACTTTGTCTTGCGTATGTGGACTATGAGAAAGCCTTTGATTCCGTCGAAATCTGGGCGGTGCTGCAGTAACTTCAGCGGTGCCAAGTTGACTGTCGGTATATCGAAGTGCTGAAGTGCTTTTACAGTAGGGCTACGATGGCTATCCGAGTACAGAACCAGAGTACGAAACCTATCCAATTGCAGAGAGGTGTAAAACAGGGTGATGTTATATCCCCGAAACTCTTCACCGCTGCATTGGAAGACGTTTTCAAGCTTCTGGACTGGAAAGGATACGGTATTAACATCAATGGCGAGTACATCACTCACCTTCGATTTGCCGACGATATAATCCTTATGGCAGAATCGCTGGAGGACCTAAGCACCATGCACAACGACCTCAATAGTGTCTCCCAACGGATAGGTTTTAAGATGAACATGGAAAAAACAAAAACCATGTTTAACGTCCATGTCACACCTATGCCGGTAGTTGTTGGGAGCACTAAGCTCGAAGTTGTTGACGAGTATGTTTACCTGCGACAAATAGTCCGACTAAGTAAGTCCAACTTCGACCGAGAGGTCAAACGACGGATTCAACTCGGCTGGGCAGCGTTCGGGAAACTACGACACATCTTCTCGTCAGACAAGTCGATGGATGCAGGTGGCTCAGGACCGTGCTTTGTGGCATTCCTTGGGGGAGGCCTATGTTTAGAAGTGGAGTTATGAAAGGCTGTAATGATGATGTAATGATGATGAACTAATTGTTTCATAACCTTCTCGGAAATGAAGACTTGTGCCCTGCATTGCGACGTACCTGTATAGTTTGTAAAATGACTGATTTTAGATTTTAGATATTCGGTTAGAAACAAAATCCGCAAATTATTTTAATATATCATGGTCACTCTTGAAGAAAGTTTTTCAACAGTTAAACAATAGTAATGAATGAATACGTAAGTAACGGATTGAACGGTTGTTTCGCTGATGGAAAGATTGGCTCATCGCTACTAACAGGGTAATGACCAACTTGATACGAGAGCGGGAGTCACCTAACCTAATATTTGCCGTTCTAATTCTACTTCTGTCAGTCTCAGTCGTTATTTGTTTTTCATAGAGCAATTTTTCTCCTAATTTTGTTGTTCTTTTTCTACGTTATGGAATTTTTTAAAGGCAATAGTGAATAAACATTTGTACGACTTACGTGTTTACATCATCTAGAACTATCATTGCTTAACGACTTAGGGATCTTGGTCAAACGTAGGCCTATTATTGATAAGAAAATGTTACAAATGTAAAATTAAATTTATTTAAAAAAAATGGTAATTTGATGAAACTGATGTTAAGAAAATCCCTTTTTTCTAACATAAATTTTCTGTACACAGAATACCAGCGTAAAATAGCAGCTTAATATTGCTATTTCGTATGGTGACTGTAGAGAACTGGAGACGCATTTTACTGGAAAAGAGGCATTCCATCTTAGTCCTCACGGGTGACAACGCATATGCATTTTGATTATTTATTGAGGATAGATGTACATGTCTATGGGTCACAGCAACCACTTACCATGAGGTGGACTGTGTGCTTGTTTGTCATCCTATCCTATAAAAAAATCGTTTTATCCGAGGTAGGTTCTCTGAAGTTATTTGAACTGAATATCAAACACAAACAACAAAGTAAATCCACCAATATAGCAATACTGTTTACCCATAATAATTCTCGGTCTTGAGAGCTTTCACTTATCTTTGTAATTTTTATCTAATAACTTAGAAGCCCCGTAACCTTTTATGTAAGTTGGTGATTTCGTAATAATATGAAACAAACGTAGATAACTTTAGCCTTGTCCCAGTTGCTGCGTACGTGCCTCGTAAGTCTTTGACGTTGTTTGAAATTATACCATTCATATCTATATCTATATTTATATTCTAACTAAATCAGCGAATATTTTTATAATAGATAAAAAGTATTTAATGTTATAAGATTTTTTGCTTTTACGCAAGTAATCGTAAAAGACGGCTCCGTGGCGCAGTAGCTTCGAACTCGCTAAGGGTCGCGGTATCGAATCCCGCACGGAACAAGTACTTGTATGGCCTGCAAATAATTGTTCCGGGTCGGGATGTTTGTCCTGGTGCAATTTATGTTTGTAAACTGCCCCCACGATACAGGAGAAAATTCTACTGTGGAGGTTACGTTTTTTAAAGAGAAGAAAAAAAAGAAAAAAGAAATAGGTGGTAGGACTCTTTATCTGCCTAAGAATTCCTTTGGGTAGGTGCCGATTTCTTACTATTTCTGCCGCCAAACAGCAGCACCTGAACTGCTGTGTTCCATACTGAAAGGTATAGAAAGCCATTTTACAGTCATTTTTGTTTGCAGAGATTAATCACGATTACCATCAGGTCGACTGTAAATTCGTTTGTCACTTCAATTTTATAAGAAAATAATTTAAAATGTTGTACAACCGACTTAAATACAGATTATTAAGAATAACTCAAAAACTATTGGTTCTCACCTTGATCAACCACATGGGACCACATGTGAATCACCAGCTTTAAAATAAAAAAGAATCATCGAAATCGATTCACCCAGTAAAAAGTTATGAGGTAACACATATAAAATAACATACAGTCGAATTAAGTACCGTCTCCTTTTTTAAGTCGGTAGAAAAGAGTATTGCACATTGAATACAATTAACTTTACTCATTTAGTTTGATTTTAACTTTCAATCAATTATTCATTACAGTCTATCAAAAGTCCATATCTGAACATAGGCCTCCCTCATAGATATTGGCTATAGTTGCCACGCTTGGGAGGCTGGTTGGCAACCGTAAACTTAATTTTTTGAATTGTCATCACGAGGATGCTGCTGCCCATCTCCTGTTTTCTTGTCTTCTGTTGCCTCTTACGATATCCACGGGATGATTTGGTATAGTGGATTTTCTTACTCCGCATCTACACGGTAACTAACTTACTTGTTTTAAATAAATAATAAATATATTTATTAATTAAACTTAAACTATAATAAAAATTATTATTAATAATAAATTTTATTATAGTTTTATCTGTTATACTTATTTGTATCAAGGGATAAACATATTATTAATCATGCGCGTTAATGACCAACAACAAATGAAGACGCCTTAGTCTTCATTTGTTGTTGGTTGTTACGAGTATGATAGTATGTTACGCTAAATAACATCTTGTCAATAAAATAATAACTGACATCAAATTTATAATCATTATTACTCTTTTGAAGTAAAATGCTTAAGAACCTTAACATACAATATATCCAGTACATAATGGGACATTTTAAATTACATTAAGCGCATGAAATTAGAATCTGTACGTTGTATTTTAATTTTAGACTGTAAAACAATCGGCAACCATTGTTTCTAAACTATTTTGCCACTGCTAGAAAAAGCTTTCCCCTGTATCCTTTCATTTTTTCAATCTCGGCTGTTATCCTTATAGAAAGTATCGGAATCGTCTCACCACTTCTTTTTTTTCATCATCATCATCATCAGCCTGCGGCAGTCCACTACTGACCATAATTTTTTTTATAGAAAATGGGTGACAAACGAGCAGACAATCCACCTGATGGTAAGTGGTTGCTGAGGCCCGTAGACATCTACATCTGTCCTCGTTTGCAAATCAAAATGCAGATGCGTTGTCAGCGTTGAGGACTGAGATCGAATGCCTCTTTTGCAGTAAAAAGGGTCTCCGGTTCTCTACACTCACCATACGAAACACAGCAGCATCAAGCTGCTATTTTACGCTGGTGTTTTGTGAGACATAGACCACTTTTTTTGTTGTTCTTGATTGTCGTCTTTTAGTAGGTTAGTTTCTTTTTTGTCCCTTGGTATACAGAAGCCCATTTCTAAAGTTGCATTTGACTCTTCTTTATTTTAATCGTGGTAGAGCCACGTTACAATACGCTATTGTGACTGCGGCGCGATTAGGTCGGCGCTACTGGAGCAAGAACACGCTTGCGTGAAATAGCAGCTAAATACCTACTACTGTGTTTCGTATGGTGATTGACGAGATCTGGAGAGCTTTCTTACTGGTAACGAGGAATTCCATCTTAGTTCATCTGTGTCATCGGTGTGACAGTGCATCTTAATTTTGATGTTATCGTCTGTGTGCTAGTTTATCAGCCTAGCTACCTCTCCAAAAATAGAACGTACCCAGCTCAAGCCGAAAACAAGCAAAAAGTTAAATTCTCAATTTTGATGGTGCATACTCTCTGAGTCGATTTCGATCACGGCGACAATTTTCGTTTTCGGGAGATGTTAAAAGTGTTTCATCTATACGTCGCATAATTTTTCGTTATGAAAGTGACTTTTAATAATTATTAATATTTAAATAAAACTAGTTTTACGGATTTTATCACGTATATTAACTTATTTTATATTCCCGACGTTTCGAGCACTTTAAAGCACCGACGGTCACGGGGGGGACTGAGGTGTTTGACGTCCCAATGTCATAGTTAACCACGGCTACCTTCAGATTAAAATTATTAATTTTTGTTCCGATCTACGGGAATATAAAATAAGTTAATACACGCGATAAAATCCGTAAAACTAGTTTTATTTAAATGTGTAGTGTTATAGTAAATATAAGAAATTATTAATAGTTATTTATTAACCTATATTGCATAAAATTTATTCAATTTTGTAATTATTTTTCCCGGTACTGTTATGGTATATAAGTGGATAGAGATGTTATAAATTGATTTATAAATCGTAAATTTTTTACTACTACTAAGTAAGGGTGGAGGGGGCAACGAAAACAATGTACCTGTATAAGATTTTGGTTAGTACAGTATCCTCATTCTCAATTAATAATCTAAATGCAGATGTGCATTTTTGCTCCTGTGGTCTTCGATTCGATCAGAAAGGGCCTCCATTTCTCGTCACTCGCTGGCTTATCTATACATATAAATCATAATAATATTAAATAACACATTTTAATTTTAATTTTTTTTAATTAAAAAAATCGTTTATAGGTTCGAGTGTTCATTGGTATTATAGGAGGTACGGCGTTCGCAATGTTCGAGGGTGCCGTTATTGCCATAATAAGAGAGCAGCGTGCCGATTACGGGCTGCAACGTCTGTACGGTAGTATTGGTGGCATGATCTCATCCCCTCTCTCTGGATTACTCATCGACTATGCAAGCAGAGGAAAGGGATATACGGATTTCAGGTATTCAATTTTGAAAGTAAAATATATTTTAATGTTGTATAACATGTAATTAGAAAAATGATAAGTTTTGACAACCTGAATATGATGAAGTGTTTATACGTCGTGAAGTGACGGCTTAAGAGTATCCACCACTCCATATCATCCGTGGGTGTTCTAAGAGGCGACAGACGGATACTAAAATAGGAGCTGTACAGCGCCATCTATCTAATAACAACTGAAAGTAATATAAACTTCGTTTGCCAACCCACCTGCCAAGTGTGACAACTATGGCAAACATCCCCCCTGTTAAGACAATCTATGGGAGAGGCCTATGTTTATCAGAGGACTTTTGAAATGTATTGATGAATGACTTCTGAAATGAATGAATGAATGAAAAAGGTATATAAAATTATGTTATATTTTATTTTTCACAAAACACTTTTGCTTTTTGCAAACAATTTATATTACATATCATTTGAGATATTTTTTCGGATATTTTAAGAAAGTTTTTGAGATAGAAAATAGGCTTTATAATAAGAATATAATTCACAAGAACTTGTCTGTTTTCATAACTGATATAATAAATTTTGCTACCTATCAGAAGTTAAACATAATGAAGAGTTATGTGTCATCACACTAGTATTGTATTCCGCCCTATTTAAACTAATGCATGTGATATTTAAAAGAAAACAATAACCCATTGTATCCAGAGCTTTATTCTCACAAACTATTTATTTGACTTCAACTATTGTCAAATTTAATGACATTTTATTTAGATTCAATAACTCTAGAATTTATCTATATATATATATAAAAATCTATTGCTATCCGTTATTCTCGCAAAAATTCGATAACGCCTGGACCGATTTTAATGATTTTTTTTATGTGTGTTTGATTGGGTTCCTGGATGATCTAAACAATTTAAAATTAGACCCGATTGGTGGCGTAGTTGTTGAGATGCAGAAATCACCCGTACGAAACCCGTGCTTAGGATAATAATTTGTATAAAACAAAATGAGGTTTTTATTGGCATATCAAAATGTAATATGATTCGTCTTTGAGTTCAGAAATTAATACTTGTAACCGACACCGGTATGTATGGATTGCGGTGTATTATATGCGTCCTTTAATAAAGTAAAGAAATAACATTGAAGTGTAACATGTTTCCTCTGATTTTGAGAGCCTATAAATAGTTCACGGTTGGACTTGACCATCTCCCACATTTTGGTAGTATGGTGGATTTACCACAATCAACACACTTGGTAGATAGCATGACAATTGCAGTAGCAGACGTCTCGAATCTTAGAATTTGCTCTGGTCGTATCGTACAGTGGTAGGTAATAAGATTTGACTGTGCAACCAACGGATCGGAGGTTATAGGTTCTTTCTGGCTGACAACATTAATAGTTCCATGGGAAAATGAAGGTTGATGGTAGCTAATATAATAGGCGACTATGGGAAAAATTATCCTTAACTTATTATTATAACGCTATTTACAGGCCTGCCTTCTATCTGTATGCAGTATTGAAAGTGCTATCCGGGGCATTGATGTTGAGTATTAATCTCGATTTCAAGCAACCCGCTCAGAATATTCTCGAAGATGTGATAACCGTTTTTCGAAATGTTGAAATCGTAGCGTTGTTCATTGCTTGTTTCATAATGGGTAAGGAAACTTCAGTTTTTATTTATTTATTAAATAATAAAAATTTGTAAATTAGTAACTGAATAATAATAATAATCATAACAATTCATCCGGTTGGGTATTTATTTATTTATATATTTTCTATATATTACGGCAGCCAGTCTCAAAGGAGTCTAAAGCCATCTGCGCAGGGCCGGGAGTGTCCAAGTACGAGTATGTGCGAAAGCACAAAATTTACTTTCTATTCCCTCACTCTCATAGTCCGATGGGACGATTATCCAATGAGTCCCGGGATTTGAACCCAACTCGTGTGCTCCCGGGTTCGTATCAGTCGCGTTTAAGACCTATAACTCTAGACCAACGAGGCGCTCAGTAACTGAATAGGAAACATATCAATAGTGCATTTCTAGAAGTTGCGGTTTTGTAAGAAGAAAGGTATGTATTCGTATATTACGAATTGTCAGGCGTCAGTTTTCAACTACGTGCCAACATAATTTATAACCCTATAAAGTGTACACTTTAAGAGCTCTACTTACTCGTATTACAAATAGAATCGCCAGCAGCCATTACCATAATTATAACTTTTAACAAAAAGTAAAAATCGACTTCAAATTTCTAAAAAAGAAGTTATCTATTTGCTACCCTTGAGATGAAACCTATTTAATAAATAATGAATCATTAAAATCAGTTCACAATCTGCGAAGATATCGCGTAACATACATACATAAAATAAAAACACTCGAATTGAGAACCTCCTCCTTTTTGAAGTCGGTTAGAAATAAACTTTTAAAGAAGAATAAATATAATCCTTCTTCTTTGCATTGCCGAAGTCGAAAGAAGGTCTTGTCGTAGATAATCTTGTGTCGTGGTTAATACCAAATTTCATGGAAATTAGTTCAGTAGTTTTTCGTGAATTGCGATAGAAAATCAGCGATTATTAGGTTCCAGTTTGCTCCATTTCTGCGTTGGTTTATCCTTTTCAAAAATATATAAATTACTAACACTTTGAATTATAATTTATCTTTTTTCACCTTAACATCATGCACAAGGATAATATAACGTAAAGACAAGTAGGAACACGCTACTGCTGCTGTGTTTGCGCGAATACCTACTGCAGTATTAATACATTATGTGGATGAAAGCTTTTGCAAATATGCAAATGTTAATCTAACCGCAAAGGCGGGTGAAGTCAGACCCCATGGTGAAGAGGGAGAGGGGCCAGTTCATTTATAGAGGATGGGAAATTGTAGGTACAAGAGCACATGAAATTTTACACTTCTATTGGGAGTCTTACCTCTATGCCGATTTTAATGCGCCACGATCTCTGTGACTGTGCAATAAAGTGAAAAAAATGGATGCTTTGCATTTTTTTCACTTCTTGGGGGGGGGGGGCATGTGCTTGGCATTGAGTTGCGGCACTAAGGGCACGATATAGGAGAAGTTGGGGGTAACGTTTTTTTAGAAAAATTATGATAGATAACAGTTTTTAGTAATTTGCAGAAATATTTAATTTTTGGCTGGTGTTCAACATTGAAGAGTTTTAACTGATGACATAGCTGTGAATATACGATTATGGATTTAATTATATGATCGTGTCCACGACTATATGATTTTATTCCGAAATAAAACATATTGTTCTCGCTTTATGTCGATTGACCTACTGGCTGACGGATGCTCGTGCAACGTGCATATAAATCAGCGTTTTATTCGTGACGTATTGACGCCGCCCTAATGTCTCCTTATAATAGTTATACGTGTACAAAATATTTGTCCTTTCAAGTCTAGAATTTAAATTTAAATTATCCTAAAAGAATTATAATTTTTGAAGCGATCATATTTGTAGATTTATAAAAAAAACTATTTAACGTGCGTATATTTCATTGGAATATATTGACACGCGAGTCTTTGTTATAACCCTGAAAATCACTAACACTTTGTTTCTTTGTACCACATTTGTTATTTCTTACCGCATTAGACAGTTCACTGCTGGACATCAATATTTCCAAAAGAATGATTTTTTTTTATTAAAAATGAGCTCACTCTTGACCTCCATCTGGCCCGAGGGCATAGATGAGGTCTACGATGGAGCGAGTTTGCCCAGGAGAAGCCTTTTAACACGCGCTTTGAACAGGTCAAGATACACTCGGAAAAACAGACGCCGGCAGGCCATTCCACTTCTTGGTTGTGCGCATTATAAAAGATGATTTATAGCGCTTAGTGCGAATATTCAGAATATCAACCAAGTGTGGAAGGTAATCTGCAGTACGTCTGGTACTCCGATGGGAGAATGGAGATGGCGGTATGGGCTTATGAAGCTCGTGGGCACACTCTTTGAAGTACAATCTGTACAAGACCGACAAACAAGCTATGTTTGTCGGTCTTGTATACCTATATGATATTCTTATAGTTCAAATTCAAAACACTGTAGTGACGGTATAAGAATATTCACTACCCCATTTCGTGCCGTGGATTTTGTAAATGGAGACAGAGAAAAAGTGAAACAGGAGATGGGCTGCAACATCTATCTGATATCAACTAAAACTAATAAAAAAACTGAGGTTGCCAACCTGCTTGCAAAGGGTGGCTACTGTGGCGAAATCCCCCCCTTTGAAGCAATCTATTGGGTCGCCTATGTTCAGCAGTGGACTTTTGATAGCCTGTAATGATGATGACAATGAAATTGAAATGAACGCGGTTTGACGGCGTTATAGCAGAATGACCTAATTCACGGTGCACTGGCTTGCTTTCTTTTTTTTCAACACGAAATGAACCAGTAAAAAAGTAAAGTTATAGCCTATATACGTCCCACTGCTGGGTACAGGCCTTCTCTCATTTCTGAGAGGGTTTTAGGGCAATGAAATGTCCGCCGCGCTGCCCGAATGCGTGTTGGCGAACTTCACATGTCTTTGAAATATTTTTTCTTATTTCTCAGACATGCAGGTTTCCTCACGATGTTTTCCTTCACCGCCGAGCACGTGGTAAATCAGCACTTAAAATTGCAATTAACAATTTCATTGGTGCCGGCAGGGATCGAACCCGGGTTGCTCGCGTACTGTGAAACTTACAGCAAACGATAACCATCTGAGCTACCACGACTCGTTGAGCTACCACGGCTCGTGGTGATGAACCAATGCAGTGGGTTTTTTCTAGCTCTAATCTAAAAGGATTTTAGTGCAGGAGGTTTAATTGCATTTTTAAAAGAGTTTTTTGAGCTGGAAAAAGCTCGTCTCGCTAGTTTAGTGTGTGTTGAAGGATTTCATATGCCCTCGAAATATTAAATTTTTCTCACGATATTTTCCTTGCCGCTGAGTGAGTGGTAAATTAGCAATATGTCAATCTGCGATTAAGAAATCAGCTAGATACACGATCCATGTTAAGCTAAAAGGTTTAATATGGTACGCCAAGTACCGTATCCCCGAATTTTCGGGGATACGGTAAGTGATAGTGATGATTATATTCACTACGTCGTTGGTCTGGTGGTTAGCGCCACTGCTAATTTTGAGGTCCCGGATTTATATCCCAGGTCGGGTCAAAATCACTTATTGGAAAATTCTCAGTGCACCTGGGCCTGCGCATACACTTGTGTACTATCTTACTGTCATGCGCAGTTGGCTTGCCTCCCTGTTTAGACTGACTGCCGTGATCGAAATTCGGGCATTATTATCATAGAATGAAAGTGGCTTTAGATTATCCAACACTCCGTTGGATCTCTTTACTGTTACACATGTTTAGACAATATAGTGGCTGTAACAGATAAAGTGCGTGCACTTGAACGTATTCTGCAAACTGTAATAATACTTTCACCAAATCATAAACAGTCTGCTGTTGGACATGGTTTTCTCCCTCAGTAGACAGGTTTTGCCTTAACTGTCCCGCTTGGTAGGAAGATTGGCGACCGTAGCAGTAACGGAAGTCTTGTACTATTGTCGCTGCTCGCTATGATCTGGGCATTTTATATTTAATATAAAAAGTTTATGTATCGGTCGGTGGTCATGAGATCTTCCTGGGATGTTCCCCATGATTGATCTATGGGATGAAACAGGTTGATGGGTTCTTTCGCCAAACATGATGATGACGAGAGATTCGTAGCCACGTTTCGTTCAGGTAACGGTCATCCCGTTTGTGATGATAGTGGTCTTTGAATAAATAAACTGCCACTGCTGAACATAGGCCTCCCCCATATATTGCCTCATAGGGGGTATATTTACCATAGTTACCACGTTTTGCAAGCGCGTTGGCAACCACAGTTTTTTATTATTAGTCGTTGTTAAGAATAATCTGCTGATTTTTTCCCTCTGTGATATTTACGAGATTTATCAATGACTTATCTTTAAATGTTTAATTTCAGGCACCGCATGGGGCTATATTGAAAGTTTCCTGTTTTGGCTTCTGCAAGATTTGGGCGCATCGCGATCGTTGATGGGAATTACCATTACAGTGGGCGGTATTGCCGGCTTGCCCCTGCTGGTGTTGTCAGGTCCCATTATAAAAAAACTGGGCCACGCCAATGTTCTCTTCATCGGATTCGTTTTCTACGCCATTAGATTACTTGGTATGTTTCGGTTTTTACAACAATGAAAATGAAAAACGAGCCTCCAGTTGACCTAATTGTTAGTGGCTCCTGTAGCTCATGAAAGTCTGCAATCAAGTGTAAACAAGAAGGCTTTAGTTGAGTTGTCGTCTCTGAGGACCAAGGTTAAATGTCTTACTGTCTGTGTTTATGCTTGGTTTTTGTAGCCTTAAAAACAGAAAAAAAAGAAATATTCTGTTGCTTGGCGGCAGAAATAGGTAAGATGATAAAGCTATCCTAGTTGATTCCTAGGCAGAAAGACCAGCACCACCTAGCACTTTCTCGGGAACTTTTTCCAAGAACTTTCTTTGATTAAATCGGTAAAGACAAAGTATATTGATATCTTTACTATCTATTTTAGTAAATTGTGCCAATGATTTTATTTCTATGGAATTCGCAATTATTTATAAAAGTTTCGGACGATTTTGAAAACTTGAAGATTAAATAATTTATTAACAAACCTTATAACATTAATGCATATTTTATACAAGTACCTTTTTTATATTAGTCCATAAAATGTCCACAATAGTTTAGAAAAACCAAATCCTCGTGAGAGCTTAATTTAATTTTGATGAAAAATAATTGCATTCCTGATTTTTAAAATATATTATTTACGTATTTTAAATTTAGCGCTATATTATTTTAACTTTTCTATTATTTTGTCACATACAGGGAAAAAATAATAATGTTTAACAAAATAAATCGATTACACAAAGTATAAAATCGATATAGGCTGCATGGTATATTTGTCCTTGGTCTATAAAGGGCTAATAAATATGAAAGTGCCTTTAAATTTTTCATAGCAATAAAACTTACAAAAATTGAAAATCATTTTTTTAACAAACTACGCGTACTAGGCTATTGATATAAATAATAATAATAATAATAATAAATATTTATTTCAAAACATTGGGTACATTATATTATATTAGTGATCGTAGCCCCCTTTTAAGCTAATGAGCCTGTATCAGGGAGCAACGCTCTTCCATTAATTTAGGTCGTTTTAGAACAATGTACAGTTTAAAAATAATAAATTTTGGAGTTTGAAGTAGAACGTTTAAAAGATAACAATGAAAAAAGAAAAAAAAAATTATTCTATTATAGTTACAATATAAAGCTAATTCTAAAAGTACTACATTTATCAGGTTCATTTTCCTTTTTTACATTTCTTTAAACATTTTTTTTTAGCGCGCGCTTGTGTGTGTGTGTGTGTGTGTGTGTGTGTGTGTGTGTGTGTGTGTGTGTGTGTGTGTGTGTGTGTGTGTGTGTGTGTGTATGTGTGTGTGGGTGCGTGTGTGTGCGTGTGTGTGTGCGTGTGTGTGTGTGTGTGTGTGTGTGTGTATGTATGTGTGTGTATGTATGTATGTGTGTGTGCTTATGTATGTCAGTGTGTGTATGTGTTTTCATTACTATTTAATTTTAACTAGTAATGCCTCTAGATCATCATAGGTTTGATCTTCCAAGCATAACTGTAAGCATCTCTTACAGTCGCGATATGTTTTAGTATATAAGTTTAGGCTTTTATTAATCATTTTGTAGAGGTAGGCTGAACGAGCTTTATATTGTCTTGAAGCAAAAACAGAATTGCATTTGACGGTTTCCAGCTTATCCCTTCTTCTTACAGCATTAGTGGCATCAAATTTCAGGGTTTTGTGTTTACTCAGAATTGTCTGTATAATGTAAAGCTTTCTAATTGAAGGAATTCGGGTAGTTTGATAAAGTTTATCAGTTGAAAACATTTGTTTTTTAAAATACATGACCTTTATCAAACCACGTTGTGCACGTTCAGCCTCAAGAAAGCGCGTCTTGGCTGCACCTCCCCATACAGGCAAGCAGTAAGCAAGAACAGACTGTACTAGGGATAGATATATTTCTCTTAGAAGACACTTGTCCCCAAACCCCGTTTCTAAATCCGTCTTAGGTACCGCATGTCTCAATATCTTAAAAATCCATGTGAGATTCCTTATTCTCTGAGTGACATGTTCAAGCTGAGGATACCAAGTGAGTCTTTGATCTAACCACACTCCCAAATATTTAGCTTCGGTTACTTTTTGTATAGTGGGGCAGTGGCAGTTTTGTCTAACTGTTGTAGTACGACAGTGATGTATTCTCACCGCAAAATCTAGTTCTGGCTGAGCGTTGTTATAAATGCAAAAGCATATATAGCAACTTTTTGCCGTATTGAGCGTAAGGAGATTAATTCGCAGCCAATTACCTATTTGCTCAAGACCTTTTTCTGCATTCTTTTTAGCAATGTTCCAGGATTCTCCGGTGAAAACGACGGCAGTGTCATCCGCATAAGAGAATATTTTGGCATTCTTAAGGGTCATGTTACATAAATCATTCAGATAAATTAAGAATAATGTAGGGCCAAGAACACTTCCCTGCGGGACACCAAACGACACATTAGCGCAATCACTAGTATAATTATCTAGTTTTAATTTCTGCCTCCTGTTTGCAAGATAGTCCGAGAGTAATTTTAGCGGAACACCCCTGATACCGATTCTTTCCAGCTTGTGTACAAGAATGGGGATAGAGACCGTATCAAACGCTTTCTTCAAATCCAAGAAAACTGCTATGCATTTATTATATGAAATAGCGATTCAGTTGATGTAGTTCTGAAGGTAATAATGTCCGGTCCCGATACGTCAATTTTTTCGGGAATTATCGTGACTACATACAAAATCAACATGCGGTCGTCCACCTAAATTTTTTTGAAACCGTTTTTTTTTTCAAGGTAACAATATAAAATGATATTTTAGAAAATATAAGACGGATAAATTAGATTGTTTTTTTGATATACGGCTACCCATATTATCGTATGAGTTCAATATGGTTATGATAGAGGCATTTTAAGAACACAAAATTACTTGACCTTGACGTGTCGAGAGTAATAAATGCTTCGCGTTATGAGGCGTGCAATAGAATATGGGAGAATTTGTCATGATCGCCTAATCTAGGTTTGGTTTAGAAACATTTAAATATATACGAGCGATTGTTTACAACTGTGATATGTGTACGATATGGTTACCATACCTACCATAGATGGTTACGTGCGTTTCGTCCTGTGTAAATCATAAGAGGCATTTAGAAAATACTTCTGTCCTCCAATAGATGTCAGTATCGCTATCTCGTATATACTTTGGCGTCATCTACATAACAAATAAAAGGTAATATTAAGATAATGTGTATTGTCCTTTATTAATTAATATTTCCTTCATTAACAAAGCAAATCTTTCCACGTAAATAAAAGCATTTGTTATCATATTACTATCAGCTTTATATTAGATTCACATTGTTATGTCGTAGTGGGTCATGACGCAATAGAATACATTAGGTTTTACTAATTTAGTATGGACGCAATCATCGATGGACGTAGGTACACGTCCATACTAAATTATTAAAACCTTAAAATATTTAAAGCACCATCTAGGCGTTGCGAAGCGTTACCGCACCAATTACAGTTTAAATTTTTACACGTATGTACCTAGTCAGGTCATAAATTCTGTCACATATTTAATATAAAATAATTGAAACAAGTTTATTCATTATGTAACTATTTATATACCAAAATGAACTTAACAAAACATAGATTTTTATGACACTAAAGTTTATTCAAAATGACCTCCGTGATTTTAAATACAGACCTTCAATCTGCGCGGCCAGTCGTCTATCGCAGCACGAACGAGGTCCATGTCAATATCGGCGGCTGCCTTAATCAAGGATGTCTTGACTGACTCCAAATTGGGATGAGGCTTTGAGCACGCCTTTTCCTCCAAGTGTTGCCATATCTTGTAATCTAACGGATTCAAATCTGGACTGCAGGAAGGCCAGTCTTCGTGCCGGATAAAGTCGATTTCCCCGCCAGCCAGTCTTGTGTGCTCTTCGCTCTATGAGCTGGCGCCGAATCTTGTTGGAATACCCAGTGCCTGTTATTGAACATGGTATGAGAAACAGGTTCCACAAGGTTCGTCAGGACTGTATTTTGATACACAACTGTATTCGTTTTTACACCTTTCTCACAAAAATGTACCTCTGTTAAGCCCCAATAAGAAACTCCCAACCATACCATGAGCGAGGATGGAAAATGACCTCGTTGGACACGCGGAATACGGTTGCTCGCTTCTTCACTACTATGTGCGTACACCTTATCATTTTGTTTGTTGTAGCTCTCTTCTACGGTAAAAATTTTTTCATCCGAAAAAAGAATTTCCCGATATTTTTTCCCGCGTACCGCTTCAACAAAGCGCGGCATCTCTTCAGTCTCAGGTCCATTAGACGAGCATTCAAACGATGTCCAGTTTTTCTTCGATATTTTATCACTGCTGGAGCCCTAACAGACCGAGGGCGACCACTTCTTGACCTGTCATCTACACTAGAGTCTTCATTGTATCGTTTGATGGTACGATAAACGAATCTTTTGGTTATATTCAAATTTTTCAGTATGTCAAAAATTTTAATTGGCGCGTAACCGCAACGATGCAACGCAATAACTGCAACACGGTCTTCTTTAAGCGTCCACTCCATATTTAAAAATGAGTAAAATTCTAAAAAGTATACAGTTTTATTTTCATGAACAATTCGAAATTCGAATTCAATAAACTTTTTTGTGGCCAGCATTCTAAAAGAAAAGTTTTTACTGTGTGACAATACTTATGACCTGACTAGGTATACCTTACTTCATTATCTACATACATTATCAAAGGTTCGGAAAAAACGCTACATCGCGCCACAAGATAACCCAAATTATAAATACCTTCTGACCAACACGAGAGACAGCGCCCTAAATATGAACCCTATAAACCGATGCTTTACAAGTCTTTAAAAAGTTAGTTTAAGATTTTAAGGAGTTTTTGGTCGATTTTCTAATAACTTCTTTGGTCGACTTTACATGCTAGATTTAGACATTGTGTAAGGGTAACTAACACCTTCGGTTTTCGATAACTCGCCTGCTCAGAGTGATAACTATGGGTAATTTAACTTTTTGAGGAATGTTTCCAGCTATAGCTAGCTAGCCGACTCATGATATTACACGACTGATAATCTTGTGGCTTCAGAGTACATGATATTAACCACGTAAATTTTTGGTGTCGATTTTAGAGACCTTTTTCCTCGGCCTGTGATATTGCGTCTTAACTTAACTCAGAAAGTAGTATATTCCTTGCTTCTGATGCTTCTGGTTTAATCGCATAAGTATTACTTCGGTCATGGATATTACAACGAGTATCTTCTCTTATGACTATAATATCTACAATACCTTCGATATTATTCGTAAGCTTTTGCCGTGATAGAAATCGGATCAGCCGGGCAATTCACAATCGTCTCGGAAAGCGAAATCGACTCGGATTCGATAACTTCTCGCACCGAAACCAATAAACGCTATTCACATTTAACGTTCGGATAAAGGTCACTTAGATACATCCTATAACTATTGTATCGTCATTTAGTTACATGCATTTACGAATTTTGTAGATAAATAGGCTTTTGTATTTTTTTAGAGTAACGTGTAAGTGAGTAGTTTTTAGTGTTTGCCATTTGGGCCATTGATATCGAAACAAAAAAATATATAATTTAACTATATAATAAATAACAAAAAAACTGAGATATGTCTCGTTTCACAAAGCAGCATATATATATATATATATATATATATATATATATATATATATATATATATATATAGCTTTGTGATAGAAAACTTATAAAAACACACCTTTCACAAAATTCAGCTTTACGATTAAGTGCAAATATTGAAGTAATTATATGAAAATACGCCTTATAGATAATTGTAATTAATTTTTGTTACCTACTTTATAATTAAAAGGGTTTATTTATCTCTTCTAATCATCAATATTCGAAAAGTTTTCGCCAGCCTCAGAGCTCTCGTGAAGTTTCCGATGCAAACTGTCACAATTATCGAAAACAAACGTCAAAGAAGTACGGTCACGCCCCATAGAAAAAAACCCAGACCCGACAGAAACGAGACATATCTCAGTTTTTTTTGTTATTTATTATATAGTTAAATTATATATTTTTTATATTCGATATCAATGGCTAACTCCAAAATATTGCATTATGTTTTTGTTCAGGCGTTACTCTAAAAAAATACAAAAGCCTATTTATCTACAAAATTCGTAAATGCATGTAACTAAATGACGATACAATAGTTATAGGATGTATCTAAGTGACCTTTATCCGAACGTTAAATGTGAATAGCGTTTATTGGTTTCGGTGCGAGAAGTTATCGAATCCGAGTCGATTTCGCTTTCCGAGACGATTGTGAATAGCCCGGCTGGACTATTCGCAATTTATTTTGTGATAATATTTTAAAGTGTGTACAATAACTTCTAAAACTACTCTACTCTCGCGTACTCTGCTAATTAACTAACGAAACTATAGTGACTCACAAATGACGTACGTACTGTCACCTACTGGTACTCGTAATTTGGAGTAAGTAGTATTTTATCAGTGCGAGGGTATCGGCTTAGCGTTTACAAACCCATCTGACTCGTTAATGTTTTGCAAAAATGGGCCATAAGAGCCATTTAATTCCTAAAATCTAAAGAGTCATTCAGAGAATTTTTGTAAGAAAGAGATATATTACTTTGCCCTCTCAGTGTATTTATGATGGGCATTATCATGGCACAATGTATATACGGTTTTACCACAAAGTCCCCGAGAATATGCAAGGTCATAAATAGGTAATAAAGAGTTATTACCTATTTTTTTTTATTAAACACAGGCTTTAAAAAAGGTATAAAAGAAAAAAAAAGATTCGAAGTGAATTTGGTAACAATAATACATTAGACTAGCCATCCGCCCCGGTTTCGCACTGGTGATTTCTGAATTTCGACAACAGCGCCACCTACCGGGTCCAATTGTGTATATAAACGATTCTGGAATCAACTTAATCACGCACAAATTTTCACCAAAACCGGTCCAGCCGTTTAAGTGTAAACGATTGTTGTTAGATAATCTGAAGTGTATTCGATTCATGGGTTTGTGGCCGTGGTTTGGTCGCCCACGGTGAACTAAGAGAAATACTAGGCTAAAGGGCTCTCCCGAGGCAGATTTTCCAAGGGGGCATCCCAAGCTCACTCCACATATGTATTGGTGGACTGTGGCGGGAGGGATATCCTCTGCTCCCTATGCGCCACACGCCCTTTTAACACACTGGCCACAGAACCTTTGCGTAACGGATTTGGTGGGTCCGTTGCGCAGACAAAGCTGGAGATCTTGGAGGAAATCGCGCCATTTGTTCCAGCGCGCTTTAGTTGAGTAGGAATAGGAGAGGAGCTCCTCTCCCAAGGAGAGGGGCTGCTAAGGGGTGATCAATGCTGGTGGGGCCGGGGATGTGTGTGTGTGTGGCCTTGCCATATGCGGCAAATGAGGAACACCTTGTGGTTGCAGTCGGAACTAGTTCGACAAAACCCGTAATCTATTTAGACTTTACCAAAAAGCACAGGTAATTCCAAGTAAACCCAGGTACACTTAGGTATCATATTTAGCCTGGCATTACTCGTACCATGAATAAATTGAATACACCTAAGCTTAAACAACTGCAATAGGATGCACCTAGTTAAACCTGGCTAAGCCTAGTTAATATTTTTAATTAAAATGTCTGGTGGATGGTCCATTACAGTTTTTAAAAAGACCTCTGCTGAACATAGACCTCCCCATAGGAGAATAATATTAAAAAAACCTGATTAATAAAAAATATTTCTCCACCAGTCGGATAATTAGATTCAGCTGAAATGTTACCTATTTGTTATTTATCAGAAATTATAGTTTAGTTTTTATGATTATTGTAAGATTAAAATAAATTGTTATGTAACAGGTTATTCCTTAATCTACAATCCGTGGCTGTGCCTAATTTTCGAGGCGTTGGAATCTGTGACGTCTTCACTATCGTTTACGGCTGCGGTCACGTACGCTGCCCGTCTTTCCTCAATCACAACTGACACTTCCGTGCAAGGACTCCTTGGCGGACTTTATTATGGAGTTGGTACGTATTATTAGCTTCGTAAACTTCTTCCCGGTTGTCCAAATATGGGGCACGGTACAACAAGGAAAATTGAACACAGACAAAATAATATACTTTATAAAATTGTTTAAGTTGGTGAATAAATAATTATTTCAATACAGAAATTTAGACTATGTTACTTGTAGTACAAGATTAATATGCAATTAGTATTTGACCATTGAAGTAATATGTACTTACGTACGTAGTGCACAATAGCTTGTATGTATGCTTAATGTATTTGACATATTATAAGGGATATTTTGGAATCCCTTATCAGACGTAACTTTTGTTGGGTTAATCTCCATTTCATTATTTAAAAACATACTTATAAACGCAGTTCTCCAGTGTGTGATATAAAACATTGTCAATGTACTCTCCAACGTGTATACCAACAAATTCCTAGTTACCATCCATTTTGGGTATTAGAATAAAATACATGATGTATTAAAGGGCTTTTTTATAGGATAAGGATTACAAACTAGCACACAATCCACCCGATGGTAAGTGGTTGCTGTAGCCCATAGACATCTACATCTATCCTCGATTACGAATCAAATTCAGATTCGTTGTCACCCGTGAGATAGAGACATGGTGAGTGTTGAGATTCGGGTTTCCGGTTCTCTACACTCACCATACGAAACACAGCAGCGTTAAGGTGCTATTTTATGCTAGCATTCTGTGAGAGCGTGGTCCTTATCCGGTTGAGCCGAACCATTTGTGCTACAACTATACTTATCTTCACGCACAATCCCTGACGGGGTAGCCAGAGAGAATAGATCGCCAAGTGTCACGATCCTTACATACCTCTTTCGCTTCTTTCAGATTCATTATCTTCTTCATACATGCACGTCTAGGTATCCGAGTACTCTTGACCCTACCCTCTTCGAGCAATTTGCTCACATGGTCTTCGAAAGTTAGTCTCGGTCTACCTCGATACTATACGACTAATAAAACTGCAGCATGGCTCTACGTAAGATTTTTCTGTCATCAGATAAAAGTTATACAAAGTATAATATACAATATAAAGAATTAAAAATTGTATTAATAAAATCGTTTCGTATTACTTTTATATTCAGTCAGGTTTACTAGCAACGCATTGATCTCTATTTTTTCGCGAAGTTTCATCACTCATGTTTTGATGGCATACGATTAACACCTGAGCTCAATTTAAAAGGAGTTATTTCCATATTACAGATAGACATTTTAATTTTATTTATATGTATAAATAATACCAATATATTTGATGGATAACTTTTATCCAACCATTGAAAATCAGTCCTTCATTGCTCTTATAAGGTTTAAAGATTCTGTTTAAAAAAACATTTATCATAAAATTTCAGACTGTAGTTATTTATGTAGTTAGTGTATTTATAAATATTTGTAATGAATATTGTTTTAAAAAATAATTGTGTATAAAACAAAGGAAATAGATGATTGGAATAAGTAATATGTATGTCGTTAACTAAAATATATTCATTCAAAACAAAAAAAAAACGTTTCTTATATCGTATTTTGTATTTTGTACGTGGAGCCACGATATAGCTATTATGGTACAACCATAACAGCTATATCGTGATTCGTATACACGAATTGGTCGGCCAGACCGGGGTAAGGAATAGAATCTCGTACCAGCGTCAAATAACAGCTTCATGCTGCTGTATTTCCTATGGAGAGTATTGAGATACGGAGACCCTTATTACTGGAAATGAGACATTTTATCTTAATTGAAGAAAAATAATGTTATTCCATAAAAAATGAAGTATTTTTTTATTGAATTTATATTACCGCTTTCCTTTGTTAAAGAAGTCTAGCATTTCTAATCGGTGGTAATATGTTGATGTTCGTGGTAGCATGCTTCAGCTATTCGTATGTAATGGTTGTAGCACGAATGGGACGGCTCGACCGCGGAAGAACCACGCTCTCACAAGATACTAGCGTGAGATAGCAGCTCAATGCTGCTGTGTTTCGTATAGTGAGTGTAGAGAACTGTAGAGAACCGACTCATGTGGACTGTGCGTTATCACCCATATTCTATAAAATAAAATAAATAAGTATCTATGTTTGTCGAAATACAGAGGAGGTAGAGCTTGAAGGTCAATATCTTTCTCTGTATTTTAATTGATGAATTATTGCGATATTTATACGATTAAAATCGACTCATACCCATTCCGTAATAAAAGCATAACTCATACGTACAATAAAAAAATATTTTCATACTAATTCTTCATTCCAGGCAAAGGAGCGGGAAGTCTAATAGGCGGATATTTAATGAAATTTGTTGGCACAAGACCGACGTACCAGATATTTGCTGTTGCGACGTTCTTGACGGGTTGCATATATTATCTTTTTAACAAGTTCTACATTGGAAAACGTTCACACGACGAGGGTAACGACATCTGTAAGAAGATCCCTCCAACCACAGACGTTGAAAGTTGCGATACTATTAAGAAAGAAAATGATAAGACATGTGTGTCGTTAGATGTCGCTAGGAAGAACGGAATTGATAATGTAAAGAGTCCCGAATTTGAAGTGTCGAAGATTAAAGATTCAAATCCGCAAGTGAAATTGGTGACAGATGTAGATGGCGGCAGCGATTCCGGAGTAGACAATCCAGGATACAACGAGAGCGAAAATTCTTCTAACGAAGTGACTCGAAAAGACAATTGCAAAAATACAAAGTAGTTTTTGTAATAAATTAGTTTAAATACTTACAAACCAGCTTTATGGAGTTATATAGGGACATCGTTAATAAGTAATGTATTATAATAATTTATATTAAATTTGTCTATACCTACATTTTAATTGCATTTCTTAACCCTTTATTCAACAGAAGCTTATCTTCTATAATGGATCTTTTACCCACACAACTATATTGGTAATATAGATGTTCATGTGGCATGACCGTAACCGTATCGGTAAATGTAAAAAATATACATTGTGTAAATCAATAAACATTAACGCTCAATAGATGAGATCATCTCCTACAGCGTGTGCTATGACCAGATTGACAACGAACTTACGAAGATAATTTACGTGGTAGGGCCATACTGCAGCTATGTGAGTAGTATAGTTGTAGCATGAATGGGTCGGCTCGACCGGGGAGGACCACGCTCTCAGAGAATATCAGCGTAAAATAGAAGTTTAATATATGGTGAGTGTAGAGAAACGGAGACCCTTTTTACTGGAAACAAGGCATTCCATCTTAGTCCTCACGGGTGACAACGCATCTGCGTTTTGATTCTTTATTAAGGATAGATGTAGATGTCTATGGGCCTAGCAACCATCTACTGTGGGCTCGTTTGTCACCCTATACTATAAAAAAATATTTGGCAAGTACCGATACGCCGTCCATGGCACGCGGCGTTACTAAACTACTCTGCGACTAAATTAATACGTTATAACCGCGTATGCCGTATGCTCACCGTCGTACAAAACAATAGAAAGCATTACTAGATCTTTTACAGATAATTTTATAAAGTCATCCGTATAGGTATGTTATCTAATAATATATAAAAATAAATGTTTGTTTGTTCGTATTTTATGCGCTGCCATACCGTTCATCAGATTGCGGTAAAACTACGTCAACGTATTGCTTGCACTTGCGTGAAGATTATAAGCATTTAACTTAGAGTAGGTTGTGCGCGTATCGAACCGACAAATTTATTTTGAAAGTTTTATATCATTCAATGTCTATGAATGTAATTATCATTTCTAATTATACAATATAACTCTCCAAAATAAAAAAAAATATATATATATATATTTCAGTAGCAGCAACGGTCCGGGTACCAGCCAATTATATATAATTTTCACAACAATTTTAACACTCCTGATGCGGTCTTCTGACACGAAAACAAACAAAATGAGCTACAACCGATAGTATGGATATTATTGGATATTATAATCGAACACATGCTGAACGCGAACGTCAAGGGACACGTTGTATACGGGTATAATACGTTGTTGATACGTTCTAGTGGGCGTAGTAGGGACTGCCGTGTTTACGTGCCTAACACATTCATAGTACATATATGAGCCGTTGTAGTGGACCGAGAAGGTAAGGGTTGCGTTCCAAAAGACGGTATCTAATGTTTAGATCATACGAGTATATACAGTAACGTTTCGTTTTCCGCTAAGATCCGTTTTCAGAAAGAAATAAATGATTTCTATTACAAATTTTTTAATCTCTATAAATTATTAAAATTTAATCTAGAGAAGTCTACGTTTAGCAGTGGACTTTGATAAGCTAAAATAGAAATGAAACTAATTTTACGGATTTTATCGCGTATATTAACTTATTTTACATTCCCGACGTTTCAAGCACTTTACAGCACCCATGGTCACGGGGGGGACCATGGGTGCTGTAAAGTGCTTGAAACGTCGGGAATGTAAAATAAGTTAATATACGCGATAAAATCCGTAAAATTAGTTTCATTTAAATGTGTAGTGTTCGCGTAAATATAAGAAATCACTAAGCTAAAATAGATTCTTTGATGGCTATCCGAGTACAGACATGGAGTACGAAACCGATCCAAAAGCAAAGGTGCAGGACAGGGTAACGATATATTCCCAAAACGTTTTACCGCTGCATTGGAATACGTCTTCAAGCTACTGGACTAAAATTAATACGATATCAGCATCAAAGGCGAATATATCACTCATCTTCTATTTGTCGACGATATAGTAACTATGGCAGAATCGCAGGAGAATCACAGGCGAATCACAACACTATGCTTAATATCTCAATAGTGTCTCACATGCGGCAACTCCACATATATGTAAGCTGGTCGTTGTTGGGAACATGACCCTAGAAGTTAAGTTACCCAGGACAAATTATTGGACTAGATAAGTGCAAATTTGATCCACATTTTAGTAGAGCCATGCTGCAGCTCTATTAATAGTGTAGTTGTAGCACGAATGGGTCGGCTCGACCGGGGAAGGACCACGCTCTCACAGAAAACCAGCGTAAAATAGCAGCTTAACGATGCTGTGTTTCGTATGGTGAGTGTAGAGAACCGGAGACCCATTTTACTGGAAAAGAGGCATTCCATCTTAGTCCTCACGGGTGACGACGCATCTGCATTTTGATTCTTCATTGAGGACAAATGTGGATGTCTATGGGTCACAGCAACCACTAACCTATCCTATAAAATAAAAATAAAATACATATCACTCGACGGATCCAACTCGGCTAGGCAGCGCTCGGGAGATTACACCATATTTTCTCGTTAAGTATTTCCACAAAACTTAAAAACAATAGCGTACAATCAGTGCGAGTTGCCAGTGATACGATATGAATCTGAGATACTGATTTTTCACTATTGACTGTGTGAGATTTGGAGAGGGTTAATCTCGAAATTTCTCTGCGTCGTAGAGTTTGAAATGGAGATATCCACTGTAGAATCAGAGTAACCAGCATGGTCTAACGGATCAGTAAGCAGAAGTGGCAATGCTTTTGAAATTAAAGGGTCAGCCGTATAGTTCGAAGAATGGCCGATGGAGAAGAAAGGTCATCGAGTGGCAGTATCGTATCGATAAGAGAACCGTTTTTTTAGGTGATATGACTCTTTTCTACCGACTTCAAAAAAGAGACGGTACTCAAATCGACGGTGTGTTTTTTATGTGTGTGACCTCATAACTTTTTAGTGGGTGAATCGATTTCGATGATTCTTTTTTATTTGAACGCTGGTACTTCACATGTGGTTCCATATAAATTTTATCAAGGTCTGGTCAATAGTTTTTGAGTTATTCTTAATAATTTATATTGAAGTCGGTTGTACAAAATTTTTAATTTTAAATTATTTTGTTTCTTTACATATTTCACTGCTTGCACTGCTGTGTTTAAGGTTGAATGGTATAGAGAGCCAGTATCATTACAAGCTGTGAGGCATTTCATCCTAGTCCTCAGAGGTGACAACGTGTCTGCAGTCTTATTTGTGTAAAATTGGTTGCAGATGTTTAAGTTCTGCAGTAGAAACTTACCATCAGGTGGACTGTAGATTCGATTGTCACTTCAGTTATACAAAAAAGCGAAGTATACTGCGGCCTCTCAAAAGATGAAGTGATGACCTGGTAATACATACAGGAAGGCGATGGATACAGCCGTCTCAGGACCGTGTTTTGTGGCATTTCTTGGGAGACTCCTATGTTCAGCAGTGGAATTGTGAAAGGTTGTAATGTTGATGATAATGACGATGGTTGAGTATTTTGTTTAAAAAGAAATTGTTAATCACGTGAATACTTGAATCTTCTATTAGCTATGTGTATTTTAAAAGGTATAATACACAATAAAATAGCGAAGCGTTAATCTTTTTTCAAGTGAAAAGAATATAACAAGCGTGAATAACAATAAAGATTTTTTAGTTTTCCTACTTGGTATCCGGGTATCTACTATTAGTTCTTTTGCGGTATTAAAACCCGTAAAAGTTCTAAGTCTAAGTAAATTATTAGTAAATTATTGTTACCACAAGTCCACAATATGTCCTAAGTATGGAGAATGCGTTTTAAACAATTGTTTTTCTAGCTAGCATACTCATTGGTTCACTACTAACAGTGTTAATAGACTGTGTGTGATTTGTTTTTTTTTTGTATTTAATGGATCACATTAAACAAAAATAAAATCAAGTGAAAGGAAAGTAGTTTCATCGCAGAAAGATCCTGGATATAGAAAAGCAAGAATTGAAGGAAATGTCAAATGCGATGGAACTAAGCACTATAAACTTGGACATGGACGTCAGTTCACAGTTCTTTGATAATATAGTGTTTAAGCCGATAATATTTTTATTTAATTTAAGACTATTACTAGCTGGGCAGACTACGTTGGCCTATTTTTATTTGGAAATGCTCTGAATATTTTGTACAAATATGTAACACTTTCTTTTTCACCTTAACTGCGAGTGACATTGATTATCCCGCTAACAAGTGCAAATTGCAGCTTGTACGTGGGTCATCTTGATCGTGCTTTAAGTGTTCTACATTGTACCGCTAGAAATTATCACAATTTTACTCCCGACAAGTCTATTCCAACATACTGAATATGAAAGTGTACTGTCAAATTGGACATTTTCATATCAGCTCTCGAGTTGAACACTTGCTACTGTTAACTCTAATGCAGTGTGTGCATTTAAAATGAAGTTTTTTATAGTATTATTTTTGGTATTCGTCATCTGTATATTAGGATATTGTAAAGTCTCAGCACTAAATTTACCCGGTCCTGAGGTATACGTCGTAACGCCATCATCGAGATCGACAAAAATTGATGAAGGAAGATCAGCGCCGTTTTACTACCATAGCTGGATGCGAAGAATGGATTCGGGGCCAAACATTACGACGACGACAGTTCCAACTACTACTACGTCTCAAGTGAAAACACCCGATTTAATATTTGCTGAATTTGAATCAGATTCTAACGGTGGAGTTAAAAAAGATATAAGGAAATTGCTAGAAAAAGAACGTGTGGAAGCTAAATATTCTACAACATTCCAACCGATTTACGTTCCTGATGAGGAGTTTCAACCTGTGCCCCAAAATACTAATTATGGTTTACCACTACCAAATGTAAAGCAGGAAGATAAAGACACCAAACAAGCCAATGACTTTGATATGTACAGTAAATTATATAATAGCCCTGTGCCAGTATATGTTCCAACGACAACGCCTTTTACGACAACGACTTCAAAATTAACCACGACCACGACAACGCAAGTAACGCCCAGTAATGTTGAAAATATTTGGCATATAATTGACAGTGAAAAGTACAACGAATACGCAGATAACTGGCAAGAAGTTTCAGTGGGAAAAAATGATGAGAACGCGATTAAAAGTGATACAAATGAACCTGTAGATAAGGGCAGTGATAATGAGAAAGAAAAATTATACGACAATTTGGCTTTGCCCGGGTAAGTTACTATAAGTTTTTTTTTTATAATTATAACTAGTATTTCCATCTTATGACTATTAATTATATGCCCAATAATAAATAATAAAATTGAATATTGTTAATTACAGATTTGGAACTAATGCTGGAAACGGCGCTGAAAACGAATCTAGAGCTATACGCACTGAGCCTAATATACGTTTCCCTTACGTCAATTTAAAGCCCTTTCAAATGAAGACTATGAAGACACCAATACAAAATATTTTATCAAATAGTAAGAAAGGAAATAATTTATTTAGTTTAGATAATTTTTACGACTTGAAAAACCCTGTCAGAGGTGAGGCACAAGATGTCATTCCCATGCGTCAGCCAATTGATCGTTATAATCCTGCACAACCTTACTTACCACAACAAAATTACGGCGGCAATTCCAAACAATCAAATATAGTTTCATCACCTGTAAAGACTACTGCCAGTCTAGTTCCGCCACCTCCGCCGCCGCCACCTAAGTTGACTGATAGTGATTTTCCTATTCCAACAAGTTACGAAGAATTTCCTCCGTATCCACCTTATATTTCTGACTCTCCTCCATCATCACCTCCTGCTGCAAAACCGGTATTAGCTTATTCACCGCCACCTCCCCCCAAAGATGATAGTGACTCTGATGAAAATAGTAACGGTCCCTCTATGGATCTTGGATATCATTATAAATCTCCCACAGATTCTATTAAACAACAACCGTTTGCACCCACAATACCACCGCCAAATAAACCCTTTGAGGGATATAGTTATAAAAAACCTGCTTTGCTCTCTGAAGCTCCACCCATGGCGGACATGGATGACAAACCAGATTTTCATGGATATCCCGATGGCAAACCAGAACATTTATCGCCAGTAAGTGATCATATGTCTTCACATAATAATAAACACCATGAATCTCCTAATTTCCAACACGATACCGACTACCCAGAGCTAATTTTTCATAGACCGCCTTCGGATGATAGTGGTTTTCCAAGTGATTTTCCTGGCGACTTAAAACACCATCATGATTTTGATGATCATGATTTCTATCATGACCACCCCCATCATAAACCTACTACAACTACAACTGAAATGCCCCGTGTCAACAGGTTCAGCTATTATTACTTAGGTAAGAAGTTGTATTATTTGCCGCTCTATTTTAGCGTTTATTTCATCGTTTACGTTGGGTCGCTTATAATAAAGGCTGTACTAAGGCATAAGATAGTATATCCCAACAGTTGGAAACCGAACGATACCACAGCGTCCTTCTTCTCGAAACGATCGATTGATACTTGGGATCTTTCTAATGAACGCTTGCATGAGGTTACTGGAAAAGTAACACACGCAATAGCTACAGCTGCTAAAATGTATATGGATAATACAAAAAAGAATAATTAATGTGCTAAACTTACATTTTAATGTTTAATGTGTGTACATAATCTTTATTAAGTGAATTTAAGCGATAGGGAGTTGTGATCTGGACATATTTAACTACAATATAGTAAATTTAACGTACTTTAAATATAGTTCATTTTCACAACGTGCTGTCACATTTAGAGATAAGGTTACATTAAAATATTTCAATTATATGTGTTGTTGTTTTTATTTGTGTTATAAGTAGGTATCCATTACTTAACATTTATTTTTGATTTGAGTACATAGAAGAAAAATGACCCCAAAGAAAAGAATTATAGAGAACGCCTCAGGTATTAAGCCCGCCTATATTTAATGTGCGTAAAAATTTTTTTTAAATAAATAAATAAAAATATTTTTTTAGCAAAAAGTAAAAGCCGATTTCAAAGAACTAAAAAGAATCAATTAATTTCACATACTGAAATTGCTGCTATTACATAGTGTAAACTAAACCTCCTAAAATCTGTGTAGCCAGTGTATAGAAAAGGTATAGGTATTATATTAGGTATATCAAATGATCTTTATTGGCTTTATTTTATATAAAACGTTACCCCCACACTAGGATTTTCTCCTGTATCGTGAAGGCAATTTACAAACATAGATTGCACGAGGACAAACATCCAGACTCGGTACAATTATTTATAGGACATACAAATACTTGTTCCGTGCGGGATTCGAACCCGCGGCCCCCAGTGCAACAACTCATTGGTAAGCCACTGCGCCACGGAGCCGTCATGACATGGTGTAATAGTTACATTAAACACTTTGATCTTGTGAAAATCGCGTACGCAGTCACGGTTTTAAGTGGCGAGGGTATAAAAATATCTTACTGCTATTGTTTCACTCACTGGTATTAACGTCACTAGAATTTTAAACATTATACGTATTAAAAGCCTAGTGTGATGATTCGCTTGGTCAAGAGGATAACGCATAGCATCACATAATACAAGCTATCGCCACCGGTTCTAAGTTCAACTACAACCCACTGTTCTGGGAGGACCATAGTCCCGTGCCACACATTCTGTATTCGCCGGTGTCTAAAATTTCATACAGTCAAACAGCCCTTAAACAAATAGTTTTCGTTTAACTCTGAAATAATTATTAATCTTAATACGTAACAAAAAAGTAAAATGATACATAACAAAAAAGTAAAATTAAACATTTTACTTTTTTGTTACGTATTAAGATTAATAATTATAATCGTCTCGCACGCAGACTCGCCAACTTCCAGCCTCCCGAACAAGTCGGTTTCCCAAAAGACTAACACCATAGACCACATACATAACCTTCGGTAAATTGTAAAAAAGATCGAGGAGTATAATTTGCCACTATGTCTTGAGTATGTGGATTATGAGAAAGCCTTTGATTCCATCAAAATTTGGGCGGTGCTGCAGTCCCTTCAGCGCTGCCAAGTTGATTGTCAGTATATCGAAGTACTGAAGTGTTTGTACAGTAGGGCTACGATGGCTATCCGAGTACAGAACCAGAGTGCAAAACCTATGCAACTACAGAGAAGTGTAAGACAGGGTGCCGAAAAATATCCTCGAAATTATGCATTGGAAGACGTTTTCAAGCTTCTGAACTGGAAAGGATACGATATTAACATCAATGGCGAGTACATCACTCACCTTCGATTTGCCGACGATATAGTCCATATGGCAGAATCGCTGGAGGACCTAAGCACTATGCTCAATGACCTCCATTGTGCCTCCCAACGGATAGGTCTTAAGATGAACATGGACAAAACTAAGATCATGTGTCACGTCCATGTCACACATATGCCGGTAGTTGTTGGGAGCACTAAGCTCGAAGTTGTAAGTCCAATTTCGACCAAGAGGTCAATCAACGCATTCAAATTGCCTGAGTGGCGTTCGGGAAATTACGACACATTTTCTCGTCAGTTATACCTCAAAATTTGAAAACGACGCTGTACAACCAGTGCGTGTTGCCAGTGATGACTTATGGATCTGAGACGTGGTCCTTCTCTGCTGGCCGGATGAGGACGCTCAAGGTCACTCAGCGAGCTATGGAGAGGGCTATGCTCAGGGTTTCTCTGCGTGATAAACTTAGAAATGAGGATATCCGCAGTAGAACTAGAGTGACCGATATAGCCCAACGGATTAGTAAGCTCAGGCACAGAATAAATAATTACTGAAGTGGCAATGGGCCGGCCATATAGCTCGAAGAACCAACAACCGATCGGGAAGAAAGGTTGTCGAGTGGCAGCCTCGTACCGGTTGGCTAAGTGTAGGGTGACCCCCCACTAGATGGAGTGACGACCTGGTAAGACATGCAGGAAGTCGATGGATGCAGGTGGCTCAGAACCGTGCTTTATGACATTCCTTGGGGGAGGTCTATGTTCAGCAGTGAACATTTTATAACATTCATATGCTCAACCATAGCGTCCCTTTTGGACTGGATTTGATCACGACATTTAAAAAAGATGTTTACATGAATCTTCACAACATAACGAGTAGCATGTAGAAAAACCACATTTGATGAGACAAGGTGAGACAGGAAAAGTGGATTTAACCATTTTTTTTATAGGATAGGGTGACAAACGAGCACACAGTCCACCTGATGGTAAGTGGTTGCTGTGGCCCATAGACATCTACATCTATCCTCGATTGCGAATAAAAATGCAGATGCGTTATCACCCGTGAGGACTAAGATGGAATGCCTCTTTTCCAGTAAAACGGGTCTCCGGTTCTCTACACTCACCATACGAAACATTTTAGGCTGGTATTCTGTGAGAGCGTGGTCTTTCCCCGGTCGAGCCTACCCATTCGTGCTACAACTATACTACTAATATAGCTGCAGCATGGCTCTACCACGTTGACTTAAATCCACTAGTTTTTATTACTGGGGAGAGGTGAAAGAAAAAGTTTATCCAAAGTCGATCGAAAAGGTAGCTGAAATACGGCAAAGAATAACGGTAGCATTTGAATTTGTTAATAACGGAAGATTCAACCGTCTGATAACCCGATCTCTTTTAAGAAGATGTCGGTCGAGCTTGTGTTGCGGCTGAAGGAAGGCAGTTTGAACATTTGTTGTAATAAATCTTAGAATCTTTTCTAAAAAAGAAAACCAATTCTAAACTAAAATCAGATCGTCATTAGATACTCGTAATGGCCCGTGGCGCCCTTGGACTATTTGGAAATAAGATATATACTCAATCCCCACGTAAAAACTTTTATTTCTCATAAATCTATCTGTATATATGTAACTTTTATTATATAAAAATATGAAATAAAAATAACTGCGTGCGTGCGTGCGACCGTGCGTACGTGAGTGCGTGTGTGCATGCGTGCATACGTGAATGCTTGCGTGCGGGCGTGCGCGCATGCGTGCGTGCGTGCAGGAGTACATGTGTTTGTGAGTGCGCGCGTGCGTGCGTGCGGGAGTGCATGCGTGCGTACGAGCGTGCATGCGTGCGTGGATGCGTGCGTACGTGCGTACGTGCGTGCTTGCATGCGAGAGTGCAAGTCCGTGTGGATGTGTTTGTGTGTGTAACCCTCTCATAACTTTTGAATGGCTTGACCGATTTGAACGAACTCTGCACTTTTTTTGAAATAACTTTTAAACAGATCATATCAGTAACGATCAATCCAAAAATCTAATCAGCTCTTAAACTCGAAAAACGCCGACGATTGCTGCAAACTGCAACAAAATCGGTTGACGCGTTGAAGAGAAAGCGTTAACGAAAAATTTCGAAAAAATGATTTATTTCAAATACCTTTGAAATTTCTTCTCAGATCATTTTTGATGTAATAAATTTCGTCATTATAGGTGGAATTTGGAACGCTTTGAAGTTAGTGGGAAGTTTCAGGGTTGGCCTGTAGGGTCAGCCGTATTTTATTTAGTACAATTAGATAAAATTGGGCGAAGTTTCAACTTTAAATACTTAGTTGGGCTAAAAGTGTAATTTTCTTTCAAGTTGGAGCAGTTGACATTAAATAGGCAACAACTGACAGAAGTATTATTCAGGATTTAATAATAAAAAAAAAGATTTGTAGTGACGGGTGTTTAAAAGTCTACACACACACACACACACACACACACACACACACACACACACACACACACATGCCGTAGATTTTTTATATTTTTTTAAAATGCCCATTATTTTTAAAAATACATATTTTTCTGACTTGGCCTATCACCCGTTTCCGGCTTGACATCGATTTTTGGGACACTTGTAGAAACGGAACATGATATGCAGGAGGAGGCACACAGACATGCAGGAGAACAAACCTCTTCGGTACCCCTGCATTAGTTATCGTAGTCTCGGAACAGCAGTCTTCGACAACAACACGGAGACACCGCTTGCTCAAAAAGTCCTTCAGCGAGTTCATTATATCAAATCAAGTCTTGCCTGAAAGCTTGAAAGCTTCCCAAAAAAGCCAGCGTGCCAGACACTGTCAAGCGTTTTCGAGACATCAAGGAAAACAACCATTACTTCCTCATCATCATCATCATCATTACAGCCCTTCACAAGTCCACTGCTGAACATAGGCCTCCCCCAAAGAATGCCACAAAGCACGGTCCTGAGCCACCTGCATCCATCGACTTCCTGCATGTCTTACCAGGTCGTCACTCCATCTCGTGGGGGGACGCCCTACACTTCGCCTACCGGTACGAGGCTGCCACTCGAGAACCTTTCTTCCCCATCGGTTGTCGGTTCTTCGAGCTATATGGCCGGCCCACTGCCACTTCAGCTTACTAATCCGTTGGGCTATGTCGGTTACTCTGGTTCTACTGCGGATATCCTCATTCCTAAGTTTATCACGCAGAGAAACTCCGAGCATAGCCCTCTCCATAGCTCGCTGAGCGACCTTGAGCTTCCTCATACGGCCAGCAGTAAAGGACCACGTCTCAGTTCCATAAGTCATCACTGGCAACACGCACTGGTTGTACAATTTCGTTTTCAGGTTTTGAGGTATGTCTGACGAGAAGATGTGTCGTAGCTTCCCGAACGCTGCCCAGCCGAGTTGAATCCGTCGATTGACCTCTCGGTCGAAGTTGGACTTACCTAGTCGGACTATTTGTCCCAGGTAAACATACTCGTCGACAACTGCGAGCTTAGTGCTCCCAACAACTACCGGCATAGGTGTGAC
The DNA here is from genome assembly GCA_963668995.1 of Parnassius mnemosyne. Lineage (NCBI taxonomy): Eukaryota > Metazoa > Arthropoda > Insecta > Lepidoptera > Papilionidae > Parnassius > Parnassius mnemosyne. The sequence goes on along the minus strand of CAVLGL010000137.1, from coordinate 33,302,823 downwards.
ATGGACATTGAACATGATCTTTGTTTTGTCCATGTTCATCTTAAGACCTATCCGTTGGGAAACACTATCGAGGTCATTGAGCATAGTGCTTAGGTCCTCCAGCGATTCTGCCATAAGGACTATATCGTCGGCAAATCGAAGGTGAGTGATGTACTCGCCATTGATGTTGATACCGTATCCTTTCCAGTCCAGAAGCTTGAAAACGTCTTCCAATGCAGCGATGAAGTGTTTCGGGGATATGACGTCACCCTGTCTTACACCTCTCTGCTATTGGATAGGTTTCGTACTCTGGTTCTGTACTCGGATAGCCATCGTAGCCCTACTGTACAAGCACTTCAACACTTCAATATACCGACAGTCAACTTGGCACCGCTGAAGGGACTGCAGCACCGCCCAAATTTCGACGGAATCAAAGGCTTTCTCATAGTCCACATACGCCAGACATAGTGGCAAATTGTACTCTTCGGACTTCTGTACAATTTGCCGAAGGGTATGTATGTGGTCTATGGTGCTAAAGCCCTTTCGGAAACCGGCTTGTTCGGGAGGCTGGAAGTCGTCAAGTCTGCGCGCGAGACGATTTGTAATGACTCTCGAAAACAGCACGTAGACGCGGTTCAGAAGGGAAATCGGTCTGTAGTTCTTCAAGAGAGCGTTGTCACCTTTCTTGAAGAACAAGACCACCGCACTTCTGCTCCACGCCTCCGGTGTAATGCCACCATGGAGGACGGAATTAAAGAGCTTCTGAAGGACTTCAAGTACCGGTCTTCCACCCGCTTTCAGAAGCTCCGCTGTAATTCCATCCTCGCCTGGGGCCTTACCGTTTTTAAGGTGCTGGAGAGCCATTCTAATCTCGCTCAGACTGACGTCCGGGATATCTTCGGAATAGTGTCGGATGAGACTCGCTCTTGGATCGTTACTCACACTTGCGTGTGGCTCCAACGATGACGTGTACAGCTGCCCATAGAACCTCTCAATCTCACTCAAAATCTCAGGTTGTTCGGAAACGATGCTGCCACATTCTGTCTTCAGCTTTGACAGGTGGCTCTTTCTGGCAGACAGATCTCTGGCAAAGACTTTGGAGCCTTGGTTCCGCTCGATCGCTTCTTCAATACGAGCTGTATTGAAGTTGCGTAAGTCCCGCCGCATGCATTTGGAGATCTGTCTGTTCAGATGCCTGTATGCTGTCAAGTCTGTTGAAGAATGTAGCTTTATCTCCCGTCTAACAGCCATGAGATTAAGAGTGTAATCGGAGAGTTTTTGTGTTCTTCTGCGGCGGGTCTTGCAGAACTTAGCTCCGACCGCATGGACAGTTTCCACGAGCTTGTCATTCATATCGTCCACTTCATTGCAGTCTTCTAGGCACTGAAAACGGTTTTGTAACTCGAGCTGAAAGGTTTCGGGACTCTGGAACAGAGCACGAGGGGGACGGAGCGTTGACTTCATTATACGAGACCTCTCCAACTTAACGTTTAGGTTCAGTGTGCCTCTAACCATTCGGTGATCGCTACCAGTTTTCACCCTCGCGATCACGGAGACATCACTGAACAGTTGTCGTCTGGTCGTCATAATGAAGTCAATCTCATTTTTTGTCTAACCGTCGGGGCTCGACCAGGTCCACTTCCTGTGGGGCCGCTTCTGGAAGAAAGAGTTCATCATAAAGAGTCCCTCTTTCTCCATGAAGTCGGCCAGCTGCTGGCCCCTTGGGTTCCGTTGCCCTATTCCAAATTTCCCTATTTTCAGCTCACCGTTCTCTCTTGTGCCTAGTTTTGCATTGAAGTCTTCCATTAACACCGTATATTGGCTTTTGGAGGAATGCATGGCTCTAGATATATCCTCATACATTTCCTCCACCTCCCCATCGGGGTGTGCCGAGGTTGGTGCGTAAACCTGTATGACCTTCAGCGAATACCGTTTGGTGATTCTGAGTATAAGGTACGCAACCCTCGTCGACACACTCCCGATCTTTACAACGTTGTTAACGAGAGACTTGTGGACGATAAATCCGACACCTCCTTGGGACAGATGGTCGCCCTCCCGGTGATAGAGCAAGTTGCCGGATTCGAGGATTACCGTGTCCTCCCCCTCTCTTCGGACTTCGGATAATCCTATAATATGCCAGCGCAACTTGTCTATCTCTTCTTCCAGCTCCACGATCTTCTCGTCAGTCCTCAGGGTGCGTGCGTTGTACGTTGCCAGGTCGAGTCGTCTAAGGTGGCAACCGAACCTCCACCGGAGATTCTTAGCACCCCCTGCCCCGCCGTTACCATGGTCGCCACCGTAACCAGGAATAGCGGGGCCGCCGGGGACTGGGGGCCGTCTCTTTGTTACATTCATAGGGGGGTATTTGCCATAGTTGCCACGCTTGGCGAGCGGGTTGGCAACCGCAGTTTTTTTATTGTAAATTTGGCTATTATCAGGAAGATGATGCTGCCCATCTCCTGCCTGTTTCCCTTTGTCGCCTTTTACGACACCCACGGGAGGATATGGGGTAGTGGTATTCTTGACCGCCACTACACGGCATTCTTCACTACTTCCTCATTCTTCACTAAAACCACGATCAATATGTGCATAGGATACGCTAGAAGGTCTTCCGTCGACCGATTATGGTGGAACCCATATTGTCGGTCACTGAGGAGGTCGTTCTGCTCTAGGTAGGGGGGCGTACAATATAAGCTCCAGAATGGTAGTAATTGCGATTGGCCCATAAATGGTAGGGTTGGCACGGTTGCTTATTTTTGGAATAGGCTATACATTAGTTAGTTTGCAGTATTTAGGCACTATTGGAATAGTAATATCACTAATCATAATCATAATCATAAGTCTTTATGACTACAGCTGGTAGCTTGTTCATATCTAGACCCCGCAAGGTTTTAAAAGTCATTGTATTATAAATGAATACATGGTTGACAATATGAAATGAGGTAATCGCTTCCAAGCTGTTTTTTAAATAAGTTTCGCAAGGTATATAATATCTTCCCAGGACAGAAGTTTTTTCCGAACTAGTAGTAAAAATAAAAAATGTCTTTTAATAAGAATTACTTGTAATCTATATTGAATAAAAATTATTCTATTCTATTCTATTTTAATGTCCTCTCCTCAGTCATGCCAGTGAGGTTACGGAGGTGAAACGTTGTTGCCACTGTCAAGACGTGAATAACAAGCAAAGAGAGACGCTAAAAAGTCTATCTTTTCTTTAACGCTATGCTATATTCTTATGCACTAGGGTGCCAGTTCCAGTTTTACCAGCGGAAGCAGTGTAGGTCGATAGAAATTTGTCTCGACCGATTTGGAAAGACATCAAAAAACTCTAATGCCGGATGTTTTGCGGTAACCCACATACTACACAATACACTAAGGGTAGGATGAAAAAAATGTGTTGCATTTCATCATTGACATATATGTATATCTACTATACTGCACACACCGCTATATTCGTATATTGAGGAATTTGTGATCACTAGACACAGGTATAAAAGATTTTATCACTACCCGTGTTGACATACTGCGGCACGGAAAATTTGTGCTCTATGAATAATCTAAGATAGTCTAGGTATGTACGCCGCATTCGAATCAATTTTCGTCTCCATCAAGACAAGTACTTCTTATTCCCCCTTAGCTTACAGATTTCTAACCCTCATTCTTTGACTTTCAAACTTTCTAAATATATGTCCGTAAACAGATTGAACAGCCACTGAGAAGCTGCACAACCCTGTCTGACATTTTTATGGATACCAAACAAGTCCGTGTGTGCTATAAAGCAACCATGTTAACTCTGTCATAGGCCTTTTCCAAGTCTAGAAATGCAATGAAAACTTTCTGGTTTTGGTCAATAACTTCTCTGGATTACTACAAAAAAAAAACTTGGTCTGTACATTCCATCCCCATACTATATCCAGCTTGCAACATCCCACATTTTTCTGTCAGTTTCTTTTCATAACTTACTCAGCTTAGTATATAATTTTCAGAAAATGCCCACAATTGAAATGCAATACTAAGCAGGTTAATTCCACGGTAGTTTTGCTGTCCTGCTGTGACCCTTTTTGTACGTGGTAGAGCCATGCTGCAGCTATATTAATAGTATAGTTGTAGCACAAAAGGGTCGGCTCGACGGTGAAAGGACCACGCTCTCACAGAATACCAGTGTAAAATAGCAGCTTAACACTGCTGTGTTTCGTATGGTAAGGGTAAATAACCGGCGACCCTTTTTACTGGAAAAGAAGCATTCCATCTTAGTCCTCATGGGTGACAACGCATCTGCATTTTGATTCGCAAACGAGGATAGTAGATGTCTATGGGCCACAGCAACCACTTACCATCAGGTGGACTGTGTGCCCGTTTGTCACCCAACCTATCCCATAAAAAAATCAGAAAATGCCCACAATTGAAATGCAATACTAAGCAGGTTAATTCCACGGTAGTTTTACAGTCCTGCTGTGACCATTTTCCTTTATACAGTGGATCGTAATGAAAAGTCGATACAATTAAATGAAATCGTTGCTTTTCAAAGTAATTGAAATTGATTTTTTTATACCTATTACGCTGGTATTATGCCCGTTTGCCGCCTCCTATAAAAATATCCTTCTACCATCAAGGCGATTGAATGCACGCTCATCATCTTTACTACTACATCGCATCGGAGAAGAAACTTCCTTTTTGTCATATTTTAATGGTCAAATTACAGTCATACTGTAGTGTATGAAAATGAAAAACCTATAAGATTAAAATCTTCTAAAGAAGAGTTGTGAGAATTATCTCATTAGTGATTTGGAGCTAGCTTAGTTGACCTTTACCACCACGTGTACTATTGCTTAGTAAGTTACACTAAAGTTATTTATGTTTTGGATTTTACTTTATTTTACGACTAGTGCACTGAAATCGGACAATTGTATTCCCTCATCCCATTTCCATAATCGGACAACTTCACACACTACGGGTTTCAATCTTTATATTGTCGATATACCTAGCATTCTGACGAAGCATTTTGCTGCGTAATTTATTATGATTACTGCAAAATATAAGAATAACTTGCCTGCAGCAGTCTTTCGGACCGAATACAATGGTGAATAGGCTTTTTACTAAGCGAGTGCGATTTACTATGCAAGGTAAGTCAGTTAAGCATCAGGTTAAAAATATGAGTATATATAGCAAAAAGACATAATTTAAACAGAGAAATCTTATTTAATTGATTCCTACAAGTTTACTTAATTTATTTATTAAGTTTACATTCATATTTAAGTTGATCGTTAAAATAAGCTTCTATAATGTATTAAATAGAGTGTAAGTAATAAAAAAAAGGTAAAAGTTACCACTGTCACGATTTAACCAGTTTAACAGGGTGATGCTTGATTAAACAAATGTTTTCATAATATAATAGGAAAATCAAAGAAGCTTTAACTTTAAAAAAGTGGCCTTGGGATTGGAACCCGGTACAGCAGTTCCGCTAACGACCACTAAAACCGCTAAGCAGACGGAGGTGATTTATAGTTTGTAATATGATGTTTTGTGTTCCTAACATAGGCCTCAAGGAATGTCACTAAACACTGGTTTGAACCACCTGCATTCATCGACTTCCTGCAAGGAGATGATACTGTCTTACCAGGTTGCCAATCCATCGTGTGTTAGCCGCTCTACACTAGATCGATGTTTTAAAATCGTGAAGGGCTGTAATGGTGATGATGATGAATATGTGTAGATATAATACGTGGTAGAGCCATGCTGCAGCTATATTTCTAGTATAGTTGTAACACGAACGGGTCGGCTCGACCGGGGAAGGACCACGCTCTCACAGAATACCAGCGTAAAATAGCAGCTTAATGCTGCTGTGTTTCGTATGGTGAGTGTAGAGAACCGGAGACCCTTTTTACTGGAAACGAGGCATTCCATCTTAGTCCTCACGGGTGACAACGCATCTACATTTTGATATTCGTAATTGGGGATAAATGTAGATGTTTATGGGCCACAGCAACCACTTACCATCAGGTGGACTGTGTGCTCGTTTGTTGCCCTTATCTTATAAAAAAAATTAGTTTACAAATTTTTAGTTATGATTCGCACTATATCCGGTGTGTATGTCTACCTTTTTAAACATAACATTAATACTTATAGATCCGAAGATAAGTTACTTTAGAAGTAGTATTTCATATACGGGGGAATCTGAAATAGATATTAATATATGTGCACAACTATTGACTTTAGCTTTGACTTCAATCCCGAATTTAGACCCCAATATTCAGGAATGCAGATCAGTAAAAAAATACAGCTAACAAATTTCTACAAGTAATTGGAGATATATCTCTAACCAAAACTTGAATTTCGTACAAAATCATTAAATTCCCAAACTTTTCTCGTAGAATTTATGTGGGTGAAGTGACAATGTCGCAAATTAAATTGACACCCTGCTAGACAGCAACGAGAGCACGAGTTGTTTGCAGAATTCATATCTCAGGCGCTCCCTTAGCGCGGTTAACTGGGACGTTTCGTTTCAAATCAGTCAGTCTGTTTGGTATCATCCAAGTGTATACTCAGCACAAGACGTGCGAATATTTAATATTTGAATCAAAAAATAATACGACTTTTGTCAATACAGAAATCGATAGTTTACAGTGAGAGAAAAAAATACAATTTTCGTTAAGTTATTTTTTTGTAATTGTCCTGCTACGTGAAATGACAATACGGGGCATACTTCCTTTGACTTGTCATGCGTTGGTGTGGTCGCTGGCAGTAGCTTTCGCGCTTTGGGCATCAGGAGTTAGTGCTGGAGCTGCACATTATGATACGGCTACGCCGCACTCTCCGCCGTATAACAAGTACAAATATATACCACCGCAGTAAGTAGTTTCTGATATCTCTAAACATAGATTTTAAAATTTTAATAATATTAATTCGATTTTAATGAAATAAAATACCTATCACATGTACCAAGACAACTAGTATTTATTTATTCCGAAATGAACTAGTAAATCTAACGGGCGACACTCGTAAGAGCTGTCATATTAGGGCTATTAATTAATGAACTGTATTATCACATCCCTCCATCAGACCATTACAGCCTATAAAAGCCCACTGATAAACATAGGCCTCCACACAGATTGCCTTATTTAGCCATAGTTGCCAAGCTTGGCTGGAGGGTGGGCAACCGCAGTTTTTTATTATTTTGAGTTGTTGTCAGGAGTAATGTCATGCCCATCTCCTGTGTCAGCCTTCTAACGTCTGTTTCGATATCCACGGTACGATATGGCGTATCGTCACATAAAATTATTAAATTAATATTTAAGTTTTATGCTGTTCGGATATGAGTAGTTGTTATAGTTATATGAATATATATATATATATATATATATATATATATATAACCAAATAAACTACTCGCAAAAGCATTATTTCATTAATAAGTAAATCGAAATATAAAAAATTTGTTTAAAACATTGTTATGTTTTATTATGTTTAATATGCGATAGTTACACGCAGAAGGATTATACAAAGTATTAAGTACAGAAAAAGTCATAATCACCAAATGTTTTTCAAGTGTTCCTTAAAATAGTTTAAATGAAAAATAACGTAATTAAATATGTGAACATAGCGTTTAAAATATTAATCCGTTAACATGTAAGTCTAATTTTTTTATAGAATGAAGGTGAAAAACGAGCACCCTGTTTACAGATAGTAAGTGGATGACATAAAAAATCCACATCTATCCTCGATTAAGCTTCCAAATGTAGATTTGTTGTCACCCGTGAGGACTAAGATGGAATGTCTAGTTTCCACTATGGCGCCGGTTTTTTACATTCATCATACGAAACACAGCAGTGTTAAGCTTCTATTTTACGCTGGTATTTTGTGAGCGTGGTCCTTCCCAGGTCGAACCGACCCATTCTTTCTACATAATATAGCTGCAGCATGGCTCTACGACGTGTAAAATGTTAAATTAATGTATGTTTTAAGTTCCAGCTACAATAGTTATGATCGCGGTGAAGTGGGTTCAACCCCCCCGGATCTTGAGCCTACGGGATCCAGTATTTCTCCTTCCGAGCTCATTCTTTCCGGTCTGCGCACTATTTTAGATGTTGTCAGGAAAATGAACAAAAAGCGCCTGACTAGCAAAGCGCCTGAAGATACTGTCAATGCTACTTCTATTCAGGTGAGACACTTGAGAAATATTCTTCTCATTTTATTTGTAAGTTATGAGAATTTGCTATAAACGCTACAGCAGGCGAATTGCAATACTAAACGCGTTGTAGACCTGATTTTCCGTCACAAATCTGAATTATTTAAGTGTGATATAGTTATTTCGCCTTTCTTGGTGTTTCTGAAGTTTTATTAGTATATTACTTAGCCTTATATAAAATAGACAGCTCCAAGAGCAAAACTTTCCGATGATGTATGTACGATCGTGATGAGTGTTTTCGTACGAATTTTCGAATTTGATGACAAACCTGTAAATGTTGAATACCCATATTTTCTTTTATATATTTAATTAAAACAATATAAGAACAGATTTCGTACCTGTGTATTGTATGTAAGGCTAACTATAATTATTGTGTATATGTTTTTATTAAATAATCATTTAATAAAGAAAAAAAAATCTTTTTTGACTTTCTAAAAGGTTTTCAAACTTTAGGTACCCAAGAGCACCATGCATTAAGGCGGTCCTGGTCTTAAATAATTACGTAATTGAAAAGGCGAAATGAAATTTTCCAATAATGATTTGTACATGAGTGACATGGCGATTGCAAATTAGGGACAGTTTAACGGTATCGATTGAACTGGGTGACCGAGTGTGGTGGCGCTAATTGTCTAGCACAGGCGACACCATTTTTTGACCAAATAATCATGTTGAGCGTAAAAAAGTATTGAAACTGTATTGGAACAATATTTCAATATTGTAAGAAGGTCATTCATGTCTATTCGCTAAAAATATTAAATTTTATGTCTTGAACATTGATTAAAACTTTAGACAAGTAGTAAAGTACCAGCTTGTAGAAGTGCTGCTGGAACTAAGCGGCCTTGTATATTGAACTCATTATTTATCTTTGAATTACATATATTTTGTTAACTAGGTATGCAGGCTTCTTTACAAAATTTTCCCTTACTGTTGAGCACATGATAAATTGCTCGATAATGTTATACTTATATCTAAAGTACGTAAAATAAGTAAAATTTATAAATTGTAGTTAGTAGTTATAATTTTGTAGAAATATGAGACGTCTGTGTACATAAATGGTATTACATTTTTTTATAGGATAGGGTGACAAACGAGCACACAGTCCACCTGATAGTAAGTGGTTGCTGTGGCCCATAGACATCTACATCTATCCTCGTTTGCGAATCAAAATGCAGATGCATCGTCACCCGTGAGGACTAAGATGGAACGCCTCTATTCCAGTAAAACAGGTCTCCGGTTCTCTACACTCACCATACGAAACACAGCAGCATTAAGCTGCTATTTTACGCTGGTATTCAGCGAGAGCGTGGTCCTTCCCCGGTCGAGCCGACCCATTCGTGTTACAACTATATTACTAATATAGCTGCAGTATGGCTCTACCACGTGGGAGACGTATACATTAAACTGAATATTCCAACTCAATCTGTTAACGTTTCGCAAATATGTAAGGAAATAAGGAGATGGTGGATTAGATTCTATAAATTATATTTCATTTTTTAAATAAATACCTTCGATCACTAAACCTATAACCTTTCAGTTTGTTATTTCTATGATTTATATGTGCGTACTATTTCATTTGTAACTTAGTAGCTGTTAGTAACTTTTATTTTATAAAATTTAAATTCACTCTACAATGTAACGCCCTTTACAGACGTGAAAAACGTAAAATTTTGTGAGAAACATAAAGTTTTATTGTATTACAGTTGCGACGGGCTAAAACAACGAATGACACGCAGGAGGATGGGCGAGGATTCAAAGATTATTACGACGAGCACCACTACCACGATCATGACACGACCACAACTGCAAAGCCTATGAAACAGGGCAGATACACTGACCCCTGGGCTGGATATTACGACTGGCTTATAAACGAGGGTTCCTTCAAATTTTGGAGTGTCTTTCAGGTAATTTTTCCACTTCAGTATAGATATCTAAAAAAAGGCAACAGTTTATTTGAATCGTTTAGTCATTTTATTCCTTGTTTTTTTTTTATAATATATAATATAGTACAAATTTTGCAACTGATTTTCAACTAACTTCTCGAAGAGCTAGGAACTCAGAAATCGATTAAATGCAGAATTAAGTCACTTTCTTGACTCTCTGTTTGTTTTTCTGTTCAGTACTAATTTAGCAACCGATTTTAAACTAACTTGCGAATGAATTACCGATTTGAAACTTTAAATGTAGCTCAGGACTAAAAACGTTAAAAAATTGTTGCCATTTTGAGTTATAAATATATAATAAGGATTTCACAACTTAATTTTTTTCGATTTTTTATTGCAATGACTATACGAAATTAATTATTATTAAATAAAAATTGCCCGTTCATTACCTAGCATGAATATACATACGAATTAATACACCAGGATTTTTGTCAAAAATTTGACAAATTTCAGTTATTAAATTGTAAATTATTTCCATATTTTATGTTTAACAGGAAACACTGCTAAAGTCCCATTATAGTCGTAATTATTAAAATTAGTTTAAACAAACATGTACTACGCTTGACCTTAAATGCACTGTAGCGCATCGTAGCGAGTAATTGTTATTGTTTAATAATTTCGCCGAAAAAAAAAAACTGATTATGTTTTGTGACAAAATCTACGGCAGCGAATAGATATTTCGACATTGACATAGTTATGTGACCGCGAGAGTCACAGGCATCTATTTCTAAAGGAAGTGTCGTGTTTTATGGTCGGAACCTTATGCGTCACCTTTGTCCTCCAAGTTATTTTTTATTGTAGCAGAAATACATATCATTTTCGTGCTTCTCATATCTATTCTGTACGTTTTTTTTACGGAAATGAATTATATTACGTATTTTATATGATGTGGTTTCACTAATTTCTTTGAATGAAAATGAAATCGGAAATGAATATTTAATACATCCTACTAATATAATAAACGTGAAAGTTTGTGAGGATGTATGGACGTTTGTTACTCTTCCATGCAAAAACGACTGAATGTATTTTAATGAAACTTTACAATAATATAGCTTATACATGAGAACAACACCCAGGCTATAATTAATAAAGACATTGCGTAAATTGGTCAAAATATAAGGATAAGTGTTAAGTAAGTGGGAAAAAAAATCTGTTATCTGTGAGCTATTTTGGCGTGCGGCGGAAAAACTATAAGAGTTACACAAATATAATATATGGTGGAATTGTTTTTCCTAAATAGTTCTACAAAAAAGTTGCGACAGTATATATGTATCTTTTATGTGTAAGCCGTTATTACCAAAGAGAGGGGGCAAACGAGCATGCGGCTCACCTGATGGTAAGTGACTACCGCCGCCCATGAACAACTGCAACACCATTGAGGGAATTGCAGATGTCTGCCTTTTAAAAAGGAGTACGCTCTTTTCTTGGAGGTCCCTAAGTTGTATCGGTCCGGAAAAATCGCTGATGGTAATCGATTCCACAAGGAAGTCGTGCGAGGAAGAAAACATCTTCTAAATCGCACAGTGGTGGACCGCCAATCATCCAGATGGTGTGGATGGTATCGGGAGTTCTGCCGCGATGTGCGTTCGTGAAATTTGGCGGCTGGGATTAATCCGAACAATTCCTCAGAGCACTCCCCATGGTAGATGCGAAAGAAAATGCAAAGGGATGCAACATCTCTTCGCAGTGCCAATGAATCGAGCCGATCGGAAAGGGCTCGGTCGTCGAAAATTCGAGCCGCTCTGCGCTGGATGCGGTCAAGTAGAAGGAGCTGGCACTGGGGAGCCCCTGCCCAGAGATGGGAACAGTATTCCATGTGAGGCCGAACCTGCGCCTTGTAAAGTTGCAGGCGGTGTGCCGGCATGAAATACTGTCCCGCTCTGTTGAGCACACCAAGCTTTTTAGAAGCCAATTTGGCCTCCTCTTCCAAGTGACCACGAAACTGCACGTCACTCGATATGTTGACTCCGAGGATACCGATACTGGCTGAGGCAAGAAGGGGAGTGCCTTGAAACTGAGGAGATACGACAAAGGGGTTCTTTTTAGCGGTTAACGCGCAAGCTTGTGTCTTCTGAGGATTAAACTGGACTAGATTTAGTCGCCCCCAATCCGAGACTTTGTCCAGCAAAGACTTGACTTCCGACACAAGTTTGTTCCGGTACTCGGCGACGTTTTCCCGAGAAATATTGGCACGGCCGGTGTATAGAGCATCACCAGTGCTGTCATCCGCATAGCAATGAATGTTACCAGTTAGCAACATATCATTGATATGCAGAAGAAACAGCGTTGGTGATAGCACACAGCCTTGTGGAACACCAGCGTTAATAGGCTTGTAGTCAGAGCATGCACCGTCTACAACGACCTTGATGCTCCGATCTGCAAGGAAGCTGGTGATCCAATTGCACAATTTCTCGGGAAGTCCATAGGAAGGGAGCTTCGAAAGAAGCGCTTTGTGCCAAACCCGATCGAAGGCCTTCGCAATGTCCATACTAACGGCCAACGCCTCCCCCTTGGACTTTACTGCCTCCGCCCATCTATGGGTCAGGTAGACCAGAAGATCACCAGCTGATCGACCCCGACGAAAACCGTATTGGCGGTCACTAATCAGCTGGTGATCCTCAAGGTACCGGATGAGCTGGCAGTTAATAATGGATTCCATTATTTTGGAGAACATTATTATTTTTGATCGCGATAGGCCTATAGTTGGACGGGTCTGAGCGGTCGCCTTTTTTAGGGATCGGGTGGACAAAAGCTGTCTTCCATGAGTTCGAGACTACGCCTTGGGAGTAGGAGTACCGGAAGAGATGCGTTAGGACCGGTGCCAACTCCGGAGCACACGTCCTCAGCACAATTGGGGGGATTCCGTCAGGTTCACTCGACTTCTGGATGTCCAGGGAGAGGAGTGCTTTGCGAACCGAGCGCTGTGAGAACAGCACATCCGGCATGGAGCACTCACACCGCGAGATGGTCGGCGGTGTTTTCCCCCCGTCATCAAGAGTCGAGTTGGATGCAAAGAGGGAGCCTAAAAGGTCGGCTTTGTCTTTTGCGTCTTGGGCCAGTGAATCGTCCTCCCTGCGCAGAGATGGTAGTGATGGCTTACAGAAATTCCCTTGGACAGCCTTGGCGAGAGACCAGAATGCACGGGTTCCCGAAGGAAGGCGAACTAGTTTCTCACCAATTCTGCCTATGTGCTCTGACTTTGCCTTGGCAATAACTCTTTTGAAGGACCTGGAGGCGAAGTTATACTTCTTTTTAAGTGTGCTGGTGTTTACATCCCGAGTCACCGAAGCCGCAGCCCAGGCTTGATAACACTCCTGCTTACTGCGTAATGCAGTCTTACAGGAGCGACCAAACCAAGGCTGAGATCTGCCTCCGATGGGTACCACAGATGATGGAATAAATAGTTCCATTCCCTGTAGCACCACATCAGTGACAGAGTCAGCAATAGCGCTGGGATCATCCGGCGAGAAGCAAACCCGCCCCCATGAGTAGGAAGCAAAGAAAAACCGCATTCCGTCCCAATCCGCCGACCTGTAATGCCAAACACGGCGGCAACCTGCAAAACGTAACCGCGAGGGGAGCGTGAGTGGCACCACACTCCGGATCAGACAATGGTCCGAAGAAACGAGAGGGGTATCGACGGAAACCTGATATCCGTCTGGATGAGAGGTCAGCAGAAGGTCCAACAGGGAAGGTGTATGATCCTCCACATCTGGAATCCGCGTAGGCGAAGTAACCAGTTGTGTCAGACCATATGCCAAGGCAAAGTCATAAACAGATCTCCCCGCATGATTGGTTAAACGTGAACCGAGTCATTCGGCATGGTGGGCGTTAAAATCACCAAGGATCACGATCTCTGCGGATGGGACCTGTTGTAGCATGGAATCTGTAGCCATTTGGACGTGGTCGATAAAGTCGGTCTGTTTCGGCATTACCGCCATGGGACCTATAGAGGCACCCGTAGACGCACGGATGGTCGTCGCTGTCTACGCGTAGCCAAAGGATGGACAGGTCCGAACCTTCAAGACTGCCGAGGCGTCGAGAACAGATGTCCCCTCTGACACACACGCAAACCCCAGCCCGAGGCACAAAGGAGTGCTCCAATTGGTACCCCGGGTAGGAGAGATACGAAATAAAAACCTGCGTCTCGGTCAAAAAGAGCAAGGCCGGCTTCGCCGTCTCGAGATGGTAGTGGACGGCGTTTAGGTTAGAGTGAAGTCCCCTGATGTTGCAGAAATTCACGGATAGCGTGGCAGGGGTCGCCTTGGTATTGTTGCTCAGTTTGCCCCGAGCAGTTATGTTTTTGAGCGGAATTTTGCCCCCCCCCCCCGAATACGAGGGGCAGCCTGAGCACCCACGCTCAGGATTGGAATAACACGGTCGTGGATGCTCAGCGAGGGATTCTCCAGGGGTACTGGTACCCTCCTGGGGTAGTCTATTGTGTAATTCCGCTACCATATTGATGGGGGGGGGGGGGGGGGGGGATCGGGCCTCCGGCCACCTGCACTCACCAGACGAAACGCAGAAGCAGAGCTTCTACTTCACGCCGGTATTCTGTGAGGTGGTGGTACCAACCCGGTTTGAGCCGGCCCATACGTGCAACAGCAAAAACTGCTGCGTGGCTCTACCACCGTACACATAGTGAAAATTTGATACTTTTACTCTTCATCTTCACGCTTAAGCCGCTGAACCGATTAAGATGAATTTTGGTTTCGAGATAGTTTAGAAGTCTCGGGGAAGGAAATAGCTTTGATCACGGAAATCATCCCTAAAGAAGGTGATGGAATTTACTATGAAAGTGATTACCTATGGTTAAAGTATAATATCTACGCGGACGAAGTCGCGGGCAACATCTAGTATGGGACATATCTTAAAGTTATCTTATAGCCTCGCTCTTTTTTAAATTTTCTGAAAATTTCAATGATTCAAATAAATCCATAATACGTATTTATATTATCTATCTTCAACTTGGTAAAGAATAAAAATGAATTTTATTTCTTACAGAATTCATTTCTTCCGATATTAATTTTCCTTTTGACTTCAATCGAATTGTTTGTGAACCCATCCCATTGCTCGCAATACCTAAAAGTCTATTGCGTTTTGGCTTGTGCTTAAAATACAATTAAAAATCAAGCAATTGTTATCAGAGATTAACATATTAGTATGTTATTTTCTGTGTTTGTTAGAAACAAATATTTAAAGATTTGATATTTTGTGGGTCTTTTTTACACCATTATACTCGTATATGACAATTGACAAACAAGCGCACAGTTCATCTAACGTTAAGTGAACTCTATGATATCCCAAAAATACCTACATCTATTCCCTATTAACAATCAAAATGCAGACTATGCGTTATCACTTATCGCCCTCGAGGACTGAGATGATATTAGCACTCACCATTAGTCACCATCATAAAAACATTATACTGCTTGTGTGCGAGAGTGGTCTTTCTCTGGTCAGGTGGACCAATTTGTGCTGCAGCCAGAATGCAGCCGCAGCGAGGTTCTTCCACATAGGAATTGCAGGATAAATTATTTATTCCGTGAATTTCACTTGCCGTCGTTAATCTAAACATCGTTTTAAAAATAACATTCACCACGGCGAGCTTCTTCTTCAAAAGGTTTCCGGATTTTTTTACTTACTAATGTTACGAACAAATTATGTACGTCTTCCTACTGTATGAAACCTAATTGGTACGTCATTTAATTATTATGAGACTATTTTGTATCGTGTAAAACATTAATTACAATTAAACTATTGTAATTAATGTTTTATTTTATTTTCATTATCCAAAACGTTTTTAAATTAGGTTTAAGATATGGTCATATGAATAATTTTTAATAATTCAAACTAAAGAATAATAACTTATTCGCCAATTGTGAACCGTCAACTAAGCGTGGCTTTTGGCATATGGCATATAGCAAATGGTATATGGCAAATATTCCCCCTAACAAGCAATCTGTTAGGGATACCTATGTTCAGTGGTCTTTGATGGGCTGTAATGAATGAGAAAAATAAAAAATTAGGTACCTCCGATCACATAGATTAAGAATAAAAACAGACGCCTCAGTTGCATACCCTTATTGCACTACAAAACGTGTATTGTTTGTTTTGTATTATATTCGAATATAGACAGTATTAATAATACTAATAATAAGCCTTTTTTATTTCCTTAACAAATCCATATTTACATTTACAAAATGATAGATTTTTATTTTATTTATTTATGTTGTTAATGCTCCTTTTCGGGTATAGTAATAGGCCCTGCATATTTTTGTATTTCAAAGGCCCAGCGTATAGATAGTATTAGCACAGAATAAATAATATGGTATTAGGAAGTTGACACTGCGGTCAAAATCGGATCGGTTTATGAGGACTCTTGAATCTGGGTTAACAGTTAACTGCTGGCATATGTTTCTCTCAAGTTTAGAAATTTTGGTGCATTTGTAATATTTGCAGACGGATTTAGCGTTCGCAATAACTTTACCGCTTTTTATCAGTTAGCGCGGTAAAGATAGCCGCTTTACTGTGGTTGCCAACTCACTTCCCAAGCGTGGCAACTATGGCAAATACGAGTATTATACTCCCTGTGAGGTAGTCTATGGGGGAGCCTAAGTTCAGCAGTGGACTTTAATAGACTGCAACGCTAACAGTGTAACAAACATCACTCAGCAACTATGTTCAAAAAATTCAAAAATTTAACATCTCTAATTTATTTTAATTCTACTCATATAGTGTGGCCGTGAATTTATTACTCGTGCGTTTCGTGATATTGAGTTTAGTATCAAATGAACACAGTAAAGTAATATAGCATATATAACTCAAGCACAAAATACGTGATTACAATAATTATTTAAATTTTTTGTGCGATGCATACTGACTCTAACAAATGACTCTCTTACATTTTGTTTCGTAAGTGAATAATTACCATTTTGTAAAAGTAGTTACAGGATATTTGTATCGAACAATTCTTTTAGCTATCGTAGGTTGCTGAACAAACCTAGACTTTGTATCAATAAAGAGCAAAGTTACTTTTACTTTCAGAGGCTTAATTTAAGTAATTTTAAATTGATTTGAGCGTGATAACCATACTAGTAAAATTTCGCTTTAACTACTTTGTTTGCATATTAAGTAATGAAGAAAAATATGGTTTCGTAGTTTTCGTATGGTTTAGTACTTTGTTGTGGGAGGGTTTTATTAGATTGATAATCTAGCTAACATTTCTTCCTGATAGAAAGAATTCAATTCAGCACATAAACTTCAACAAAAAAGAAGACCACGATCGTGTTGTCTCTCTTAAAGACTAAAATGACACGCTTATAGCCCGTAATACTTCTGGCTCTATTATTCTTAGCACCATGACATAGCTGTAAGTACACTACTACTTGGCAGGAGAAATAACTGAGACGCTAGTACCAACCCCAAAACATTGTTCGGAACAAATTCTCTAATCTCAAGGCTGAATTAATGTAGTGATGAATAAATGTAGTGACCAAGTGGATATCCACGCCGACTCACCCAACATTGTTCGTTGTGTTTAAGCGCCTATATAATTAATTTTTTTTTCTTTTTTTAAAAACGTTACCCCCACACTAGGATTTTCTCATTGCACGAGGACAAACATCCAGACCCGGAACAATTACTTGTAGGGCATACAAATATTTGTTCCGTGCGGGATTCGAACCCGCGGCCCCCAGCGCAACAACTCATTGCTAGGCCACTACGCCACGAAACCGTCAATTAAATATTGTTTTTATTTTATTTTCGATAGCTTACTGATTTTGCCTTATAACTACTCTTAGTTATCTTTTTATGAATTACCTATATATCCACATCTCACTAAAGGTATGTTACCATATGGTATTAACCTAAAATTGTTTGTTACATCAAGTGCATAGTTATTACGTATCTATGTACTAGTGTAAACAAATGTTAGTGAACCAATAAATAAATAAATAGAAACCATGAAGTACTCGAAGGCAGAAAGTAAGCTTTTCCACCTAGCCAGTTTTCTAAGAGATAACACAGTTTAAAGTTAAATTTAATTAAAGAAAGATCCACGCTGCATCTGTATACTCTAATACGTTCGCTTCGGAATCGCTTCGATTTTATTTTGTAATGAGGCATTCCACGGGTACACATCTGTTCTTTTATTCTTAATCGAGTAAAAGTGTAAATGTGTAGGTGTCTATGGGCCTCATCATCCATTCATGCGACGTACCATCAAGTGGACTGTGTGCTCGATTTTCACCCTGAGTTTTATCACACGGAAAAAGAAAAAAGAGAGAAAAAAACGAGAAGTGATAGCTGTATTTTAATTATTTGTTTTAAGATTAAGTTTGAAATAAAATATATAATTAAAGTTGTAGCACCAAATAAACTTATTACATAATTTAGCAGTGTTTAAGAAAACAGGATAAGATAGAAAATATACGATTTAGGACCATTCGACGCTTTAGAGGTTAAGGCTTGACCATTTTTATGCTTGTGTCACAAATGTGCGTCATAACATTCCAGAACCATTTTACCTCTCTCTAAACATCCACAGTGGGTCTGTAAATGTTGAGTGTTGGAGGGTTCAACCGTGCTTGAATTGTGTACAACGAAGACTTCTTTACGGCCATCATAGACATCGAATGAGATAAAAAGATTTACACAAATTATTTTAATATTCAAATAAGTAGAAATATAGTGAATTAAATAGATGTAACAAAAGATAAGCAAGTAAGTAATTAAATGCTAGCAATAGTTATGAAATTAAGCTAAGCAAAATTATTTATAAATAGTATTTTATACAGGTAGTTACAAGTAATGCCCTCCATACCTTTCGGCCACGGCGGCCATTCTCAACGGTGTTCGAGAGTATGCGCATGCACAGGTGCACTCTCTATTCCCTCACTCACATAGTCCGATGGGACGGCAAACCGACACGACTGGAGATAGATCAGGCGCAGGACCAACGACTTTACGTGCTTACCGAGGCACGGGGGTGAACCACCGTCAAACTGATTTCATAGCTAATTTTAGCATTAACATAGCTATTGCCAACATGAAAAAATAGTTGTCAAACAAACAAATTGCAATTAATGTTTGTAACAAAAGCCTTTTATCGTTATTGCAAAGTCATATACAGTCGCAAAATAACAAGTTAAAAAACTTTACATATACATTTTTGCTAGCGGTGTAAGGGAATCTATCACTACACCTATCCCCTGGTGTAGCGAATGTTCATTGGGGACGGTGATCACTTACCATCAGGTGAGCCGCATGCTCGTTTGCCTCCTCTTCCATAAAAAAACGGCGGTAACTGTGTGAATTGCGAGATTTTTTAAGACTTCCAACAGATGGCAGTAAACCATTTCGTTTACGCCAGACAGGCGAAAGCAGCGTCTAAGGTACAAGACGTCTGTTACCAAAGATCGTCATTTCGCCTGCCAAATGTGATCTCTGCAACTCGAGAGACCCGTGTCTCTCCAGTGCCCGTAACAGTAGACTCTTACGGACTTTAGAACAAGAAATCCTTTTAGAATCGAATATTTTTAAAGTACTCCAGAATTGCATGCACTTATTTTAGTAATTTTCTCGGAAATAACTATGCTCTTCTGGTATTTTATAACTGTCGGTTTTATCTAAGATTCGAATTATCTATGCCAGAGAAACTTGGAGTATTTAGCGGACTTCTGAAATCCTTTGAAGCAGTGCGGCGCACTCTTTTTTGCGCTAACCCTTTTAGAAATGAGAAGCGGACTGTTCCGAAATAGACTGTTATTTGATTACTTCTATAATTTTTTATATGCGAGTTGTTAGTTTTAACTCATATTTTTCAATTGAATTTCTTAATTAACGTGATCAAGAATTATGGTCATATATCTTTACAGTTTTTAAGAACCTCATTCCGACGTACTTTTAGTTAAAGTCCTTGTGTCTTAGTTAGGCCGCTAAGTTTTAGTCATAAGCGCTCGCCATAAAATTCTTATTCAGGCAGAAAGTAACTTTGATTGTGGTTAAAATATGCGATTACGACATCCCAATATATAACCATATTTAACCGATAAGAGCTTAATATTGGATTATATTGTATTAACATTTAGCTATCGTTTTATCTGTACAAATGCTCCGTGCAGGAACCATCAATGAAAGTCAAGTTCATGCACTTCGACGCGGCGTGTACGTATATCAATACAATGTGCCGAATTACAAAAGATGCTGAATATATAATTGGATTTAAAAAAATATTATTTTAATCATAGTAGTTAAAACATTTCTGAGTGATTAAACTTAGTATTAATTTGATAACAGTTTATTTCTGTCTTTTTTTTTTCAAGTAATTGTATATGTAAGTAAAGTCACCAATATTACAAAAATGAAACTCAATAAATCTAATAGTTTTTATTATATTAAAAGAAAAAACATCCACGTGTTTTAAATTTGTAATGCCAACTTTATAAATATAAAATCGACCGAAAAGCTGATGCATCTGTGGGAACATTTAAGCATATAGCGTAGTATGAGATTTATCTGAATAATTTTTATTTGTGTGTATGTTTCATGATTTCTTCGTCAATTGTGAACTGACTTTCATTATAGTTTTTATTACTTAGGTAAAGGTTGAATATAGGTTATCAGGGGTGATACCATACAAATTTAGAGAAAAATTCTACTCGTAAGGCTATGATGGTAGGGGATGAAATTTTAATATAACTAGTTAGACCACATTTTTGTTATTACCATAAACTTGTAACTTGCAATATTCCATTATAGCGTATAAAAGTCTACTGCTGGACATAGACCTCCTTCATAGATTGTCTGATAGGGGGATATTTGCCATAGTGCCACGCTTGGCAGGCGGGTTGGCAAGAGTAGTTTTTTGTTTTTAGCTGTAATTAAGCAGACACTGCTGCCCAGCTCTTGGCTTGCTTCCCTCTGTCGCCTCTTACGACATGGGGTAGTGTATATTTTTACACCACCACTACACGGTGACGTTCCTTAGCCCACTCGAATGGATCAAAAAATTTAACTTTTAATTTAAAATAAGAGCTAACATTATTTTTTTTAAACGAAGATCATGTTACATTTTTACAATATTTTTTATCCGTAGTCTTAAAATATATTCTTCTACCATCCAAGTATAATCTCCTTCAGAAATGACTTTTAGGAATACTTTTAGTTTTTATGCACTTTCGGAAATATCGAAACATTATTTGTTACTATTGCAATTTATTAAATGACTTAAAATGACGCGTTAATATATTTTTTACAGCTTTTCACCGCTGCTGTCCTTCTGTACGCATGTTTGTCAGCTATCTACTACGCGAAATTCAACCCTATCCTGCCAGACTACAGTATGGAATACGACGACTACTTTTTAGAGCGATCTGTGGGAAGAAAGGCAAGAAGTTTGGAATCTGGGGAACTCCCATCAGGGCTTAGCTGGATGAACGCTCAGACCTTTCAGTTCATTTTGGACGCTATATCAAAACATTACGAAGAAAACTAGCATTGTAAAGCCTTAGATTATAGTATAAGCGGGTGCAAACGAATACAGGGCAACGACGGCAATGTTACTGAATGGATAAGAGCCTTTGTTACCTTGTATTTCGTAACGAAATCTGATTTAAAGGGCTTTTGTCTTTTGTAAGATTCCTTTGAATCGGAATTTCGATAATATAAAAATAGCATAAGATCTTTGGTAGGAGAATAACATTTACATAACAATTGTACTCAATTTAAGTTCCTGGATTTGTTATAATGTTACTCTTTGCAATAAAATAAAATTACTGGTTTTTATATCACTATGTTCCATTTTTTTATAATCTCATATTAGCCATTTCGCATTTTTATAACATAAGCAATAGTGCATGGCGAGGAATTAAACAGGAAAGATCCCAGGGCCACAAGACGTCACTTATTTTCTGACGAACGAAATGTGTAAGATTGAGTAGTGTTAGTATGTACTATGATCCATTTTCCAGGTATCAGGTAATTAAGATACGTAAAAACTTTGCTCACCTCACGTTAATTCTCCCAGCTGATTTTTGCGTATATGTTAGATAATCGAAAATCAGTCTTCAATACTGCCAGACACTCCGTCGGCATTATTGCTTTGGAGGCGGTTTAAAGCTCTCAAAAAAATTACTCAATTTCACTTACATTCTGAAGCTTTATTTTTATATTCGTTAGCCAGACAACTATTTTAAAACGTTTTACAAGAAGGCGGACCGATCTAAGGGGTCAATCATCCCCTAGACCCAATTTTAATGTCTTTGTGGGTAGGAGCGCGTGGGCATTATCCGCGCGCATGAGCGTGTGTCACGCTGTGGGTTATATTAATTGTTTAATTTCATTTTTTAATTATATAATTAAATAATTAAGCAATAATTTATTGTTTAATTTTACATTTCAGTATAATTTCAGTCAACTTAATCTGTAGTAAATTTGTAAAAAAATACCTATTTATTACATTATTCGAAACATAAATTTATTACAAATAAAATAACAAAAATATTTTAAATACAAACTTTATTAATTACAATAATGTCATGTTAATTCAAATGTACAAGTAAAGTAATCATCCTAGACAGCAGTGTACGTGACGCCTTATTTTGTTATTGCTCACGGCCAGGCTCATGGGTTCGATGTCCGGTCGCCGCCACTCTCCCTGACTAGGATAACGTGCAGGATGACGATATTACAGCCGTAGCCGTGCTGAGCTAGCCTTTACGAAATAGGGATTTTTATAAATTACTTGTACACATATACTGTACTTAATTAAATTGAAGTTTTCGTTATAAATATGTATGGGTAAATACTTATTTTAAGTTTTACCAAATAAATATACTTACAAATACATTACGACTACCCTCTGCTGTGAATATTAAGTATAGAACTTACCAAAAGCCGCTTCATAGAGTTTGGAATATATTAGAGAAAAAAAAAATTATTTCTGTCATAATTTTGCAATTGTCAGATATTTTCTGTATCTCAAAAGAATCATCGTCGCAGTAACAGTAGCTTCAATTTAGTGAAATTATAGATTTCGGAGATCGACCATTGAAAGAGCAATTAAGCTATTCAACATTTTGGTGGTAAGCCAAAGCATAGTTTCGTTTTGTGGTTTGCTATCCGTTGCCCGCATTCGTCACGAGTCACGACTTGACTGCAATGTACATCCGAGTGTTACTACATAAAGCTCGGAAGGACCTGGTAAAGTTGAATAAGTTACCGAGTGATTCTTTGTCCGCGGCCGGATTGGCGCTAGTTCAACGTTCAAGTGCAATGCGCCGGCACATCGAAGGAGTCAGTGTCGGTGTGCGGTTGCACGCTACTGCCACACTCGCGCGTCCATGTGTCCCACATTTAAATTTCGAACGACTAACTGGCTAAATACAATCTAGCACACAAATTGTTTCTATACAGAAAATAAACTAGGTGACTGTGACTCAGTGAACTCTGTGTTTTTGAAAAATTCCTTAATTATTTTTCACCGTTATCTTGTGCTTTGTTGGATGTTGACATAAAGGTAAATAATCACAATATTCACGACAATTGAAATTCAATTATTCATTAATTAGTAATAGTTCGACGTAGATATTAAATTTTGTTATAAATATGTTCTGTAGTAACATAGCTATACTATGTTTATGTAATGTTATAAAATATATATACGTTAACTAAACGCTTCTTATACGAAAGGCTGAAGACACCTATAATCAAAAAATATTTGATACTATCTTTGCTTATTACATATATTTTTATTTAGCTCAATTTAAATAATATACAATTAATTACGGTATGAGCTGAACAGATATTTTTTACTCTATAGATAACAAGCAAGCTGTAGCCCCTATAAAAGACATCAACGGGATATCTGCAAATCGCTCTAGGCAACATAAATTATTTTTTAAATGAAAAGTTATCTAATTACTTTTTATAAAGATTTTTTTAATAGAATAAGGGTAACAAACAATGTGCACCTGATGGAAAGTTGATGCTGTGGCTCTTAGATATCTACATGTATATCCTCGATAAATAATCAAAATTAATAATTTAAAAAATGCAGACGCGTTGTTACCGCTAAGGACAAAGATGGAATGCCTCGTTACATGTAAATAAAAGGATCTCCGGTTTTGTACACTCACCATACACAACTCAGCAGGGTTAAGCTGCTATTTCATGCTGGCATTCTGTGAAAGCGGGGTCCTTCAACCGGCCGAGTCGACCAATTCGGGCTACAGCCTCAATATAGCTGCAGTGTGGCTCTGCCACGTATAAAAAAGGTTTTAATATTATTTAATAATTATATGAGAGATCTATAATGCTAAGATGATAATCATATTATTTTCACTCGTAGTCATATTTTTGCTACAATAAACAGTACAGATAGAATACATGAAAGAGCCGGGGTAGCTCAAGAGCTAAGCGCCTCCTATAAATACCAGTACGCGAGCGATACTCGTTCGATCCCCGCCGGGACCAATGAAATTGTTTAATGCATAGTTAAGCGCTGATTTACCACGGGTTCACCGGTGAAGGAAAATATCGTAAATCGTGAGGAAACCTGAGAAACAAAAGAAAATAAGAGAAATAAAAATATTTCGAAGACGTGAAGTCAGCCAACACGCACTAGAGCAGCGTGGTGCAATAATTGTTCCATAATTCTTTCAGGAATAAGAGGAGGCCTGTGCTCAGCTTCTTGACGTATATAGGTTGTAATTTTTTTTATATTTTATACGTACTAAATCTCTTTTCGCAAATTTAAGTGGAAATGACAAATTCATTTTAAAAAGACCTTATAAGCCCATACGCTGACAGGTGTTGGGCAGCTTGCGATGATTGCCACGTTGTCAATTCGACTGGCAATCGCAGCACCAAAAGTCCTGCTCATTGGAAGCCGCATCCGTCCCCGACTTAGATATTTAAAATTCATTATATACAACCATTTTCAACGCTAAATCTTGTGGGACTTACCTAAAACACCTCTTCTCGTAAATATGATACCTACTCGTATTATTGAAGATGATATTATTTGATCCGAATGCATCAAGGATCCTAAAAACAAATTTAAGTTTGTACGGCAGATAAAGATCCAAGACTAGCTGAAGGCTTCATTTTTCAAATTTCTGCTCACAAGTCATTTTCCTCATTTTGTGTGAAAGCTTTAACATTATGGAATTCGCTCCCATAGATACTGTTTAAATTGAAGTTTATATATTATATAATGTAAACGTGTTTCTTATCTGTTTTTATAAACATTCTTTTATAAATTTCAATTTTATTGTTTTGTCAGTGTTTCTGTATTTGTAAAATAAATAAATGAGAATTCAAAATAATCCTCAAATTTAACATAATATTACTATACAGATATCTTTTATCCATCTGCAAAATGACAAATCCTCCCAACCTATTAAACCTTGTTTTAGCTGTGCACTGTTTCGGGTCGACGGCAATGATAATAAAGATTTTCTTTCTTTAAGAATATTTTTGTAAAATATATTAAAAAAAATATTTTGTTTATTAAGATTTTGTTAACTTAATATTATATTAGTGTTAAATTCATATTGATTTTGGTATGTAAAGCATTGAAAAGCTGACATACTCCAAACTTCTTACCCCATGCCCTACTGCTGGTCCAAATTTGCGAACCAGAATTCAAAATATGGAAAGTGATTATTAGCCCTGGTAATAAAATTACTAGAAGCAGGTTTCATAAATATTATACTAATCGTCTATGCCTACACCTATAGTATTGGTGACTTAGAATTTTTCTTTTAATGATGCCACGAAACGTTATATGTAAATTTATTTCGTTATTTGTTTACAATCTCTAAATGCAGAGTGGCATAAAAATTATGGATCCGTTACTGAATTTATGCATAATAAAAAAGACCGGTTTACGTACAATAGTTGATGATAAGTCACTAACAATATTACCAAGTTATATTTGGACAAGTCTCATCTCTGTGAAATTGTGAACTTAATATTTTTCCTCTAAAAATAATCTAATAATGACAAAAAATTACAATCTTGAAATCTATTACGAACAGTGGTAGAGCCACGCGGCACACAGGTGCTGTCGCACAGATGGGCCGGCTCGAACCGGGGTGGTACCACGACCTCACAGAATACCAGCGTGAAGTAGAGGTTTACCTCTGCGTTTCGCTTGGTGAGTGCAAGTGGCCGGAGGCCCTTTTTACTGGAAATGATGCATTTAATCTTAGTCCTTACGGGTGACAATGCATCTGCATTTTGATTTGTAATAGAGGATAGATGTAGATGTCTATCGGCCGCAGCAACCACTTACCATCAGGTGGACTGTGTGCTCGTTTGTCACCCTTATCCTATAAAAAAAATCTAGCTCTCGTTTTTAAAATAAATAATACGCAAATTCTTACATAATATATTATAAACGTTGAATTAATATAATTTACGATATAAAATTACAGCTGCTTTAAAAATACTAATTTGGCCGCCGGTTAAGCACAATTATCTACTGCTGAATTAGATTAAGTTTCAAATTACAATCACTAACTTGAATCATAAATTTATTAAAAAGATTTCTTGATATAAAGACATCCTATCTTATGATTCGTATACGAAAAAAGGAAAGATGTCTTGCATATGAACCCAAATTACGGGTACATTTGAATACCATATTCCGTAAGCAAGTTTTATTGGAACCCGTTAAGCCGTTGAAACGTGTTTGTGACATATAAATAAACATAATAATATAAATAGTGTAGACTAACGGAACTATTTTCAACACCGAACTCAACTCCACATTAAGAAAGCTCATGCAGCGTTTAAGTTAAGGCTTAATTAGTTAACATTCTCAGTCCTTTCAGACATGAAACCTTAATATTTTGCCTCTATTTTTAGATTTTTAGAAACCCCATATATCTAAAATTCTTCATTACTATTACGTATATAAAAATGACAATAGCTTAACTTCTCTTTAGAGAGGCGATAGTATGAAAGAACGACTTTCTAATTTGAACCCAGGATAGGGGAGGCATTGACCGGTTCTACTATTAGATACATTTATCTTTCGATTTGAGGGACGTATAATTAATTATTATTTGAGATAATTCTTAAATAAAAGTTAAAATAATTTATAATTTAACCACTAGTATAATTGTGTTAATTGATTTTTTAAATATTAATTATTCATCAGTAATTGAAGTTTGTTTTATATTACATAGAAGACATATTTTTTTAATATAAATTAATCTATAAACCTACGTATTATTTACAACACAGAAGTTTGTGGAAAACAAATAACTTTAAAAATATGCAAGATTTATGATGACGTTTTAGTATATTTATCTTCATGAACCTCTGTAAATTTACCGAAACGTAATTATAGCGCAGAAATAAAATTATTTTATAAATATTGGACATTGGTACGACATTAACTCGGTATTTAATCGTGTACCTTGCAGATATTCCATATTAAAAACGTGTAAAAGTTATTTCAAATTAAATGGCTTACTCTATTTAGGTCATGTAGAGACATTTATTGATTATATATTTATACATTACACATTTTATAAATTCCCTTTATTTTATAAGATGTTACTCTTATGAAAAAAAACAATATCGAACAATCCAAGCGTTCGCTCCCACTCTGGTCACCGACCACTGTCTGCCGAGACAATTTCGAGGTTGGACGTACGTTATATGAGTACGTTCTATACTAATTGTCCCAGCTTTGGTACTAATTCTCTCGACATTATCGGGGAATGAGGTAACGTTTTCAAACCTACGTACCGTACTACAAGACGGCCTCATACATATAATACGTATATAAGGGCGTCTTAATAATTAATTTAATCTTACGGTATATAATATGTTATAAAGGCTCTTTAAAATTTATTCAAGATTACCCTTTTGTAACAATTTAATATTAAACAATAGATGTAACTGTTTGCGGGTTCCACTGTTCTGTTTGTCAGTTCCGCATCGACACGACCTAAAAGCCAGTAAAACGCCACTTTGTAACTGTTTTAGTGTCTTTTAGAGACAGTAGCGTGAAATGATCTATTAACTGTATTGTTTCTCTTATAAGCATAATATGATAGATATAGTGTGTAGCTAGTCGATTTTCTATAATACCGCATTATTTAGAGTTAAGATAACCATCAAAGGGCATTTATTTTTTCCGCCGGTACTAATGAAATTGTACGCATATTGTATGTATTGCCTATTTTAAGTATCGTTACTAGTACAAGACACTTTTTACTGATAAGGAGGTTTACCTTTTACATTCAAGTCTTAAAGTTTCGATTTCGATATTACAGAGTTGTCATCTGATATTGGCATGGTAAGCCTTTAGTATTTACTTTCGGTATGATATTTAATATTTTAACCGCGTAAACTTTTTTATTTTTATAGGAGAAGGGTGACAAACGAGCACATAGTCCACCTGATGGTAAGTAGTTGCTGTAGCCCATAAACATCTACATCTATCCTCGATTACGAATCAAAATGCAGAGGCGTTGTCACCCGTAAGGACTAAGATAGAATGCCTTGTTTCCAGTAAAAAAGGTCTCCGGTTCTCTACACTCACCATACGAATCAGAGCAGCGTCAAGCTGTTATTTTACGTTGGTATTCTGTGAGAGCGTGGTCGAGCCGACCCATTCGTGCTACAACTATACTACTAATATAGCTGCAGCATCCTAACTTTAAAAGTTTAAAACTAATGTGCAAAGATACTGATAAAATTTCATATCAACAGTTTTGAAATTTAGACGCAGCCTTCGAACAAAGTACGTAACACAGCATTTTAGTCGCCTTATATAATTCAGCAGGCATTAGTGTCTTGAATGCGCGACACAGTTACCTATTCAATGGTAATACCGAACCGCTACTTCAATTACCATCGAAGCACGCGACTAAGTACATTATTGTCTTTCCAAGTGCATTTTCTCTCTGCATTATGTAATGATAACCATGTGTGTAATGGTAATCTTAGTGTTCAGCTTACTATGTATTTAGTTAAAACCCAGCCTTTGCCAAGATTTTTGTAACGAACAAGTTATTGCCTGAACGACATAATGATTATGAGCCCATCAACTAATTTTTACTCCTTCTGACAATACGCCAATACGTTAGGAAAACAAATCTTGCGATCATCATACTCGAATAATATATTCTTGAGGGTTTTTATAGTCTTATTTTACGGCGATTTTTGTTATATAAACAAGAACTCGTTTATTTATGATATGTACGTTTGTCGTCCGGGCTTTCAAAAATCATAAAAATTAAAAGATGAATGTTTCCCTCTTCACAAACAAGTTCGTGCGAAACAAGGAACCGCTGTGAGGCACTGTAAGAGTGGGCAGTGTTGAGTGTACTCCCCTCCCTTCGCTTTTTGTGAAAATTTGTTTAGCAACGCTCATCGTCAGAAGTGACATATATAGACGCCATCATCTGTCCTGCGCCCAGCATCTCCTCCTGCAACGCGCCGGCGTGAGACGACACACGCCCGCGCCTTATTGGTTCAAGCTAACATCGTCAAGGCGACCAAAGAACCAACACATGCGCACAGACGATTTTTCAATCAATTTGAAATGAAACTGTCACCACGGATTTTTATTTATGTTTACGTTTAGTTTTGATTGTTATAATTTGTGATTAGGCGCTTTAATAGGATATTTTTGTAGGATAAAAATTAATTGTTAATAGTTATAAAAAAAATAAAAAAAAATAAAGAAGAAAAATAAGATAACCATAAGTATATAACAGTGAGTGCCTGTTGCCTCGGATGGAATGCTGTGTTTGCCAAAGGATTTTTTCATCGGGAATAGGCCTACGTATCCACCAGGGACGTATCCATCAGGTCCGTATAACCCCTATTCCATCTTCATCACACACCCCGGTTCCCTGCTCCCATCCTCCATTACCTCCCACCCCCGACACTTCTCTTCAGACTCTCCTCGGCCAACTCAAGCAGTCAACTCCCATTATAAAACGTATTCCACGCGGTGCCCGGTCGACGGTCTCAGAGGCATTAGCGGCCGAAATAAATAATTGCGTTAGAAACAACAATAGTAATTCTTGGCATGACCTCCTTACCTTTTCGTTCAAAATTCTCCATGTCTCAGATGAATCCAACAGTAATATTTCCCTAACGCAAAAAATAAAAAACAACACTTTAAACCCGTCTATACCTATTTGCGATCCCTCGTCTGGTCCCCCAGAAAGAAGTATGACTTGTTTGGGAAGGTCGAGGATAAAATACACGACGGTGATCTCAAAGGAGCAACACGCCTTTTGTTCTCAAACGACACCTTAGCACCCGACACGCCGGAGACCAAAGCCGCATTACAGTCCAAACACCCCCCAGGCCCTTCCACCCCGATTTTTGTAGACCCTCCATCTGACCCCCCAGGCTGCCTCCACGCCACGGTTAGAGACGTTCTAACAGCCCTCGCCTCGTTTCCAAAAGGATCGGCGTCTGGTCTAGACGGCATATCCCCACAGCATCTGATTGACCTTACCAGCTACGGCTCTGGTGTAGCTGGTGAACAGTTGACCACAAGCCTCACAAAACTGGTCAATCTCATGCTTATGGGAGATGTTTGCCCGGATGTGACGCCGCTGATATATGGAGCAAATCTTATTGCCTTGGCAAAAAAGGATGGTGGCGTGCGCCCCATCGCAGTAGGTTCTACATTCCGACGTTTAGCAGCCAAGATCTGCGTCCGGCTAACTAGAACAAAATTACAGGCCCTCTTTGAACCAGTACAAGTCGGATTTGGAACGCGTGGAGGTTGCGAGGCAGCAGTCCACGCTGTACGTACCTTCCTTAAAAGTGATTCATGCGAGGTTCTTCTAAAATTAGACTTAAAAAACGCATTTAATTCGGTCAATAGGGACACTCTGCTAAAAGAAATTAAAATACATGTCCCGGAAATTTATAACTTCCTTCTCCAGTGCTACCACTGCCCCTCAAAACTAGTTCATAAATCCAATGAGATTATTTCGGCAGTAGGCTGTCAGCAGGGTGATCCCCTCGGTCCAGCAATATTTAGTTTGGCAATAAATCCGATAATCCACTCCCTAAATTCAAAATTAAATATTTGGTACCTCGACGATGGGACCTTGGCCGGAGACGCGCAGACAGTCCTAGCTGATTTGGTGCATGTTAAACAGCATTTCAATCGCATTGGTTTAGAATTAAATTATGACAAATCTGAATTATATATTTCGGACAAAGTAAATCCACTAACCGCTTCCCAGATCGCTCAAAATTTTAACAACATTGCTCTTAACATTAAAATAGTAACGAAGGACAGTCTGCACCTCCTCGGCTCCCCCATCTTTGAGGAGGCCATTCCTCTTCTCTTAAATAAATCAAAAACAAACTTCAGCAAGTATTCGGACCGCCTTCTCAAAATTAGTAGCCACTCTGCTTTATTTATTTTAAAATTCTGTCTGTTCGTCCCTAAATTCACTTACATGCTTCGCTGTTGCCCCATTTGGAAATTCCCCAATTTGATCACACCTATTGACACTCTAATGAAATCCAAAATTGAAAACATCCTGAACATTCACTTGAGCGAACAGGCTTGGACCCAAGCCGCTTTACCAATAAGGAACGGCGGCCTGGGAACACGCAAAATTTTAAGTGTGGCTTTGCCTGCATTCCTGTCTTCAATCCACAGCACGCTAGATCTCGCAGGTAGAATATTAAAAGCCCCGGCGGGCATTAACTGCAAGATTGCATGTTTGGACGAGGCCACGAATGCATGGCTAGCTGGACCGAGTCCAAATCTCCCATCCAAACCACATAAGCAAAGGGCCTGGGATACAATAGCGTCCGTCGCCACCTTACAAACTTTAATAGAGCCTTCAACTGGCAGGGACCGGGCCAGGCTGTTAGCTGTGTCCAAGCCAGAATCTGGTTACTGGCTCCAGGCATATCCCTCGCCCAACACTGGGACTTTTATCAACCCGGACACTCTACGCATAGCCGTCGGTCTCCGGCTGGGAGCTGGGATCTGCACAGGTCACAACTGTGTTTCTTGTGGGGCTCCAGTGGACCGACTCGGCCACCATGGCCTCTCCTGCACCTCGGGCGCCGGCCGCCTGTCCCGCCACGCTGCTCTCAACGACATTCTCAGAAGGGCGCTCGTCAGTGCCAACGTTCCCGCCGCTCTGGAGCCCCAGATTGTGCGGAGCGATGGCAAGCGCCCTGACGGAATGTCGCTCATACCCTGGAAGTCGGGCCGTGCGCTGGTGTGGGACGCCACCTATACAGACACCCTGGCGGCGTCCTATCTACCAGCAACTACCAAACGTGCGGGGGCGGCGGCGGACGCCTGGGAACGCCTCAAGGTCTCTAAATACAGCTGTCTCGGCGCCCAATATCAGTTTTTTGCTTTCGGCGTCGAGACACTAGGTCCCTGGGGCAAAGGTGCGCTGGAACTCCACAGGGAGCTCAGCAAAAGGTTGAGGGAGGCAACAGGCGACCCTCGCGCCGGCGGCTTTCTCGCGCAAAGAATTGCAATCGCAGTTCAACGCGGGAATGCTGCCTGCGTGATGGGCACCCTGCCAAGAGGCCCAGGCCTCTTATTTAATTAGTTATTTTATTTTATTTTTAAGGTTTAGTTTTAGTTATTTTAATTCGTAGTTTATACTGAGTGTTTTTACGTTTATACAACAAAAGGTTCTTTGTCTTATAATTGTATATAATCAGTCTTTTCATACAAACTTAGTTTAATAAAGTTTTTCGTTTATTTATATACAATAGCATTGATTTATTTATTGTAGATCCACACTGTAACGTATTATTGCTGCCATATAAATAGGTTAACTAAACCGGGGGAATATCACGTTCGTACAAAACACCAGCGTGCAATAACTGCATATTGCTGCTGTGTTTCGTTTCATAAGTGTAGAAAACCGTAGACGCGCTTGATAATGTTTTTATTTTGAAAGTTCGCTTGACTCATATAGTGAATACCAATTTAAACCCAAAACAAACTATAGAGTTTGGGTAAAATGTTGGTTATTATATTAAAAGCTATGTACTAATATATATATATATATATATATATATATATATATATATATATATATATTATTGTTTTTATTTTCGGATACTAAACCAACAACGATATTTCATTGTTAATATGAGTCATTTTGGTACGTAAATATAGAACTTGACTACAACTCCAATATCGACTCATTGATTTTATCGTAGCTGTGAACCATCGTCTCTATAAAATAAATATATTATGCGAATAGGACTCAAATGATCAATCAGATCGTTCAGAAGTTACACCACCACTAACGGAGCACCGACGGGTATATAAAGAGATAAAGATAACTAGTAGATTAATTCAAATCTAAATAAATAAAATACAAAAATCTACTACTCGTACTGTACTGGCATACATAGCTTAAAAAGTTGCCAATAATTATCATAGAAGGGTGGTTGATAAACTCAGATCTGAAATCCTTGTGGTGGCTCAGCAGTTTGTTGAATTTCACTTTCTTTATCTGTCAGTTGTCAGCACCTCGCTTATCAGTCAGCAGTGTGCAGTCTGTCGAGTAAAGTTGATTGGTTGGGGGTATTTTTTTTACAGAGTAAGGGTGACAAACGAGCACACAGTCCCCTTGATGACATTTATACTCAATTAAGAATCAAAATGTAGATGCATTGTTACCCCTAAAGACTAAGATGGAACGCCTCGTTTCCAGTTAAAAAGGGTTACCAGTTCTCTACTCACCATACGAAACACATCAGCATTAACCTCCTATTTTACGCTGGTATTCTGTGAGAGCGTGGTCCTACCCCATTTGAGAGCATCCATTCATGCTACAACCATAATACGCAACGTGGCTCTACCACGTAGATTTCTCCTTACTTACTCTTTATTATTCATTTATATGTAAGTTAACTTACGTTCTATTTACATATGTCCTGCTGGGCTTATGTCTTCTCTTATTTAAAAAAAATATGGAGTAAACTTTTAAATGAAATATGATTAAAATTAACTTCCGTTTGGTACAAATCTTGGAATTCTAAAACGAATCACGATTGAATTATTTTTTCATCAAATGCCATTTTAAACTGATAAACTAAACACATGCCTTCCGTAAAGTAATGTTTGAAAGAAAATTGGATAAATCATTACCCAAAAGTCATACCCTGTTTAGAGATAATTTCGAGCTGAAATTTAAACTTCACAATGTCAAAATTTACTTATAATACAATGTAAAATAAAATTTTGGGAATCAAGACTTATACAATGCGAAGATTGCGACTTAAACTTTAGTTTGTTCTGAATACCGGGAGACCCGATGCAAGGCAAGGCGATGCCACACCTGTCACGGTCAATGTGACGTCGCAACGTAACAACTTCGCTGCATATCACAGCGACAATAGATTTACGCTAAAACGCACTGTAAGCAAGTAAGTACTATATAAGGCACTAGAGGAGCTGAGACTGTTTCTTAATTATTCTTACTGACATCAGTACCTCGTCAGTCTTTTGATCTGTTTAATCCTAATCAGCATAACAAGCGATATTTTTTTAATTTTATGTTAATATCGTAGTCAAGTGGAGACGATGCTTTCATTTTTTTTAATTTAAACGATATTATGACGGACAACAATTTATGACTGCAAAAGAATATTTTGTCAGAGCTTCTATGTATATAATGTCTATGCGACGCAAATTTGATTGCAAGGCGAACGCGTCGTATCGCTGTCGCGTTGCATCGAACACACGTCGAATAATGAGCGTCTGTATTTCTGTATGCGAGCGTATGTTGCATTGCTATCGTAGCGACCTACCAAGATAAGGCCTAAGTATGTTCTGTCGTGTTAAAATACGACACACAGCATCTCCATTACTACATACACTACAGGTTAAATTATAATGTATATCTACATTTATGATTCGATGTTATTATAATAGTTAAGTAATTAAACGTAACCGCAATTAATGTGAGTTATAATTATTAAGTGACGTCATAGTCGAGGCCAATGGTTCTGTGGAAGATACTTCAGTTCCTAAGGACGCCCGGTGCAGTCGTGACATGATACATCGTAATCACGGCAGCAGGAAACGCATGCTATTAATGTTGAGTAAAAAAAAGATCGTCGGTAGTTTGTGCTAAAACTGCTTCGCGGTATTGAGTGTATTGTATTCAGATGCGTTATGATATGATGTTTTTATGGCAACTAATTTGTTATAAGTACAATTTATTTGTTAGTTAAAGCATAAGGATATGTTTTAATTATCCTATTTTATTACTTTGCACTTGTAAAATGACACAACAGAACCATCTTACTGATAAAAACTCAAAACAATTAAAAAACTACTGACAAAAACTTGATGAATTTGATGATTTATGGACAAAAAATACACTGCCTTATCAAGACCGTTGAAATAATTAATTCCGAAATGCGTTATGTACACTAATACAGATATATTGTTACGTCTGAGGACTAAGATGAATTGCCTCGTTATCAGTGAAAAGGGTCCCCTGTTCTCATTCGTTAGTATACGA
The DNA here is from genome assembly GCA_963668995.1 of Parnassius mnemosyne. Taxonomy (NCBI): domain Eukaryota; kingdom Metazoa; phylum Arthropoda; class Insecta; order Lepidoptera; family Papilionidae; genus Parnassius; species Parnassius mnemosyne. Next base: position 33,267,190 of record CAVLGL010000137.1, on the reverse strand, counting down.
TATACAGCACCATTATATTGCTATTCTAGGCGAGCGTGATCCTATCCCGGCCAAGAATATATGTAAATACATACGAGCTATAATATTCGCGCTGCAGTCTTAACACGTTGCAACTTGCTTCTACCACGTAGCATACATATTTCGTTAAGCCTAAGCACGTGAGTACCGTTTACGCTCGGATTCCGGAAAATTCGCGTTAACTCACCCACATTCATCGCATTCATACATACAAATCATGCATAAATAATTTATCGTCAATTAAATCTCTCTTGTCGCCCCTGACCCACTGGGTGTTTCTATAAAATATTATCAAAGAAAAGAACGTAAGTATGTAAATCAGGTGTCAACGAATTCTGCGGAGTTAATTTTATAGACGACTAGAGTTCATTGCTCCGAATTCAAAATAAATGACGCCGGTTCGAAGTGATTCGTCCAATATTTATACAGGCTGTTTATAATGCGTTAAGAATAAATATGATTTGACTTATCACTACTATACTGTAGGTCATACGAGTATGAAAACGAAGTTTTATATAAAAATATTAGAAAAACCTTTGATCAATAAATAATTTAGTAATTACATTACCACTTAAGAATCGTCATATTTATCTTTCTGGACCTGAAAAAGTCCCATAATTTATAAAATAAGGTAAATTTATTTCAAAAGATTATCAAATTGGCAAGGCTAATTTAAAAGATGACATTGACATTGGGGCCATGCTTCCAATCCTGCGCTGCATATTTTCTCTCATGTGGAACGTTGAACTTGGAAGGCATATAGTTAATCAACATTGAAAGAAGATTAGATTATTTGCTTATTTACTTAAGTTATCCTATGAAACAGAAACAGAAACAGAAACTTTTTTATTCAATATAGATTATAAATAATACTTATTGAAAGTCACTCTTTTGTTTGATTACCACTGGTTCGGAAAAAACCTCTGTCCTGGGAAGAACCAGCAAGAAACCCAGCGGTACTTTTTTTTTAAATAACAGCTTACAATCATGATGTTACACAAATTAACAACACAACAAATTAGAAATAGCTTGGTAGCGATCACCTCATTTCCAGGGGTTATTATCATCCATAAATTAAATAAAATGAAAATAATGATATCACAAAATTTAAAAATTTACGTAAGTTTTTCGAGTAATAACAATTCCGCAATCTAATAATGTAGGCTTCAGTTAAGTTCGAAAGAAAAATGTGTAAACTACATCAAGAATCCGAAAAACTTTTAAATTTATAGAGTCATTAGATAGATCACATAATAATCACCAAATTAATTCAGATTCTGGACTCAATCTAGGATTTATTCTATATTATAAGTACTTACTGATGTGAGCATAACATATTATAGCATATAAATGTTTTTATTACATTTATTTACATAACATAATCTACAATATTTTACTATATACAATATTAAAAACTATAATTTAAAAAAAACTAAAACTAGTAACTTAATTATCATACAGTCCTACTCCCCGCGATATCGTGCCAAGAATGCTGTCTGCGTTTCCCCGCTGAATGGCTATACTTAGCCTTTGAGCAGGAAAAGAACCAGCCCTCTTATCACCACCAGCAATGACCTGCCGCAGATGAAGTTCCTTTAGGAACTTCACTGCACGTAGACCCTACGGACCAATAGTCTCTACAGTAAATGGCGCAAATATGTAGTCATCTCTCAGAGACTCATATTTGCGCCACTTGTCCACACCCTGGATCAAAACGAGAACCCCTGAGATGAGAGGCCGCCAAAGTGTCTACGCAAGTAGCACCCCACACTTTACCTCTCTCCCAAGGGACCAATGTTATACCGTCGGGTCTCTTGCCATACGGTCTAAATATTCCACAAGGCTCTAAAACCGAGGGAACATTTATAGAGACAAGACCCCTTCGGAAACATCGTTCAAAGAACCGTGCAGTGAAAACCTACCAGCACGTTTCTTACATGAAAGTCTATGGAGCCCAAACTTATCGACGCTGCTACCACAGGGGCACTGATGGGGATGACAAATCGCCGCTCCTAGTCGGATTCCTACGGCGATGCGCAAGCTTCCCCGTCAAGTAATGTGCCGAGATTTCTTTATGGTAAAGCATGTAACCAGTGACTAGATTCCTTAGTCGAAACAGCTAGAAGACGTACCTTGTCTTGGTCACTATGGAAACTATGAAACAAATCTTTCTGCACGTTCTGTATCAACGGAATATCCCACTGTTTTTGTTGGTTAACTTCCAGTGGAACGATTTCGCCACCATGTCTGCCCTGCCTCCGTAGCAAAGCACAGGTCTACTTTATTATTTAAAATTATGTTATATAAGTCACTGACACTATGCACGGAAACAAGGAAAGCAGGCAATGCAACCTATGAATGCAACGCTAAAAAGATATCTCACACCAATACCACCAAATTTTATAGGTAAATTAGCTTGAGTTCAGACTGTTGTATTTACAGTTAAATTTACAATATTTTGTATAGATATTTTAAGATTATTATTAAAATCTTTTAAAATATCCGAACATTTCCAGACTGGACTCGAGCGGAGTAAGTACGAGTATGTAAATCTAGGTACAAGGAGACAATATTTTAAAATAGTAAGAGCTACGTGGGGGTTTAATTTATACAATTATCAACGTGGTTTAAAAACTGATCAAATTTTGTTTTAAAACAGGCTTAATACTATCACTGAAATTTTGTCTTAAGGTTAGAGATTATGTGCTTGCAAGCTAATTTTGAAGTTAAGCGTCGAAATGTGGAACCAACGGCAATAGGACGGATACCGTTATCCTTTTTTTGAAGGAACATAATCTTACCCCATATAAGAATGCAATGAAATTTGGATCAACATTACCAGAAAGTATAAAGTTATATAATTTTGTAATTTCATTAAGAAGTACTCCGCCGTCGTCACCGGCAGAAGCGCTTACAAGATCTTTAAGATGTTGAGGCGTAATTCCGTCAATGCCGCCAGCGGAGCCATTCGAAAATGACATAATTGCTTCTAAAGTGCCTTTTTCAGAAATTTGTAAAGGTTGCACAGAAGTTTTTTCTTTTTATAGGATAAGGTGACAAACGAGCACACAGTCCACCTGATTGTAAGTGGTTACTGTGACCCATAGACATCTACATCTTTGCTTAATAAATAATCAAAATGCAGATGCGTTATCTGTGTGGATTAAGATGGCATGCCTCTTTTCCGATAAAAAGGGTCTCCGATTCTCTACACTCACCATACGGAACACAGCAGTGTTAAGCTGCTATTTTACGCTGGTATTATGTGAGAGCGTGGTCCTTCCCCGGTCGAGCCGATCCATTCGTGCTACAACTATACTATTAATATAGCTGCAGCATGTATAAAGTCTTGGGAGGCAGCGGTAAACCTTGAGAAAGATTGACCGAAGGATGCTTCTGACGAAGGCTTTCAGGAGTTTCGACATTACGAGGAGCCAGGATGTCGTCTGAGAATAAAATACGGGATGCATTTTTTAAGTAGTCGCCTATTACTTTCGAATCGACTACTTTTTTAAATCAAATTTAGGACGTGATCGAGATAAATGAGTATCAATTGGGTAATTTAAATTTTGAAAATATGTCTCTTTTAGTTGAGACGTAATTGATTTATTTATTGTTTTATCAAAATGAAAATGTGAATACGCGAACGTAAATAATTTTTGCCAACAATTTTGAATAGTGCATGACAATGCTTTAGCAATTCCTAGAGATGCGAGGTGAATCCTCGCATCTCTAGGAATTGCTAAAGCATTGTCTCTCTAGGAATTATTTTAACCACTGCTACATTACGATGATAATTAGGGAAAATTTTGTGTCATTAGAGGAACACCGTAGAAATTCATAACTCTATTAGTAATTCTAATAGAGTTATGAATTTCTACGGTAGGCTGTAAAGCCGAAATACTTTTACTATGGCATCGTTTAATATGTATTCATAATTCCCTTTTACCTTTAAGCAGCCTACTGTACTCTACTATACCTGCTCCCTTTAGGAAATCCGGCTGTGAATGTAGCGGAGCGGAGATATTAATTAATTACATAGCTTCATATTGACTTAAAATGTGCTGTACCCCGCATAATTCCCTGAAACACAATCATTTACGGCCTATTATATAAATGAAATATTATCACATTACTTCCCTGGATTTATTCTATAATGATAAAAATTGTATGTAGTCGTTATGCTTTGACAGTTGACAACGACGCAGCAGAAATATTTTCCTTTATAAATGAGTATTATGTCTGAAATCAAAAAATTGTTATTATAATAACTATCTTATATATTTATTGATCTTTTTTTGAGATTTGTAAGCCAGAAATGGTCTCTAAATAACAAAATAAAATAAGTTAAATATACGTAGCTTTTAACCGTTGAAAAATCTTCAGACTCGAACCCGTTAACCGTTAACCCGCTACCCGTAAGTTTCTCTAGCATGGTTGCCATAAACTCAGCTATAATATAATTGATTAAGATGTACATTTATGTAAAGACCTTTGAAAAATGTACTATTATTTCCCACGGTGCGTGAGTCAACATCGCTGATTAGAAGATCGAGCAAGGTCTACCTTCTGCTCTGATTAAGCAACGCGCTACGTGTTAACGATGTAAACTGACTGTCATTGTTATGTGCCACTAGTACTCTAAGGGCGTTCTTAGATTTAACTTTTGTACAAACATGGTTCTTATTTCAACCACACAAGTATGCTATGTTACGAGTTTTCAGGGTTAAAATTACAGGAAATATATGTGTTCGTATATACATAAATGTTTAAATGCAAGAAAAAACGATCCTTGTTAGGCGTTTCCCACGTCCCGTGAAAATACTTTTTTGTTATCAGATTAAAACTGGCTTCGAAACTGATTATAAAATAAATATTTTAAAATTAAACCGTACTTGCAATTACAAGTATGGTAATGACGGAATTTCATTATTATATTAAATATACTATTATGAAATAAAAAAAAAAATCCGAATGAACACGTGTGCTGTTTACTAAAACACTTGTTGGCTCTACTATCACAACGAAAAGTAGTATTATTTCAATTTGTCACGGTATTCGGAATCGGCCAGGTATCACTAATGCAATTATTGATTTACTACACTATTACTAAAAATGTGCCTGTATATTATATCAGTCTCGAGTGATATAATAGAGTGTAGAATCCATAACCGAATATCTGAACAACGGCTTCTTGATAGCGGTTGACAATTAATTTCGACTGCTTGTTTTTTTTTTTGTACAATTTGAGAATAATAGGCATAAATCACTAAGGAAAACATTGAAAATAAAACAGTCATTCATCCGTGTTATCAAAATCGCAGCCTGTACTTCACGAGCCATGAGATAAGGTCAGCCTCGAGCGGCTTTGTGAGAAATCATGTTTTTATACGTTTATAGGAATTTTGAACATAAAATGCGAGTAACGAAACAAAAGATATTAAATTACTTATTGCAAATGGCGTAAGTACAAAAACTTTATATAATATAAAAAGTCGTGGTTGTGCAGGGCCTTAGGGTATTTGTATACTGTAAATTACAAATTACTTAGCAACAACTAAAAAAACAACTTATTAGACATTCAGCGATTCATTTACTTTACATCACCAGTAAGGTATTTAACAGTTATAAATGATTTTAAAATTATTATCATTTATTTTTGGAATCTTAGATCTAATAAAGCTTTCTAAATAAACTGCTAAATGACAGAGATGTATGTTTTCTTATTTGTACTGTATAAAATGTTGATTTCACCAATCGCTTGACAAATTAGCATTAATTTAAAGCTTGTAAGTGCATCATTCATGATAAACCCAAGGAAAGCAATACCCACAAGCAGCATCTGTTCAAAAGCATAACGTATGTAGCAGCCATCGCCATCTTACCACATCACCATTTTAAATGGAATTGGACTTACCGCTACACGACGCCGCGCCTTCGCCAATAAAGACATTTAAGCGAACGTAGCATACTTATGTGTACATATCCTCAAAATATTTGAAATTTTATAATACACAGGTTCCCTTACGATTCATACTTTTATAGGATAGTGCATGGAAACCGAAAAGTACGTCAAATTGCAACCAATATTTCCATTTAATTGATGAAATTAGATTGATCATAATATACTGTGAAATTTAAAGTTAGCGTCATGCTCTTGAGTTTTTTTTTCTATTTATGCTTGCTATTCTGTGCCTCCATGGTAAAGTTTCTTTATAGAAAGGAATTTACTTAATGTAAATTTTAATATTCGTAATGTTTCCTTTATTTATAACACTCTTTCACATCCTGGTTTTCTAATTGTAAGCAAAAAGGCTTTCATTAAAAAATTTCAATTTTATAGTTTTTTTAGTTTACAAACTTTTTACTTATCCAAAGTCTTAATTAATTATTGTTCAACGTTTTGTTACAATAAACACGTTCAAAATATTTCAGTAAGTAGCTACATTTTTAATGAGACATAATTTAGTCCGGCCACACAAACTGCATTTCTTCTTGGAGAGCCAAGTAAAAGATTTTTGATAACTGGTTTTGGAGAAAAGTATGTCACCAGAAATATCATCACATATTTCCGTAAAATACTTACGTCATGCGGCGTGTAGCCCCCATTAGACAATTTTACTGTCATAACAAGTTTTTCTGGGAAACATCCAAAAGTTCTTTATTTTTATTTTGAACATACTTTCACAATGGTCGTTTATCACTTAATAATTTTAAACCTAATTATGTCCTATTTTTACGGATCCGTTAATTTCAAATAAAAAATATTTCAATATTGATTGACAGTATTTACACTGTATTTTTAATTTATAAATTGGATTCGTAAATTGCCATAAATAACTACAGTAACAATTTATAATTTACATTATTTATAATTTACAATAATAGTAATAATTTACATTTTAGCGTACTATGTCGTAAAATTAAATCACTAAAAATTTCAAAACAGCGGAAAAAATATGATTTTGATAGCGCAGCATTTGCTTGTGACACTGCAAGTCATGGATTCGATCCAGCACGAAAAAAAATATTTTTGTATGAAAATGATTGTACAGTGTCGGTGTTTGTTCGTGTGTACATAAACATACATCTACGACACAGGAAAACAGCTTACAATGAATGACAACTGTTTCATTAAATTATTTAAACTAAGCCCATCTTTTTACAGCGGCAGCAAAAACGATTGGCTTCTGACAAGGTTAACGAATGCATAGTTTCAATTTACTGTATTCATATGCACACGTTAGTTTAAATACATATTTGTGGTCACTGTTTACTTATGCACAGCGCATCGTCATCCCAAGTTCCCGAGGTGCGTGCTTGTGCTCACGACACACAAGTTAATATCTAACCATTCACGAAACGCTTTAAGTATGTATATAATTTGGAGGCGATCGTGCCTTGAGCAATTAACAGAGAACACATGTTGAATCAATATGTTTCTATTTCAGTGATTATTACTATATAAAGACTCATCATTGAGGATCATTTTAAAATAAAATAAAAAGTCCTACTTTCATTCTATACGGGTAGTTTCGGCCATGCGTATACTCTGATATTTTTATTTTAAAACAAGCATCACTTAGTTGGAGTAAAGTAAAAAAGTAAGGTAACAAGCATATTATACGTTCGTCTGCTACCCACATGTCTCCTGTCATTTCTGTGAGGGTTATGGAGTAATTAGTCCGCCGCTTTACTTCGAAACATTTTACTCCTCAGACAGGTTTCCTGACGATGTTTGCCTTCACCGTTGAGCAGCTGGTAAATCAGCACTTAAGATTTACCATGTGTATTTTTGCTGCCGGGAATCTAACCCGATTTGCGAGTACTGTGAAATTTATGACGAGCGCTTACTGATCAGTTGGGCTATGACGGTTATTTTTTTTTTAAATAAAGTAAACTGAAAATGAAACGAAAACAATATTTTTAGAGTTAAAAATTAAAATTTTGTTTGTCAAATGTCAACATGTTTTTAATCTATTATCGTTTCAATACGAGGTTCCTATCTTCGGTGAAGAAACGACAGAAGAATCTCCGTAGGTATCCTCTTCTTTGTAATTTTTTAAAGATCAATGATACAATAGTTTTAATAATAAATTAAAACGAATAGACCCGAAGGTAATAAACGCTTGTTCTTTATTAACATTACACAAAAAATATGCAAAATTAAAACTAATAATTGTGATGCAAGCCCTGTCAGACCAGTCCCCACAAGCAGCATCTGTTCACATGTATAACGCCTTTGCCCTCCTCGACTATTTTTAAAAGGAGGTGGACGACCCGTCACATGACACCGCTGCAAGCAAAGACCTTTAAATGAGCAAGGCATATCTGAGTCTATCTATTATATAAGACTACTTTACATATACATAAATTAATGATTAATACACATTTTAGAACTTTTACAAAAAAAAAGGAAGTTTTCGAATCGACTTCTTTTTTTTAACCCCCAACGAAAACAGAGGGGTGTTATGTGTTTGTAGTGTGTGTATGTATCTGTGTACATGCGTATCTGTGTGTTTGTCTGTGGTATTATAGCTCCTGAACGAATGAACCGATTTTGATTAGGTTTTTTTTTAATCGAGAGTGTTCTTAGCTATGTTTCAAGAAAATCTGTTGAGCCGTTTCAAGATCATCGGCTTTTTGTTTCGGGGCGCTTTATAAATTTTAATTTAAGTTATTGTATACATGTTACGCGCCATCTTTGCCAATTAAGAACCGAATTTAATAATTCTTTTTTTATTAAATATGTTCTACTTTATGGGTCCCATATTGATTTACACAAAAAATTCTAGAGGGAAATAAAGGAAAATTATTTACTATTTAGACGATATCATAATTGTTATCTAGAGCTTATGAAATTCATTAGTTCACTCAAAATATTTTTTTAATAAAAAGGAAAAGCTGATTTCAAAAAACTATAAAGAAAAAATAATTTTCCCATAATAACTTCTGAAGTCTAAAGTTTAACTTTTCTATATACTGTCTTGTCTTAGCATTCAAAAGCATTTATGTAATTTTTTTAATTCTTTTTACTCTTTAAGTCCGCTTTACTTTATTTAAATGTTTAATTTTACAGAGCAAACTTGTAATTTTTTTGAAACTTTTTACAACAGGTATTTATTAGGGCTTTATTTTATTAAGTTATACATTACAATAACAGCGTCACACAAAAATTGTATTAAGGTCGATTAATATTATTCTACGCTTCCTTATTATCAAAATAATGTTTCAAAGTATAGAACAAGGCTTGGAGCACAAGCAATTTTTTGCCGACTTCAAAAAGGAGACGGTACTCAATTGTATGTTTTTTTATGTGTGTTACCACACAACTTTTTACTAGGAGAACCGATTTCGATGATTCTTTTTTATATGAAAGCTGGTACTTTACAAGGTCCCATATGAATTTGATCAAGGTCAGACCAATAGTTTTTGAGTTATTCTTAATAATTTATATTGAAGTCGGCTGTACAACATTTTTAATTTTAAATTATTTATATAATATTTCAATTTTATTTCCGAGAGGTACTTATACTCCTTCATGGTTAGGAATCTTATTATAAATAGGTAGATATCGGGCCAAAAAAATTATGATTTACTTTTCTTAGTGAGACTAAGAAAAGTAAATCATAATTTTTTTGGCATTTCAGGATTATCTATGTTGTAATTCTTTCATAATTCTCGATGACATCTATCATTGCTTCTTGGTAAATCAAATTAAATTTAGTTTTTGAATACTCATTATCGCTTATCGCATATGTGCGAAATCATTATTCTCTAATGATAATAAACATATTATTTTTTTAGTAAATCTATTAACGAACCACGGGAGCGCAAACTATAAATTACGCCAACTGCTATTTCTTGTAAAATAAAATAAAAAAGGTTTTACCGTGGATCTTTACTTTGAGCATAGTCCTCTCCATAGCTTACTAACAGTAAAGGACTACGTCTCAGATCAATATGACGTCATCAAAAACACGCACTGGCTCTCATTTTCAAGCTTAAGGTGTACATAGATGTACTTAGTTCTAATGTTTTAATGTCTTAGGTCCATTTACTAAAAAATACAACCACAACTGTGACCTGTGTCAACTGTGTCAACCATGTATACTATTTCAACAGTGTAGGTATGATTAATATAAGTTTGTTTTTGTTTCAGACAATAAAAACAAGTGACATGTGACGGTTAATTGCCTATTGACAATCAGTGCAATAGTAAATTGAGTGTATGTGATGACAGATTAGTGTTTTGAAACTTGAAGATGCATACGATGGATACAATGGGCTACGGCCACAAGAAGTACCGGCCACCGATATCTCCTACCAGCTTCTACCACCATGACTACTATTCGAGACATACTACACTACGCCCTCAAGTAAGTCTAACAGATATTTATACTTTCACTGCAAATATCATATTTTTAACCTTTCTACAGAGGGTATGAAAAAGAAAGAGAGAGAGAGAGAGAGAGAGATAGCGAGAGAGAGAGGTATGACGAACGAGCACAGAGTATTAAATTTTTTACTTATGTATAATCATAGCCTAGCCAATCTTCACACAGTATGAACATACTGTCATTTGTTCGTATTATGTGAATATAAAAGGTTCTTCTCTTGACTGGTGTCGATCACGACGGCAACTTCAAATTATTAAAGTTATGAAATGCGCAAGTAATACAAAGACTTCTTAAGGACCATCAACCGACGACAAAACCCGGAAGTCGAAATTTTTTTGTGTATTATAGATATTATAGATTAGAGGTACTACCTCACAGCTTGTTCAAAGCAGAATGTGCTACAAAGTTCTTAGAGTATTATATAATTGGTCGATCAAAAGCATCATTGGGGCTCAGGGCCGTGAACCAGTCCCGTTAACCGCGATAGCCGCACTGTCCGTCGAACGGTACACGACAATACTCGTTAAATTGAATCAAAGCGCCCGTCTACAATTAGTTTTTTTTTTTAAGAGAAAACGAATAGAATACGAGCTTTAGGAATCGAGACGTCAAGATACGTCGAAGTATTATAAAAAAAAATTCAATATTTTAAATTAATAATCAGGCACTTCGTTCATTTCTATTGTGCTCGCAGCCCTGCTCTGAGCTTCCCAGTATTAAGTTGTCTATTATTGTCAAACAATGGTTCTTCTCCAAAAGCATACAAAAAGCTTGTGGATAAATGAAATTCGGAACCATACTTATTAACTGTCAGTGCGCAAAGCCGACTTTTCAACATATAAATTCATGCTAATGATAACCATAAATTATCCGTTATAAATTGTTCATCCTATGAGACGAAAAATATTGTAGAAGTGGCAGCATGGTTCTACCGCGTAACATTATGTAGTGTTTACTAATTACAATTTATACGTTTGTATAGCTACACTGTGGCTATATTTATTATTTTGCTTTGCTTGTTGTAACACGAAGGGGTCAGCTCGACCGGGGAAGGATCACTCTCGCACAGAATTTCAACGTAAAATATATTTCGTATGGTGAATGTACAGAACCGTAAATCCTTTTAAATGGGACGAGGCATTCCTTCTTAGTCCTCAGGGGTAACAACGCATCTGCATTTGAATCTTAATCGAGGCAATAGGCGAATAGGCCGCAGTATCCCCTAACCATCACATGCGTGTTCGTTTGTCACCCGTATCGTATAAAACATATGGCTTTTTTATAGGATAGGGTGACAAACGAGCACACAGTCCACCTGATGGTAAGTGGTCTATGTGACCCATAGAAATCTACATTTATTCTCAATAAAGAATCAAAATGAAAATGCGTCGTCACCTGTGAGGACTAAGATAGAATACCTCTTTTCCAGTAAAAAGGGTCGCCGGTTCTCTACACTCACCGTACGAAACACAGCAGCATTAAGTTGCTATTTTACGCTGGTATTCGTGCTACAACTATACTATTAATATAGCTGCAGCATGGCACTACCACGTAAGAACGTACGTAATGTTATATTTTGTGACAACATTTCTCTACTGCATAAAATTATGTCATGTTTTCTAGTAGCAGCATAGCCCTACAGCACAGCGCCTCTAACATTTTCGCGTATTTTTTTCTTCTGTCAGCACAGCTTACTGCGCCACGTTGTTTTATAGTAGGAGCATGGCTCTACCGTGTAATATTTTCGTCATATTTTCTAGTGGCAGCACGACTCTACTGTATTACATTATGCCATATTTTCTGCTTAGCTGTACTACTTGCCGTTGTCATGTTTTCTAACTGAAACATAGCTATAGTACGTAACGTTATGCAGCACGGTTCTAATGCGTTACTCAAAACAGTATTTCTCAGACATACTACAGTTTCCATTACAATTTAAGTTAACAATTGAAGTCGTCGATACTGTATGCGAGATGATTTGTAAGGACTCTCGAAAACAGCACGTATACGCGGCTCAGAAGAGAAAATGGTAATAAGACCACCACACTTCTACTCCACGCCTCCGGTTTAGTGCCACCATTGAGGACAGAATTAAAGAGCTTCCGAAGGACTTCAAGTACCGATTTTCCATTCCGCTGTAATTTCATCCTCGTCTGGAGCCATGCCGTTTTTAAGGTGCTGGAGAGCCCACAGAGAGTGCACAGACTGACGTCCGGAATATCATCGGAATAGTGTCTGATAAGACTTGCTCTTGGATTGTTACTCACACCTGCGTGTGGCTCCAACGATTGTGTGTACAGCCGCCCATAGAACCTCTCAATCTCACTCAAAATCTCAGGTGTCCCGGAAACGACACTGCCACTGCGCATGCATTTGGAGATCTGTCTGTTCAGTTGCTTGTACACTGTCAAAACTGCTGAAGACTGCAGATTCATTTCCTGTCTAACAGCCGTGAGATTAAGAGAGTGATCGGAGTTTTTGTATTCTTTTGCTCTGTGTCTTGCAGAACTTAGCTCCGACCGTTAGCTAAATTTATTCATGGGGATGTATATTGCCATAGTTGTCACGCTTGGTGAGCGGGTTAGCAATCGCAGTTTTTTTATTGTTGTTTTGCTGTTATCAGAAAGATGCTGCCGCCCATCTTCTGCTTCAGATTCCCGCTGTCGCCACTTACGACGGTATTCTTACCCGCCCCTACACGGGGGTGCAATCACACTGCATAAAAAATAAACTCTGAAGTTATGGGTTTTAAAAACCATAATACTTGAATTGGAGTCCGATATAAAAGCAGTGCTTTTGTACGTACTTACATAACTGAACTGAACTTACTACATGAAATGGCCACCGTAACACAACAGTTGAATAATGTTATAAATTGAATGGTAATTTGCAGTAGCAAGTATAATTTTTTTAAATAATTCATGAACAATCTCATGCTATGAGAGACCCGGTAGTCATGCCTGCTCGTGTATTCATTTACTTGCAGTGAATTGTGTTTTATTCGTAATTTGGTAGATTTGAACGATGACGTGAGGGACCGATAATTGGTACAATTATTTGAGCTGGCTATCGGTGATTTGGCCTCAGGTGTCGGTCATCAGTTGACGGCCGACCGTTAGTCGACTCTTGATCGTCGACTATCGCTATTGACTTACCACTTGCATTTTGATAACTTTGTTCTTATTTTAAAAATCAAAATAAGTATAATATTCCACAATAATATAATATTCCACAACTATCAAACAACGCCATCTAGTCCCAAGCTAAGCAGAGCTTGTGTTATGGGTACTAGACAACTGATAAACATACTTATATATTTCTAAATACATAAATATTATAGATAAATTACACCCAGACACAGAACAAATGATCGTGCTCATCACACAAACATTTGTCCTGGGTGGGAATCGAACCCACGACCTCCGGCGTAGCAGTCAGGGTCACTAACCACTAGACCAACAGGCCAGTCAATATAATAATATTTTATGAAATCTTATTTTAGAGCATTATCAAATATTATGACAATTTTTTAAACTTTATTTATGCTTCGAAAATCATGTCGATTAGAAAAAAACTATATTATGGAAAACGGCTATGGCTCAACACTGTTGCTACCTATACAATAATTATTTGTGTTTTTAAACTTTCATCATAATTACAGCATTTTTCAAGTCCACTGCTGAACATGGGCCTTCCTCTAGGAATACCACAAACTACGGTTCTGATCTACCTGCGCATCCATCGATTACCTGAGCACGCAGACGCAGCTCCGATGGGAAATAGGTGTGTAATTCTTCAACAGGGATTGTCACATTTCTTGAAGAATAAATCGACCACACTTCTGCTCAGCTGAGAAACAGAATGTACTAAATCATTGCATTTTGATGATAAAACTAATATCTCTATAAATAATTATGAAGAATTTCTAAAGTCCGTAACGTAACCGATGGAACCTTACCTTACACGACACACTTAAGTTCCAACATATATATACGTATACAAGGTTGCACGTAAGACACGTAATAAACATAATATGAAGGGAATTATGATGTTGGAAAAAAAGTCCACTTTTACACTTGATAAAATGTTGTGTTAAGTATCTGTAACAAAATATTTATAATTATAATAAGTAGATTATTCTTTAGTTAATCATTTGATATCCTATCATTTTTGTCAGTCAATTAAATATAGGGCACAAATAGCGTCTGAAGAGTCATTGAGTGCTCGACTGCCGACGCTTTGCTCAATAAGTTGTCTAACGGTGCTGTTACAACTCGGGCACTGGACTTAGAAGATGGAAATTATGGTAATGTAGATATGAAATGTTCTAAATGGCGCCTCTCGTCTCGGTTGTCTTACAATATTGGTAGCGAATATTTTTTAATTGAGATTTATCAAATAAATTTATGTGGTATTAAATCATTTTAAAGTAAGTTTTCTAACTAAAGTAAGTAAGTACCTACATAAGATTTTACTTTACATATCACATTTCGAAAGAGTAATCACGAATAATTCTCACAAAGAGTATGCTAAGTTATATAGAAGAACTACTCGTAAGCATAAAGACGTATTTTTAAACTTTTAATTATTATTAACTCCATTTCCTAGTAAAGATGGCAAATATAACCTTTATTAAGTATGCAAGAATTAAAATAAGCGATTGTCCATTGTTTCATAGTCAAAAGATACCATCTAAATCATCCAATTCACATAATGGTAGCTACCTACGTATGTGTAAATGGAGTCCTAACGGGATTTCAATAAATGGAACTCGTAGACCGAATCGAACCATTCGGATTCTTCGTATTTTAGTAACAAGGATAATGATGTAACTGTGCGCACACGAGCGGAGTCGGGCGGCACGCAAAGTCATTTGCCACAATTCAGCGTCTTAAAAACCTAGGAAGCTTATGTTGATGCATCTAATTAATATGATAAATAATCTTCCGTATCTTTTTTAATTACTTTGTCTGGAATATACGACGGTAGATTTTTTATGAGCACAGCACGCGGCTGACCGTATAAGCACGCGCCACTGCAGATCACCTTCAGCAAGCTTATATTAATTTCTCCATTATAAAATCTTGACCGAAGATACATTGCTAGATCAGAAAAAAAGTATACTTTATGCCTGTGTTTATACATGCACTAGTAACTATTGAACAGGTTGTGTTTTGTTCTTCTTTATTATAAGAAGCGTTTCCATTTACTTACACAAAGAAATTTATATTTCTAACTAGCGATTCTCCCCGGCTTTGGGTGATTTCTGGATCTCGACAACAGCGCCACCTACCGGGTCCTATGTGTGACCTTAAACACATATAAAAAAATCATCAAAATCGGTCGTGCCAGTTTCGCGTTTTTGCGAGACTAACAGAGAGCAATAGATTTTTATATATAATGATTACATGTATGTCAGAACATATCACTCGTGTGTTGGTGACGCAAACAATCCATCAGCTCTTTTCATCCCGTGAAAGTCTTAAGAGGCGACCTTAGAGAAAACCAGAAAACCCAATAGCTTCCGGTAGATGACGGTAAGCCATCTCGTATCATACCAAATGTAAAACAGCCCGCCTGGCCACGCGGGGCTGTGTTAAATGCGTGAAACATACACAAGATAAAATACTTTCATGCCGTGTTTTCACTAAAATTCACATAACAATACATTGACCAAATGCGCGTGCATGTTATTCTAGTCAACCTCAGGTTAGAGGTCATATAACGGTTCTTAACAAAACTGGGATTGATGTCAGATCTAAGCTTCCATATTTAAATATTCTTCTAATCGAATTTAGTATATTTTATTTAAAGAGTGTAAGTGTGTTTGTGTTTGTGTTTGTGTACGAGAATCAATTCGAAGAAAATAAGCAGAGACCTCAGACCAACAAAGAAATACAAACAGAGCGCTGCGTATATCAAGTGACGTAAAAACCAAGTCAAAACTGTGCTCAGGCATCAAAATAATTTGTAACCAACAACCTGGTTTTAGGTGCATATGTGTGCGTTAGTACAATTCTAAACTATTACGGGTTGATAAAAAAGAAGAAATATGTGTGAGTGCATGTCAAGAAGTTGAGCACGGTTCGGCATCACTTGAAATATACGCAGTGTTCCGTCCTTCTTTCTTTGTCGATCTGAGGTAAAGACATCATCTCTTAATTAGTATGAAGCGTATACAATTTAAACATGGAATTTACCACTTTGTTCAAACAATATTAAAAGCATGTTGTTCGAAGACTTCTTGACAGTTAAATACAATATTAACGGTACATTAATTAGAAATGTATGTTTAATTGCGGCTGCCAAGCATGGTGATTACGGCATTCATGTCCACTTGCGAACACAGACTAAATAACAGGTATTTTGAATGTGTAGTTTTGTGAAATAAAGTTAAGAACAAAATAAAAATATAGAAGTTTATTCACCTTAATTTGTTAGTTTCTAATGGTCAGTTTCTGCTAGATAAAGAAAGGGTATTAGGCACATCTCGTCGCTAATCAAACGCCAAGCAACCATTATTATGAATATGGATTGACAAGCTGACAAGCTGTATTCGGGACATCAAATTTATTTAAATTTGGAATGCTTAAAGCACCGATATATACTAAATCCGCAATTAAGATTATACCATATAGATTAACGTTATAAGATGTTAGGAGTAGTGGAAACAAAAACAGCAATTTGTCGAACGATCAATTTGCATGTACGGTCGGTATATAACGCA
This sequence comes from Parnassius mnemosyne, assembly GCA_963668995.1. Taxonomy (NCBI): domain Eukaryota; kingdom Metazoa; phylum Arthropoda; class Insecta; order Lepidoptera; family Papilionidae; genus Parnassius; species Parnassius mnemosyne. The sequence continues at coordinate 33,250,045 of CAVLGL010000137.1, read as the reverse complement.
TGCGTAGTCGCGCTCTCCACTCTCCACTTCGATCTTGACGTGTTTTATTCAGTCACCCGAAAATAGTAATCAGTGTCTTCATCTATCCCTTGCGGTTACAGCCTCTCTGAATTTGGTATCAAAAATTAAATCTACTCTTTATGTTTCATACTTCGAACACTTTTTATTTAATATCTGACGTATTTATATTATTATGGTAACATAAGAAATTACCTTATTGAAAACCATTACTTAATATTTAACTTTTACAATATTTTATAATCTTACTTGGGAAATGTTACACGTTTTACAATTAAACATATAATACGTGTAATTTTTGTAGCTTTGGATTAGAAACATATTATTTCAATTCTTACTGTATGTGCACTTAGCAACGTGCAAGTTAATTTACAAACGAGATTTAGTATATATCAGTGTTTTAGAAAAAAAAAGATACAGATGAATTTGTGTTATAATATAGGAAGGAAGAGTTAGAAGGATATTTAATATATTATTATATTCATTTCTAAAGTAAACCTCTAAAATAACCTCTCCGTTTATTTTTTAATTTCCGGTACAACACGATGCCGTATTATTGCTATATTATTCTTAATTTAATAAAATAATTATATTAAGTATAATAAAATATTTAAATTTTATAACGTGGTGCCCTCGACTGTCGAAGTTTTTATAGCAATGAAATATACATCATGCCCAGCCTGTATGAGTCTACTGCTGGGTCTTTTATAAATTAGTAGGAATTAATGTAAATGTCACACAAAGGTCTTAAACAGTTGAATAATATTTATACTATGATGACAAATGCATCTAGTGCTTATTTACTGCTCGATACTCGGCCGAACAAAATATAATAAAGCAGTTAAGGTTAAAAACGTATAGTATATTATATTTATTATTTTTATAATTAAATGGATATTTCATTTAAGTAAACGAGTAAGTAAAATATAATTTACTGTTTACGAAATTATATATATAATAAATGATAAAGTGACCTAGTTTGAAGAAAAACCCCAACAGCACTACCCACATCACTACAACATTACGAAAGATCACCGTCGATAAAAGACACGTGTTTCGTCTGTAAACGAGGCATCATCAGGAGGGATAGACTTGGTGATAGCTGATCCCAAAAGCTAGTTTTATGTAGTGGAAGACCAAATGATTGTAAATGAAAAATATTGGCCATAGGTGTCTATGGGCTACATCTTCATCAGTCACTATTAACAATTAAAATGTACATGCGTCGTCACCCACGAGGACCAAGATGGAATGTCACTTTACCGGTAAAAAAGGCATCAAGACACTCATCATACGGATCACATTAGTATTATCCTGCTATTTTATATTGTTATTCTGTAATAGTCCGAGTCTTCTCCAATCGAGCTAACCCATTTGTGCTGCACGCATAATGTAGGTGCAGCGTGAATCTATCACGTTTTTTATAGAATTAGGATGACAAATGAACACACAGTCCACTTAGTGGTAAATAAATGGATCCCATACACATCTACAGCTATCATCGATTAAGAATCAAAATGCAGATGCGTTGTCACGCCCGAGGACTAAGATGGAATGCCTCGTTTCCAGTAAAAATAATCTTCAGTTCACTACACTCATCATATGAAACAAAGCGGCATGTAGCTGCTATTTTACACTGGTTTTCTGTGAGATCGTGGACCTTCCCCGATCAAGCCAACCTATTCATGCTATAACCATAATATAGCTGCAGCGTGGCTCTACCACGAAAAACGTATAAATAGTTTTAATACATGTTTTTTTTTCCGAAGTATCATTCTAATGATGATAAACCTGGAACGAATAACTTTTATCGCTGTTTGGAGCTTCGTATAAATAGTTAACCAGTTTTAACTCGAAGGTTTTTTTGTTTAAGTTTTGTTGAAATTCAACGCTGGATATAAATCGTCTGCAAATTCGATCTATGTGGAAAATTTGTAATTTATTTACATATGTTGTACGGACTGGACGATAGACATAAATAAAAAAACACAGCCATCTGAGTTCAAAACTTAATGAGTTATTTGAGATCTTTTTCCTTATATAATATATAAGTATTATATATAACAATTACAATTATTAAAACTGAAAAATACAAAACGTATAAACCTCCAACACAATAGCTCTTGTGTTTGTCAAACATTGATGGCGGAAGAGAATCCGCCAAGCCATCACATTCGATGGGTGTCGGCTAAGGGAGGAAGACTTAGTGAAGTGCCAGATAATATATATTATATATCTGAATTTGGTACAGTTATCGCCCGTCTCTTTGCCAGGTGTGTAATTAAGGCCCTTTTGTAATTTGTAATAAAGAAGCATGTCCAGAAGCGAACTTTTCGTGGATTGATGAAGAGAAGAAAGCCCTCACCTGAAAACCAAGAAGCCCTTGCCAAAAACGCAAGCTGTGCTAGTAAAAGTGTCCTCTTAATAAGTTGTGATAATTTTTTTTGAATAACGTCATGTGTATATAAGATTATCCACATTATCATCATTATCATTACAGTCCTTCATAAGTCCACTGCTGAACATAGACCTTCTCCAAGGAATGCCACAACAATGAGTTACAGCGCTATGGGCCGCGGGTTCAACAAGAGCAAGTATTTGTATGGCCTACAAATAATTGTTCTGGGTCTGGATGTTTGTCCTTGTGAAATCTATATACTTCTATAAACTTCCCCCGCGATACAGGAGAAAATTCTAGTGTGGAGGTAACGTTTCAAAAAAAGTAAAGTAAAAAAAAGGTAAAAAGTCTTACCAGGTCGTCACTCCATCTAGTGGGGGGACGTCCTACACTTCGTCTACCAGTACGAGGCTGCCACTCAAAAACATTTCATCCCCATCGGTTGTCGGTCCTTCGAGCTATATCGCTGGCCCATTACCACTACATATTAAAGACTTACTAATCCCTATGTCGGTCACTCTGATTCAACTGCGGTTATCCTCAATTCTATGTCTATGACACAGAGAAACCTACACTTCGCCAAACGGTATGAAGCTGCCACTCGAGAACCTTTTGTCCTCATCGGTTGACGGTTCTTCGATATATATGGCCGGTACATTGCTACTTCAGCTTACTAAACCGTTGGGCTATGTCGGTCATTTTCGTTCTAATGCTGATATCCTCATTTCTAAGTTTCTCAAGCAGAGAAACCACGAGCATAGCCCTCTCTATAACTCGATGAGCGACCTCATCATCATCATCATCATTACAGCCTTTCACAAGTCCACTGCTGAACATAGTCCTCCCCTAAGGAATGCCACAAAGCACGGTCCTGAACCACCTGAATCCATCGGCTTCCTGCATGTCTTACCAGGTAGTCTAGTGGGTGGTCGCCCTACACTTCGCCTACCGGTACGAGGCTGCCACTCGAAAACCTTTCTTCCCCATCGGTTGTCGGTTCTTCGAGCAATGTGGCCGGCCCACTGCCACTTCAGCTTACTAATCCGCTATGTCGGTTACTCTGGTTCTACTGCGGATATACTCATTTCTAAGTTTATCACGCAGAGAAACCCCGAGCATAGCCCTCTCCATAGCTCGCTGACCGACCTTGAGCTTCCTCATACGGCCAGCAGTGAAGGACCACGTCTCAGATCCATAAGTCATCCCTGGCAACACGCACTGGTTGTACAATTTCGTTTTCAGGTTTTGAGGTATGTCCAACGAGAAGATGTGTCGTAGTTTCCCGAACGCTGCCCAGCAGAGTTGAATCTGTCGATTGACCTCTCGGTCGAAGTTGGACTTACCTAGTCGGACTATTTGTCCCAGGTAAAGATACTCGTCAACAACTTCGAGCTTAGTGCTTCCAACAACTACCGGCATAGGTGTGACATGGACGTTACACATGACCTTTGTTTTGTCCATGTTCATCCTAAGGCCTATCCGTTGGGAGACACTGTTTAAGGTTATTGAGCATGGTGCTTAGGTTCTCCAGCGATTCTGCCATAATCACTATAAACTATACGTGGTAGAGCCATGCTTCAGCTATGTTATGCTTGTAGCACGAAATGGTCGGCTCGACGTGAGAAGGACCACGCTCTCTCAGGATACCAGTATAAGTTGACAGCTTAATAATATGAAACACAAAGAAAAAAAAGAAAGTTTTGTGGTGATGAACTGGTTAACGATGACTGTACACAGCGGCTGCTTTTTATATTAAAAAAAACAACGCAAGAACTTCCGAACTGCATTTTCACCTTAAGCGTAAATTTTGTGTGAATAAGATTTTCCGACCAACTGTATTAGGCTAGATTGAATAATTGAAAAAATAAAGAATGCAAAAATATTAGAAAACATATTAAGTGCAATATAACTATAACGCTACTTTAATTTTTTATAATTTCTTATAATATAATGTTCATAGAAACAGGTTTTAGCAACTTTAATTTTAATATAACGAGCTCGGCGATCGAAGCGTCCATACAATCCACTGCATCGTTTGTAAAATAGGCGTTCTATTTATAAAATAGTAGAAAGAATTCGACCTATACATTTAGCTGTTGTAATATAGTAGATAATATTACGTGGAGTGGTTCGCCTTGCACTTGACGCATCGTCTTCAGTGCAACAGCCGGCCCTGAGTCGACCGGCTTCGCTAGTACGCAATCGGTTCAGCAAATTAACGTGCGGCTCAGTGGAAACCCGATTAACCGGACTAGTTGTGTATGTTATTCTACGGAATGCAAAGTTCATACTTAATAAACCGTTATACATTTGCTACGTTAAAACTTGAAAATATCGATTATGTATAATGCATTCCCCAAATAAAATAACATCTAATTTTTTATTAAATTTACTTGAATACATATTTGATTATAACATACGTTACACGTTGTAAATTTATATTATTTTTTAATTTTTCCAATTTTCTCAATTTTTTAAGGTTTCCAGTAACTGCAGCTACAGTATGCAGCACATGGTCACAGAGTTATTGGGATAAAATCAATAATCAAATGCTGAAAGTAACCCATATTAACTTCTTATCAGGATGCTGAACACCTCGGTTCCTCGTGACCTTAATAACAATATAGAAATGTAGAGAATTAAAAAAACTTTAAATTTAATTTTTCTAATTTAAACTTATTTTTTTATATATGATAAGGGTGACAAACGAGCACACAGTCCATCTGATGGTAAGTGGTTGCTGCGGCCCATAGACATCTACATCTATCCTCTATTACAAATCAAAATGCAGATGCGTTGCCACCCGTGAGGACTAAGATGGAATGCTTCATTTCCAGTAAAAAGGGTCTCCGGTTCTCTACACTCACCATACGAAACACAGTAGCGTTAAGCTGCTATTTTACGCTGGTATTCTGTGAGAGCGTCGTCCTTTCCCGGTCAAGCCAACCCATTCATGCTACAACTATACAACTAATATAGCTGCAGCATGGCTCTACCACGTATAATACTACTAATGTAATACATTCATTTACAAATAACAATATTTTCCTAATTTTCTGCTCCTCAATATAATATAATTATTATTATTATTATTCTAAAACTAAAGATATTTTATTTCGGATGATAACATACATATAAAAACTAGAATCTCAAATAGGTCCAGTCGACATAACTACAGAATAAATAATAGTACTAAACATAAGAAAGAAAAGCCAAAAAAAATTGTTTCTGTTAAAGGCGCATATAATAAAGAAAACCCCAAATCGACGCTGGAAAACGGGCGGTGTATAAACCGCATGAAGGCTAGTGTATCTCTGTGCTGTGTACTTTAATTGGTAACATTATTTAATCTGTCCTTTAATCATTAATGTCCATCCCCTGCGAAGAGATTACGGTATGATTACATACGTGTTTGATGATCTCTTGAAAAATAACGCAACATTAGTAGATCCAATTAATTTCACTTATATTATTTATGTACGGTTGCTATTATTTATATTATTTTAATTTGAATAAGTGTTCAGTTCAACGCAGCTTTAAATATCTAGCAAAATTATTTGACGGCAACAATGAAACAAGGAAAGTAATTTCGCTGAGTGTGTCAGTGGGTCCATCGTCGCCTTTCTCCTTGCCGGCACTAAAAACAAAAAAAAATGAATTCGTGATACCTACGTATGCCTACTTGATAAACTGTAAACGAAAGTTGTTCATATGAAACATTTAGAGTAATCATTTTCCGATCATATTATAAATATTGCAAAAAAACATGCGTGAGTGTCGTGGAACACTGGGTTACAACGAAGTTCCTTTCGTAGTATGTTATTATTGATAAACGTATTATATTACTCGTATTGATTAAGAAATACAAATATGAACCACTAGAGTATATTAAAATGAAGCGTCATTTGAAATAAAATAATATTAATTTCATGGCAAGATAAGAAAAAGTGAGAGGGAGATGGATAGTTTTCCATCTCGCATCCTTATAGCCGCCAAGGCCGTCTACACCACGTCACAAGAGTTCGTGTCGGAAAAATCTTAAACTTTTTGTCGCCTAGGCCCCAGCCGCCAAATCCGTACTGTCCAATAAGGAACTTCGTTCCAAAATTAATTGAATTGGAAAAATATATCAATATTATATCATACCATCGGAAATAGCCGCGCATAAATAATTTTAAACAAATTATCTCTTGTCAAATTTCGTTTTCAAAAAAAAACTGAGCCTGTACCTAAGTCATTAATATTTCGATAAAGCAGTAATTTAAGTCATTTATAACGCACAAATTCCATTGTAAATTGCCTACGGTGCAAAAACAAACAAATAATGGCAATATGCTCCAGCCTATATAATGCGAGGGTATTTGACCCAAATGAGTTCAACGCTCGGGGATACACTGCTGCCTTAATGCTTAATAATTAACTGGTTAGCCGAATCCTCATTAATTTCAACAGTTAGGCAACAACTTCCTATTTATTAACGTAGATAAAATATATTGATCATTGGTAGTCGTAAGACCATAGTTTTTATAGATTGGAAGTGTTTTAAATGCTAAAGCTGGTTTCCAATAACTATAAACAAGTAGTAAGCAATAAAAGAAAATTACTTATATAACCTTTTACTGCTTCTGCATACGATTTATTTATTACAGCTTCCGAGCGAGCATAAGCAAATGTCTCACCAGAATTGGCTCACTTAAATACAAATAACGCAATTACATTTTATCATGGAATGCAGGAGGGTATTAATATTAAAATAATAAAATGCAGTAGGAGAATAACAAATAATTTATAAATTTTACAGTGATATCGACCGGAGCTACCAGTAGCCAAGCTTGTTTATAAAATTAGAATGAAAAAATCAGTAAAAAGGTAATTTGATGTAAGACATAAGACTAGTCGGGTAGTACAACGACTGTCTAGTACGTCGGCGGCCCGTGGGCAAAACAGAAACTAGCTCAGAGGTACCTATTAATCGACGGTTTTTTTATGGTCTTATTTTACCTTTACATATGAAAATTATTTTTTTGATAGTAAAAACGATAAACGGGCACAGTCCCCGATGATAAGTGGATGTTGTAGCCTACATCGACATCATACATAGATTAAAAATTTAAATGCAGATTTGTTGCCTACTATGAAATGGAATGCCCCGTAAACACCACAAAAAGTCTCCGGTTTTTACAAATATAAAACACAACAGCATTATGCCGTTATTTTAAGCTGATATTCTGTGCTAGCGTGATTGTTTTCCGGTTGATCAGAACCATTCATGCTAACTTCATGCTTCATACTTCATGCACACATAATACTGCAGCCTGGCTCTACCACGTATTTTTTATATAAATGGTAGTTAATTTTGATGTAGATTATAAATAAAGCACAGTATCTTGAGATATAATTAAATAAAAACAACTTTCATCCAGTTTTATATAATGTAAAACTGTTTTAATAAGTTTTCTAAAATGGTAACTTGTATACTACAACGTAATCGTAATTGTTTGCAAATAGCAGGTCATAAATCGTGCCTCCATTGGTTTATATTACGCCTATGGAATAATACTATATTACGCGCGTTTTATAAACAATGTGAACAGTAATTAAATACTAAAAAGTCAATTTGTATGGTTGTTTGCAGCAGCCTGCGGTGATGCACGTGCAGCTTCAAACAATACGCTTGATCATAGCGCTGCCTTTTGTTAACGCTATGTAATTACATATAATAGAAATATTATACTCCTATAATAAAAATATGACTCTTTAATAATAAGAACGCCATTACCGTAAATAATCATAGATGCGTCTTATCCTTAGATCACTATAATTTATTAGTGATCGAAGGTTATATGTCAATGACGACTGCGTGGCTTAACGCTGAGCAGTTAGGTGCTCCAACTTAGGCAAAATTGTTTTATGGGTTCGATAATACGTTGAGATCAACATCGTATTTCAGATACTGTTGTTTCCTCCTATTTTAATACATTATGTTAGGCATTTGTTAGGCACGGCAAGATAAGCGTCAAACGCCTCTGAGTTTTCGTGTACACTTTTGGCAATGATATTTCATACATGTTTAAATTATGTGACACTAACATTCAAACAGTTTAGAAAGTCATACCTGTATAAAGTAAGAGATAAAGTAAAACGAAACGAATTTCTAACAGGCTTTTAACTATTCTTGCAAAGTAGCATACCAGCAATTAGCTGACAATATAAATTATGTGTAAAAATATAATGAAATTTTATATGAAATACCTACTTGATAACTAAATATAAAGACGACAGAAGATTTATTTGTATTTCTACAAAAGTAATAAATTCGATGATTCACATTCTGTTGCCATATTTGTCATTAAGATTCAATGCACGTGTCGATAGAAGCATATTTCCTGATTCTGGATATCTAGTTAGAATCTGAGTGGTAGGGTGTGAAATTATGTGATAAGAGAAAAGTGTGGTCTATAAGATAATGTGACGTCTGTATTAAGAAAGAAATGTTTGAGTGGTTTGTTTATGTAGCAGAGGCCGGCAGAGGTCAGCAACGGACGCCCAGAATGAAATTATATCGATCAAATTGGTAATATATTAAAAATTCGTAGCAAGAGAAGAGCAAGTATAAGTAGGTATATCGATGTAAAGGAGGTGAGAGATGTGTTAGGATTATGCCAAATGGAAGTCCGTAGTCCATGCCTACCTCTCTGTGTGACAGGCGTGAATGTTTATGAATTATGCACCGGCCCTAAGTATTAAGTATTGCGAAGTTAATTCTAAACCAGATGATTTCCTTCTTTAACGTAAGTAACATAAATTAATCAATGATTATCAGTTTGGTCTTACTTATATACTTATCATAGCTGTAGCACGAATGGGTCGGCTTGACCGGGGAAGGATCACACTCTCGCAGAATACCAGAGTAAAATACCAGCTTAATGCGACCATGTTAGCTTAACACTGCTGTATTTCGTATGGAGAGTGTAGAGAACCAGAGACCCTTTTTACTGGAAAAGAGGCATTCCATCTTAGTCCTCACAGGTGACAACGCATCTGCATTTTGATTTGTAAACGAGAATAGATGTAGATGTCTATGGGCCACAGCAACCACTTACAATCAGGTGGACTGTGTGCTAGTTTGTCACCCTATCCTATAAAAAAAAAGTATGCTAAAGAAAAGGTTGACAGTTATTTACTCCAATTTATAAAACAGAGTTAATTTATGAAAACATAGGGAGGGAACGGTAATTCGTTTGCCACGTAGTTGCGCCGTAATGGAATCCATCACAAGTATACCTACGTCCCGGGGGTGTAGTAAGAGACAACTATGGGAAACCCTAGAAAAATGTAATGGCTTTCGATATATTTTGACGCTATAACCAAATCGGTTAGACATATAATACCCAGACTGGCTACGGACAGCAATGTCAAACGTGCGAGACATCTTGTATTGCGATCTTCAATCTGTCTACCAACCGTGACAAATATCGCAAGTCGCTCCTACAGTGGGAGATCCATGTCTTGCAGTAGACTTTACGGGCTGATGATGACAGAGAAGAAGAATAGATAATTCTTTTGACATTTTGCATCATAACGTAATGCGACAAAGTCTTCTGTCTCCAACCACCTCCAAACTTTAAGCCCGCTCTTGCAAGTCGCGTTGTTAATTGTCATTGCAAAGTTGTAAGTATTTCGTTTTAAGCAAATTCGTGGGATAAAACACCAACATCATAACCGATGGCAATATCTATGTCTACCACGTTCTTTTAAGAAACAAGTAATTTGTGCCGTATACACTATAAATATTTGAAGGATATATAATATGTATATTAAAAGTGAATAGTGACAAATACGTTCAAAATATTAACAACAACACTGTGTTGTATGCAGATGATATTTCACTCATATTTTAAGTCAACTGAAAATCTGAGACTGATGCCCAAATACTTAAACGCTGCTCAATTTTAAAATGACGTTAATTCTAGTGCTGTCTCTATCAAAGTCAAAGTGACTGTGACAACACGAGACTTAATGACATCTTAAAATTGAGAAGCGTTTGGGTATTTGGCCATTACAGAAGTAAATAATGGCCTAAATAATATTTTGGACGGTTCCACGGGAATAATTTGGCACAAAATATTTAATAAAAAGAACTAAATAAATTAAATTTATGTTGCCAAATGTAACACTGAGCCGCAATGTTGTACTTTATATTTAGCAAACTGGATTTTGCGGACGAAACGGGATCACTAGGGGTCACGTCAGACAATAAATTTTAATGGGGTACACAATATGCCTTGCTAGTAAACTTAGCTCAGTTGCTTATGCTGTCAGAAAGATTCGCTAAATTACATATATAGCTACTTTTAGGTTGGTTTATTTTGGTTACTTTCACAGCACACTGTCTTACGGTATTTTATTGCGAGGGCATGCAGCAGATGTTAATATAATTTTTATTTTCCAAAAAATGTACCTATTATTTGCGCACCCGTGATTCAATAGAATATAATAGAATAGAATAGAATATTTTTTATTCAATATACATTACATGTGTAATTCTTATTGAAAGTCATTTTTTACTTTACCACTGGTTCGAAAAAAAACCCTCTGTCCTGGGAAGAACCAGCAAGAAACCCAGCGGGACTTTTTTTTAAAATAAATTTTACAATATAAATGATTACGATCTATTTACAAAATTTATTTTAGAAACTGCTTGGAAGCGACCACCTCATTCCCAGGGGTTATTATCAACCATGTATTCATTTATACTATAATAACCCTTTTTATACAGTTTCAGCTTAATAAAATATTTAAACTTGGTAATAGAGAGAACCTGTACACTTACCGGGACCTTGTTGTAATAGCGTATACATTGCCCCAAGAATGAATTACTGACTCTGTGGAGTCGAGAAAGTTGTGTTTGTTCCTAGTGTTTACAGAATGTATATCACTTTTTTTACTAAAACTATCTTTGTTTTTGTGAACATACATTAAATTTTCGTAAATATACTGAGAGACCAAAGTTAATATATTAATTTCTTTAAATTTATCTCTAAGAGACTCTCTCGGTTTTAGATTGTAAATAGCTCTAATGGCCCTCTTCTGTAAAACAAAAATAGTTTCTGAATCAGCCGCATTTCCCCATAGCAAAATCCCATAAGACATTATGCTATGGAAATAACTAAAATAAACTAATCTAGCTGTCTCGACACTAGTGAGACCTCTAATCTTTTTTACAGCATAGGCTGCAGAACTTAGTCTGCTTGCTAATTTATTATATTAATTAATTACTATTATATTAATTAGGCATCGGCGCCTAATTAATATAATATAATATAACCCCGTTATAAGTTCTTTTATGTTTTTATTGTATCAATCTCTTATTTTTAAAATTGATATTTACAGCGCCATATCTCTTTAAATCTATACATATAATAAAAATGGTGATAGCAAAATGTTGTGTCTGTTACTGTACATTGTATAGTATATTAATTTGTGACTAAAATCATTATGGGGACTGAAAATCATTAAATAAGTACATTTTTAGAATTTTTAGAATTGTACTGTCTGACGGTCTGTCTGTTTATTTATGAACGCATGATGTTTTGGGTAAACATATTATTTTCAATCAAATCCTTAAGAAAATCATAAAGCGTATCATGAAGTTCATTTAATCTTTGTTTTATTAAAATTGATTAATTCTATCGACAGTTATGATTATTAATTTGAAATGTAGGTTCAAATTTGTTTAATGGCGCCATAAAATCTCAGAAATAGTAATAAAAAGATTCGTGTGTAGAAAAACATTCTATTATAATATATTTATACTTAAAACACAGTAAAAAGAAATATGTTTTCCTTAAATTAAAAAAAGGATGTTTTCTCACAAAGTACGTAATAGATGCCGTTGTACAAATTGCAACCTTCTCTGAATTGCGGTGTTAAGATTTTTCGCCGGTGAATCGTATTGAGACTCACTGAAGAAATTTATGTCCATGAGTTCGATTAAGCTGTAAGAGCCGTGTAGGCTAATATCACAAACATCAACAGAAACAATAATCAGGAAGAAAAAATACTAAGTTATGCAACAAAACCCGACTAAAAGCTAAAAATAGCAAAATTGCAATATAATGTGGTGATATTGTTTTAACCCAGAATCCCTCTAACACCAATTTAAGATAGGGACGATCGATGTTGCAGATGCAGAAACATCGATGATGACATCGATGTTGCAGAAACATCGATGTTGGTATCGATAGCTCAACATCGATGTTAGATGTTTAGCCTACTCAAAACATCGATGTTGACCATTATCAATGTTTTTTGTATATATGTGTAGATACTTACACATTGTTTCAAAATTATGTAGGCATACACAGCAAGCGAAAAGTAACAATTAACTTGGATATCAATTTACGTAGAATAGTTATTATGCAACAACCGACAACCACACTACAAAATAAAGCGAAAGCAGTGACCATTGTGACATTACAGGTGACACTTGACGATTAAGTTTGACACACCATAAATAGAATTTTTTTAGGTTAACGATGCGTTCAGGAATTCTGAATTATTCAACATTTTTAATCTTCAGAGCAGATGCAAGATTTATTTGATATTTTTTCGCGGGTTCGCATTGTTTACAAGTTCCCAATTATCGATTATTGGTTCATTGACATCGTTGTTTCCATGTTTGACACGTGTCATGTTTAATTTTTAGCATCGATGATCATCGAATAGCTGAGTGGGAAAGACGCTTAAAATAGGGATGTATTTTAAGAGTGTTTCCCACTCAGCGTGTGTTATGCGATGATCGTAAATAAAGCGTAAGGTCAAACTTTACGCGTTGCAGGAATGGACCTCAGTACTGATTGTTTTGCGCATGGCCAACTATATATTGCTTTTTCTCGCGTTAGTAGTCCCCGTAACCTTTTTCTGTACGTCCCGGCTAAGTCTACTTCTAACGTCGTTTACACAGAAGCTCTATTATAACATACTCTACATATCGATTTATTTTGTTACAACTTATTGATAACAGTAATGATATATATCGTTTAATATTCTCTTACCCTAAACGTCAAATTCTTTAAGTAAAACCTATATACGCGAGCTACGCCGCGGGCACAGCTAGTACATAATAAGTAGATAATCCTAAATTGTAAAGTTTTCGGTCGATGTACCTACATATTTAATATTGATTCCTATAATATATAATTAATTATTATTTTGATGATAAGGAAGCGTGGAGTAGTATTAATCAACCTTAATACCGATTTTTGTGTGACACGTGTTCTAAAATGATCCCATAGAACATTACAAGTACCTACCACTTCTCTATAAAATTTCTATTAATTATTATTTATATTGTATAAAGTGACATTGTATGGTAGACTCAGGTACGCTAAGCTCGCATAAAGGTCTTTGTTTGCGACAGCGTCATGTGATCATCCATTTCCTTTTGAAGTGGTTAAGGATGGTGACGGCTGCCACATGCTTCATACTTGTGAACAGGTGCCACTTGTGGGGTTTGTTCTGCCCGTGTTCACAACTTATTTATTAGATTTAATTTGCATGTTTTATTCATGAAATTTTATTATAGAGAATGCTTCAAATACGTATGGGTCTGTTCCTTTTCATTTTTGGCGAAAAACAAGTTTTTTTCGCCGTTTCTTCTCCGGAAAGAGGAATCCCGCTTGAAAACAGCAGTAGATTATAAAATGTCGACGTTTGACAAATGAAATTTTAATTTCTTTTCTCGTAAAATTTATTCTCAATTCGTCATTTAATTTAATTTAATTTTAATAGTATTCTGTACTTTGTTTACATATTGATTCCCCCAATATTTAAATTCAAGCTAATAATCAATGACTAAATCAATCAGATGCATTCTTTAAGTTATATTACGGCAAAAACATTATTAAAAAGTACCATGACTGTGAAGAAGTAACGCAAATAAAGACAGCTTTTTAATGAAACTTTTGTAAAACTTCCACCATCCTGTTATTCATTAATCACGGTCATAATGAAGGACTATATATGATGGGTCGCAAACCACAAACAACTCTAAGCTCTGAAATGTAATTTCTGCACACAATAACTCGTAAATTTTCATTACGAACCACAAAGCACTCAGTGATTTATTATTTTCGAATAAAAATAAAACATTACTATATTTAAATTTTAATTCATCCCGGTCGAGACAACGGAAGAGTATACGCCTTTCAGCCATTCGTAATCGTGATCAACTGTTAGGTTACCCATAGGCCTTTTCAAGAATTCGCTAGTTGATGTGTCACGTTAGGCTGGCAGATAAATGAACAGATTAAAGACAGAATAACAGAATAATGGTCACCAGGACGCCATTCGCTATAAATAAAGCAAAATGCACCACATGCAGATCAAATTAACAATTAGAGAAGTTATTAAATCCCCCTTATGCACAACAAGAAATCCTACGAATATATTATCACAGACTAAGTAATAGATATTATTTATTTTAGATTACCAGTTACCAATTTCTATCCTAGTTACTTTCAGTTTCCTATCCGTTTCTAATGCCCTACATCTTCCTTAAACTTAGAACCATTTTACATAAAACAAAGTAGGTACCTACAGTTCAATATTTTGCCTTAAATAAAATGTAATAACGGCAAATACAGCGGAGTTCATTAATCAAATTTCAAAATGCGTTTTTTTGTAAGCAAAGTATGAATGTAGGTATATTTTTAAATATATATCATTATATGAAATATATTTATAAATATATTATATTCGTGTGTTATGTTATGTTTATTATATTTCTTTACGAGGAAGCTAAAATGCATTCGATCATGGAAAGACGTTGGGTCAATGACTGATCCTTGACCTCGACCCACACAAGATCGGACGTCTTGTGGGTGTGTGGGCGTGTGTGTGTTTGTGTGTGAAACGTCAATTAAATACGTGAACCAAATTATTGTACACCATTTTCATTTAAAGCCATTTTTGCTTACAAAAAAAAAACCCTTCCAATGAGATAATTGATATTGAATAGATGCGTGACTTTTCGTTATATAAAAGGTGCTTCATACAAATTAAACCGATATTATAGTATACACTTGAAGAATGATTGAATAAGTCTTAGATAATTTATATTAATGTGAGTGATTAGTTTAGTTTAATCTTATCTTGAAAGTTGTATGCTCGCATCATTAATGATAGTGCGCAAAAACCCGACTGACATTCTAGAAATTGTTTATGAGTCAGTAGACAGGCTTTCGGAGAAAG
This sequence comes from Parnassius mnemosyne, assembly GCA_963668995.1. Taxonomy (NCBI): domain Eukaryota; kingdom Metazoa; phylum Arthropoda; class Insecta; order Lepidoptera; family Papilionidae; genus Parnassius; species Parnassius mnemosyne. The sequence goes on along the minus strand of CAVLGL010000137.1, from coordinate 33,234,375 downwards.
TGCTTGAACGTAGCTGCTGATTCTAAACTTATCGACCGAACCGGATGGACACGTTGAAATGCTTTGTACGGCGCTCAACCTTTTTGTGTTGTTATAAACTATCGGCATAGGACTGATACTAGGATTAATGTATAATAAATATTACTACTTATAAATTATAATACAGTCCTATTTGTTATTCGTATTTAAATATAATTGGAGAACATTGAACCTAAGTATTTGAGGAGTACCAAATGAAATTCTGAAAAATTTATATCTATAATTACAAAAAAGAATAGGTGTAATAAAAGGAATGATATGTATAGAAATTGATAAGGATAGAAATAGGTTCATATATATGTAAACATGTATAGAAATTGTAGTTTATACCCGTTTCTTTGTCATATCACTATATATGGACGTAGACGTCTATCTAAGATTTTTGAACAGTCAGTCATTGAGAAACAATAAGGTATTTTAAAAATACAGCGACTATTATTCACAGCGAATGCAGCGTGAGATATTCATTGATATTCATTAATGGATAAACAATTTCGAAAATGTTTGCGCTAATTCCACTCGTATGTTTACTGTTTACCAAATGCCCATAAAATATTATACTCACAGGCTCCTTATAGCGTCTAATATAATAGATGAATTACTTAAATATAAAAAACAAACACTTAAATATTAAATAAAATACTGATTCGGGTTGATAAAATGAATACCTAGTTAATCATGTGTTTTAAATAACAAGATGTAAGCTATGTGTAACAAAGTAGGATCAACTTGAACGTATGGTAGGATTTACAAAATGTTGGCCTAAAAATTTCTTTCCGTTCATCACGGTAGTTAAATTTGATGATAATATATATCAACTTCGTACCACTTCTAATGTTAAGCTGGCTTGCAAATATAATCCCAAAATTCACCCAAAAGAAATTTTATAGACCAAATTGGCTATATATTGAAAATGGGCCAAATTAAGTAGTGTATATGGATTTAGAGGAGGCGAGAGAGGTGTGGCAGGATCGTGCTAATTAGAAGTCTCTGCATACCCCTCTGGGCGACAGGTGTGTTTATGTATTATGTATTTTATGTCATCCCGTCGATCCCAAAAATAAAAAATGTTCAAGACTTAATCGTCATCAGTATTCTGGTACATATTATGTAGGTACTTATTTTGCTTTATCTGGCCGTAAAATTAGTGCAGATCAATGTTGCATTATAAAGTATTATGCTTTTATCCCCAACATAGGTGAATGGTAATGGAATTGGATTTGAATTCTTTATTATTTAATTAAATTAATTTGGTGGATTAAATAAGAAATAACCATATGTGGAGCATGATTGTGGATCTAATTGAATGCGGTCCCAATCGTTTTTGCTTAGCAACTAAAACAACATTTATGATACGGTTATAGTTGTAATAATTATCTAAATTCATTAGTTTTTCTTTTTTGCAATATCCTATTCGTAATCAATTAAGAGGAATCCAATCATCATTAAAGTGTTCTTTTTGTTTTTCTACGGCATCCATCGGTCACAGATAATACAAAAACGTAAAGCTTAATCTGAGTAGAGCGTGTCTTCAGCTCCGACGGACCGTATCGCACAGCGTGACGCGGGAACCGTTAGACGACACAGTCGCAACTCTAGTTCCCCATGTACTGTCTCCCTACCGTACAATATTAGTATGCTTCTTGCATAAACGAAAGTCAATATACATTTTAAGCAGACCCTTTGTTTTAAATCTCGACGAAGAGAATTTATTTCAAACAGAAAACCAAACTTCGAATATTTGCAGCATTCTTAAATTATGCTCCGTACTGTTGTATGGCCGTACACTTTACTGTTTTTATGACAGCTTAAAAACCTTCATAAACATTTTGTCACGCAAGAGTACTCTCAATATTTTTATTACAAAAACATACCTAATTACAATTTGTATACTTACTTCTAGAACGTTAGTAAGGAAATCAGTTTTAACGATAACGTAATTATCATTCTTTGTTTCTAGTCTATTGATATTATGTTTGAACATTGGTGCGTCTGTAGTAATCATATAACTTGTGAAGTTCTAAACGACTCGACCATTAGACGTCACATTCACGTAATTTATCAGTTCTATCAAGACGAAAGACGATCGTATATAACTATGTTAGGATCCGATATATATCCGATCCAAATTCTATATAACGGACCAAAATCACTCGTATTCACAATATGATAACATAATAGCTTAGTACTACTACAGAAGTAAATCATTAAACTTATCCAAAAGGTAGCGCTGTGATCGAGTTATTAATAAATATTATACATTGAAAAAAGGCCGGAGTGCATGAATTCGGAGTGAAACTTATCGCACCACCTACCGGAAAGGTCAAAACAATGTCTACCTGGACAGCTAGTTAATAAAAATTCTGAAAGATATTCTTTGTTATTTGAACCTTACCAGGAAACAGCAGTTGGTAAACCACTGTTCGGTGCTCCGGTGGCAGAAATAAGCGTGAAAGTGCTACCAAACGGTTGAAAAGAGAGCTTTTATTAAAATTAAATTTCTAAACATTATGTGGGTGCCATAAGATTCATAATAGTTATGTTATTCTCCTAAAACTAAAGACTCGACGACGTCTTTGGAGGTCTGAACTACGATTGCGTAACTCTAGTGGATATAAATCGATATCTTTCGATGGGAATAATTCCACAACTGCGATAACATAACAACTTTTAACCTAAAATAAGGTATTAATATTCTTATTAACAATATTATAAATATTGTCATATAATCGAAACTGATAAATTTTACACATATTCCATTCTGGATTCGAAATCAAACATCAACGTCAAAACGAAGCCAAAAACGATTTTACCAGAGATACAAAATAGCAATGCTGTACGCGAAGAACTAGGATGGTCTTTCTTATAGACTTAAGCCTATTATAAATTTAGAAGCAAAAGTCCAGCCGTTTAGGAGGAGTTCAGTGACAAACACACGTACAGAAGAATGATATATATACATAAAGGGTGAAAAACGAGCACACAGTCCACCTGATAGTAAATGGATGCTGTGGCCCATAGATATCTACATTTATCCTCGATTAAGAATCAAAATGCAGATGCGTTGTCACCCGTGAGGACTAAGATTGAATGCCTCGTTTCTAGTAAAAAGGATTTCCGGTTCTCTACACTCACCAACTCATAATAATATTTTTAAGCTGGTATTCTGTGTGAGTGTGGTCCTTCCCCGGTCGATCCGACCCATTCGTGCTACAACTATACTAGTAATATTTGTAGCTGCAGCATGGCTCTCCATGTAATATTTGATTTTTTTTCCTTACGTGTAATTGAACAGCGTGTAACGTTCGAAGTGACGGCGCGTACGTCCAAATGGAAGTATAGTCAATGTGCCTTTAATTTGGAGTACTTCCATTAGGAAGCATTCCAAACAGACGTATCGTCAATGGGCACGTTACGAGGTGACAATATATGATATAAATATCTCACGGCTTCCGATAAATCGCGGTCAAACCAACCTTCTTTAGGCCACACATCAATTTCACAGACTAACGTGAATATTATCACTATATAGTAATCAAATGTTGTTTTTACTACTATCAGAATGAAATGCGCGGTAATAAAAATCCGATACATTTTTGCATCAAAATAATCGTTACTTTAACATCACTAGAACATATCTTTTATCGTACAGGCATTTTACATACAAACACATGGATCAGTTTTCGTAATAATATTTAGTCCGTGATTATACTATTACTTTATTTTTAATTTTATAGCTAATATTTGTTTTATTATTAATGTGCCTACCATTATATTTCACTACGCCCAGGGTTTACTGGGGAAGAATGTGAAACCGCCCTTGTAACCCTTTTATTTAAGGTGATAACAATATAAACTAAATAAAGAAATAAAACAAATACATAAATAAATAAATAACATACTCGCACGTGGACAAAATCCCGACATTATTTATAGGTCATACACACTCTTTCCATTCGGGATTAGATCCGCGGCTCGGCAGTGAGACCTGCAAACACTTAGCCACTGCGCTACCGAGCCATCAACAAAAAACGTATCGAATATACATATTCATACTACATATTGAAATATCGGATAAATTTATAAATGTATTTATTAAAAGATCTCAATTTAATCGATTTTAAAGAACCCTGCATTAATATTGCAAAAAGAATAACTTCAATTTTACGAATAAAACAAGAATAATCTTCATTGCTCATTTTTACAGTTTTCTCTATTGTACGTGGTCCGACATGACATAAAGTAATGCCGGAAATTATAAGAGCAATGATGACATACGCAATAAATGAAGATACAGCTATACGTATTATCAACTTGATACGATGTCTTTCTGTAGCGCAAGTCATTGCCAATCTGGTGCAAGGAATGCGACGAACGCGTGGCGAACGGTGCACCATTATTTAACGTCAAATCTGTCATCATCCACGGAATTCATAGCTCTCTGTTGTTTATTCCGCAGAATTTATGTATCTTAAAACACCTACTGGCATAAACAGTTAATTGCATTTTTAATGGTGATTTAAGATAGATAAACAAGGGTAATCATTCAATTTTATTGGCTTCAAATTTCAACTTAAAATTTCACACTCACTTCCAGTTTTTGAATGTACATCAGTTCAATTGATCAGTTTAACTGACTGTGTGTGTTGTGCTTTAAGTTACACGTCCACAGGCAAACATCGTACTCATCAAACGTATCAGATTGAATAAGTGCATGTACTGTATCCGGAACAATCGGATTGTCGGCATTGTCGGACTGCTTCCCAGTGTACTTAAAACGAGCAATCAAATCGGCTCCTTGACATTTACAGAATACTGTTGATGTTGACGTGGATATAATGGAGTAGGTCTGCAATTTCTTTACGAATTTTTACGATAAAATCATCACCTTTAACAAAAAAAGCGACAGTAAACATCCTCGATAACTGGAATACCTCAGTAACCCCAACTGGACACATATTTTATTTGTAGGAAACACTAGTGAGCCTTTATTTTGTATACGAAACTCTTACATTGGTTTTCAGTATAGAAAGATTGACGATATCCCCTAAAAGGAGATAATTAAACTTGTTTTGTACACGGTGCTTACGTTTCCTCTTAATATGAAGATCATTTACAATTTTTGATAACCTAACACTATAATAGGTCCGCAATCGTCGACCAATCTTAGAACATTTGGTCTACTTTGAATATTAAGCCTATCACATTTTTTTTTAGTTGTAATTGTACTTTAGGCCATGCTCTGCTGCAAGATGCTGGCAAATGCCAGCTAGATTCTTGATACCACCGTTTCAAAAACTCAGCACTCAGTGGCACCATATTATCTTATATCACATTTTCACGGTATTGTAACTATGATGTATTTTATTATGATACTAGCTGCCCAGGCAGACGTTGTTCTGCCCTTTTCGACGACCCTTCATATAAAAAATGCTTAAATTCGTAATTAAAAAATATTGAGTATCACTTATCAGGATAAAAACTATCCTATCTCTCAAGTTGGACCGAAATACACAGAGTGTGCAAAATTTCATTGAAATCAGTTCAGTAGTTTAGGAGTTCATCGCGGACAAACAATGTGACACGTAATTTTTATATATAAAGATTAGTTAGCCTTAGTTTTAAAGAAATACGTAAACCACAGTTTAAAGAGAGTACAATACGCTTTCCTATTTTTGCGCGGGTTCTGCTTTGAAAGGTAAGACAGTCAATATAAATACAGGTTTAACTTAAAGTTTCATATTAGTCCTGAGGAGTAACAACACATCTATGGCCTTCTGTGTTTAAAGTTTGTAACAGGTGCCTGCAGTCTGCAGTCTCATTAACTATGCAACCTCTTACCATCAGATCGAACTGTTAGCTCGTTTGTCAATCAAATATAATAAATATTAACAGTATTAAAAGGAAAAGAATACCTGAATCTGTTTTCTCTTTTCACATGAATTAAAAGTAACATTTAGTGTAGTTCAGAAATATTTTAAATAACCTTGATACCTTCAGTTCAACGGCATTTTGAAATCCGTCATATTTTTTATTATATATCAACAATAACTTGTGGAGTTCGTCACGGTTTTTTTGTATCTATCAATTTGAGACACACTCGAATTATGAAGAGCAATGACCACAACAAAACTAGTCGAACCATAGTACTTATTAAAAAAAAATTGGCTGATGTAAAACAAAAAAGCACATATCCGATTTTTGTTTCCGATAACATTATAACATATTTTTTAGTTTTAAAAAATATCCCTTTAAAAAAATTGTATTTCAATGTTGGCAACCTTTGAGAATATTATTAAACTTATATTATTATATATTCTCTTATTCTATAATATATTCTTAATGTAACCTAACGGCAAAGTTTTTAAGTTGAATGCATTTTATGAAGCGTTAACATTTTTATTAACTTAAATAAAATTGTAAACTAAAGCCTAATATAAAATTGCAAAGTAATGACTACATAAAACTTTTGTGAATGTGAAACAACCAACAACAGACGTATAACTTGCGCTGAAGACATACGGCCTTTCTGATTGACAGCCGTTGATTATTGCTTACTTCAATTAAAATATTAATTATGTTTAAAACTCAAGATACATCCACATCACCTGGATTCGGTCCACCACTGTGTGATTTACGAGGAGTTCTCTTCCTCGCACGACTTCTATGTGGAATCGTTTACCACCGGCAATTTTGCCGGAGCGCAACACTTAGGGATCTACAAGAAACGAACTTACTCCTTTTTAAAAGGCCGTAATCTCACCTACAATCCCCTGCTATTGTAGTTGTTTATGGGTGACGGTCGACACTTACCATCAGGTGTTTCGTATGCTCGTTTTCCCCCTCTTCTATATAAAAAAATCTATACATATCTCTTTCTAATGTCATTTAATGAAGAGAGAGGGATGGAGAGCAACTTTCAGCAGTTATTTTGACGTCGTACTGCGATCGCCGATCTGTCTGTCAAACGTGGCGACTTTTCCAAGCCTAGAAACTATTATGTCTAGCAGTACCTATCATAGCAGTAGCTAAGATGGTGATGACTAAAGTTACAATATGTATCAATATATTACGGACGTCGAAAATCTACTGAAGGCTTAAGCAACAATAATTTAAAATTAAAAATTTTGTACAACCGACTTCAATAAAATTAATAAGAATAACTCAAAAACTATCAGTCAGACCTAGATCAAATTTAAATGGGATCACGTGTGAAGCACTAGCTTTCAAATAAAAAGATAATCATCGAAATCGGTTCACCCAGTATAAAGTTAACATAAATAAAAACATACAGTTGAATTGAGTACCGTCTCCTTTTTGAAGTCGGTAGAAAAAATATCTTCCTATTAGTCATTATACATACACAAATCCATAATGAAATAAATAGCATGCAATCTACGCAGAAGGTTGTCAGTCTCTGCCAGACATATGCTTACGTCGAGCACTAACATAAGATGGATTAAAATTAATCTCTTGTTGTTTCCAGACAGTGATTGAAGTAATAGAGAACATGCTTACGAGAAGAAAATTACTCAAATTGAGGTTGCGTGACATTCTCAATTGTTATGGCATTTATGTAAAAAAAAAAACGTTACGTACTATAATTTGTACTCGTATCCAATATTTATACACATAATATACTGAAAACGGCAATAAGCAAATCACAATTACAATGAATTAAATATTTCTATTTTGTAATATTTCATGTTTAAAAGAGTTTTTGAACTTGGCGGTTGACTTTCTTTTTTAATAAGATAAGGGTGACAAACGAGCCCACAGTCCACCTGATGGTAAGTGGTTGTTGTGGATCTGCATCTATCCTCGATTACCAGCAACTGTACTCAACCAGCTTGTGTCTGTTCCTAGTATTTACAGAATGAACATATATATATATATACATTTAAGTTTAAACTACTATTTATGTTATGAACATTCAATTTTTATAAATGTATCGGTTTTATTTTGATTGAAAATGTATAAATTTCCTTGAATATTTGGTATAGGTATAGGTTTTAAATCGTAGATTGCTCTTATGAGGTACCTATCTAAGACACTGAAATTATATTAGTTCTGTAAAACTAATATAATTTCAGTTAGTTTCCCCATAGTGAAAGACCATACCTGCTTCAACGCTGGTAATGTTTCTAATCTTTTCTATAACATATGTTTCAGAACGAAGTCTGCTTGCCAGATTAGATGTATTAGAGCCTCAAAGGCGTTCGCGTCTAGTGATTCCAAGAAAAACGATTATATCAATAATACTCAACTCATCCACATTTAAAATTACATTAGTGTTTGAATGTTTAATATTTGGAGTTATGAATTTCATTGATTTAGTTTTAGTGTAATTTTTAGCCAAAATTCTAAGATTTCAACATAACACTCCATGAGAAAAGCTACCATGACTTTCAAATTAGTTCCCGCCATTACATCTTTAGTTATCGACGTGTACCCTTGACCTACACATTCTTATAGTAACCTCGCTTAAAATAATTGCTGCTTTGTTTAACAAACACTGTGCTAATTGATGATAACCTAACGCCACAGTTTGCAAACACCATTTTGTTTCATAGTTTCCATTAGTAGTTCACATGTGTAAATTTTAATATAGAAAATCGCACCACTTTTACATGTCAAAGTCAACCTCACCCATTTTTTGAACGACTATAATATAAGAGTAAATCCACATATTTATTCTAATGTAATGTTGTATATTATGTCGGCATCGCTTTTTTTTTCTATGAACTCGTACGATAATTAGTATTTTGTTAATGTCCACTGTGTTTAAAAGTTCTAAGTATAATTATTTGTTCATTAATTTTTCATATATGTACACTACAGCATGTAAGTTATTAAAATGACATCTTTACTTAGTGCTTATAAAGGCATCATTGTTCGAGCAAGTACTGCGAACAAAAGACATCTCGGGTAGTGGCGACTTAAGCTAATTTCTAGAGGGCTTTATGATAATCCTGACGAAAGAGATTTGAGATCTTTAAATCTATTATAATAGAATATAATGTTTTAATATTTAATTATAGGTTTATTGAATTAATTTATGTTTTTAGTAACCTATCTTAAAATCTCTACATATGAAGAACACGCAAGGAATCCAGTGGGCCTTTTTTGTCATTGTTTTGAATATTGAAACAAAAGCTGCATAACCTGATATCCTTTTCAACCATGAGAACGTAAGAAAATGTTTAAAAACAGTCACCGTTTAGTAAAATTTCTTTTATATACAACATTATAGTGAAAAATGACCTACCATTCTAGTTGGTCTTAATGACTATAGGCTCTTGTAACCAACCTCAAACAAATACGTAGCATGATCATTAACAAGGACAGGGATAAAATACATCAAAGTTGATTTATATTGATTTTCTTACCCTTTAAACCTGAGTATAGCAATTACTACTGCTTGACGACAGAAATAGATAAAAAGATAATACCAACCCGGATGGACTCGAAAGCTGATAACGAGCTGTACCACCTTGTGTATGAGGAAAGACTCACCAGTTTTTTCCCCATGAAGATATACATGCGCATAAATACATATTTTCCCGCGGTCAAGGACGGGTAATGTTGGACTCACACCGACGACACACCATAGTATTCCATCAACCTTGGTCGCATATTTGTAGGGCGCGGGAACGCTTTTGCACACATCCGTGGCCTATCCGTGGGAAGAGCGGGATTCTTGAGAAAGAACAACAGGAAAAGGAAGAGGCGGGAGGACTTTTCTTTCAAGAAAAACGCGCCGGGACACTCATGTGCTACAAGGCCTCTATTTCCATCTGCACAACGAATTCGCCAAACCCACTACGTGGAATAGCGTGCGTCCGTAACACCAGCCTTCCTAGCCCCAGCTATGAATCTGGTGTATGGAACGGCCTCTAAACACGTTTCAACTGCAAAACGGCTCATAGTATACCAACACTGCTCTTTCCCCATGGAGTTACCACCGCAGCAGCAGTGATGCGGCACCGCAAAAGTTCGCCAGGCACCTGGCCAGACCAGTACTACTAATCTGCGATTCCATGTCGACTGCATTGGTAATGGTGAGACGATGTCCCTCCCGCTGCACTCCAGCGACACGCTTAACTCTTAACTCATCCAGAATGGGCTCTCGAAGCACTCTCATTTCCTCTCCTAACCTAATCTTACCCAATGTAACGCTATTAACGCTAAAATCGCAAGCTTAAGCTCGCATGCATTGTTAGAAAACACTGACTACGGGCTGGGATTCAAGCCCAGCATCGACCTCACACGATCGTCTATCATAAATGAATACTGTTGGTATGGTCTGTGGAAAATAAAACACGAATAAATATTTAATGAAAACGTAACAAACTGTACAAACGAATATAAACTTCAAACCGTAAACAGTTTACTGCTGTCTTTGTTGAGAGGGTTTGTCGTAATCGTTTTTCTATGTTTTTCATCTATGACGCTGTTCCCCCTCACCAATTGTCTTGTTATTTTAAATGTGTTCAATATACAGCCATTAATTTGGAGACTATTAAATATAGATAAAATTTCCCACAGTCCACTCTCACAATATACAGGAAAAAAGAAAGAGTGAATACTTAAAGTAGAAAGAATTGTTGAATAATTAACTGCAATAAACAATTATGAAATCTGACAGAGTCACTTTTTTCATAGAATAAGGGTGACAAAGGAACACACAGTTCACCTGATGGTAAGTGGTTGCTGTGGCCCATAGACATCCACATCTATCTTCGTATGCGAATTAGAATGCAGATGCGTTGTCAGCCGTAAGAATTAAAATAGAATGCCCCTTTTCCAGTAAAAAGGGTCTCCGGTTCTCTACACTCACCATACGAAACACAGCAGCATTAAGTTGCTATTTTACGCTGGTATTCTGTGAGAGCGTGGTCCTTCCCCGGTCGAGCCGACCCATTCGTGCTACAATTATACTACTAACAAAGCTGCAGCATGGCTCTACCACGTATAATATGCAGCTATATTAGGGCCTTGCCCTCACAGAATATTTACGTAAAACAGCAGCTTACAGCTGCTGTGTTTCATATGGTGAGTGTAGGAAACCGTCTCTGGTTCTCTACACTCACCTTTTTACTGAAAACGAGGCATTTCATTATAGTCCTCAGGGATGAGAACGCACCTGCCTTTTGATTCTTAATCCAGGATAAATGTAGATATCTACGAGCCACAGCATCCACTTACCGGTTATCAATTCGTGTTACAAGTAACGAATGTTAGGAGATAAACGCACATCGGTCAATTAATGCGTATGTACAAGCAATTAGATCTTGAATATGAGGTCATGCACATCTGCCGCAAGGCCGACCACTCCGTGCATGCAGAACACAGGAGCAGTATTATTTGTTTTTTTTTTAATATAACACTGAAATAAAAAAACGAATTAACATTTACCTGATGGTAAGAGGCTACATAATTCCATGGACAACTGTAGCCAATTTCAAAGAAAGAAGGATGCATTATCACCTCTAAAGACTTAAGATGGAATGCTTCACAGCCCGTAATTGTACTACCCTTCAAACTGCAACACAGCAGTGCAAGTGCTGCTATTTGGCGGTAGAAATAGGTACCCATACGAATTCCTAGGCAAAAAAAGTGTCCTGACACCTCGTATAAATATTATGTAAATTGGAATAATATTAAACATATAGATGTTTTTCGAAAGCCTCATTGATATTTACTGTTTTTGTTTCGATCTGAAAGAATATTGTCCTAAGTGTTGTTATAAGCTATGCGATGAAATTTTGACTAAAAAAGTTATTATTTATCTATGTTGTTGTTGTATTGTTGTTTAAATATACACAGATAAAGTAGATTTATTTTTAAGCACAAGCTCTTTTATGTGTGAAATTCAATCAATTATAACATCTTTATCTTGGTAATATATAGGGTTATTTCTCAAAAAGCAGCCAAATTTTAAACTTAATTTCAAATATACAAATAATGATAATATTAATTACAGTTTTTTAAAATACGAATAAATAAGGTTTCTACTTTTATTTGAAATTATCTCAAATTGAAGTGATTCTATTCAGTGATTTTCTTGACCGATTAACCCTTACGAATGTGTGCGTGCCTAGTAAGATGAAAAGGACCGAATATTTGAGATTTTTTTAAATTAATTTTTCTTCACCATTTGCCTATATTACTTATTCTGAAACTTCTCTGCCAATTTGGCCGGTTATTGCAAAACATCCCTGTATAATCGTTGGTGCGTCTGTTAGTAATAGAAAAATTTATTAGTGTTGTCGAAATGATGGTTTATAGCTATGCTAGATTCCGATAAGTACAGCTACGGTACTATAACTCATATTCATAATATGTTATGTTGATTTAGTGCCAAAAAATCACAAAATCTGGACCCGATAGCTAGCGATGTAGTCGCGTTATAAATAAATTTTATACTTCCACTACATATATCTACTACACCGGAACAGGCACAACATCGCCTGCTGCTGGGCCAGCTATATAGTTTATTTGTTAGCGAACAAATGACGACACTACAACGTATCATTGATTTCAATATTATCTAAGCGAAAGATAATAGTGAGATGCTCTATGTCAATGTAGAGGCTAACATTTATGGTCATCTCATAATATACGAGTACGTGCAGTGTTCTGAAAATGTTCAATTTATTTAATACTTTCACGTTTTCTATATCGAACCGACATTACGATAGTGTTACTCTGGTAGAGACCATGGATTATGGTTGACTTACTTTTATCGTATAGTTTCATTATATAGAACAAATATATCCGTATCAAGTATAAGGCGTTTCCTTTTTTAAATTAATAATAAAAAGGCTTATTTGATTTGTAACAAAGAGTTATTGCAGTTGCAGAGTCCTTCCTACTAGTAAACAGATACACAACAATGTGACACGGATCGCACTGCAGTTTATCGATCGACACCGCTGCCCTCATCACGACTCTAAGCCAAACAATTTCGGGCACTAAGATTTCGCTGTCTATTGTTTTCTACTAACATTTGCCTTTATCGACTCTTACAACGTCAACACAGGACAAAATGAAGATTCTCTATAATAATGAATGAAATATGAAGAAGTCTTAGTCAAAAGCAAATTGTTATACAACATACGGTTGAACTGGGTATAGGTACTGTGTTAAAAATATTTTTGGGAACTGTGTATTAAGTTATTAGCTTTTATAAATTACTGATATAATATTAGTTATACATATAATATATAAACAGAGGCAGCTGAACTAAGTGTCGCAAATATGAATGTTGTAGAGACTATCGGTTCACGTGCGATGATGTTCCTAAAGGTGGCTGTATCCGCGACTGGTGATAAAAGGGCTGGTACTTTTCTCACTCAAAGGCTAATATAGCCATTCAGCGAGGAAACGCAGCTAGTGTTCTGGGCACTATACCGCGGGGAGTAGGACTGTATGATAATTTAAATGTTAAGTTTCAGTTTTTTTGTTATTTACCATCTAGGGCTTCATCAGCACTTACCACCAGGTGAGGTTGCGGTCAAGTATTGGCTTATAATAAGTACATAAAAAAATTGTTATGCAAAAAATGTATATTTAATAAAAAATATTTTTGGTAGATTCGCATCTATCTTCTATTAAATATTTTAAGATATATTAAATCTATATTCAGGTTACAAATTGTATGACATTTAAAATTGAGAAACAATACAAAATCACGGAATTTTTTTAATAATAGATCTTTTTGTAAAAATGAAAATAAAAAAGTACAGGTCCCACCGAGATTTGAACTCAGATCGCTGGATTCAGAGTCCAGAGTGCTAACCATTACACCATGGGACCGTTACGAACGCTGTAGAAAATTTAACAATATATTATTAGTGGATAAGACAACAATCCGAACAAAAAGAAAGATGCTGTTGCCCATCTCCTGTTTTAGTTTCCCATTATCGCTTATTACGACACCCACGGGACGATATGGGGTAGTAAATATTCTTACACCGCCACTACGCGGTTTGTGGATGAAATATTTATAGTGCACTTATGGGCTCAGCTAGATAGTTCTTAGTCATAGGTAGGCCCGGTAGGCGGCGTTATTGTCGATACCCAGAAATCACCTGCGCGAAGCCGAGGCGTATCGGTGTTATTATTATAAAAATGAAAATATGAATTTTAGCATCTTTTTCTTCATTATCAGCCCGTAAAAGTCCACTGCTGGATGTGAACCTCCATCTCTGTTCCCTACATTGAATTGGTTTTAATCGTCACGCTTAATCTCTGCAATCTGAATTTGCCTCTGATTCTCTGATTCTCGTACCAGACGCCTAGGTGGCCAGCTAACTAAAGTAAAAACTATTTCTTTTTTGAAGTATTTACTAAAGATAGTATGATATCTCTCGACTTGTGAATTTCTCCACCACCAATTATTTTATTTCAACCAATTTACTAAATTAGTAAAATTATTCTTAGCCATTCTTTCAGAGACACACGTTCTGTATGCTCCCACCAAAACTTCGACGTTTCATTGTTTTCCTTATTATTATGTTTATCTATACAAATAAATAAAATTGAAGTGTCTGTTTGTAATGTCAAAATTACAGTTTTTTACTAAATGCATATGAAAGTAAATACGATACCTATAACTAAAATACAAATTTTAAAATTTTTGTCTGTCTGTCTGTCTGTCTGTCTGTCTGTTTGTTCCGGGTAATCTCCGAAACGGCTGAACCGATTTTGACGGGACTTTCACTGGCAGATAGCTGATTTCATAAGGAGTAACTTAGGCTACTTTTATTTTAAAAAAGAATCAGGGTTCCGCGCAGAAACATAAAAACCCTAACACGCGAACGAAGTCGCGGGGAACAGCTAGTTGTAAATAATTTTAATATGTGCCATGCTGCAGCTATATTAATAGTGTAGTTGTAACACGAATGGGTCGGCTCGACCGGGGAAGGACCACGCTCTCACAGAATACCAGCATAAAATAGCAACTTAAAGCTGCATTTTGATTCGCAAACGTGGATTGGTGTAGATATCTATGGGCCACACCAACCACTTACCATCAGGTGGACTGTGTGCTCGTTTGTCACCCTTACACTATAAAAAAATAGAATCGGATAAAATAAAGTGGCATGTTGACCGTGATTCCGATGCAATGATCAGACAATGATAATCTATTGCATAGAACAGTCCATAATCATTTACTCTGTAATTATCCTGCATTTGTTTCACGCTCACTTTAACCGTAATGTGCCACTGGCATACCGTAGAATAAATAGACATATAAACTATATACATACATACGTTTTATTTTAAATTGTATTTACCGGTGGAAGACCTGTAACAAAACCGACATCGTATATTTCTTTGTAAAAAAAAAACTAAATTTTGATTTAGTTTTGACATAAACATTTATATTGATATAGATTATAAATACCGTAACGTATTGACAGAAATTATTCTTTTGAATTCGTGTTTTGAGAACAAAAATTATGATAATATATTACGGTATGTAACGAACAAGCCGGTGGTTCTTTTAGGGACGTAAAGTTGTACATATAGATATAGCACTTATGACAACAAATTGTTTTTAGTCGTTATTAAAGGGATTTTAGTGTTCACTTCACTGTTGATAACTTACTAAATTCAATCTTGTGAAAAAATGATATTCACATCTGAACTAGCAGACCACGCGCATCGGTAAAGCGTGATCTTACTTCCTGGCCTTATACATCTTAGGGCCAATGCAGAAGTAATAAACCCATATTTAATATAAGTTGCAAATAAAAATGTTTCTATACGTTTAAATACGGATTCTGATAAGTGATAACGCACTTAAAAGGAGCCTCATGGTTTTTTAAAATACAATAAATATTTTTTTTTACTTCTTATAAACCAGTGTTTGACCACAATCCCACCTGGTGGTAAGTGGTGATGCAGCCTTAAATGGTAAATCGCACTGTCTTATCGTAACAAAGGCCTATTCACTCTTGCCTTGAAGACGCCCAGAATGTATTTAAACGGAAAGATAGACGCCGGCAAATTATTCCACTCCGTTGCTGTACGCAATTACAAAAGACGAAGCAAACCGTTTGGTTCTAATGCGTGGAATATCGACAACAAAGGGATGAAGACCCGCACACCGTCTGGTTGTCCGATGGTGGAAAGGTGAGGGAGGAATTAAGGCGTGTAATTCCTGCGCACACTCACCGAAATGCATCCTATAGAATACCGAGAGACTGGCTACTCTGCACTTGTGCTCAAGGCTGACAAGATTGGTTTCAACCAAATCAAGGTCACCAATGAGCCTCTTAGCACGTCTCTCCACTGAGTCCTATGCTGCCAGGTGGCATTTTGCAGCACCAGCCCATATGTGGCAGCAGTACTTCATGCACGGCCGGACTTGCGCTTTATATAAGGTAAGAAGCTGCCCCGGCGTGAAGTACCGCCGCACCATTGCAAAGACACCAAGTTTCCTTGCGGCTGCTTTGGCTCTGGACTCGATGGATGAACTGCCCATAGTTTAGGTTCGGAGAAAATTCAATCCCTAACTGAACTGAAGTGAAGGTGGTCAGTGTACTCCAAGGATACATTCCGGAAAGTAGGAACCAAGGTGAGCGGGCTCCTTTTAGCGGTAAATAGACACGCTTGTGTTTTGGAGGCGTTAAATCTCACGAGATTGGCATCGCCCCATTCGGAGACTGCCTGTAGTGTGAGACTCACACGCTCAACCATAGCCTCTTTTTCTGACTGGATTTGATCCCGACTGGCTCGGGCGCTTGGTTGGTATCTCTCCACAACTGTGCTGTCGTCTGCATACCCATAGACACCGGGAATGAGCAGATCATTTATATGCAGCATAATATATACAATATTTAATATCATAATGAAAAAAAAATGTGTGTGTCGTGGAGCACTCGGTTGGAACGAAGTTCCTTGCGTAGTATATTATTATTGATAAACATAGGTATTATATTATTGATTAACTAATACGAATAAAAGAATTACTAGCGTCTATTAAAATGAAGCGTCATTTGAAAATTAATTTCTTTCATGGCATCATAAGAGAAAGTGCGAGGTAGATGGATATTATTCCACCTCACTTCCTTATTTCACCGCCAAGGCCGTCTACACTGGGGTAGTGACGAAAAAATCTTACACTTTTTGTCGCCTAACTCCCATCCGCCAAACCCGTGCCGTCCGATAAGGAACATCGTTCCAAAAACTAAAACTAAAAACTCAAATTATTATACAGTTATACTCCCCGCGGTATAGTGCCAAGAACGATGTCTTCGTTTCCTCGCTGAATGATACTTAGCCGTTGAGCGAGACAAGAACCAGCCCTCTTGTCACCAGCGTAGCGGCGGCAGCAAATCGCAGATACGGTTTCTTTAGGATCTTCACCGCACGTTGACCCCACGCATCAATAGTCCCTAGAGCATATTAATAACTATAGTGCATAAGTCTTATTAGTATAATATAATATATTTTAATTACATAATATACATATAACCTTCTCAACCTCAAGCAAGAGCACAAAGCATTAAACTTACTGATACACTAAATGCAATGTGTTTAAAAAACGTATAACAAAATAAAGCGTAGGTATGTAGGTATGTATGTATATCACAGTATAAAAATGTATAATTTTTTAAACTGTGATAGTAGGTATAAGCGTATGGGGAAGTCAAGACCAAATTTTGTGATAATACTTCGGAGATTTTGCTACCATGCCGATACAAATTAAGTAGACACTAGGTGGTAGGTATAGAAGCGTCAGTAGCCTAATGGCAGGGCGCGGACCGCGAATTCGAAAGTTCGTGGGTTCGAATCCGCCATTCGACTACTGTCGTGAACCACTTCTAACACAAGCATTTTAAGCTAACCAGAAGTGTTTAAAGGGAATATTTATTTATTTATTTATTTAAGCCTTTATTTTCCAAAAAAGAATTACATAAAATATAATATATAACAAAATTTCATTTACATTTACAAAACCAATAATACTTCAAAGACAACTTCAACAAACATTTAGATATAAAATTTGCCAGAATTTAGAATAAATTTTATAAATTATGCTCAATAAATATTATAAAATATCATTAAAATCAAATATCAATTAACTACAGTTTATAATTATCAAATATAAAATAATGAAATGAGATTACATAATTAAACAATTTAAATCCATTAATAATAATAACAATAATAAAATATGATGGTTAATTATAACATGTTATGAAAATCAATTTACAGCAGATTAGTTATGATTACATATTATTCAAATTATTACTTTTTTTTTACTAATCATTGATATATTTTTTTACTTATTTATTTGGATACCCATTTGCGGGTGAAGGCCTCCTCCATTACATATGGAGGGTTGTGGTCTACTACTCCCACGGGGACCAGCCGTGTTGGGAGAGTAAATGTAAGTTTTGTTAATGGTAATTGATTTAGGAGGAGGGACAGGTGGGTGCTACTGTTTGTTTTGAATTTCGTTCTGAGAACCGTGAATTTCGTGCTGATAACTTGTAGAAGAAGCGGGAGGAGAGTCAAGTTCAGTTTCTTTTGATAAAAAATATTTTCTCATATCGACTTTACTCTTCTTAAAAGTTCGATGCGCGTGTGAGAGTGATTGTCTGTTTTGTTTTGTTGCATAAGAATTTTAAGCTAACCAGAAGTGTTTAAAGGGAATATTAGTAATATTTAATAGCATTACTAGTATATTTAATTTAAAAAAAATGCTCCTTTTCTTCCCAGGAGTCTATGTGGGTAGGTACAACCCTCTTACCATTGCTGCTGCAAATTAGCAGCAGCAATGGTAAGCGCCGCTGTGTTCTGGTCTAAAGTTACAGAGAGCCAGCATAATTATAGGCATTCCATCTTAGTCACCTAAGATGATAACGCATCTGTAACCTTCTTTGTTTAAAGTTGGCCACATTTGTCCACAGACTGTAGTAGCCACTTACTGTCCACTGTAAGTTTGTATGTCGCTTCAGGTGTATAAAAAAGTTATGTAATTCGGTCAGGTTTAAAGTCCTTATTACGCAACTCGCAATTTAAAGTGGAGTACAATTACGAGACGGATGTCGCTCCTTCACGCTAAATAAATAAGCTTTAATTGCGATAACGGAGTCGAAGAAATCCTGCCCACACAAGTCTACATCGATGTATCGCAAGTGTATATGCACGCTATTATATTTTTAGTAAATACGGACATATTGTTGTTTCCTTCATTTTTATTTTTTATGTAATTCCCCGTAAGTAGAGATTCCATCGCTCCATCTATCCCGAAACTGTGGTAAAAGTTGATCTAGTGCCCGCCGGCAGGTGGCGGGAAACACATCTGAAATGTTATTAGTAACTGACAATACCAAGGCCCCGATTAAAACAACACTATAACTTTAGGCGACGGATTCGGATTACAACGCCAAGATGTACGTAGTCCTTAATACGTGTTACGTAATTATCATTTATTTTGTTTTTTGAATAATAACAATCAGAAAATAACATTATAAAACTTTTTTTTTTAAAAACGTTACCCCCACACTAGGATTTTCTCCTGTATCGTGGAGGCAGTTTACAAACACAAATTTCACAAGGACAAACATCCAGACCCGGAACAATCATTTGTAGGCCATACAAATACTTGTTCCGTGCGGGATTCGAACCCGCGCCCCCCAGCGCAGCAACTCATTGCCAAGCCACTGCGCCACGGAGCCGTCTACTAGTCTACTAGAGGCCTGGGCTCAGCTGTGGGACGTATATAGGCTGTAACTTTAACGTTAACTTTATAAAAATGCAAATATCATATTAAAGCGATCCACTGCTTACTTCCGCCTTGCATCGGCGATGTAAGATGATCTACTAGCCCGTATTTTCCTGTGATCATAAGAGGCAACTGAGGGAAATGAAACAGGAGATAGACAGCAGCATCTTCTTGATAATAACGCATAATAACACAAAACTACGGTTGCCAACCCGCCTGCCAAGCATAACTAGGTGGTATGGCAAATATAACTATGAGGCAATCTAATGACCATAGACCAAATAATCAAATATAATATACCTTCGCGAGGCTTGTGGTCAGCAGTGGACTTTTAATAAGCTTTAAATAGTTAAAATTTTGAAATAGTTACTAAACGTAAATTATTTATGTAACCCAACCTTAACTATTTTAATTAATTAATTTATGGCAACCTAAAGCTCGAGCCGAAACCTACGAGTAAATCATGACGTCGAAGTTCCGAAGTTCTATACACAGAATAATTCCGTAGCAATCCAAACTCCAAAGCAACACGGACTATGAGTCCCTCGGACTGTCCGACGAACCATCTCCCTTTTTCTAACCGCCACAAAAAATATTGAGAAATACTCTTTACGTTATATGTTAGGTATATTAGACAAGCATTTATTCAGCAAATTATACATTTTTAATACAGAAAGGAACACTTCATAAAAAAAAAACAATACTAAAATAAATAAGAGAACAGAGATATAGCTTAATCAATCAGATTGCAAGAGTGACGTGGGGCTGAAAAGGACGCTGACTCAATATAATGCTGTTGCATGGTTGCAGTAGCGTTGGTTTTCAACAATGCCGATTGAGGTTGGAATCACCTGCGATGATCGTGACGCTATATTTCTATGTACGAGAAAGATGTTATCAAAATAAATAAAAAATAGTATGCAAAATGATGAGAACTTTAGATATGTAGTAGCTACAAATATATAGAATAATTAATAAAATATGTGTGCAATAAAACTGATATTATAAAGATATTTATATTATGATATGATTAAGTAATGTTCCCCGTGTAGTGGCGGGTAAGAATACACACTACCCTATATCTTCCGGTGGGTGTCGTGAGAGGCGACAGAGGGAAACAGGCAGAAGATGGACATCAGCATCTTTCTGATAAAAGCAAAAAGCAATAAAAAAAACTGCGGCTGCCAACCCGTTCGCCAAGCGTGGCAACTATGGCAATAGAAACAGAAACAGAAACTTTTTTATTCAATATAGATTATAAATAATACTTATTGAAAGTCACTCTTTTGTATAATTACCACTGGTTCGAAAAAAAACCTCTGTCCTGGGAAGAATCAGCAAGAAACCCAGCGGGACTTTTTTCTTAAATAAAAGCTTTCATTCATGTATGTAACACAAATTAACAACACAACAAATTAGAAATAGCTTGGTAGCGATCACCTCATTTCCAGGGGTTATTATCATCTATAAATAAATATACCCCCCATGAGCAAAGACACTAATAAACGGCACTCAGTCCCCGGCGGCCCAGCTATTTCTGGCTGCGGTAGCGACCATGGTAACGGCGGGGCAGGGGGTGATAAGAATCTCCGGTGTAGGTTCGGTTTCCACCTACGACGACTCGACCTGGCAACTTATAACTCATGTACCCTGAGGACTGACGAGAAGATCCTGGAGCTGGAAGAAGAGATAGACAAGTTGCGCTGGAATATTATAGGACTATCCGAGGTCCGAAGAGAGGGAGAGGACACGGTAATCCTCGAATCCGGCAACTTGTTCTATCACCGGGAGGGCAACCATCTGTCCCAAGGAGGTGTCAGATTTATTGTCCACAAGTCTCTCGTTAACAAACATGTAAAGATTGGGAGTGTGCCGACGATGGTTGCGTACCTTATACTCAGAATCACCAAATGGTGTTCGCTGAAGGTCATACAGGTTTACGCACCAACCTCGGTACATCCCGATGAAGAGGTGGAGAAAATGTATGAGGATATCTCTAGAGACATGCATTCCTCCAAAACCCACTATACGGTGGTAATGGAAGACTTCAACACAAAAATAGGCAAAAGAGAGAACGGTGAGCTTAAAGTAGGGAAATTCAGAATAGAGCAACGGAACCCAAAGGGCCAGCAGCTGGCTATTTTCATGGAAAAAGAGGGACTCTTTATGTTGAACTCTTTTTTCCAAAAGCGGCCCCACAGGAAATGGACCTGGTCGAGCCCCGACGGTTCGACAAAAAATGAGATTGACTTCATTATGACGACTAGACGGCAACTGTTCAGTGATGTCTCAGTGCTCGCGGGGGTGAAAACTGGTAGCGACCACCTCTAACCATTAGAGGCACACTGAACCTAAACGTTAAGTTGGAGAGGAGTCGTCTAATGAAGTCAACGCTCCGCCCCCCTGTGCTCCAAATCCGAAACCTTTCAGCTCAAGATACAAAACCGTTTTCAGTGCCTAGAAGATCGCAATGCAGTGGACGATATGAATGACAAGCTGGTGGAAACTGTCCATGCGGTCGGAGCTAAGTTTTGCAAGACCCGCCGCAGAAGAACATAAAAACTCTCCGATCACACTCTTAATCTTATGGCTGTTAGACGGGAAATGAAGTTTGCCGTCTTCAATAGATTTGATAGCATACAAGCAACTTGTGAAGGGCTGTAATGATGATGATCACGATGATTAAGTAATACAGCTATTTTATCCTCCCCAAAAAATTTAATCAGTAAACGAATAAAAAAATATTATTTTACTTTAAAAAGTCTGATGATATTGAGTTGACGGATAGGTCAAGTTGTTCCAGCTTGTAGTAGCTGCATAACGAGAACTTCCTAATACTGGTGTGTAGTAAAAGCACATTAACGTAAAAATTAAGTAGATATAATTTTTTGTCAATTTTTTTCTAATAAGTATTGCAAATCTGTTAATTAGCAGTCGTCACATTATAAAAACTTAATCTGTTGCTACAATTAAGTATCTCCATGTCAAGCGTCTCTCATTCTTGAGTATAAATGCGAAACCTTTTTTAATGGCCTCCGCTTCCACCGTGTAATTATGCGGCCGAAAAACCACGGACCAGAGATTTTTGTCTCATCGTGATTCGGGCCTTGTCTTGTAAATAATGCGATCAAAATTTTTAAGAACTCACCGCTCATAAGAAAAATCCATGCCAAGTATGTACACAAACAAGTATTATTTTAAAAGTTCATACTTTTGATAAAATTCAACGAGACATCTATTCTAGGATATCTTTATTTGTAAGTTTGTTGAACTTTTCTTCGTCAATTGGATATATCATTAAAACAACAACGTATGCAATAATGTTGTGGACCAATGTGTACCATTGCGAACCTTACTTTGAAGAGGCATGATAGCTTCAGAGCTAAGTCTCAGGGCTTAGCTATTGCCAATACCATTACAGCCTAGCTGAACATTGGCGTTTCCTAAGTCCGCAATCTGCCGTGTAGGGGGGATATTTGCTATAGTTACCACGCTTGACAAGCGGGAGGGCAAACGCAGTTTTTATTTTTAGTTGTTATTAGGAAGATGCTGCTCCCATCTCCTGTTTAAGTTTCCCTCTCTCGTCTCTTACGACACCAAGAGGATGATATGGGTTGATGGATATTCTTACACCGTCACTACACGGTTAGCGCTCGCTGTAATTTTCACAGTATACGAGCAACCCGGATCCGATACCCGCCGGCAGTATTGAAATTGTTAATTGTAATATAAAGTGCTGATTTACCACCTGCTCGGCGGTAAAGAAAAACATACTAAAGAAACGTCTTCTCGTAAGTCTTATAACAAACTAACTGTTTCCCGCGACTTCGCCCGCGTGTTACTTGGGGTTTTAATTTTTTTGCGCGGAACCCTAATTATTTTTCTAAAATAAAGTAGCCTAAGTTACTCCACGTGACATCAGTTATCTGCCACCGAAAATCCCGTCAAAATTGGTCCAGCCGTTTCGGAGATTAGCCGGAACAAACAGACAGACAGACGAACACACAGACAGACAGACAAAAACTTTAAAAATTATATTTTGTTATTAGTACCATATATACTTTCATATGCATTTAGTAAAAGGCTGTAATTTTGACATTACAAACAGACACTTTTTTATAGATTAAAAATTTGTATAGATTAAAAAAAATATTTCGAAAACATGTGAAGTCCACCACAGAGATGACCTGTGTCTTGTACAGTCTAAGATTTTGCCGTGTGTTGCGACGTTCCTAGCGCGACGTTTAAGGCGAATCTTCCCTATAACTTAGAGACTGATAAAGAAGAAGACTGTAAGCTTTATTCAGTTTCCTCGCCTTATAATAAATTATCTTTTGCCTGCGGCTTCGCCCGCACGGAAGTCGGTAAACGTTATCATTTAAAAAAATCACAGCCCACGTTCACCTTTATTATACCTACATTAGTTTTGTCCGTTATCATTTCAGGAAGTCCACGATTTTTTTGCGTGTATATCAAATTACTTATATCATACTGTTACATTTATACCTAAATTAGGTTCCTTATTTAACACTAACTATCAACCAAGCACTTCTTAAGTAGAGTAAAATACAGTGGATTATTTTTATTACAATAGCGTCCCTTAGAGGGGCCCTGTATCAAAATTTGTCGGGGGGGGGGGGGGGGGGCAAATGAAGGGTAAAGATTTTTCACAAAAGGAACAAAAACTCTCGCATTGAATCAAAATAATTATATATCGATTAGTATCATTGATACGGGTGATACGGCGGTAGCTACGCCCCTGGTAAAATATCAACCGCCCGAAAAACTGGCTTATTTAGAGGGCGCCTTTATAAGTTGCCAACACCGCAATAAATCAGACGATTTAAGTAAAAGTGATCTGTGAGTCGCACTGCATGATATAGTATTCTCTAGTCTATGCGAAGAGCATGGAATGCCCAAATTAATACCTGGCACATTCCAAGACTGACGTTGGGTTTGAAATGGTTAACTATTTAGAATAATTGGAATGCCCCTCAGTAGTAATCGAAACTTACAGCTATGGCTGCTTCAGTCAGAATAGGGGACTTTGTTATATTTCTCCCCAGCTCTGTGATGCGCAACTTGGTACCGCTGCACAAGCTCGGTCCATCAAGGCTAAACATCAACAGAACTGGGATGGCAACTTTTAAGTCTAGCCTATGTGAAGGCCCATTCGTTTGGGCAGTTCGAGTTAAGGAACGATGACCTCGCAGTTTACTAATCTTCATTTAAAATATTGTTAATTCAATACGGGTTGCAATAAGTTCTTCATGTGCCGCTACGGATGGCATAGTTTAAATATTACGTCACATGTAGTTTTTTCAATTCGCACACAGAGACAGTGGTGAAGTCTTGAACATACGTTTATTTCACTCCCCAGTACTTATGCCTATCATAATAACTAACAGTTTTTATCTATAGAGACCTGCGAGTAAAACAACAACTTCACCCATTGGGGCCTGGTTGCTGCGGATATTCTGCAAGCTGCGGTTTAAGATAAATACCACGCGTCTGCGCGACATCGTGCAGTCATCCCACATGATCAACTTTCACTGTTGCAAGAGAGTACCGCGGCCGCTACTCTTCCTGACCTAGGCTAGGTGTAGATGTACAATAGATAAATAGAAGTTTTGAAGGAACATCCTCACTAACATCTGTGTCATATAATGAATACGTCAGATGTTACCGACAAGTGGAAATTGAAAAAATCTCATTTAAAATGTACCAAAAACAAGCTTCGCTTTTATGTTTATTTTGGGAACTTCAGTTACTTCCAGGTCTAGGCTAGATGTTGCACGATGGCGTTTATTCGCTTGTCAAGGCTATATAGCAGTTCTTGTTGTGATAATTTGTACGTACCCTCCGGTGAGTCAAAAAAGAAGAACACCCGCCGGTGCCTATAATAAACATGTCTGGTTAAAGCTTCAAAGTTTATATGCGAAAACGCAGGAATATTTAATTAAATACGGAGAGGAAGGAATTAAGTCATGTAATTCGTACGCTCACCCTCCGAAACACACATGTGTTCGATACTAGTAAGTTTCGATACGAGTTTTAAACATATTTGTGTCACCGATAAGCCTCTTTGCACACCTTTCACATTAGTAACGATTTGGATAAAATGTGCCCCTTAGCTTAAATTGTTACCAAAATTATGTTTAATTTGGAAAATTCTAATAATTAAAAAAATATCGTAACTAATACAATTATCTCCTACATTCAGCGACAAAATAAAATATATATTAGTAATTTCTTTTGAGGTCGGTATACTACAAATGGTTTGATTGGATCGGTTTTGCGCGGAGTGATTAGCGATGCGAACAGGCAGGTGGAGTCCTCGGCTGGGCGGATGGTCACCGCGGACATTTCCCAGAGCGTGGAATGCTTGTTCCCATCGGATCGGTAATGATCGCCCTAAATCGCGCGCCGCTTTATCGATACCGCCAATAAATACGCAGACGATTTGCATTAAAACATTTTCGCTCGGACAATTTTTTTTTCATTTTGTTTGTTTTTCGAATTATGTGTTGTATGCTAAGTAGGGCTTTTGAATTTAAATAAATAAAAAATTCTTGGGGATTGACAATGCTTAATCGAGCAGTCAGAGTTGCGGGATCGTGGGTACTACATTGAAATCTCGTGTAAAGCTTGCAAAAAATTATGGTAATTTTATTCCATAATTTTATATTGATGCATTTTATTTTTGATATTTTTGCCCTACCAAAATCTATTTTAAGGCTTTTTTTAATCCACGATTTTTTTTAGTAAAGCATTTCCCAAGTAATATTTTTAAAACGTTACACCCATACTAAGATTATCTCTGCATTGTGGAGACAGTTCACATACCTAAACCTAAATTGCACAAGTTCAAAAGTCGGTACAATTAATTGTAGGTTTGTAGGCCTTATCGGGGGGCACGGCAGTGCCCCCGCCAAGTCGAGCGCGAAGCAAACACTGCCGTACCATCCTTTACTGGAACCGTTTCGCCGCATTTTCAGGCCTCTATTTGAGAACCTCCGGATAAGACCAGAACGCAGAAATTTTCGTCATCCAGTAAGCTATAATCACATACTTAAAATTTAAAATTTCAAGTCTATAGGTCATTTAGTTCCGAAGTTAAGCGAAAGCAAAGTTTCGCATTTATGACACTCACTCACTCATGATCATCAGAATAGAACTAGTACTTCCCATAAACTCAGAGAGCTGAAATTTGGTACAGAGTTAGGGTTTAATGGCCACATAAAGGGAAAACTATAAAAACTAGGATAATCGAAGATCTGGAGTACCTGGGGACCCTGATTGGGAAACACAAGAGCCCAACCAAACTATTAGAAGAGATCGACATACCGCCTTTACAAAAAATATTCAACTTGGTGGGCCGCTTCATTTGATGTCAAAAATCTAAGTTCTGAAGTATCCTCAGCAGATCTCAGATGTATTAGAGATATGGTAATGCCTCCTTCTACTATTGGTACATAAAAAAAATACGTGTACAGAGAACAATTCCCAATCTGTGTGGCGTATGCCCTAACAATTCATAAGAGCCAAGGTCTAAGTCTAAAAATGCCCTCATGGACATTGGCACCTCCATATTCTCTTGTGGCCAAGCCTATGTGGCGCTTTCACGAGTAACCAATCTTCATGGGGTGCACCTCATAAATGTTGACTTCAAGAGTATAAAAGCTCAAGCTTCAGCGATCACCGAATACACCGGCTTAGGCGTAAATACCGCGCCGATCTTTCAGAAATTAAACCGTATAAACCGTCTAAAAGAATAAATAATGAACGCGAACGGGCAATACGAAAAACTGTTGCTACTGTACAAGAATCAGAACCGGAAAAAAAGAAAAGAAAGATTTGTAATAATAAAAAAACTACTCCTAAAAAAATGTGTCAAATAAGAAAATCTAATAAAATAAATCATAATATGCCCACGTTTCTACAAAAAGCAGTGAAATCCCACCAAAAACATTCTGTAAAAAAACTAGCCAAGTCTCGATGGAGCTGCTTGTTTATCTCTAAAAAGTAATGAAATCTAGACAAAGTCGTGCCAAGTCTAAGGTTCCTTACTGCGATTTCTTTATTATTATAGTTATTGTTGTGTGACTTGGCCGTTGTAGGGAACACAACGGTACAAAACCAGGTGCTATATTGCATACACACCATTGCACCAATCTGTCGCCAGAACCACTACCCATTGACGATGGAAAATTGCCACTTGGAAAACGTTGATTGAATAACCAGTCAATTGTAGGCTTGATAAAGCTGCGTATTTCAATAATACTTTTGTATAGGCGAGCCTGAAACAAACAGTATAAAAAATTATTTCCAGTACAGGCGGACTTCTAATCATTGATAGAAGTCCGTCTGTACGTCTATTTTATGTTAGATCGGTGGTCGATTTGACGCTCGACAAAGAAGAGAGTAGAAGTCAGCATTGTGAATGCTGAATGCATGTGTTGCATAATCAACAACCGCCTAAAATGAGACACTAGCGTCCAATTACCAATACCACTATGGGCTATTATCTCGCTTAACAAACATAAGTAGTTACAACAGATATAACATTACGTGTAAACACAATTACGTGCAACATTACGTGTAAACGTAACTTTATCAAGCTTACAATTGACTGGTTATTCAATCAACGTTTTCCAAGAAGCACTTTTCCATCGTCAATGGGTAGCGGTTCTGGCGACAGATTGGTGCAATGGTGTCATGTAGCGCCTGGTTTTGTACCCTGTGTACCCTTCAACGGCCAAGTCACACAACATTAACTATAATAATAAAGAAATCGCAGTAAGGAACCTTAGACTTGGCACGACTTTGTCTAGATTTCATTACTTTTTAGAGATAAACAAGCAGCTCCATCGAGACTTGGCTAGTTTTTTTACAGAATGTTTTTGGTGGGATAATTACTTGTCCGTGCGGGATTCGGAACCGCGGCCCTCAGCGTCGCAACTCGATGCTTGCGTGCCACTGCACCACGGAGCCGATAAAGTCGGGAAATGATACTAAATATGTAAATGCTAGAACTAAGGTTAATCTGATGCCTCCAATAACAAAGAGCGACCGTAGAGCCATGCTGCAGCTGTATTAATAGTATAGTTATAGCACGAATGGGTCGGCTCGACCGGAGAAGGAACACACTCTCACAGAATACCCGCGACCCTTTTCACTGGAAAAGAGGCATTCTATCTTAGTCCTCACGGGTGGCAACGTATCTGCATTTTGATTCTTTATTGAGGATAGATGTCACAGCAACCGCTTACCATCAGGTGGACTGTGTGCTCGCTTGTCACCGTATCCTATAAAAAAATATATTAATATTGTTAACAATAAGACTTTTTTTAACTATTATAAGCGAGTGCTAGACGTGGGATCGTCTATGTAATGGTAAGTAATGATGAAGCCAAAAACAAAGCCCTATAAAGACAAAACCTATTCACTCTAGTTTTGCAGATACCCACATTGCATTGTAACGAGATAGAAAGGCAGATGCCGGCAAATTATAACACTATGCTTTGCAGTACGCATGTCGAACGACGAACACTGGTACTTTTAACTTCACTGGTACTAATGCTGCTGCCAGTGGACACCTATCACCAAATTCTAAAAAAAACTTGGGGGTAAGAGTACCCATCACCCTTTTTTGAGTGGTAACTGTAAAGTCAAAGAGACGGGCTTATATGAATCATCATCATCATCATCATTACAGCTCTTCACAAGTCCACGGCTGAACATAGGCCATCCCCAAGGAATGTCACAAAACACGGTTCTGAGCCACCTGCATCCATCGACTTCCTGCGTGTCTTAACAGGTCATCACTCCATCTAGTGTGGGACGACCTGGCCTTATACGAATAAGGGAATTGTTTGTTTTGCGATATATTTTTTTTTTTGTAATTATATTCAAAGCTACAGCTACCAAGATGACATCAAATAAACGTAATAAACTAATTTAAATTTAAACAGTCTGTATTACAGAGCGAATATCGGTTTGCTGGCGGGGGATATCCGCGCGTGACCACTAGCAGCGCTAGCAGTAGCGGAGGACTGTGTTCTGCAGCGCTGGTGGTAGGTGCATTGCTGGCGGCGGTGGCGGTGCTCGCAGTCGCCGGCCTTGCTTTCTACATGGGTGCTCTGAGGCCTGACAATGGCGAACGTACGTTACTTTTTCTGCATATTATATAACAAAAAGTTTGCTTAATTACATTATTTTTTAAAGTTACATTAACGATATTTTGTGGAACATACCTCTAATGGAGAACCAAGATATGTTATTGTGTTGTTTCATATTATTTGTTCGAATACTATTCCTTCTTGATTTTTCTATTATTTGAAATCACTACCACCAAAGCACGTACATGCTATTACATCATTAGCACTTATAACTTAGCCATTTATAATGATTTCTTATATTTACGCGAACACTACACATTGAATGAAACTACTTTTACGGATTTTATCGCGTTTAGTTAACTTATTTTTCATTTGGTCCCCCGGGACCACGGTTGCTGGAAAGCAACCGAAACGTCGGGAAAATAAAATAAGTTAATTAAACGCGATAAAATCCGTAAAAGTAGTTTCATTCAATTATCCATTTATTTTCAGCTATAATAACATTTGAGGGTAATTTTCGTGTCATGCGAGGCGATGTGTATGGTGGAGTTCCCGGCAGTCCTGCATGGAATGAGCGCGCGCGACGGTATAGCGTAGCGTTGAGGCAAGCATTCAATGCGCCTTCGCCACTTCGGCAGGCTTTTGTTGGAGCCATCGTCACTGGCTTCGGTGATCGCAAACTAGATGTTCATTTCAAATTATACCTGGACAGGAGAAAAATTCCAAGGTAAAATTATAAATAGAATGCCATAAAAACGTTTCTTTATAGAAGTTTATACAGGTGGCACTACAACTCGAAACTGGCTCGACCGATTCTGATGAAATTTTTTGTTTGTGTCTGAATGGGTCCCAGGATAGTTGAGTTAGTTAGTTTCACAATTGGACCCGTTAGGTGGCGCTGTTGTCGAGATCCAGAAATCACCCGTGCGAAGCCAGGGCGGATTGTTAGCCTCACATAAAAATCAATAGAATACGTTCAATAGTTTATCCACAGGAAATTTGTTTCGTTTAAGTAATTTCTGCACATGATGTATACAGGTTATTTTGCAATAACCGGCCAAATTTGCAAAGATGGTTCAGAATCTAATAAATAAACTGATATAGGTTTGCAGTTGTGGGCGCATCACGGATAAACTAGATAGATTTCAATTAGGTTTTGTTTCTTAGACACTTGGACCTTATCTAATAAATATTGCGATATCTTCATTTAATATGAAGTTATTAAAGTTTTAAGAAATAACAATTTTTATAAGCACTTCGTGTTCAGTGAACATTATATGTATTGAATAACATTGTTTACAAAAAAAAATTGTAAGCAAAGTTTATGTATTTTTGCTTGCGATCTTTTTGATGTTTTTTCCTTCACACATACAAAAACTTTGTTAATATATCAAGCAACGTGGACCAGCTAGTAAGTAATAGAGGCAAATGGTGAAGAAAAATTAATTTAAAAACATCTTAAATTTTATCATTTAAATTCAAAGTGCGTGGTAATGCATTATTTTAACCGATTTTACTGCGCACGTACACATTCGTAAGGGTTGATCGGTAGGCAAAAACGTTGCCCATAAATCAAATTAAATTTGGGATAATTAAACCACCAGCAAATAAAACTAGAAGCTTTATTTACTGGTGTTTTCAAAAACTGCATTAAAGATATATCATTATTTAAAGTTAAGTTTAAAGTTTGGCTGCTCTTAAAAAATTACCCTGTATGCATCATTTTTTCCTACGTCGTGCCTACTACTACTGCTACTACTACTACTACTACGTGGCGTAAAGAAAGCAACGTAGCCATTTTGACATTCTGTCTCGACTTCCGTGTATGAACCCTACTGGTGCGGTGGCGGCGCGCAATGGCGAATCAGCAAAACACGCGAAAAACCGAAAAGTTTCTGCCCTTGTAAGACTTTAAGGAACATTAAACCGCGATTTTTTCCATTACATATTATATACATATGTTTAATTATGACATTAAACAAACGTAAATAATTCTAAATACTTATCTTATACCACTATATTTCATTTAATGTATCGTCACCTGTTTATGTAGTAGTGAAAGACACACTCCTATTAGTAATAATATTAAAACAATAATTCATTAGTGTAAAATAAAATAAATGAAAGTTACAGTCGGTACACGCCTGTTTCGCTGTATCATTTTTGAGAGACATATGAAAGAAATAATCCATCGCTTTGCTCCAGTACGTGGTTGCGATTTTCGCTTGTTTTATCAACCGCCGAAATTATGATAAATCAACACATAAAACTGCAATTAACAATGTCAGCGGGTATCTAACCCGTAATGTGAAATGTACAGAAAAAACTCAGCCGCTTATATAATAATCATTTTTAATTATACCTATATAATCCATTTTATTCTTTCAGCACGGTATCTAATATAGAAGAATCACTTAAGAATGTTTTAGTCCAAGATTTATTATCCAAACAGCCTGCATTTGGGCAAATAAAAATAGATATATCTAGCATAGCAATTAAAAGAGATTTAGAACATACATATCATTCAGAATCATATGTAAAAGAGGCATTAAATGAAAGTATGGCAAGTTATCAACCTAAACAAACATCACACCAAAATGGAAACGATAAAATTTTACAGAGTAGGATTGGTGTTGTTCGTAAAACTACCGTAAAACCTAATCAATCCACTAAGAAAAGAGATCCAGACGAGCCTGATATTGATACTGAAAATATCCCAGTTGTGCAAGGTTCTTTTCAAATTACCAAGACAGAAGCTGACATAACGGAAAATAAACATAGTCATGTTCCAACAAGACGTGATGATAAACTAAATCAAAAGCCTCCAAGTATTAAGTCAAGTACTACACCAAAAGCACCAACTACAAAAATAACAACAACACGGCTACCAAGTAGCAAAAGTACCTTCGCCACCTCAACTACGCCTAAACTTAAACCATTTACAATTATGTCAAATTTAGGGATTAGAACAAAAACCAATTCAACCCATAAACCAGAAACAACATTAACAAGAAAAGCAGTGACAACAACACAATCAACAAAAATGTCAACGACACTGTCAACGACACTGTCAACTACTACCGTCCAAAGTACTACGGCCAACGTTTCACAAATATTACTCGATCTACTTACAAACGACAATCATAATAAAGATTTACCGAAAATTGACACATTATTTACAGTACCACATGTAATTGATACTGAACCTTGGCGTCCTATAACAAGGCCCTACTATGAAACAACGACGACTAAAAATACTGCCATAGTTGATACAGTTAATGAAAAAAGTGCAAAAGACAGAATTGGAGTTGCAGAAGTTGTCGAAGATATATCATTACTAGAAGGTATTTTAAATCCAATTCCCCCAGTACATTACAGTGACAAAACAACGCGTAGGCCAGCTGGTCTTTATAATATGGATACTAATTTATCAGCAGATATTTATGTTCCCAGTCCTGTTTATACCAGTTTCACTCTTCCTACGTTTGCACCGCCATTGAAAGATATGGAAACTCTAGGATCTGTGTATCCAAAACCTTTTCCCTTACCCGTTGACAAAATAAGTTCAGCAAAACAAGATAAGTTTAAAGAAAGTATTGTAGAAAATGATGATGATTATGATGATGGTAAACCAATAATACGGCCTCCAAAGGATAAAACAACGTCTACAATGATAAACGTGTTACAATCGAGTCAGCTAGATAACCTTACAGAAAAAGTATCTATTGACGGCATGTCAATATTGAAGAAACATGACGTAAGGGTACCAACTGTTACAACAACGATGACTCCTGAAGCAAACACCACAAGCTCCACCATGTCTACGACTCCTAGTACAACGACTACCGCTATTACTACTTCAAAAGAAACACTCAGTACTTCTATGAAAACAACGGATACAAATGTTACAAAGGAAAATTCAACTCGACGTCCCAACGATAAAGTATCCATTATTCCTACGACAGATGTTCCATACCATACTTGGGAATTAGTTAATACCTCGACAAACGATAATGATACTTTTTATAAACATTCACCTGAAAAGTATTACAACGATACTTTACAAGCAATTATTACAAAGAATGATGCTACTTTTCCTAATACAACGCCTAAATTTCCAAGTAAGATTTCGATATTAAGAAACTTAACAGACCTAATTAAAAAATATACGAGTACAAAAAAACCGCAAACCACAAACATTGATAAGATAAATAATGATGATGACAACGATGAGCATATAGAAATGACAGGATCTGTAGAAGTAATACCAGAAGAAGAACTTGAAACGACTACAGCCAGAGTAATAACATTAATGCCCGTGAAATCAAACCTCGGTGTAAACAGACCGTTAAGGCCGAGACCAAAGATAAAAAACGAAACACAAATGATGAAAGAAAACTTACGGAGTTTCTTTAATAGTGCATTTCAGACTCAAAAATTAATGGAAGAAATCAATACAGAAAATAAATTACCGATACATAATCGCGTGAATTTTAATGAAGGTATTCATGAAATAGAGACAGCTCCGGATAATCATGGATATGAAACACAAAATCACGAAATAATAGCAAGTATGCCTCAGAATGTGGAACTAAATGACGCCGTGTATAATATTACAACAAACAGTAGATTTCCTAAGTCTAGCAGTGATCTTAAAAATTATAATGAAACCAATGAAAATATGTCTTCAGAAATGAGCAATAATGATAAAACTATTCCGGAAGGCACGTACAGAGTATCTTACCATGTCACTGGAAGTGTTAGCAGTAAACAGGCAAATAAAACTCAA
The DNA here is from genome assembly GCA_963668995.1 of Parnassius mnemosyne. Classification (NCBI taxonomy): domain Eukaryota; kingdom Metazoa; phylum Arthropoda; class Insecta; order Lepidoptera; family Papilionidae; genus Parnassius; species Parnassius mnemosyne. Next base: position 33,199,676 of record CAVLGL010000137.1, on the reverse strand, counting down.
AATCTTCCAGCTTATGAATTAGCATTGGAACCTGATGTGGTCTTAGAAATTCCAATTAATCAATCAAATACTCTTACTATTGATAAATTAAAGCAACTGGCAAGTCTCGCTACGATTACAGAATACAACAACAGCAGTTTATTTCGTCCCTCTGGAGGTGTAATATCAACGAAAGCCATACCATCGAGTTATACGCTCAATCACGCAGGATTTAAAATATTGACAAAAACGTACCATAAAACTCAACCCTTTAAACAAGAAGAGAATAATTTTAACAAATCGGACAAAACTCCCAAGCCATACTCAACGAAACCACAAAAGGAAAAAGAAATAGTTAAAGATACAGTTAAAGAAGGTAAATTTTATTGTTAGGATATAAATTAAATATTTAATTTATGTATTATTATTTATTTATTTCTTTTTTTAGAAGATTGCAATAATGCGACATCCTTCCGCTGTTTAACTGGCTTGTGTTTACCTATTACTTCGAGATGTAATCGCCTAATGGATTGCCCGGGAGGAGAAGATGAACGTGCCTGTTCCTGCGCTGATTACTTAAGAGCAGAGTTCTCTCAAACCAAAATTTGTGACGGTGTTGTAGACTGTTGGGACTATTCTGATGAAAAGAAATGCGGTAAAATAACATTATTTAGAATTTAAGAAATTAATTAAATAATGGTACAAAATAATTTAGAATATAATGTTAACTTTTAGAATGGTGTAATGAAGGTCAATATGTCTGTTCGAATGCACGACAATGCATAGACATGGCCCGCGTCTGTGACGGAACCCCAGATTGCCCTTTTGGTGACGATGAAAAAACCTGTGTTGCTTTGTCTGATGATATTGAAGATAACGAAGTCATACCTTACAATGAAGAAGGTAACGCTAAGTGTTCATATAATATATGTTTACAATAAAGTTAAATTCTTTATATAAATATTTTTAAAAAAAACATGCTATCTCTTAAACTTTATTTCTTATTTGTTCGATCTTATAATAGACAACTTAAAATATTTTCAGGTTTCGTTATGGTGCGAAAACGAGGCGAATGGGGACGCTTATGTGTAGAAAGTTTTGCAGACGTAGTAGCTGAGGCTCACAGTTCTCTGAAATTGCCTGACCTTGGTAAAGCTGTTTGTAAGGCAATGACTTTTAGGTAAGAATTTTTCATCGTATAATATATAGGAAAGATAAAAAATATTGTATCGTTCTTTCATAGACGATTGTAGAACAGTTTCTAGACTTTCGGTATATAATTCAAAATTCGATCACGGCGACAAATTTTGAGCCCTGTCGGATATCTCATAAGATCGGGTGTAGAATCAGGGGAACAGGGAAATTTTCCCTGTGTCCCTGATATTTGATTTTCTTTGAGAGACCTCGAAACCAAGAATTTGTATATGTTTCCATAAAACTCTACACACTCTTGCTGGAATCAATTCAGTAGTCAAATACTTGAAGTAGTGGTCAGAGTATGAGTCACAGTTAGTAAATAGTTCACAAAAAACGTGTTTTTATCCAATAAAATAAAAATTGACAATTTCAGTGAATCCGGATGGGCACGCGAAGCCCGAGAGGGAAGGAGAGTGAGTTCCGCGGGCTATTGGGAGGTGTGGCACAACGCGGCGGCGCGCGCGGCCGACACCCGCCTCACTTTCCGACGCTCCCAGTGCGCGCGACGCAGAGCGCTACGCGTGCGATGCAAAGACCTCGAATGTGGAGTTCGTCCCCACGCTGATGCTCAACAACCTAGGTAATTTTAGTACACAAATTATCCCGTTCGTGTTAGAAATTAGTGTGAGTATGGTACTAGTCATAAAAAAAAATCAATGATAGTCTTAAACTTGGTAGAAGGTAAAAACGTTTAAGATTCACTATATATTCTCAAGGGCTGGACCAATGTCGGTTACATGCAATGATATTTATAAAAAAGGTAGATACGTTACTAGCACGCCAAAACATAAGCGCCGGAAAGTGACCTATTACCTATTAGCCACTCCGGTCCTTGACTAACAAATACGAACATGATTATAACAACATGATTATGACATTAAACAAAAGGACAACAATATATGTTCCATAACTGATGCCATAAGAACACAAAGAGCGAAAGAAAATGTAAGCAAAACATTAGAATATGTATGTGTGCTGCGTCTGGGACGGCCGAGTTCGGTAAGTTTGTAGCTTTAGGCTACATAACGAAAAACAGGAATGTTTAGTGGAAGCCTAATATTGTTTTGTATTGAACGTAACGGCAGCAAATTTCAAGTGCTAGTAGCCAGTATATAACCTTAGTTGGGATAAAGTGTCAGAATTTAGTATTACTTTAAATATTGTGAGAGCGTCTAAAGTGCTAAATATCCGGTACCGGTATCTTTACAGTATTTTACAAGTTTACTCCTGAATATAGGCTTACCCAAAAAGTACCTCAAAACGGTCTTGAACCACCGGCATCTATTGGTTTCTTGCGTGTCTCACTTGGTGGTCACTCCATCTAGTGGCAGCCTACCTACACTCCGCTTACCAGTACGAGCTAGTCACTTGAAAAGCTTTCTTCTCCATCGGTTTGTCAAGCTGTATAGCCGACTCTAAGAGTAATGACTGGCATGTTATCGCAGACGTCCACATTGGTAAAGCTGCTTGCGGCTGATGCCAATGAAAATGTTTGTGTTGGTAAATTGACACGGAGCGGTGCTGGTACGTGTGGCGGTGTGTTGGGTAGGAGTGTAACAGTAGTACGAGCTAGTCACTTGAAAATTTTTCTTCTCCAACTGTTTTTCGCCGTATAGCCGACTCTAAGAGTAATGACTGGCATATTATGAGAGGCAGACGTCCACGTGTGTTGGGTAGGAATGTAACTGACGAGCGCGTGCGGTGGGGCAGGGTGGTGGGCGGCGGCGGCGCGGCGGCGGGCGCCTGGCCGTGGCAGGCGGCGCTCTACCGCGACGGCGACTTCCAGTGCGGCGCCACGCTCATCACTGCGCAGTGGCTGCTCTCCGCCAGCCACTGTTTCTATCAGTGAGTACCTTCCAAATATTTTTAGTTCATTGATGTTAGGATCGACCACTCAGTAAATTGATAAACTTCTTTAATTACTTCATCATTACAAACTATCATTGTCCACTGCTGAACATAGGCCTCCTCAAAGACTGGCTCATAAGGAGGATACTTGCCATAGTTACCACGCTTGGCAGGGTGAGAAACCACAGTTTTTTTGAAATTGTTATAAGGAAAACGCTGCTGTCTATCTCCTGATTTATTTCCCTCTGTCGCCTTTTACGGGACAGTTTAGATGATTACCGCGACTTAATTACTTATCTACCGGTAACAATAATAAAAATATAACCTAAACAAACTCATATTCTTACAAAATGATATAATTACACCTCGACTTCATTACTTATCTACTAGCAACAATAATAAAAATATAACCTAAACAATCTCATACTGTTTCAAAAATGATATTATTACACCGCGACTTAATTACTTATCTACCGGCAACAATAATAAAAATATAACCTAAACAATCTGATACTGTTACAAAAATTATATTATTACACCGCGACTTAATTACTTATCTCATCATCATCATCATCATCATCATTACAGCCCTTCACAAGTCCACTGCTGAACATAGGCCTCCCCCAAAGAATGCCACAAAACACGGTCCTGAGCCACCTGCATCCATCGACTTCCTGCATGTCTTACCAGGTCGTCACTCCATCTCGTAGGGGGACGCCATACACTTCGCCTACCGGTACGAGGCTGCCACTCGAGAACCTTTCTTCCCCATCGGTTGTCGGTTCTTCGAGCTATATGGCCGGCCCACTGCCACTTCAGCTTACTAATCCGTTGGGCTATGTCGGTCACTCTGGTTCTACTGCGGATATCCTCATTCCTAAGTTTATCACGCAGAGAAACTCCGAGCATAGCCCTCTCCATAGCTCGCTGAGCGACCTTGAGCTTCCTCATACGGCCAGCAGTGAAGGACCACGTCTCAGTTCCGTAAGTCATCACTGGCAACACGCACTGGTTGTACCATTTCGTTTTAAGGTTTTGAGGTATGTCTGACGAGAAGATGTGTCGTAGCTTCCCGAACGCTGCCCAGCCGAGTTGAATCCGTCGATTAACCTCTCGGTCGAAGTTGGACTTACCCAGTCGGACTATTTGTCCCAGGTAAACATACTCGTCAACAACTTCGAGCTTAGTGCTCCCAACAACTACCGGCATAGGTGTGACATGGACATTAAACATGATCTTTGTTTTGTCCATGTTCATCTTAAGACCTATCCGTTGGGAAACACTATTGAGGTCATTGAGCATAGTGCTTAGGTCCTCCAGCGATTCTGCCATAAGGACTATATCGTCGGCAAATCGAAGGTGAGTGATGTACTCGCCATTGATGTTGATACCGTATCCTTTCCAGTCCAGAAGCTTGAAAACGTCTTCCAATGCAGCGGTGAAGAGTTTCGGGGATATGACGTCACCCTGTCTTACACCTCTCTGCAATTGGATAGGTTTCGTACTCTGGTTCTGTACTCGGATAGCCATCGTAGCCCTACTGTACAAGCACTTCAACACTTCGATATACTGACAGTCAACTTGGCACCGCTGAAGGGACTGCAGCACCGCCCAAATTTCGACGGAATCAAAGGCTTTCTCATAGTCCACATACGCCAGACATAGTGGCAAATTGTACTCTTCGGACTTCTGTACAACTTGCCGAAGGGTATGTATGTGGTCTATGGTGCTAAAGCCCTTTCGGAAACCGGCTTGTTCGGGAGGCTGGAAGTCGTCAAGTCTGCGCGCGAGACGATTCGTAATGACTCTCGAAAACAGCACGTAGACGCGGCTCAGAAGGGAAATCGGTCTGTAGTTCTTCAAGAGAGCGTTGTCACCTTTCTTGAAAAACAAGACCACCGCACTTCTGCTCCACGCCTCCGGTGTAATGCCACCATGGAGGACGGAATTAAAGAGCTTCTGAAGGACTTCAAGTACCGGTCTTCCACCCGCTTTCAGAAGCTCCGCTGTAATTCCATCCTCGCCTGGGGCCTTACCGTTTTTAAGGTGCTGGAGAGCCATCCTAATCTCGCTCAGACTGACATCCGGGATATCTTCGGAATAGTGTCGGATGAGACTCGCTCTTGGATCGTTACTCAAACTTGCGTGTGGCTCCAACGATGATGTGTACAGCTGCCCATAGAACCTCTCAATCTCACTCAAAATCTCAGGTGTCCCGGAAACGATGCTGCCACATTCTGTCTTCAGCTTTGACAGTTGGCTCTTTCTGGCAGACAGATCTCTGGCAAAGACTTTGGAGCCTTGGTTCCGCTCGATCGCTTCTTCAATACGAGCTGTATTGAAGTTGCGTAAGTCCCGCCGCATGCATTTGGAGATCTGTCTGTTCAGATGCCTGTATGCTGTTAAGTCTGTTGAAGAATGTAGCTTCATCTCCCGCCTAACAGCCATGAGATTAAGAGTGTGATCGGAGAGTTTTTGTGTTCTTCTGCGGCGGGTCTTGCAGAACTTAGCTCCGACCGCATGGACAGTTTCCACGAGCTTGTCATTCATATCGTCCACTTCATTGCAGTCTTCCAGGCACTGAAAACGGTTTTGTAACTCGAGCTGAAAGGTTTCGGGACTTTGGAACAGAGCACGAGGGGGACGGAGCGTTGACTTCATTAGACGAGACCTCTCCAACTTAACGTTTAGGTTCAGTGTGCCTCTAACCATTCGGTGATCGCTACCAGTTTTCACCCTCGCGATCACGGAGACATCACTGAACAGTTGTCGTCTGGTCGTCATAATGAAGTCAATCTCATTTTTTGTGGAACCGTCGGGGCTCGACCAGGTCCACTTCCTGTGGGGCCGCTTCTGGAAGAAAGAGTTCATCATAAAGAGTCCCTCTTTCTCCATGAAGTCGACCAGCTGCTGGCCCCTTGGGTTCCGTTGCCCTATTCCAAATTTCCCTACTTTCAGCTCACCGTTCTCTCTTGTGGCTAGTTTTGCATTGAAGTCTCCCATTAACACCGTATATTGGGTTTTGGAGGAATGCATGGCTCTAGAGATATCCTCATACATTTCCTCCACCTCGTCATCGGGGTGTGCCGAGGTTGGTGCGTAAACCTGTATGACCTTCAGCGAATACCGTTTGGTGATTCTGAGTATAAGGTACGCAACCCTCGTCGACACACTCCCGATCTTTACAACGTTGTTAACGAGAGACTTGTGGACGATAAATCCGACACCTCCTTGGGACAGTTGGTCGCCCTCCCGGTGATAGAGCAAGTTGCCGGATTCGAGGATTACCGTGTCCTCCCCCTCTCTTCGGACTTCGGATAATCCTATAATATGCCAGCGCAACTTGTCTATCTCTTCTTCCAGCTCCACGATCTTCTCGTCAGTCCTCAGGGTGCGTGCGTTGTACGTTGCCAGGTCGAGTCGTCTAAGGTGGCAACCGAACCTCCACCGGAGATTCTTAGCACCCCCTGCCCCGCCGTTACCATGGTCGCCACCGTAGCCAGGAATAGCGGGGCCGCCGGGGACTGGGGGCCGTTTTTTTGTTACTGTCATTCATAGGGGGGTATTTGCCATAGTTGCCACGCTTGGCGAGCGGGTTGGCAACCGCAGTTTTTTATTGTAATTTGGCTATTATCAGGAAGATGCTGCTGCCCATCTCCTGCCTGTTTCCCTTTGTCGCCTTTTACGACACCCACGGGAGGATATGGGGTAGTGGATATTCTTGACCGCCACTACACGGCAAAATTACTTATCTACCGGTAACAATAATAAAAATATAACCTAAACAAACTCATATTGTTACAAAATGATATTATTACACCGCGACTTAATTACTTATCTACCGGTAACAATAATAAAAATATAACCTAAACAAACTCATATTGTTACAAAATGATATTATTACACCGCGACTTAATTACTTATCTACCGGCAACAGTAATTAAAAATATAACTTAAACAAAGTCATATTGTTACAAAAATGATATTATTACACCGCGACTTAATTATTTATCTACCGGCAACAGTAATTAAAAATATAACTTAAACAAAGTCATATTGTTACAAAAATGATATTATTACACCGCGACTGAATTACTTATCTACCGGCAACAATAATAAAAATATAACCTAAACAAACTCATATTGTTACAAAAATGATATTATACAACGCGACTTCGTTACTTATCTAACGGCAACAATAATAAAAATATAACTTAAACAAAGTCATATTGTTACAAAAATGATATTTATTACACTGCGACTTAATTACTTATCTACCGGCAACAATAATAAAATATAATCTAAACAAACTCATATTGTTACAAAAATGGTATTATTACAACGCGAATTAATTACTTATCTACCGGCAACAATAATAAAAAAATAACTTAAACAAAGTCATATTGTTACAAAAATGAAACATACTATCCGCTCTAAAATAAAGAACAAATCTTTAACCTTTTAATTATACAACTATTCTTACATTTCTTTATTATGTTTATTTATTCTAAATAAATAAATTATTTATTTTGCATGGTAGTGTACCGGCAACAGGACGTTTGATAATTCAATCGTCAACCTGCCTCCGTGAATGCAATTTTAAGCTTCCTCCATCATCCGGCACACTTGGGCAATCTACGATTTTCTCTACGAATAGTTCCTTCCACGATCTTAATATTTTGCTTTGCTGTCTACACTCTAAAAAAAGATCTAACATACAAAAATGAATGTTATTTATAGAGCTACAGAAGCGCATTGGGTGGCACGTCTGGGTGCGTTACGTCGAGGGGCGTGGCCGCGCGGGCCGTGGGAACGTGTAGCCCGCGTGCGCCAGCTGGTGTTGCACCCGCGCTACGCGGCGCGTGGATTCCGCAACGACATCGCGCTGCTACGTGTAGAGCCGCTACAGCTACACGCGCGGCTACGGCCCGCCTGCCTGCCGCCGCCCCGCTCCCCGCCACCCGCCGGGCGACACTGCACCGTGGTCGGCTGGGGCCAGCTTTACGAGCACGAGCGTGTCTTTCGTAAGTATAAAATTATATTAGAAAAATAGGAAAGTTTGAGCCCATTACACTCCTGAGCATAGACCTAAACTCATTTCTAAGAGGATTATGGAGTAGCTAATCATCATCATTACAGCCCTTCACAAGTCCACTGCTGAACATAGGCCTCCCCCAAAGAATGCCACAAAGCACGGTCCTGAGCCACCTGCATCCATCGACTTCCTGCATGTCTTACCAGGTCGTCACTCCATCTCGTGGGGGGACGCCCTACACTTCGCCTACCGGTACGAGGCTGCCACTCGAGAACCTTTCTTCCCCATCGGTTGTCGGTTCTTCGAGCTATATGGCCGGCCCACTGCCACTTCAGCTTACTAATCCGTTGGGCTATGTCGGTTACTCTGGTTCTACTGCGGATATCCTCATTCCTAAGTTTATCACGCAGAGAAACTCCGAGCATAGCCCTCTCCATAGCTCGCTGAGCGACCTTGAGCTTCCTCATACGGCCAGCAGTGAAGGACCACGTCTCAGTTCCGTAAGTCACCACTGGCAACACGCACTGGTTGTACAATTTCGTTTTCAGGTTTTGAGGTATGTTTGACGAGAAGATGTGTCGTAGCTTCCCGAACGCTGCCCAGCCGAGTTGAATCCGTCGATTGACCTCTCGGTCGAAGTTGGACTTACCTAGTCGGACTATTTGTCCCAGGTAAACATACTCGTCAACAACTTCGAGCTTAGTGCTCCCAACAACTACCGGCATAGGTGTGACATGGACATTGAACATGATCTTTGTTTTGTCCATGTTCATCTTAAGACCTATCCGTTGGGAAACACTATCGAGGTCATTGAGCATAGTGCTTAGGTCCTCCAGCGATTCTGCCATAAGGACTATATCGTCGGCAAATCGAAGGTGAGTGATGTACTCGCCATTGATGTTGATACCGTATCCTTTCCAGTCCAGAAGCTTGAAAACGTCTTCCAATGCAGCGGTGAAGAGTTTCGGGGATATGACGTCACCCTGTCTTACACCTCTCTGCAATTGGATAGGTTTCGTATTCTGGTTCTGTACTCGGATAGCCATCGTAGCCCTACTGTACAAGCACTTCAACACTTCGATATACCGACAGTCAACTTGGCACCGCTGAATGGACTGCAGCACCGCCCAAATTTCGACGGAATCAAAGGCTTTCTCATAGTCCACATACGCCAGACATAGTGGCAAATTGTACTCTTCGGACTTCTGTACAATTTGCCGAAGGGTATGTATGTGGTCTATGGTGCTAAAGCCCTTTCGGAAACCGGCTTGTTCGGGAGGCTGGAAGTCGTCAAGTCTGCGCGCGAGACGATTCGTAATGACTCTCGAAAACAGCACGTAGACGCGGCTCAGAAGGGAAATCGGTCTGTAGTTCTTCAAGAGAGCGTTGTCACCTTTCTTGAAGAACAAGACCACCGCACTTCTGCTCCACGCCTCCGGTGTAATGCCACCATGGAGGACGGAATTAAAGAGCTTCTGAAGGACTTCAAGTACCGGTCTTCCACCCGCTTTCAGAAGCTCCGCTGTAATTCCATCCTCGCCTGGGGCCTTACCGTTTTTAAGGTGCTGGAGAGCCATTCTAATCTCGCTCAGACTGACGTCCGGGATATCTTCGGAATAGTGTCGGATGAGACTCGCTCTTGGATCGTTACTCACACTTGCGTGTGGCTCCAACGATGACGTGTACAGCTGCCCATAGAACCTCTCAATCTCACTCAAAATCTCAGGTGTCCCGGAAACGATGCTGCCGCATTCTGTCTTCAGCTTTGACAGTTGGCTCTTTCTGGCAGACAGATCTCTGGCAAAGACTTTGGAGCCTTGGTTCCGCTCGATCGCTTCTTCAATACGAGCTGTATTGAAGTTGCGTAAGTCCCGCCGCATGCATTTGGAGATCTGTCTGTTCAGATGCCTGTATGCTGTCAAGTCTGTTGAAGAATGTAGCCTCATCTCCCGTCTAACAGCCATGAGATTAAGAGTGTGATCGGAGAGTTTTTGTGTTCTTCTGCGGCGGGTCTTGCAGAACTTAGCTCCGACCGCATGGACAGTTTCCACGAGCTTGTCATTCATATCGCCCACTTCATTGCAGTCTTCTAGGCACTGAAAACGGTTTTGTAACTCGAGCTGAAAGGTTTCGGGACTTTGGAATAGAGCACGAGGGGGACGGAGCGTTGACTTCATTAGACGAGACCTCTCCAACTTAACGTTTAGGTTCAGTGTGCCTCTAACCATTCGGTGATCGCTACCAGTTTTCACCCTCGCGATCACGGAGACATCACTGAACAGTTGTCGTCTGGTCGTCATAATGAAGTCAATCTCATTTTTTGTGGAACCGTCGGGGCTCGACCAGGTCCACTTCCTGTGGGGCCGCTTCTGGAAGAAAGAGTTCATCATAAAGAGTCCCTCTTTCTCCATGAAGTCGGCCAGCTGCTGGCCCCTTGGGTTCCGTTGCCCTATTCCAAATTTCCCTACTTTCAGCTCACCGTTCTCTCTTGTGCCTAGTTTTGCATTGAAGTCTCCCATTAACACCGTATATTGGGTTTTGGAGGAATGCATGGCTCTAGAGATATCCTCATACATTTCCTCCACCTCCTCATCGGGGTGTGCCGAGGTTGGTGCGTAAACCTGTATGACCTTCAGCGAATACCGTTTGGTGATTCTGAGTATAAGGTACGCAACCCTCGTCGACACACTCCCGATCTTTACAACGTTGTTAACGAGAGACTTGTGGACGATAAATCCGACACCTCCTTGGGACAGATGGTCGCCCTCCCGTTGATAGAACAAGTTGCCGGATTCGAGGATTACCGTGTCCTCCCCCTCTCTTCGGACTTCGGATAACCCTATAATATGCCAGCGCAACTTGTCTATCTCTTCTTCCAGCTCCACGATCTTCTCGTCAGTCCTCAGGGTGCGTGCGTTGTACGTTGCCAGGTCGAGTCGTCTAAGGTGGTAACCGAACCTCCACCGGAGATTCTTAGCACCCCCTGCCCCGCCGTTACCATGGTCGCCACCGTAGCCAGAAATAGCGGGGCCGCCGGGGACTGGGGGCCGTCTCTTTGTTACACTCATAGAGGGGGTATTTGCCATAGTTGCCACGCTTGGCGAGCGGGTTGGCAACCGCAGTTTTTTTATTATAATTTTGGCTATTATCAGGAAGTTGCTGCTGCCCATCTCCTGCCTGTTTCCCTTTGTCGCCTTTTACGACACCCACGGGAGTAGCTAATACTTACATTAAATAGTAACTGGTCCGTCAGACGTATATAATTTGTTAATACCTAGCTTAAATCTGTGTCTTGACAAAATAAATTCCTTCATTCGTCGTTCATCCTAGCAAAAGCACTGCTGATCATATGGAACAGAAAAAAAGTTAGTTCTGTGGCTGAGCATAGGCTTCTCCCAAAGTCTTCCATAGATTGCTTCATAGGAGAAATTTGCCCTAGTTGTCACGATTAGCAACCGTGTTAACAACCACAGTATTTATTATTGAGTTGTTATCAGGAAGATGCTGCTGCCCATCTCCTGTGTAATGACACGTAAAAGGCGACAGAGTGAAATGTCACTCTGTCGCCTTTTACGACACCCACAAGATAATAGGGGCAAATGAAGGGTAGTGGATTCTCACGCCACTATTCCATATAATCCTGTGCTACACGGCTACACGACAATGCAAAATATTGTATGGACATGATCACAATCGGTCAAGTCTTTCAGAAGTTATACACTCACTAACAGAAGTAGCAACGATTTTTATATAATAATAATATACTAGCGCTCCATCCTGGTTTCGCTTGCGTTAATCCGGGATCTCTTAATAATGATTCGTCATTAAGTTTTCTTTAAATGATCATCAATGACCGATTAAACAACTTTTCGACTTTACAAAAAGTACGTTCCAGTTCTTCGGATAAATCATAGCCTAGATCACACCTGGAATCCGTTGTTTCATCACAATCGGTTCAGCCTTTCCGAAGATTAGCAGACAGACAAACAAACAGACAAAAATGTTATAGTAGTTACTGCCTACATACGTCTCACAGCTGGGCACAGACCTCTCATTTCATAGAGGGTTTTAGGCTAGGGAAATGTCCGCCGCGCTGCCCCAATGCGGGTTGGCGAACTTCACAAGTCTTCGTAATATTTTTTTTCTTATTTCTCATTTATGGCTTAATAACATGGAAATAATCTCCCAAGTTCGATAAAAGACAGTTATTTCAATATTACAGACAGATACTTCAATTTTATTTGTATGTATAGATACAGAGGTATTTCAAAAATTTTATTGTAACAGCGGACACGCTGCAAGAAGTGGAGCTGCCAGTGATCTCTACGGCGGAATGTCGGCGGCGCACGCGGCTTCTGCCGCTGTACCGCATCACGGACGACATGTTCTGCGCGGGCTACGAGCGCGGCGGCCGCGACGCTTGCCTCGGCGACTCGGGCGGCCCGCTTATGTGCCAGGTAAGCTTTTCCTTATTTTTCTATAGGAATTCTAACCTATTGCTTTATTTTAAAAACGCTCAAGCATTGTTGAACATACTTCTTCAAGAATTTTTTAAATATTTCCAGACCTAAAACAAAATCACCGTTAAGTTATTCACTTGGAAAACGCAGGATAGTTTTAATTTTATTTTTTCTTATAATTTCTCTTTTATTTAATTTAATTAAGGTCCTCCAGACTGAATGTCGGTCACGGCGGCCAGGCTTAACGGACACTAGCCATCTGCGCATGAAATAATTATAATGCCCTAATGTATGCGCAAGCACAGGTGCATTCTCTATTCCCTCACTCTCATATTCAGATGGGACGGTAATTTGCCACGTCCGGAGAGAGATCAGGCGCACGCTTCACGTGCTTTCCAAGGTACGGGGGTGTAAACCGCCAACTTCCTGACTCCAGGCTACTTCTGAGAATTTCTTGTCAGAAAAATCCAATTTTAACCCGACTCGGGATTCAAACTCGAAGACTTCAAGATCATCAGTCGCGTTTCATCACCACTAAATCAAAGAGGCAGTCATATAATATAACAGTCAGCTTTGCAAAAAAGCACATAGTCAATTTGACAGTAAGCGAATGCTGTGCTCCATAGAAACCTAAATCTAACCTCAGTTCAGGATCAAAATTTGCTGTCACTCCTGGGGGTTAAGAATAACTCATTAGCGTAAAAAAGGTCCCAGGTACTCGTCACTCACCATCCGAAACAAAACATACTGCTACTTTACTCCAAAGTTCTGTGCGAACGACTAAACGTTTCTTCGCCATCTACCTTGTAATATAAATTGCTAGCTTTCATAAACCTGGAGTATCTAGTTTTGGAACGAAGTTTTTTTAGTTTAGTTTTTTTCACCAGTTTTCTTGCAGATCCGAGCATCAAGGTCGTAGTAGATGGTGCATGCTCCGATTACAAGCCCATTAATGCTGGTGTTCCACAAGGCTGCATGCTATCACCAACGCCGTTTCTTTTACATATCAAAGATATATTGCAAACCAATAACATTAATTGCTATGCGGACAACAGCACTGGTGATGCTTTATACACCGGCCGTGCCAATATTTCTCGGGAAAATGTCGCCGAGTACCGGAACAAACTTGTGTCTGAAGTCGAGACTTTGTTGAACAATGTTTCAGACTGGGGTTGACTAAATCTAGTACAGTTCAATCCGAAGAAGACACAAGTTTGCGCGTTTACCGCTAAAAAGAACCCCTTTGTCGTATCTCCTCAGTTTCAAGGCACTCCCCTTGTTGCCTCAGCCAGTATCTGAATCTTCGGTGTCGACATATCGAGTGACGTACAGTTTCATGGTCACTTGGAAGAGAAGGCCAAATTGGCCTCCAAAAGGCTTGGCGTGCTCAGCAGAGCGGGACAGTATTTCATGCCGGCACACCGCTTGCAACTTTACAAGGCGCAGGTTCGGCGTCACATGGAATACTGTTCCCATCTCTGAGCAGGGGCTCCCCAGTGCCAGCTCCTTCCACTTGACCGCATCCAGCGCAGAGCGGCTCGAATCGTCGACGACCGAGTCCTTTCCGATCGGCTCGATTCATTGGCACTGCGAAGAGATGTTGCATCCCTTTGCATTTTCTTTCGCATCTACCACGGGGAGTGCTCTGAGGAATTGTTCGGATTAATCCCAGCCGCCAAATTTCACGAACGCACATCGCGGCAGAACTCCCGATACCATCCACACCATCTGGATGATTGGCGGTCCACCACTGTGCGATTTAGAAGATGTTTTCTTCCTCGCACGACTTCCTTGTGGAATCGGTTACCATCAGCGATTTTTCCGGACCGATACGACTTAGGAACCTTCAAGAAAAGAGCGTACCTACTCCTTTTTAAAAGGCCGGCAACGCATCTGCAATTCCCCTGGGCGGCGGTAGTCACTTACCATCAGGTGAGCCGCATGCTCGTTTGCCCCCTCTCCTATAAAAAAAAAGTTTCTTATTGCACGGTACGAATTTGACGGATAGGGGCTAGGCGAGAAAAAGTGTAAGATATTTCCGTCACGACCCCCTCTTTATAGTGCGATCGAGATGGAATAATATCCATCTCCCCCGCAGTTTTTCTTAACTTGCCATGACGCTTTATTTTAATAGACTCTAGTAATTCATTTATTTGTATTTGTTAATCAATAATATAATACGTTTATCAATAATAATATACTAAGAAAGGAACTTCGTTCCAACCGAGTGTTCCACGACACTCACGCATGTTTCTTTTTTTATACAGGAGGGTGACAAATGGTACATCTACGGTGTTACGAGTAACGGGTACGGATGTGCGCGAGCGAACCGCCCCGGCGTCTACACGAAGGTGTCCAACTACATCGAGTGGATCGACAGCGTCATAAACAAATACACTCCTCATGACAACGATACCACTATACTCAACGAGGACGAGCCTGACGAAGATTTCTATACAGACTTAGAAACAGCGGAAAACAAAAGACAAACATCAATCGACACTTGTAGAGGGTACAGGTGCCCTCTTGGTGAATGCTTGCCCTTATCGAGTGTGTGCAACGGCTTTATAGAATGTTCGGATGGCAGTGACGAATGGAACTGCCATAAAAATTCGTTAAACACTTCTAGCATCGATCCGGATTGAAATTAACATTATAATAACTGAATGTATGTGTTAGCCAGTAATTAATAGTAGATAATTTTTTTTCTGATTCCGACTGATACCTTGTAAGTAGCATTAAGTTTATGAAAAGGCTACAGTTTTCAATAATTTCTCATCTATTTCAATTCTTAAGAAAATTTCTATGCCATACCCAATGTGGGCTTTGTACATATAGTTCTTATTTTATGCCCAACACAAACTCTTTATGATTAGTTTCTAAACATTAAACTATTTAAAATCTATTTATTGCAAATACATGGATAACCTTTTCCGTTTGAAGTGCTTATTATTCAAATGGACGACGTAAGCCATGCACTAAATAAATAAATATAAACTTTTAAGCATACTGTGTTTGATTTATACCTCGTAGTATTTCGTAGCCTTCTGTCATAAACTCGAAACTGAAATTATAAATTAACAATTCTACAATCGCACCCTCTTTTGTGACAAAATACAACAGTGAAAACTACAGAAATATTAAACTAAGAACAAAGTTAAGTAGTAAAGGAAGAAGGAACAACCTACAAACGACGACACAAGAATGTTAAACTAAATTAGTAAATAGTTATAAAATTTTATTTCAGTAAAATTGAGTTCTTAATAATAATAATACTAACACCATAATATGGTGTTATGTGCCGCATCTAGTATGCTAGTACATTTTATCTATGGTAAATTTTGATAAAATTTCAGTGGCCTGGAAACTACACTATTTTCGTCATGGAAATGAATCGCAAAAGACCTTAAGACGCTGTTTGAGCCCTTGTAATTCGTTCTGGTAGTCCTAATGTGTCGCACTTAGGAAAAATTAGATGAAAAATGTAGAATACATTTCTTCGACATCAATTTCAATAAGCAAAATATGCAATGTCAAAAGATGCAAAAATTCTTCTCAATTACTCATAATGACAATGACGTATCTCATCATCAAATCACCAATAATAATGAGGGCTCATAAGCCCCTATAGTAATAATTAAATTTCGTTTTTAAAATAATAATCCTCAAAGTAGCCTGTATTATCCCGCGAAATCCCTCTCACTTTTATTTTTTTAATCTGAGAAATATCTGAAACAGCTCTTACTAAATGCATTTCAATAAAAAATACAATAGCATTATAAATTTAGAAACTATCTGAGATCCAATGAACAGCTAAAACAAGCGTAAAGTGTGAAAAATAATGAGTAACAACTAGACTAGACTATTGGAAAAAGTAATTATATTAAAATAAAAGTCCACGTACCGTAAAAATTATTTAATCTCTCGACAAATAAATTAAAAAAATCTTCATATTAGAATGGCATAATAAATAATTACACTTCCTATTAGCGATGTCACAATGTTACATTATTAAAAACGTTACAAGTTGTTTTATGTATAGCATAAGTAATACGTTTACTTCAACAGGCATAATAATTATTACAATTATTGATTATTAACAAAGCAGGTTCAGTAATTTAACCTCTTGGGAAACGATCACAATGATGTATTATTTAAATAATTATACATAGAAAGTAATACTAGAGTACGCCCATATACGGTCACGTATTTCGGGGTTTTATAGTCACTCTGATAAGTTACAAACAGCCAATATTAGCGAAGAAAATGCAGAGTTTATTATCAAACTCGAGACGTACACACTCCTTAAACTATTCTTAAACATCTAAGTTCCGTACCAAGTGGTACTGCAATTCTTACGATCTGTCCACTGTCAAAATTAAAAAATCAAAACACGAGTGTAAGGAACATGTTTACATTACACATAAAGGCCAGTAAATACTTGAAATACAATTATTTCTACGTCATATTAGATTTATATCTTAAAAGCTAAGATCGAGCGATGTGAGCAAGAAACGAATAAGTTACACTAAAATGATTCACACATCCGGAACGCCTTCCGCTATCCTAGGTGTTTAATTTTAACGTTATTTTGTGCTTACACGATTATAAGGCGGAACGATAGTGAACTAATGTAGAATCAGACCGTGCAAAAATATGTAACAAGTAATCAAAAACGATCCGCCTTTTCAGATAGAACCTAGGTTAGATATTAATTAGGGTTAAGTTCCGGGTGGCGAGCGTCATAGGCTCCGAGTCGCTTTAGCCCTTGTTCTCAACGGGCGATGTGGTGAGACCGGTGGGCGGCTTGTTCAGCACAGTCTTGAACTGCTCCGGTATCGGGTACTCGGACTGGCACAAGAAAACAATCAATAAGTAAACATTTAAATATTATTTCCTGAAATACAATATTGCATTCCATTCTAAAAAAGACTTCGTCGTTTTCCTCAAAAATTATTTAATTCGTTGTTAGAATCAACGAGTTCAATAATGAAGAATAATAAACACATGTTATTATAATAATTCACCTGGAATGTCATTCAGAAATTATCATAATATAGAAACTTTCTTTCTTAAGATAAGTGCCAAAACC
The DNA here is from genome assembly GCA_963668995.1 of Parnassius mnemosyne. Classification (NCBI taxonomy): domain Eukaryota; kingdom Metazoa; phylum Arthropoda; class Insecta; order Lepidoptera; family Papilionidae; genus Parnassius; species Parnassius mnemosyne. Next base: position 33,182,065 of record CAVLGL010000137.1, on the reverse strand, counting down.
ACATTTCCAATTACGCATTGTTTATGAGATATAGAAAAAAAACATTTATATCGGTCGTGGTATCTTGTTAAAACAATTTTAAATTTTGTTTCACGAAGCTGCAACTAACGTATTATATATAATTAAATGTAGTAATGAAACAGGAACACTTACATAATCCCCGTTGCCCTTGGGCACGAGCACATTCATCTCGGAGGACTTGGAGCTGACGATCTCGACGTCGAGCGACTCCGGCGACAAGTAAATCTGGCAGCCGTCCGTCTTGTCTATCGAGATGGTAGGTACCTTGCCCAAAACCTGGAGACAGTACAAATTTATGACAAGTTTGTTTTAATTCCTACCGCAGTTTTATGTACAATCTAGTCGGACTGATCACAATTGCGAATTATTAAACATTGATATTTTATCAGATAAAGCAATAATAATTAAACTTTATAAAAATAAAACTGACTTCTAAAAATAATATAACAAGAAAGTCAATGAACGTGGTAAAGAATTGCCATTGAATATAAAAGTAAAAAGTTAGGATGTACAATCGCATAAGAGTTAAAAAACAATTAAAAATGAAAGAATTCAAAGAAGAAAACATTCAAAAGTCAAAACGCTGTCAGGCCAATAAACTTGCGACTTTTTTATAACTGATCAAAATCATAATAATTATTTTATAATGATGTCATGTTAATAAATAAATATAGATGCTATCGTTGTTTATAAAGATTGCAGTCGCGTTGCCATTACTGCACATTAGAAAAATAATGACTGTTGAAGATAAGTCTGTACATGATAGTGAAAAGGTAATCGAAAACACAGCATGGAATTCAACTAAATATTTCGATTGGTTCATAGATAAATATGGAATACCGTATGGACAAAAATGTATCAAACTATTATATACCATTTACACACACGTCACCGTTACGAATTTGGTAAGCAGCTAATTTGAAGGAGCATCTAGTAAACTAAACTATATGGATTTAATTTTATTATAATAATAATAAATAATAATAAATTTATTATAATGACTATATGATAATTAAGTTTCTAGTTTTAGTTTTTTTTTATTATCATAGTTTTTAATATTGTAGATAAAATTAAGTATTAAATGTTGAATATATATCTTATAGTATTATAATAATAAAAATACATTATTTATTATTATATTGCTTTATTAATAATTAAAAAAACTAAAAATAAAATTATCATAATATAGTCCCCTCCCCGTGGTAAAAACTCTGGCTGCGTTTAAACTCGCTGTTTTAGTTTAGTTTATAGTAACGATATAAGTAATTGAATATTTGTTTTATTTTTATAGGCTCTTTTCTTTTTCAAATATGTTTCAACAACAGTCTTCACGTATCGATTTATAAAGAATTTTTACATGTCTTCTCGGGAACGACTCAAACAAAAGCAATTTGATTTTGAGGATTTGCAATTACAAGTAAGGTTTCAAATAGGTAGTTACATACGTTATAAATCAATATTTATAGCTGACGAACAATAAAAATCCACAGGTAAAAATAGTAGAAACTAAGTTGAGCGCGCGAGAAGCGGAGTTTAATGAGAGGACAGAAAAATTGCGGCGGGCGTTAGATCGGCTGAGGAAGGTTAGGACGCGAGTCCGTGAACTAATCGCTGCCAACGACGAATTTCGACGCGCTTTTGAAACTACGCCCTGGGATCTTGACAACACGGAAAACATACCAGGCCAAGGTATAACAAGGATATAAAATAGAACATATAAGATAACATTATTCGTGCTATACATACATATCTTTTTATATGTCTATTTTTCAGGACAGGTTTTCTTTAATATAATTTCTTTAATTCTTAGAGTAAAAAAAAACAACAACATAATATGAAGGTCCCACTGGGCATTGACCTCATTTTTGAGGTTAAGCACAAGGGAAATCTACTGCCCTGCCCCACTACATGTTGGCAGACTTAAAAAGTTCTCAAAATATTTTTAATCTCTCAGACATGCAGGTTTCATTTTGACCTTATTGTGTACCTACTGATGGCATAAGGATATCTAATACCCCATACAACACGTGCCATGCCGTAGTTGCTCAGCGGTTAAACGCTCGCTGTAAATTTAACCGTACGCGAGCAACCCGGGTTTGATCGCCGCCGCCTCCATAGAAATTGTTAATTGGAATTGTAAGTGCTGATTTAGCACTTACTCGGCGGCGAAGGAAAACACCGTAAGGAAACCTGCGTGTCTGAGAAATCCAACACGCAATGGGGTAGCGCGGCGGACATTTTCTAGCCCTAAAGCCCTCTCAAAAATGAAAGCAGGGCTGTGCTTAGCAGTGGGACATATATATATGTATATAGGCTGTAACTTTGACTTCATATTTCTTATAACAACTGGAAATTATTGAAAACTGTGGTTGCCAACTCGCTTCACAATCGTAGCAACCATGGCGAAATCCTTTATATGGGCAACCTATTTGGGAGGTCTATCAAGTTCCTTCCTTCCTTTAAAAGCAAAGAGAGAGAATGAAATATGATTTAGGTTACTACGAAAATGACAAAACTAGAAAACCAGGGTTGTGCCATCCCTACATATATGGTAATATTTTTAAATTGTTTAATGTTACAAGCTTTCCCTATGCTCAGATATACCACATGTTGGATGTCAAGCTCCACTTGTGCTGGTGGAAATCTTGACTAAAATAAGAACTTCAATATGTAGACTGTAAAGTAAATGGTTATATATTGGTTGCTATAACAGAGGTTTATACAGGTATATATATTAGTAAGTATATATATAAATTACGTGTCACATTGTTTGTCCGCGATGAACTCCTAAACTACAGAACTGATTTCAATGAAATTTCGCACACTGTGTGCAGTTTGGTCCAACTTGAGAGATAGGATACTTTTTATCTCGATAAGCGACCTTCAAAATTTTTATTGCGAATTTAAGAATTTTTTAAAGGAAGCGTCGTCGGAAATGGCAGAACAAAGTCTGCCTGGCCAGCTAGTATATATATATATATATATATATATATACACAAACACATACTAGTAAAGTAGCCAACCTTAAATAAATTATTTTTATATTATCTACAGAACAAGAATTCATAATGGAGTTGATGAAGGAATTTAAATGCGAGCAGACAGTGATGTCAGACCGCCAAACAGAGAAGATGGAATGTGGAGAACATGTTCCGTTGGAACCAACAAGCCCGGAGAACAGCGTTTATTCATCTGTCAGTGACTGCCAACAAGACTGCCAGGTTAAGATAGTGAAAGTGACCAACGTGTACAAAGTCGCATATCTTAGACACTTTATCAAACAGAAAAGACTGCGGCGCGCGACAAAACAAGCGCTATTGAAGAAAAAAGTAAGTACTTGTAAATTGTTATAATTTGCATGCTTCATACCAATTCTGTAAATTTTCTTGTAACCTAAACTTAACATGTGAATACAAATGATTGTGTTCACATTTTAAGTTTATGTTACTGTAATACATTACAATGATGTAATGTATTACAATTATCTACACCCTTTCTATGAAGACATTTCCTATTTCAATTTCAATGAAGACATTTTTAAACTATGTTGAGGATTTTACCGCAACATAGTTTAGAATAGTCTTCTAAATATTTTACATTCTGTCCTTGATGAATTTCCCACAAAAATTTCTTTCACCACCGAGTAAAAAAACGCTCATGATGCACTCAAAAATTTTAGCCAGAGCTGAACTTATTCCCGTACTATGGAATGTACGAGACAATTCTCACTCCCTTATGCTTAGATAAACAAAAATTTTAAATTAAGTCCTTGTAACTTCTATTATTACAATATGTGATAAAGCTCCTTCACGTAAAAGTACGTACTACGTACGTTACAAATTAATTAAACGCGTAAGAGGCTATACGAATGTAATTTAATTAATTGACGAGCACCATTTTCTTTATTGCCGTCGAAAATTAAATTTTTCATCAATTATAATCTCCAAATAATCAGTCTCAATTAAGTATTATGCTGTACGTGTGAGTTATATGTGTATATATTATAAATATGTATGAAAATTTTCCTAAGTTTTAATTAATATAATTATCTTTATATTTGTAGATGGAAAATATAAAGAAGATATTAGAAGACTGGCAAAAAACACTCAACATGGTTATTAATAGCAAATTAGCAATACTGGATATGGACCCAAATCGTACAGAAGCGGCGACGCAAGACGCTATAGGTGATTATACTAAACCGCAACTGCGAGAGTATTCTGACTCGGACAGCGATCGGAGCTGGAATCATAACCCTTACCGCAACTGCACCTATTGCTTTGAGGTGAATTGCTCTGTTTTAAGTACATTATATTTTAATCGTTTAGTCTAAGATCTCGAAAAACCTTTGTTCATTTTCTTTTAAAAGACAACAGAAAAACAAACCGAGCAGAGTTTACCTTATCCAGACGTGAAATTATCTTAAGCAGTACACAGTTTTTTAAATTACAAAGAGTAAAATGACATTTCATGTATTGGTAGTTTTAGTAAGTACCTTTGTTGAGTAATATTAAAATTTTATGAAGGACATTTGATATTCTCGTATATATAAAATGTAACGAATGAATCATTAAATACTATGACAACACGCAATATGCAATAAAGCTGTATGTAGTAGCAGTAGTAGGTATATCAAATTTTACGATCACATAACCGGGGTTAGGAACCTATACAATTTCGGGCTTTTTAAATAATAGTATGAGTTCAGAAGGTATCACAGTTGAAATTTAGCTCATTATTTTACAATACTGTCTCCCCTTTTTAGTAAACTTTGCTAAGTAATAAATAAGCTTACCATGAACCTATTGAATGATAGTTAAAACTAGTTCAATCTTTAACTACAGATTACATAGTTATATTTCACTTTTGTGTTTGCAAAGAAACCGTTTCCTAGCCTTTCATCAACAGTTTCTGTTTTATAGAATAAGGGTGACACACAGTCCACGTGATGTTAAGTGGATGCTGTGGCCCATAGACCTACATTTTTATCCTCAATTAACAATCAAAATGTAGATGCATTGTCACCCTTGGGGACTGAGATGGAGTGCCTCGTTTCCAGTAAAAAGGGTATCCGGTTGTCTACACTCTAATTACGAAACACAGCAGCATTGAGCTGATATTTTACGCTGGTATTCTGTGAGATCGTGGTCCTACCCCAGTCGAACCGATCCATTCGTGCTGCAACCACAACATAGCTGCAACATGGTTCTTCCACGTAAAAAAGTTAAAAGTTAAAGTCTTAAATGTATTTTTCTTGTAAAAAAAAAATTGCATATTTTAAAGCAAACCTTTTTAAAATGAGTATTGGCAGGTGCTTAGTACCGAACATTTAGTAGTATCCGTATTTCATGTTTGATCTACGGCGACAGTAGAAATTAAATGACAAATGGCTGGTTTAAATGATTTACTGCTTACTCTGCGACAGAGAAATACGACGTTAAAAATCTGTCTGAATTGGGTCGAAGACATTGATATATTATATCTATATAATGGATATATCAATCAGTTCATTAATATTCTTGTACACCAAATAAACAATTAAAAACAAGCGTTATTTATTGTTCTGAACATGTAAGAAGTCGACAAATGCAGGAAGTCGATGGATGCAGACTTTGAGATTTTTTTTTTGAGCAGATTGAGATTCCTTGTGGGAGGCCTATATGTTCAGTAGTGGACTTGTGAAGGGTTGTAATGATGATGATAATGATTGTTCTGAAACTGATTTGTTCCAACCACCTTTACGCAGAGATCTTTATTGGAGATCCTCTTTACGGGGGACGAGACATTCTTTCTTAGTCCTCAGAGGTGACAACGCATCTACTCGTAACCCTTAATGAAGATGTCAGGTGGAAGATGGTAGGTTATTTAACAGTCCGTAACAACCCACTCCTGGACATGGTCCTCTGTCACGATCTCCTAGCTAATGGAACATAATCGCCCCTGCTTGGTAGGTGAACTGACAATCGCAGGGCGCACCTCTACTGCTGGACCCCGTCGCCGGTCAGTTACCTCTGGTATATTATACGAGATGGTTTTACCCCCATCTATCGGCGGACATAATCATTCTAGCATTTCCTATATGACCCTTTACGACACTCAAGGAACGATATGGATTGATAAATATTCTTAGGCCGACACCACGCGGCTAATATTCAATTGCAACATTTCACGTTTAGGATGTGCCGGACTTAGGAATGTCCCGCGAATTTTACGAGCCAAGTGAATACACGGATATAAAGTGCGAATCGGAGTACGAAGGTAATAGACTGAAATCACCGAGCAAGCTGTTCATAGTCACAGAGGAGACCAGCAGCCAGATAGCTATAGAAGAGGTTAAGAGCGAAGCCGGTGATGACTGGGACTGTCGCGATACGGTCGCAATGTGAACTTTATTTTATAATTTATTACATTTAATAAACTTTTAATAAACATCTTAAATGTAAGTACTTATTTTCCTTCTTCATTGGCCCGTAAAAATCTATTGCTGGACGTGGACCTCTCCCCATCCATACTTCCTTTACAGGCTATAAAAATTTACTGCCAACATATCCCACCCACACACAGTGTGAAGCAGGGTTGCCACGCCTGCCAGGCACGTTAGCAACCGCAGGTTTCATAATTTTAGTCGTTATCAAGAAAATGATGTTGTCCATCTCTAGTTTCACTTTTCCTTCGTCGTCTCTTAAGACACCCACCTCCCCCCATGTAGGGATCAATCGCGTTAACAGTCAGGCTTGGCAGGCAGATTGGCGACTAACGTTGCTGCCCGTCGCCACTTTGTGTATTTTGCGCCTGGCGTAAACGAGATGGTTATACCGCCATTTAACGGAAGCCATGAGGTCTAGCATACGCCGCGCCGTAGTTTAATATACGTCATTTACATTAATGTTTTTTTTTTAATTTAATACGATTTTATGCTAATGGGGCTGAAAATAGAGGCAATCTTCAATACACAAAAATATATATAATGTCTTTTATTTTAGGAGATAAGTATTTACAGGAAACCAAAATTTTGTCCAACCAATACATTTTCCGATATATTGCACGAAATGTGTAGGTACATTTCGTCCAATATATTGCACGAATAACTCTATTTTTTATTTCTTCCAAGCTAAGAGGAACTATTATCCCATCTGAAAGATTTCGTAGTTGTTAGTCAAGTCGCTAATGCAGCCCATGGACACCAACAAGCAATTTCAAATGAACAAGGTTTCAGAATACGTTGACACCTCTAAAGACTAAGGTGGAGAACCTCGCAACCTGCATCCAACCATACTAGTCAATACCCTCATACCAGTATATAGCAGCGGATGGTCTGCTGCTTGGTGGCAGAAAGATGCTAAAGCACCAACCCAGAAAGACACCTATGCAGAAAAAACTTGACGATTATGACAAATCTTACTTTGGGTGAGCCCAAGTAAAAGAGAATATTTATAAGCTAAAAACATTAAGGAGAATTGATCGCCCAGTTAGGAAATGTCTCCAAGTCATAAAGAGCATAAAATGAAGTAAAATATTACTCCGATTACAAGCCTATTAACGCTGGTGTTCCAAAAGGCTGTGTGCTATCACCAACTCTGTTTCTTTTGCATATCAATGATATGTTGCAAACCGGTAACATTCATTGCTAGTGGATGACAGCACTGGTGATGCTCTATATACCGACTGTGCCAATATTTCTCGGGAAAACGTCGCCGAGTACTGGAACAAACTTGTCTGAAGTCGAGTCTTTGCTGAACAAAGTCTCGGATTGGGGGCGACTAAATCTAGTCCAGTTTCAGAAGACACAAGTTTGTGCGTTTACCGCTAAAAAGAACCCTTTTGTCGTATCTCCTCAGTTTCAAGGCACTCCCCTTGTTGCCTCATCCAGTATCGGAATCCTCGGCGTCGACATATCGAGTGACATTCAGTTTCGTGGTCACTTGGAAGAAAAGGTCAAATTGGCCTCTAAACAGCTTGGCGTGCTCAGCAGAGCGGGACAGTACTTTATGTCGGCACACAGCCTGCAACTTTATAAGGCGCAGGTTCGACCTCTCATGTAATACTGTTCCTATCTCTGGGCTAGGGCTCCTCAGTGCCAGTTCCTTCCACTTGAACGCATCCAACGCAGAGCGGCTCAATCGTCAACGACCGAGTCCTTACCGATCAGCGCGATTCACTGGCGCTACGAAGAGATGTTGCATCTCTTTGCATTTACTTTCGCATTTACCATGGGGAGTGAGGAATTTTTTGGATTAATTTCAGCCGCCAAATTTCACGTACGCACATCGCGGCAAAATTCCCGATACCATCCACACCACCTGGATGCTTAGCGGTCCACCATTGTACGTTTTACTAAGATTTTTCTTCAGTGTACGACCTCTTTGTGGAATAGCTTACCACCGGCGATTTTTCCGGACCGATACGACTTAGGAACCTTCTAAAAGGTTACTCTTTTCTAAAAGGCCGGCATCGCACCTCCAATTACCCTGGTGTAGGAGTAGTTCATGGGCGGCGTTAGTCACTTACCATCAGATGAGCCATATGCCCGTTTGCCCCCTCTCCTATTTAAAAAAAAAATTGCTATCGGACAAAACGATCCAAGAGCGAGTCTTATCCGACATTATTCCGATGATATCCCGGACGTCAGTCTGAGCGAGATTAGAATGGCTCTCCAGCACCTTAAAAACGGCAAGGCCCCAGGCGAGGATGGAATTACAGCGGAGCTTCTGCAAGCGGGTGGAAAACCGGTACTTGAAGTCCTTCAGAAGCTCTTTAATTCCGTCCTCCATGGTGGCATTACACCGGAGGCGTGGAGCAGAAGTGCGGTGGTCTTGTTCTTCAAGAAAGGCGACAACGCTCTCTTGAAGAACTACAGACCGATTTCCCTTCTGAGCCGCGTCTACGTGCTGTTTTCGAGAGTCATTACGAATCGTCTCGCGCGCAGACTTGACGACTTCCAGCCTCCCGAACAAGCTGGTTTCCGAAAAGGCTTTAGCACCATAGACCACATACATACCCTTCGGCAAATTGTACAGAAGTCCGAGGAGTACAATTTGCCACTATGTCTGGCGTATGTGGACTATGAGAAAGCCTTTGATTCCGTCGAAATTTGGGCGGTGCTGCAGTCCCTTCAGCGATGCCAAGTTGACTGTCGGTATATCGAAGTGTTGAAGTGCTTGTACAGTAGGGCTACGATGGCTATCCGAGTACAGAACCAGAGTACGAAACCTATCCAATTGCAGAGAGGTGTAAGACAGGGTGACGTCATATCCCCGAAACTCTTTACCGCTGCATTGGAAGATGTTTTCAAGCTTCTGGACTGGAAAGGATACGGTATCAACATCAATGGCGAGTACATCACTCACCTTCGATTTGCCGACGATATAGTCCTTATGGCAGAATCGCTGGAGGACCTAAGCACTATGCTCAATGACCTCAATAGTGTTTCCCAACGGATAGGTCTTAAGATGAACATGGACAAAACAAAGATCATGTTTAGTGTCCATGTCACACCTATGCCGGTAGTTGTTGGGAACACTAAGCTCGAAGTTGTTGACGAGTATGTTTACCTGGGACAAATAGTCCGACTAGGTAAGTCCAACTTCAACCGAGAGGTCAATCGACGGATTCAACTCGGTTGGGCAGCGTTCGGGAAATTACGGCACATCTTCTCGTCAGGTATATCTCAAAACTTGAAAACGAGACTGTACACCCAGTGCGTGTTGCCAGTGATGACATACGGAACTGAGACGTGGTCCTTCACTGCTGGCCGGATGAGGAAGCTCAAGGTCGCTCAGCGAGCTATGGAGAGGGCTATGCTCGGAGTTTCTCTGCGTGATAAACTCAGAAATGAGGATATCCGCAGTAGAACTAGAGTGACCGACATAGCCCAACGGATTAGTAAGCTGAAGTGGCAATGGGCCGGCCATATAGCTCGAAGAACCGACAACCGATGGGGAAGAAAGGTTCTCGAGTGGCAGCCTCGTACCGGCAGGCGAAGTGTAGGGCGTCCCCCCACTAGATGGAGTGACGACTTGGTAAGATATGCAGGAAGTCGATGGATGCAGGTGGCTCAGGACCGTGCTTTGTGGCATTCTTTGGGGGAGGCCTATGTTCAGCAGTGGACTTGTGAAGGGCTGTAATGATGATGATGATGATGATGATCGGACAAAAACATAAAATTTCCTCGATTTTTTTCTTAGTTAAGGACTTGTTAAGAACAGTAATGATACTATTATATATACATAAGCGTCCCGAAATGCAAGAAAACAGAGTGCTGAGCCACTTGAACATCACCTCATCCAGTGGGGTGCCATTCTAGACGTTGACGTTTTATATCCTCGTAAGGCCCAGCGCGAAAATTAACTGCTTCTCATTTCAGCCCACGGTCCCCTTTATGGTACTTTTTTTTTATAGTGGTTCAGGCCCAGCACTAAATTTGTAATTTTTTTACAGTACGATAGTTTTATAGCAATATATGTTTAAGGGTGTATAATTTATGATATTTAGAAGCCCTGCACATATGTTTGGTTTCAATTGAATAAGTCCCACCTAAGGTACCATGGGTCGCAATGTAGTGTGGACTTTTTTTCGTGTACCAGAATTTGCATAAGTGAAATAAGCATGTTTTTGCATATTTTTTATTTATAATGATTTCACTTAATCAAAATAAAACAATAAATGTTATTTTTAAGTGAAAAGTAAAGTACTTTTTTTTTTTATAGGATAAGGGTGACAAACGAGCACACAGTCCACCTGATGGTAAGTGGTTGCTGCGGCCCATAGACATCTACATCTATCCTCTATTAGAAATCAAAATGTAGATGCGTTGTCACCCGTGAGGACTAAGATGGAATGCCTCATTTCCAGTAAAAAGGGCCTCCGGCCACCTGCACTCACCAAGCGAAACGCAGAGGTAAACCTCTACTTCACGCTGGTTTTCTGTGAGGTCGTGGTACCACCCCGGTTCGAGCCGGCCCATCCGTGCGACAGCAAAAGCTGCCGCGTGGCTCTACCACTGTTGAAAAAAAAGTATCTTCAACTTTTGAAAGTAAACAAGAATTAGAAATCTTTCATTTTAGTTATTTAAACTTTTTTATAGAAAGTTCTTAAGCAGCATCTAATATAGGAATATCTAAACAAAGAAATTAAGGCTTACTTAAACAATAATCAAAACAAGGCACATTATAATCAGTCTTTATTAATAGTAAGTCTTTATAAATGAAATGTAATTTCTCTTAGAAGTATAAAATTAAAAAAGAAATTAGGAGTGGAAATCTTTGAAACAATTTCTTTCTTTTCGTAAACATAAATAGATGTTACACTTCGTGCATTTTACGGTGGTCTTCATTATATGGCAGTGTCTACATTTGTTTCGAGTATCCATCATTTGCGGCATATGTCGGGCTCCTCTGGTCCTTTTTTCAGGTGGAGGGAGGTCCACAGTTGCAGGTCTTCCTCTCTTTTTTTTGGTTTTTCATCTTTATCTGTTTCTGACTCTGTCTCTGTTTGAGTTTCAGATCCTGACGTTTCTGTGTATTTCTCAATCCAATTTTCACCTAATTCCAGCTTGAAGTCACGCAGATGCTGTATTTTTTTAACAGGAATGCCCTCTGCGAGTTTATCTTTTTTATATAGAATCCAAGCATTAGAAGCAGCCAGGTCAATTAAATGTGAAAACACCCGTTGTGTCCACTTTTTGGTACGATAACGGTATGGACACATCGAGAGCATTCGGTCTGCAAGGTCTACACCACCCATGTTGTGGTTATAGGCTTGAACAACCTTGGGTCTTTCTATTTGAATATATCGTCGCTCTGATTTTTGCCATCTGGCACATGTATCTGTTGGGTCTTTAGCGTACATCGTTGATAACATAGTAACTCCTTTATTATCGTACCATTTTGTTATGGCCATATTTTCTGAAGTGTTCACCAATACTTGACATGAACCGCGACCTTCTCTTTTCATTTCACGGTCTTCTTTAATCGTCTCTCTAGCTGCAATTGGGATCCTATTTTTCATTATCGTTCCGGTACATAGAATATCTCTTTCTTTCAGCTCTCGTGCAAGCCTCGGGGTCATAAAGTAACGGTCGAAGTAAAGTTTGTGACCAGCAGACAAAAAATCGTCAACTAAATTCAACACGGCTTTCTCCCCTAAACCAAGGGTAGTATTATCATATCGAGGATATGTTGTTACTCCTTGATATACATCAAAATTGCATACTAATCCATTGGCATTTGCCAAAACAAAAACTTTAAGACCAGTAGGATTTGGCTTTCCTGGTACGAATTGTTTTATGCCACATTGTCCTGTAAAAGGAATGATCATCTCATCAATGCACATATTTTGGTCTTTTTGTTGTAATTTGCATGTTTTTAGAATAGTATCTAACAGTGGTCGTATTTTCCAAACTTTATCTTTGTCACGTTGTTCACGTCCAATATAGTCATCGAAAATAAACTTGATCAAATTTCTTAACAGGAAAAAACGGTTCCGGGACATACTGCTTGCTACTATTGGGACTCTGTACTTTTTCTCCCAGTACATACGCAGTCTTGGTAATCCAATAGCACCCATAGCTAACGAGATGCCAATGTATACATACAGCTCTGACTCAGTCAAATTAAGACTCCTTCCAATATTTTTTACAAACGTTTGATTAGATTTCACTACAATTAAAGCAATCAACTCGTCATCCAAATATTGTTGAAAATAGTCTTGTTTGCTGTTAAATTGATTAGAATCAACTTCCATATATGCAGGCCGGAAAAATAGTATTTCTCGAGGAGGAAAATCAGAGGAAGTCCACGTGCGACGTTCGTGTAATTCTACATCCTTAGAAGAACCAGGCGCGTTAGAACCTCCACGACGACCTCTTGAAGAACGACAACGAGTAGATTTTCTCGACCCTCTACGACTTCTCGTAGAGGATCCACAAATTACACTTCTATTACGGGATGCAGAAAGATCTGACAAAGGGGTATCGTCGTCACTTGAGCTATCAGGTGACGTCGTACTTTCATTAGTCTCCGAAATTTCACGGACTGGTGCATCAAGTTCACATTGATTTTCTAAGTCACTATCTTCTCCAATTTCTGAATCACTGAGAGCAAGAATAATTTCATTCTCATTTAAACCTAAAACCAAAAAAAAAACTAATGTAAGTGAATTTGTACATACAAAAAAATAAATACATACTGATCATAAAAACATGCAGCTAAAATAGACCATACTACTTGAGGCCCGGAGTGGCACTAGCGGGACTATTTTTTTCGGACAGTCAGATTAACTACAAATACTGCTTTAAATATCAAATAAATAACTTGCAAAGACTAGTAATAAATGTTTTCTCAGTTTTAATCCAAAATTCTTCTGAAATACAGAGGATTATATTAATATAAGTGGATTTAACTAACCTCGACCTCGTGGAGCTGCCATCGTGCCAGTTCAAAGACAATGTGTCAATAGAAAACAAAAAAATCAGCCAATCTCCGATCACTAGTTGACAGCCATAGTTTTCGTTCAGAAATTTTTAGTAGTCACTTGTCAAAGGCGCCAAATTCGAAATCACTATGACGCAAAATTGAATAAGTCCCCTACACGACACCTTGGGTAGCTACGAGTATCTATATTTTTTTGGAGCTGGGCCTGAATGTCTATATTAATTAGTACCTTGGATGACCCCATGGGCCTTACGAGGATAAACCCAATAATTATATTTCATTTTATATTTCTCCACAAAATTCAGACATATTTTTTATATTTTTCAAAATGTAATTTACTTCTTATGTACCTTAAAGTCATCATAAGCACATGAGTAAAGAAACAGAATCATAAGTAAGTAAAGCGAACACGAACAAATTACGTAATATCCTATTGATAAATAAAAATGCGAGCAATTCTGATATAACCATGCAAATCGCGCGCTAACGCTGTTTGTTGTCGCTTTTGTATAGCGCTTCAATAATATAATATGCACGGCTCGTTTTCTTTGGAGTGCTTTGAAAATTATAAAAGATAAAATCTAGGTCTAACCAACGAAACTACCGTTATTTTATATGCAAACTATAAAAGTGTACCTACCATAAAAACATTCACGAACATTGCAAATGCGTTCGCAACATTATATTTTTATGTGGTAGCATCATGCTGCAGCTGTATTATAGCTAGAGCACGAATGGATCGATTCAACCGTCTGAGAGCCACGCTCTTACACAATACAAACGCCAAATAACTTAAATAAAAAAAATAAAAAAAACCACAACAAATAGAGCTGGAGATCTTCAAACGGCTGAACAGATTTTCTTGAAACATAGCTAAGAACACTCGATTAAGACAGCTGTCAAAAGAAAAACTTAATCAAAATCGGTTCATCCGTTCAGCAGCTATGATGGCACAGCCAGGCACACAGATACACATATACACAGACACACACTACAAACATACAACACCTCTCTGTTTTCGTCGGGGGTTAATAACAGCATAATGCTGCTATTTCGTGTGATGACTGTAACGTTTTATTGGTAACGAGGCATTTCCCCTTAGTCCTCGGAAGTGACAACGTACTTCTACATTTTGATTCTTAATCGAGAATGGATCTTGAAGAGAGGTCTTGAATCTAAGGAACGTCTCTTGCTATCAAGTAGGATGTTTGATCGTTTGTCTTCCTTATTCGATAAAAATCTTATAATTATGGCTTAAAGAGTTTTCACATTATGAGCTCTCCTATTTTCAACAGACTAAAAAAGGAGGAAGTTCTCAATTCGACTGTATTTTTTTAGTGTTACCTCAGAACTTTTTCTAGGTAAATCGATTTTGATGATTCTTCTTTTATTTGAAAGCTAGTGCTTCTTATGTGGTCTCATATAAATTTATAATAAGAGAGTAAAACTGATTTTTTTTTCAGCCGACAGAGGTTGAATAATCGATTGGGATGGATAGATTGACCCCAAGTCAATATGTACAAATTCCATACATTTTAAAGTAAACATTACGTTAAAATACTAAAAGTTAAATATAACTAGGTACTTTTACGGATTTTATCGAGTTTAATAAACTTATTTTTATTAATTTCCGACGTTTCGGGTGCTTTCCAGCACCCATGGTCACGGGGGACTCAGTCCGATAAGATCCGTAAAAGTAGTTTTATTAAATGTGTAGCGTTCACGTAAATATAAGAAATCATTATACTAAAAATTACTCAAATTTGGAATAAAAAGGAACCGACTAGCTTGCGCTTAAAACAACTCAGATTGGTAAACTGTTATTCGCCATTGCTTCTTCGTGACAGCGCCTGGCCACATAGTACACAACAGATGTTGACCAAATTAGCAGAGCTAGAAATCCTTTTTACATAATATACCATATTCTAGTCTTACCCCAACAGACTCCACTTTTTTCGAAGTTTAAATAATTTTTTGTCAGGCAAAAATTTTTATTTCGAAGAAGCAATAAAAAAAAAGCGCCTTTAAAGAGTCTATTATCGTACAGCAGATTTCTTAAGCATTTTTAGTTTAGGCAAATATGTTTATATGTTTTTGTAAAGTTTTTGATAATATTGTTATTTAAAATTTCCCATACACACAATTTCATTAACAAAAATCCAATATTTATAAGAATTATATATAAATAAACAGTACTTAATGTATAAAGAGCCGTGGTAGCTCGGAGGCTAAGTGTTCACTGTAAATTTCACAGTACGCGAGTAACCCGGGTGCGACCCCCGTCGCCACCAACGTAATTGTTAATTGCAATTTTAAGTGCAAGCTCGGCGGTGAATGAAAACATCGTGAGGATTCCTGTATGTCTGAGAAATAAATTGGGACAGCGCGGCGGACATTTCTTTGCACTAAAACTGCCAGAAATGGAAGGAGGCCTGTGCCCAGCTCTGAGATGTGACGTATATAGACTGTAACTAACTAATATATCATAAAAAACATAAACATCCCGGTTTAAATTAAGAAATGAACAAAATAATTGTAAAAACTATTGGTAAATTCAATTGTTCAATTAAAAAAATTCCGTATAACCACAGAATAAATAATAGGTACATGATTATAGCTAATTTTTTTAAAGCAGTTTAAATACACACAAGTTTTCACTAATAAGTACAATTAAAAAAATTGGTAAATCCAAAAGAGCACGACTCATAATGCTCATATGATAGTGAAAAAATAAAAAAATATATAAATTGTAGTTCTATTCGTCAGAGTTCCAGTAGTAGTCACCGAAGTACAGCCTCAAGTCACTCCGTCAAGTTCGAAGGTAAGATCTATTCATAACTAACAAAACGAGCCCAAACTCGGCTCATATACATAGGCTGCACTAAAAGTATCGGGAATGGAATATTTCCACTGTTCCTGTCATATTAAAATCTTTTTAATTGAAAACCCCTTGGTTTTAAAAATCGAATACCATTTATTTATTTAAAAAAAGATTCTCGGTCTTGCCACAAGGTTTTGTCAAACTTGTTTAGTCGTTGAAAAAATGGAATTGACTCGAGAAAATTCAAGAGCGATGATTTATTATGACTTTCGAAGTGGTTTAACACAAAAACAGTGTGTTGACCGGATGATTTCTGCATTTGGTGATGAAGCCCCATCCAAAACCACAATTTATCGCTGGTTTGCTGAATTTCAACGTAGGTGTCAAGCTCAGTGATGATCCCCGTCAAGGTCGTCCAAAAACTGCAGTCACCCAAGAAAACGTTGATGCTGTCCGTAAGCTGATTGAGGAAGATCGACACGTGACATACCGCGAAATTTAGGCAACTTTAGACATTGGCATGAGTCAAATACAAATAATCTTGCATGAACAATTAGGTGTAAAAAAGTTGTTTTCCCGATGGATACCGCATTTGCTCTGTGAAGAGCAAAAAGCGGCTCGCGTTACTTGGTGCGTCAGAACTCTCGAAAGATTACACGCAGGATACTCAAATGCTGTATACAACATCGTATCAGGTGACGAATCCTGGATATACGCGTACGAACCCGATACATAAAACCAGTCACGAGTTTGGGTGTTCGAAAATGAGTTAAAGCCAACAAAAATTGTTCGTTCACGGAGTGTTACAAAAAAAATGGTGGCCACGTTTGTCTCCAAAACCGGCCATGTTACGACTATTCCTCTTGAGGGATAAAGAACGGTTAATGCAGAATGGTATGCTAGCATTTGTTTGCCACAGGTCGTTTCTGAACTCCGTAAAGAGAACTGCAACCGCCGCATCATCCTCCATCACGACAATGCGAGTTCTCACACCGCACACAGAACAAAAGAGTTTTTAGAGCAAGAAAACATAGAATTATTAGACCATCCACCGTACAGCCCCGTCCTAAGCCCTAATGATTTCTATACTTTCCCTAAAATAAAGAATAAATTGCGTGGACAGAGATTTTCATCACCTGAAGAAGCTGTGGACGCCTACAAAACGGCCATTTTGGAGACCCCAACTTCCGAATGGAATGGTTGCTTCAATGATTGGTTCCATCGTATGGAAAAATGTGTCAAATTTCGCGGAGAATACTTCGAAAAGCAATAAATACATTTTTAAATAGTAATGTTGTGTCACTTCCTTGATTCCCGAAATTTTCAGTGCCGCAAAAATTAACACAAGGTTGCTCAAAACTCCGATGCGCCTCAAAACAGCAATTTCACTATTGCTCAGCAAAAAAATGTGTTATAACTAAACAAAACAAAATTAAACTGCCATTTACATTCCATGGCTTCCCACATGATAGATGAAGAGTTAAAAAATAGATTAACTTGAACAATTATCGCCTGCATGCAGACTTGATAAATCTACACCTTATGCCACTAAAACAACTTTTTTCTGTAAAATAGCAATTGATAAGTTCAACAATCATTTATCTTTCTGACAATGTGCTTTTTATAACATTTATATGTTCAAAATGATTGTTAGATACTATTTCATGCGACAAAACGTTGGAATCTTGCTTTTTAGGCGCTTCTAGAACATACCTACGCGCTTTGCGAAGAGAAAAAAGAAATAAAATATGCCCAATGTAATCCGTAAGTTTAAATGCTTATTTCATTTTAAAAATACAAATTGGAAATTGAATGTTAAGGTAATCGAGCGGTTGTGATCGGCTGGTTGTGGAATTCATCACCTTAGGCTCCGTGAGCGCGTAGCTTTTCCTCATGCCGACTATTAAATTCATACCTCACAAAGCATATTAAAAATTATGAGAGCTTGAAGTTAAATCTACCTAATTAAAAAAATACCAAATTTGAAAACGAATTTTGACAGTTAATTTATAGGCTGATGATGAATTCGGTAGTAATATCGCGTTCGCGAGCACCTTGATTTAGATCCCCGCTAGCACCTCTGATATTTCGGATCGGAAATTATTTATTTAAAACGTGCACATACGAACGTACAAGTTATTTTCATGTCTTTTCTGTGGTCCGGATTATTCCATTATCTGCTCGAGACCTGTCTTTTGCCGTGGGACGAATGTAGACAATTACTTTGAAAATAACTATTACGATTACAAGAGACAATAAATAATACGAAAAATTAAGTATGGTTTCGTTTAAACAACGTGTGATACATGTTGTTAGAAGTGAGAAGATATTTATATTATTTTTATAATTATTAACAATAATTTATATGGTGGTACAAACCTGCATCTGCACGGACTGACAGTTGACGAACTCGACGCTGGCGACGAGATGATCGAAGACGACGGCGCACTTGGTGCACGAGTCCAGTACCACGCCGTTGATCTTGCCGCGGACCGTGAGCGCCGAGTCGCGGCACCGGTACATGTACACCACGTTGTTCATATCCGCATTCTCAACCACCAAGTTCGAGTTGCCCTTTTGGTACTCCTGTTGACAAATGAAACAATTATATTACTATAAAAATACTATTATACACTTAAATGTACTATCAATTTACTGGAAAAGTAAATTTAAAACAAAAAAAACCAACTGCCTAAAAAGTGAACTTTATAAAAGATGGAGACTAGATGATCATTTCTGTCTCCAATCCCACAGTCCATAAGCACACCCTACCCTGTGCTCATCGGCTAGTTGTTCCAAAACTTATTCTGTGGAAAGTACTATTCGTGGTCTCACCGATTGAAGCAGTAAAGACAATCTTCGTTCAACTGCATTACTGTCCTTTCGGAAAAAAAATTCAAAAAAAAATTGGAAGCTATTTAGCATGGAATCTACTTAAATGAAATGTTTCAGTCTTGATATTATCAGAAAATTTACTATGAACTTTATGACTATGAAACTTTAAACTATAAACAATCTAATACAGTTGGAGGCAATAGGTCTCTTTTGTGAAATTTAAGAAGAAAAAAAATGAAAAATAGTTTCATAAAGTAGACATACAAACCAAAAGTATAACAATTGCGTTTTATTTTATGACTAAAACGCAATTGTTATACTTTTCGTTAATAGTCTTAATTGTTGAAACATAAGCATTGTTAAAGTTTTGTTTGTTTGTGTGTACAAAGAAAACTTGATGAAAACAATAGAAGTAAAGAACTGTTGAGCCCACTGGGGTTGTCTGGTTACTGTGACTCTTTTGTGTATCGTGTCCTCGAAATTTGAAATGTAAGTTTTCAAAGTCCTAAACAAAGATTTATGATTTATTAATTAATGTACGTGTAAGTTTGACTCACAGAAATCTAAATAATTCTGTGGTTGAACAAATGTGATTTAGTTTTTCGACTTTTAAAATATCCGACCATAGAGCATTTCTTGTTGCTGCAGTGCTTACCTCTGCTGTAAATAATAACTGACGCTGCACTTACAGAAAGATTCATAGAAACGTAGATCATGTTGTCATTTTTTTTTAAATTAAAAAATATAGTCACATTCATAATTTAAACATGAGAGTTTTACACATACAATACACCTCTTATCGATTTCTAGTACGACGGCAACTTCTGATAATTAACGGCATTGATGAACTAGGCGGAATACATGCCGTGAAAAAATCGGCACGGCCGTACCATCCTTTTCCCATTTTCCTTGGCCATTTTCGAAACCCTATAACTTCGTTGTGGATAAAACTAGAAGCCTGAATTTTCAGTAACCAAGCATGCATTGTATAAACACGGCACATTTCAAATTTCATTCAATTTGAACCAGTAATTTAAGAATTATAACTAGTCAGAGTTTCTTAATTTTGTCACTCACTGACTGACCGATTATCAAAACTCTAAGGCACTTCTAGCAGACGTAGAAGCTTCATATTTAAAATACAACTCGAGTTTAGTGTATGAATCAAGGAAAAACTAAAATATTTTGTTATTTCGGTCCAGTTTTCTAGATACACCAACTGCATAAATAACTTTGTAATGCTATATATTTATATAGGATTACAAAGTTACATTTGCAGTGGATGAATCAGTGTACCTATATATTATGTATAATATAATGGAATAATAAATGTAGATAAGTACCTAGATATCATTATGTTCAAAGGCAACTTGTAAAATGGTCAACGGAATGAAAAAGCAAGAATGGGACATGTCTTATGAAGTTGTATCAAAATCCCGCAAAGTATTAAGTAGACTAAATTGCCCGAAAATACGTAGTTGGTATTCAAGAAGTAGATGGTATCGGAAAGGTAAAAAATATAGGACTATCTACAAAAAGAAATGAGATGCCATCAAAAATATAATATTTTCTTTTATGTTTTAAATACATAGATTGAGTTGGCAATCGCACAAAACAATCTAATTTAAATTTAATTCTATGTAATTATATTTCTCTAATGTGGAAACTATTTCATTCTTTTTACTTTTTGAAGTTGGTTTTTACTTTATGTTAAAAGTTTAATTTTAAAGGGTTGCTTATTACCTTGCTACATATATATTTATCTATGCTTATTACTAAATACAGTGACACTTCAATGAATTATCAAACGAAACAAAATTCGTACATTACTCAAAATTTGAAATTAAGTTTTGTTCGGAACTTAACATTAAATATTTTACCTGTGCTTTAATTAAGTGTAACCAAAATATTATGTCGGCTGAAATTCCAAACTAATAACCACAACTCTCAATAACGCTAACAACTTAACTTCGTATTTATTTATTGTAAGATATTATCCTAATAATCTAAAGATTATATTTTGACTTAGCGAGGGTCGGTTGTGTAAGCAAACAAGTACATAATCTCTGTTGTTTTGGCGGATTTCAATGGTTTATACCCAAGGATTATAGTCAGAGATCCCACCAAGGGGTTACTATGCCCCTTTATCTGTTTTCTACAAATACGGACAAGGGTTGTGCGAAGACAGACGCGAATCATAATAATTGGCTGGATAAAAAAAATCACTAAATTACTTGCACTGAAACCGTGTAAAACCTATCTATACAAATAAATAAAATTGAAGTGTCTGTTTATAATGTCAAATTAACAGCTTTATACAAGTATATACGGTACTTATAACAAAAAAAAAATATTTTTTTGTCTGTGTGTCTGTTTGTTCCGGCTAATCTCCGAAACGGCTGAACTGATTTCGACGGGACTTTTAATGGCAGATAGCTGATATTAAATGAATAACTTAGGCTTCTTATATTTTAGAAATAGAATTAGGATGTCGCGCAGAAAATTAAAACCTATGAAATCTAATCGCTATAAAATCCACGCGGGCGAAGTCGTGGTGAACAGCTAGTATCAAATGAAAAAGCTTATTAGTTGTTAGTGATCATTGAAAACATATTTTACAAATCCGTTTATATCTTAAGAAAAATATAAAACCGACAAATAAGCAATGAACATCTTTGAAGTTTGTTTCGATGTAGATTGCTTTTAGCGATAACACCGCCCATTGTACCACCACATTTATTTTTTCTCCTTTTTGTTCATATTCAGTACCTTTTTTTCTCATTTCCACAGCTTCAGTACTTATTCTCCCGACAATTGCAAGGAGCCTTAAAGCCTTAGCCTTAAAATACATACGTTATGAACGTATAACTTTAGCAGACATTGATTTCACCTCGTTGAATAGAGGTTAAGGCCATAAAAGTGGCAACCGAGACTTTTTAAGTTCTTTTCATAATATCTTGTGATATTTTATTTAAATAAACGGGAACAAAACAGTTCACGAACGAAATCATTAAACTTATTTTACAGATCTTATCGCGTATAATTGAACATATTTTTACTTATTTTATTCAAAACGTTTCGACGACAAACAGTCCCGATGTCAGAGTTAACTTTTATGGTCCGAGAGCTCATGACGCATTTTTCATGAAGTGTTTGATGCATCATGAAACTTTGTTTAAAGGTATCAGTCGACTCAATAAGCAGGTATATGACTGTCTGCCTGGCCTACCTGGGTACACCTGGTACTGCGCATACAGTTAAGTCGAAAAAAAATTTGCCCAAAAAAAAGTGTTTGATTCAAATAATAATAATGACTATCCGTTAGCTAAGTTTATAAACAATTAAGAAAAAAAATGGCAGACACTTCTGAAGGGGTTTACATAGGGGCAGACGACCACAAAGTTGTATTTTCAAAAATTCCAAAAAAAGTGTTTGATTCAGTCTGCCATTTTTACAGCGTGTTTATTATGTATAATAAAATATTCTCACAAAAAGGCAGACAGTTTCTCCGGGGGTTACTAATTTAAAAATCTATACAAATAAATAATCACTTTTTAAATGGTCCATATTTCCTATCATAATAATTAATACATCTGTATCACATGATTTGATAAGTACATTGACAGCAGAATCCGATTCCAATTGACAAACATGAAAATAATTATACTTTTTTAAGATTATTTAAATAGCTGCTGATAAAATAAAAAGCTGTTCCCCGCGACTTCGCCCGCATGTAATTTAGGGTTTTATTTTTTTTGCGCGGTACCCTAATAATTTTTTTTAAATTTAAAAGCAGCCTAAAATACTCGTTATAACATCAATTATCTGCCAGTGAAAGTCCCGTCAAAATCGGTCCAGCCATTTCGGAGATTAGTCGGAACAAACAGACAGACAAAAATTTTAAAAATTGTGTTTTTGTTATAAATATCGTATATAATGTCTTATGCGTTTAGTAAAAAATTGTTATTTTGAAATTAAAAACAGACATTTAAATTTTATTTATTTGTATAGATTTTTAAATTAGTAACCCCCGGAGAAACTGTCTGCCTTTTTGTGAGAATATTTTATTATACATAATAAACACGCTGTAAAAATGGCAGACTGAATCAAACACTTTTTTTGGAATTTTTGAAAATACAACTTTGTGGTCGTCTGCCCCTATGTAAACCCCTTCAGAAGTGTCTGCCATTTTTTTTCTTAATTGTTTATAAACTTAGCTAACGGATAGTCATTATTATTATTTGAATCAAACACTTTTTTTTGGGCAAATTTTTTTTCGACTTAACTGTATGCGCAGTACCAGGTGTACCCAGGTAGGCCAGGCAGACAGTCATATACCTGCTTATTGAGTCGACTGATACCTTTAAACAAAGTTTCATGATGCATCAAACACTTCATGAAAAATGCGTCATGAGCTCTCGGACCATTAGTCTGATCTACACAGAACGAGCTTACAGTATTTTGAAGTCACCGCCACCATGGTTAGCGCGTGCTGAGGTCTACAGACATCTACATATGTCCTCGAATAAGAATTAAAATGCAGATGCGTTGTCATCCTTGAAGACTAAAATGGAATGCCTCGTTAACAGAAAAAGGGTCTCCAGTTTTTGTAATTTATAAGGAACACACCTTTATTATGCTGCTATTTCATGCTGGTATTCTATGAGATCGCGGTCCTGCCCTGGTCGAGCGGCCCATACGTGCTTTAGTTATAATACATGTAATATATAATACGCTACTGCGTGGCTCTACTACGCTGTTGAAAAATGTTTGTTTCTATCAATAAAGAAAATGCTATTAAACTCGCAACCAATTCTTGGCTTTTCCTTGATTTATAACACTAGAGCAAATAATTTATACAGTTTATATCTTACACTGCCATGATCTTGTGTTTTTTTATGTTATTGAAAAAGAAATCGGTGAAGATGTGGAGGAGGAAGCAGGAAAATACGGTATGATTAAATAAATTTTTCATAGGTATAATCCGTCCATGTTGCAGATGTCACTCTCGGTAGTCCAGCTCCGACATTCGTCGGAATCGGGAAAATCGAGGAAATCGGGAAACATACCGTAAAAAACCTAGTTTTAAATTTCTTGCAGCCCGGATATCCCTTTACTGTCACATATTAATTATTTTGTGTTAGGAAATCACTGTCGAAATGTATTTTAACGTTATTTAAATTTGAATGTGATTTATTTTTATAGGATAAGGATAACCGAGCACACACTCTACCTGATGGTAAGTATCTGCTGTGGCCTATAGACATCTACATCTATCCTCGTTTACGAATCAAATTACATATGCGTTGTCAGCCGTGAGGACTAAGATGGAATGCCTCTTTTACAGTAAAATGTGTCTTCGGTTCTCTACACCATACGAAACACAGCAGCATTAAGCTGCTATTTTACGCTAGTATTCTGTGAGAGCGTGGTCCGGTGGTAATAAAAAGAAACTACATGACTTTCCAATTTGTTCAAAAACTTTTCATAATATGTAGTAATAAAGTTTCAAGTTCCCGCGAAAACCTCTATTAATGAATGTATTAAATACTTTTTAACATAGATTAATGATAAGTCATCGCGCGCTCTGACTAGATACCGCGCTATCTGAATAAACAGTTCCGTGAATGCAGCATTTAATATTATAGTGTGTATAAGACAATTTGCAAGATGCTAGTGTGCGTGAAAAATTGTATATGCCAGCAGCTTAACTATTACCCGATTAACGGGAATTTTTTTTATGCTATGGCTTAGTAGTTAAGTTCATAGTTATGAATGTATTCCAGAAATACTTAAAAATTAATAGTTTATTAATAACGAATGTATCAATATATTATGTATAGGTTTTTCTTCTGAATAATTGACATTTAAATGATAAGGCCTCCTTTTTATCAGTTTATTTTTTTTATTTACATGTCTAACTAATATTCACAAATTATTTACAAAATTGTTATACACTCTGTGTCAAAAAAATCACACATCCGAAAAAAATAATTTAAATACTATTTTAACACAACAGGCCAATGGCAATGTTGTGGTTTGAGGGTATCATTCGAAAGGTAATTTCATTAGCTTTCAGGAATTTTAATTGAATTTTACTTTTATAACGAGACGAAAGAGAAATTAAAGAAAAAGACAGGGTATGTACAAATTTGCAAATTAATAATTTAAAAAAAAACTTAATAAATATAAAAAAAGTTCTTAAAACCTAGTGTTACTCCCCCTTGCCTTGATAACGGCTTCCATGCGATCTTTCATGGACCTTACAAGGGTCGCAACAACCTCTTGCGGTATTTGTTCCCACTCTTCAAGTACCGCATCTTGAAGCTCTTGAAGAGTGGTTGGAGCTGGATCTCGAGCTCGCACGCGACGTTTTAGGTCATCCCAGAGATGTTCTATTGGGTTAAGTTCTGGACTTCGTGCTGGCCAATGCATAACAGGGATATCGACCTCCTGTAAATAATCCCGTACAATAGCCGCGGTGTGGCAACGAGCATTATCATGCATTAACATGAATCCATCACCGACATAACCAACATACGGGACCACATGTTCCTCCAGGATTTCAGTAATGTACCGACCAGCATTTAATGACCCTTGCTCACGGCCACCCCGAGTCCGGGAAACGCACACAAGTTCCGTTTTCCCGTCGACGGAAATGCCGCCCCAAAACAAGCAGGGTTGTGTGATCCTCTCCCCCTGTCTTCTGTAGACCCTTCTACATCTGTCATTGCAGAAGAGACAGACCCTCGTCTCATCAGAGAAGAGTACGGTCCGCCACTGTTCTAGAGTTCACTCGCAATGATTGCGAGCAAACTCTAGGCGATCTCTGCGATGCTGTGCAGTAAGTTTTGGACCTTTAGCAGGTCTAAGGGCTGTTAAACTCTTTTAGTGTAACCTTCTTCTTATCGTAGAAACACTCACAGATGTTCTCCGAGTTGATCGAAGCTGTTGTTGCAACTCAACAGCATTTGTAAAACGGTTTCGTAAAGATGTCGTAACGATGAAACGGTCATCTCTTTCTGATGTGCACCGTTTTCTTCCAGATCCCGGTTTTCTAACATAACCACCAGTCTGCTGAAAACGTTGGAACACCCGTCGAACTGAAAAACGGGACAGGTTCAACTGTCGATCAACGTCACACTGCCGCGTCCCCGACTGCAATAGGGCAATCACTTGAGCGGCTTCTTCAGAGCTGGTGTCCATCTTTACTTGTTCTTACTTGGGTTACTTGTTCACGTGTGTTTACTGCAAAGTCTAAATTACGACTGACCCATATTTCATCCAGATCGACCCTTTTATACCCTTTTTAGGTGGTGTAACTAGCGTCCTTACTAACGAGCATTTGACAGTGTTTATTTTTGACGCTCTATAATGATAAATGTTTTAATGATTTCATGATTTTTTTATTAATAATGTAAAGCTATTCAAATACCCATTTCAAACATACCAATATTTATATAAATATAATTCGTTTCTAGCCATTACAGCCATTTTTCGCGCAAACTCAGAGAGGTGCGATTTTTGTGACGCTGTGTGTATATATGGTGTAATCAAAATAGTGCTTTCTATTCTACGCGTCAATATGAACAACTTTTACTATAATAATAATAATAATAATAATAATATTGCCGCCTGATATTGTGCTGATGGACCGGGCACAGTCAAGGATATTTTTGGTCGACATTACCATTCCTTATGACGAGAACCCCGTGAAAGCCGAAACAGATAAGCTGACAAAATATCTGGACCTGGCTCACGAGGTGACCGACATGTGGGGTGGTCTGCCGGCTGAAATTATTCCTGTGGTCGTTTCTGCGAACGGGTTAATCCCAGTTAGCCTCTCGGGTCATCTGAGGCGACTGGGACTCCGTGACGGACCGCTCCAAGCTCAAATGCAGAAGGCGGTGCTCCTCGAAACCGCCCGCATCGTCCGCCGATTTCTTTCCCTTTCCCCCTAACCCTCGGCCGTTTGGTCTCCCCTGCCGAGGGCTTCCATCTGGTTGGGTTTGTATATATTTATGTATTTTTTATGTATTTATTCTATTTTATTGATATTTATGTATGTTTATATATTTCGTTTACAATTATATATTTAAACAGCCCAACCAGATGAGAAAACTTTATAGATAACCCCCATAATAATAATAATATTCCACAACTACCAAACAACGCCATCTAGTCCCAAGCTAAGCAGAGCTTGTGTTATGGGTACTAGACAATTGATAAACATACTTATATATTTCTAAATACATAAATATTATAGATAAATTACACCCAGACACAGAACAAATGATCGTGCTCATCACACAAACATTTGTCCTGGGTGGGAATCGAACCCACGACCTCCGGCGTAGCAGTCAGGGTCACTAACCACTGGACCAACAGGCCAGTCTAAACTCCAACTATAGATCTATCTTCCAAATCGCAAGAAAAATCAGGTCTTCCATACATTTTGAGCAAGTTTGTACGAAATTTTGTATGGAATAACTGACTGAGATATTTTTTATTGAGATATTATAAAATATAGTAACAATAAATTCACATATAAAAATCTCAGCCACGGGGAACTTTATTTTTGCATTCGCGGCAACAATGAATAGCGTCATTGATATTTTGTGACTTATTTATGGCTCGTGTTATTTTATGTTAAAATTTCGAAATTGTATGATACCTAATGATAGTATGTGATTCCAGTGTCTTTTTTATTTCTTGTAGTATTATTTTTATACAGTTTCAATACGTAAACTGGTATTTTACTTCGGATTATGATCAAAATTTAATAATACATTCGGTACGTTCACCTCACACGTTGCCTGCAACGCGACTGGCTTGGGTACGCCGATTTCGGCGTAGTATTTGTTGCCGCATTTTACATGAGCGCCGGCAGTATCTAGTGAGAGCGCGCGATGACTTATCATTAATCTAAGGTTTTTAAATATGAATGTCATTAATATAAAGGCAGTATGGACTTACGATGAGCCACTTCTTGCCGTCGCGCGTGAAGACGGGCGGCTTGTCGAGCTTGCCGGCGCCGGGCTGCGGCAGCGGCTTGGCGGGCGCGGCGGCCGCGGCGGGCGCCTGGTGCGCCGCCTTGAACGGCGCCGGGCCCTGCCGCAGCGTCGGGTTCTTGTGCGTCTGCATGTCCGCCGTCACCCTGCGCAAGTCTACGGACAAATGGACACGCACATGCTATACCAAACTTAGTATAATATTTATACACCATTATTTTGCAATATGTGCCCAAATTTGCAGACAAGGTTCACAAGAAATATTATAGGCGAATAGTGAAGAAAAATTAATTACAATCAAACATTCATCCTTTTTTGTCTTTTAAATTCAGAATGCGTGGAATGCATTATTTTAACAGATTGTCTTTCATAATAAATAATATATTAACTAATAAATAAAATTTGGATACTATTTCAATAATAACCTCGTATCATCATTACAGCCTTTCATAAGTCCACAGCTGAACATAGACCTCCCCCAAGGAATGCCACAAAGCACGGTCCTGAGCCACCTGCATCCATCGACTTCCTGCATGTCTTACCAGGTCGTCACTCCATCTCGTGGGGGGTCGCCCTACACTTCGCCTACCGGTACGAGGCTGCCACTCAAGAACCTTTCTTCCCCGTCGGTTGTCGGTTCTTCGAGCTATATGGCCGGGCCACTGCCACTTCAGCTTACTAATCCGTTGGGCTATGTCGGTTACTCTGCTTCTACTGTGGATATTCTCATTCCTAAGTTTATCACGCAGAGAAACTCCGAGCATAGCCCTCTCCATAGCTCGCTGAGTGACCTTGAGCTTCCTCATACGGCCAGCAGTGAAGGACCACGTCTATGATCCGTAAGTCATCACTAGCAACACGCACTGGTTGTACAATATCGTTTTAAGGTTTTGAGGTATGTCTGACGAGAAGATGTGTCGTATCTTCCCGAACGCTGCCCAGCCGAGTTGAAACCGTCGATTGACCTCTCGGTCGAAGTTGGACTTCCCTAGTCTGACGATTTTTTTCCCAGGTAAACATACTCGTCAACAACTTCGAGCTTAGTGCTCCCAACAACTAACGGCATAGGTGTGACATGGACATTAAACATAATCTTTGTTTTGTCCATATTCATCTTAAGACCTATCCGTTGGGAGACACTATTGAGATCATTGAGCATAGTGTTTAGGTCCTCCAGCGATTCTGCCATAAGGACTATATCGTCGGCAAATCGAAGGTGAGTGATGTACTCGCCATTGATGTCAATACCGTATCCTTTACAGTCCAGAAGTTTGAAAACGTCTTCCAATGCAGCGGTGAAGAGTTTAATGGGGTTATAACGTCACCCTGTCTTACACCTCCCTGCAATTGGACAGGTTTTATACTCTAGTTCTGTACTCGGATAGCCATCGTAGCCCTACTGTACAAGCACTTCAGCACTTCGATATACCGACAGTCAACTTGGCACCGCTGAAGGGACTGCAGCACCGCCCAAATTTCGACGGAATCCAAAGGCTTTCTCATAATCCACATACCCAAGACAAAGTGGCTGATTGTACTCGTCGGTCTTCTGTACAATTTGCCGAAGGGTATGTATGTGGTCTATGGTGCTAAAGCCCTTTCGGAAACCGGCTTGTTCGGGAGGCTGGAAGTCGTCAAGTCTGCCTGCGAGACGATTCGTAATGACTCTCGAAAACAGCACGTAGACGCGGCTCAGAAGGGAAATCGGTCTGTAGTTCTTCAAGAGAGCATTGTCATCTTTCTTGAAGAACAAGACCACCGCACTTCTGCTCCACGACTCCGGTGTAATGCCACCATGGAGGACGGAATTAGAGCCTCTGAAGGACTTCCAGTACCGGTTTTCCACCCGCTTTCAGAAGCTCCGCTGTAATTCCATCTTCGCCTGGGGACTTGCCGTTTTTAAGATACTGGGGAGTCATTCTAATCTCGCTCAGACTGATGTCCGGGATATCTTCGGAATAGTGTCGGATACGACTCGCTCTTGGATCGTTACTCACACTTGTGTGTGGCTCCAACGATGACATGTACAGCTGTCCATAGAACCTCTCAATCTCACTCAAAATCTCAGGTGCCCCGGAAACGATGCTGCCACACTCGGTCTTCAGCTTTGACAGTTGGCTCTTTCTAGCAGACAGATCTCTGGCAAAGACTTTGGAGCCTTGGTTCCGCTCGATCGCTTCTTCAATACAAGCTTTATTGAAGTTGCGTTTTTTTTATAGGATAAGGGTGACAAACGAGCACACAGTCCATCTGATGGTAAGTGGCTGCTGCGGCCCATAGACATCTATCTTCTATTACAAATCAAAATGTAGATGCGTTGTCACCCGTGAGGACTAAGATGGAATGCCTCATTTCCAGTAAAAAGGGCCTCCTGCTACCTGCACTCACCAAGCGAAATGCAGAGGTAAACCTCTACTTCACGCTGGTTTTCTGTGAGGTCGTGGTACCACCCCGGTTCTAGCCGGCACATCCGTGCGACAGCAAAAGCTGCCGCGTGGCTCTACCACTGTTAAAAAGTATGTAAGTATGCGTAAGTCCCGCCGCATGCATTTGGAGATCTGTCTGTTCAGTTGCCTGTATGCTGTCAAATCTGTTGAAGAATGTAGCTTCATCTCCCGTCTAACAGCCATGAGATTAAGAGTGTGATCGAAGTTTTTGTGTTCTTCTGCGGCGGGTTTTGCAGAACTTAGCTCCGACCGCATAGACAGTTTCCACGAGCTTGTCATTCATATCGTCCACTTCATTGCAGTCTTCTAGGCACTGAAAACGGTTTTGTAACTCGAGCTGAAAGGTTTCAGGACTTTGGAACAGAGCACGAGGGGGACGGAGCGTTGACTTCATTAGACGAGACCTCTCCAACTTAACGTTTAGGTTCAGTGTGCCTCTAACCATTCGGTGATCGCTGCCGGTTTTCACCCTCGCGATCACTGAGACATCACTGAACAGTTGTCGTCTGGTCGTCATAATGAAGTCAATCTCATTTTTTGTCGAACCGTCGGGGCTCGACCAGGTCCACTTCCTGTGGGGCCGCTTCTGGAAGAATGAGTCCATCATAAAGAGTCCCTCTTTCTCTATGAAGTCGGCCAGCTGCTGGCCCCTTGGGTTCCGTTGCCCTATTCCAAATTTCCCTACTTTCAGCTCACCATTCTCTCTTGTACCTAATTTTGCATTGAAGTCTCCCATTAACACCGTATATTGGGTTTTGGAGGAATGCATGGCTCTAGAGATATTCTCATACATTTCCTCCACCTCCTCATCAGGGTATGCCGAGATTGGTGCGTAAACCTGTATGACCTTCAGCGAATACCGTTTGGTGATTCTGAGTATAAAGTACGCAACCCTCGTCGATACACTCCCGATCTTTACAACGTTGTTAAAGAGAGACTTGTGGACGATAAATCCGACACCTCCTTGGGACAAATGGTCGCCCTCCCGGTGATAGAGCAAATTGCCGGATTCGAGGATTACCGTGTCCTCCCCCTCTCTTCGGACTTCGGATAATCCTATAATATGCCAGCGTAACTTGTCTATCTCTTCTTCCAGCTCCACGATCTTCTCGTCAGTCCTCAGGGTGCGTGCGTTGTACGTTGCCAGGTCGAGTCGTCTAAGGTGGCAACCGAATCTCCACCAGAGATTCTTAGCACCCCCTGCCCCGCCGTTACCATGGTCGCCACCGTAGCCAGGAATAACCTCGTATAGTATAGTTAATATAGTACTTATAAAAACATAAGATGATGTGTGATGGAAAGAGTTTCTCGAAGTGAAAACTTCTTGGAATCGTTGTGATTTGAAATTCAATAAAACGAAAAAACGGCACTAAAAAGAGACAAACATATACATCTATAGGATTTAACCTGCGAGAGATTGAGATAAAATACGGTATACAGTGTTTTTATAGGAGAGGGGGCAAACGACCATACGGCTCACCTGATGGTAAGATGACTACCGCCGCTCATACACAACTGCAACACCGAGGGAACTGTATGTGCGTTGCCGGCCTTTTAAAAAAGAGTAAACTCTTTTGTCTGTTTACAGTGTTTCCTATTATCTCGATCTATTTTTTTGAGGGTTTCACTTCTACCGCGTGTGAACTACACACGTTATTTATTATAGCATTTGTAATTTATAGTCAACAAAGAGATGGATATGTCGTCGACAGATTGTATGATTCGTCACTATACAAACGGCGTCGTCTGTTTGCAAACGCTCGCTGGTTTGTGAAATGCCGAAGGCAAATTGATATGTCGTAATCCGATCGCAGAAATGAGCAGAAAATATATCAGTGTTCTATATACCTAATTTATATAATTTGTAAATGTATGTGGTACTATATAAATTATTCCTCCCTCTCCCGCCATTATCGATCAATTAGACGCTCGGCCGGTATCCACCTATTTCTTGATGACATACCGCAGATTCGAACCAAACCGTTTAATTCGTCGCTAGTAATGCGTACAGCATAGTAGTGAAATAATTTGCCATAATATGTCTTTTCATTCGATTGCTATGTGGGTGTCTTCAATAATGAATATGTTTTTAAGCTAAGTCAGTGCGCTTTGCCATCTTAGGCTGCATCACCACTTACGTTAAGGACTGACTTATAATAGTTAAAAGAAATACGCTAATAAAAGTTTTGCTGCCAACATTGATCTCTAAACATTTTTGGATTATTATTTTCTTTCTGTTTTTAGCAGACTTCAAAAAAAGTAAAGTATTCACAATTCGAGTGTGTATTTTTATATGTATGTTAAGCGTAATATCTTCGTTCACAGGGTTAGTCCTATATAAATTTGGGGACAAATGACTTAAATTAATTTGAGGATGAAATTTTTAATGTAACATTTAAACATGGAGATTGTGATATTTATTAGTTCACTCAAAAGGGTTGAAATAATAACATAAAAAAGTAAAAGCCGACTTCAAAGAACTTTAAAGAATAAAATAATTTCACATTCTGAGGTCAGGGTTTAATTCTTCTATACACTATGCCTTAGCATCGACTGCAGAATGTGAAATTATTTTGTTCTTTTTAGTCCTTTAAAGTCTGCTTTTACTTTTTTAAGCTAATTTATCATTGATGGCGTAGCAATGTCCCCCAGCATACAAGAAACCCGAGCTAACTTCTGTAATACAGAATATGCTTACGGCTAGTGATGCCTTCGCCCTGGTTGATCTCCGCAAAGAGGGCGCTGCGGTCGTCAATGGACATGTTGGCGAAGTCAGCCTCCGGAAGCATGGGCGGTGGCGGCGGCAGCCCGCCGGCCGGCGGCGGCGGCGGAGCGCCAGCGCCCGCGCCTGACCCTGTTTGTATAATTCATTGTTTTATTTACCTATTCCAATAATTATACTCATTATTAATAATAAGTCGGGGAATAAGTTTCTTCGTATTTTATATTTTTTGTATAAAATAGAAGAAAAATCTCTTTGGTTGTATTGTTTGTATCTGGCTGGTTTTAATATCAATATATTTAGGACATTAAGGAAAAGAAAAATAAAAAGTTAGAAACACTTTCCCGACATTTTACAATTGTTTTTCTGTCCGCCAAAATGAGTGAATCTAACGAAGAAATTCGATACATTCTGAAGTTTTATTACAAAAATGGGATAAATGCGACTCAAGCCGCGAAAAAAATTGTGACGTTTATGGACATAATGCAGTGTCAGTTAGAGTAGCACAAAGTTGGTTCAAGCGTTTTCACTCTGGGAATTTTAATGTCAAAGATGCAGCTCGCTCTGGTCGCACTCATACGGATAAAGTCGATGCCATTTTTGACAAAGTGGAGCAAGATCGGCATATTAGTCGTTACGATATAGCAGAGGAATTGAGGATTGACCACCAAACAGTTTTGACCTATTTGAAAAAGTCTGGCTATACAAAACAACTCGATGTTTGGGTACCACACGAGCTCACTGAAAGTAACCTAATAAATCGTGTACTCATATGCGAATCTCTATTGAAACGATTTGAAACCGAACCATTTTTGAAAAGATTGATCACTGGTGATGAAAAGTGGATCACCTACGACAAGAACGTGCAAAAAGATAATGGTCAAAGGGTAGTCAAGCTCACAGACTGTAACGAATCTCGCAATATCGCGTCAAGGCATCGTTTATTATAAGCTTTTACCGTCGAGCAAAACCATCGATTTAGATCTCTACTGCCAACAACTAATGAGACTCAAGCAAGAAATTGAGAAAAAACGGCCGGAATTGATCAACAGAAAAGGTGTGGTGTTTCATCATGATAACGCCAGATCACACACATCTTGACCACTCAGCAAATATGTGTCAAAACTATTTAGGGTTCCGTAGTTACACAACAAGGAACCCTTGTAGTTTCGCCATGTCCGTCCGTCCGTCCGTCCGTCCGCGGTTTTGCTCAGAGAGCCTAGGTACTACAAATCTGTAATTTGGCATAGTTATAAATAATAATCAATAGAAAACTGTGAAATAAAATCTCAAAAAAAATTTTTTGGTACTTCCCATAAAAGTAAATGGAGGATGATTTTTTTTACCCGTCTATTTCATCATGTGGGATATCGTAGGATAGGTCTTTCAAAAACACTGGGGGTGTGGAACAACACATTTTCGATTCAAGGGTCCGTTTGCGGAATATATAGTTTTAAAGTGGTATTTTTCATTATTTATGTGACCCCCCCCCCCTCTCTACCAAATAACCGCTGTGTTTGGAAATGTAAAAAGTATACAAGTTAGCAAATATATAATGAAGTTAAAAAGAAAACTATCACCGCTAAGTAGAATTAAGAGGTACGAGGGGAACCAGTAATAGTCGACCAACTTATAAAGTGCACTTGGATTAGTAAAAATTTCTTTACAACCCCATAGAAAATGACCTAAAACTATCTACGTTATAACTTTGTTATTGTAAACTGTTAAAAATAAACATTTTATGAAGAAAACGACTTATATGCATTACCATAGCTTTACTTATTCATTTGCGGGAAAGACAGGGTAGTTTTTCTAAATTACTTCTTTCACTTATTTTTTAGTTGGTAGTTATTGTAGGCCTCATTCAAAGTATTCATACAATCATATACCCTCATACAGTTTCATTTGTGACACTCTTGGTTCACACGTTCGATCTCAGGATAATTTAGGGCAGTGGTGGTTTACATGAAGGTTCGTTACGGTATATGTATATCTTAGAGTTGCACTGCCGGGAATTTATAGATAGATAGTCAACTATGATCATCTTTGTACCTTGGCATGTGAATGATTTGATGTAAATTGTATTATTTTCAAAATCGATTTACAATCCTAATTGCCCATAACACACTCACGCTCTGTTCTACCAAGGTTAGCTGATAGATAGCCATATAACATTTCGCTCTTCTTTTGTACAATGTCTTTGGTGCAATAAACAATAAAAGAATAATAATTAGATAGTCCTTATTGACGGTATAACGTTAGAACGTTTCTTAATTAACGGTAAAGTTAAGTAACAGCCTTACTACTTACTACAATTAGATTTTTAAGCAATATGACAAAATCGCTTATTTTTCTACTACCTACGATTTTTTTAAATGTACGTTCATCCCTTAAATTGAAAACCTCCCTAGCTCGGTTAATTTTGACCGGAGGAAAAAATCCTCATAAAATATTTTGTATGTAAAATTTTAAGCTCTACACATTTTTATTAGAACGTTTTTGTCTAATTTTTACCGTTTTCGAATAATTGCGAAAATACACTTTAGAATTTTTTTTCCAACTCTTGACGGGTGTTGCCAACACGAAAACCTTTACACATTGTTTCTGTATTATTAACACTAGGTACATTATATCCAAAATGCAAAGTTGAGTGCAAAAATTTTTATTTCAGACCTTATTTGACTGGACTGTTAAGCATTAACCAATAAAAGTATATGGAGTCAGAAGTGATCTGCTATAATGTTCATTTCAGCTGTATAAATAAATATTTATCCACAATGACAAAAGGATCTATAAACACAGAGAGGTCAGTACAAATCTTCCTTATACAAATAAACTAGTTTCGCTTGATAGAATATTGTCCTTTTTTTCTTTACTCTCATTCCTGTAAAGTAAGAAAATTTGGCGTTGTGCCCACGTTTAAGACATCCATAATACTAGAAACTCAGAAGCATTGTACGCTCAGAAATGAGATACGAAAAAAAAATATAACTTCACAGCACAACAAAAGCAAAATCTAGTATAAGAAAAATATGAGGTCGAAAGAAAGGGAATATTACATAAAACTTATGAGCAATCCCGCCCACGGTTTGTCCTTTGGACACCGCAGCGCCGCCGGGGGAAATCACGTAAATTTTATCAATACGACCGAAATGTATATTAGCGAAGTACTTAAAAAAATAGACAAAATTATTAACGATATTTCGATCTTTTGAATAAGTATAATAAACCGAAACATTTACAACACAAGACGTTTCGAGCAAATTCAAAAATTTCGAATTGTGTATTTTTTATCTGCCAATTAAATATTGTATTAGGTTATTAGCTGTTTAAACATTCAAAAGATAATTAGACTTTTATTGTATTTACAAAGTAAGCACACCAGCGTTTTTGTTTAAATTAATTTTCTCTGATAGCCGTACATACGTTAAGGCAATTAATAACGGTGTAGTTCAACTCATTTTGTTTTAATTACATCTTTGTACCCGTCGCGTCGTAAGAAAAACTTAAAATTTAAAAAAAAAAACTACACACGCTGAAATGAACCGCTTTGGTAGAACCGAGTTATAACACGCAATCATTTGTTCTTCTAATAATACTAAAATAGAATAAAGGTAATAGGACATAATTCCATAAACTTAACGCTGTTTGAATACTTTTTAGCGCGACTGCTCATGTGGTCCCGGGTTTAAATCCCGAGTAGGGCCAAAATAAACAGTTATTGGGTTTTTCTGTCGAGCATTCTCATTCATTCCGGAGTGGAGAAAATTGGCGGTGATTACCCCGTGCGTCATAAAACACGCACAGGCCCTGCACCTGATCTCTCTCCGGTCGTGTCGTAATGCCCTCCCATCGGACTATGAAAGTGAGGGAATACCGAATGCACCTGTGGGTAATGCACACACTAGTGTACTGTAATCCTGTCCTGCTTAGATAGCTAGTCTTCGGTGAGATTGTTCGCCATGGCCGAAATTCGGTCGGGAGGATTAGTAAAACAATAGTTTAAAATTAAAAATTTTGTACAGCCGACTTCAATATAAGTTATTAAAAATAACTCAATAACTATTGGTCTGACCTTGATCAAATTCATATGGGACCACACGAGAAGTATCAGCTTTCAAATAAAAAAAAAGAATCATCGAAATCGGTTCACCCAGTAAAAAGTTATGATGTAACACACATAAAAAAATATACAGTCGAATTGAGTACAGTCTCCTTTTTGGAAGTCGGCAGAAAAAGAATAGGTTCATCATTCTTTTACAACCGAGCCATTTAACATTTTATTGAATAAATAGTAAACACAGTCACTTACCAGACCACACAAGGCCAGTCGTGTGATGCTGCTTAACGTAGGCTTGGAGATCAGACAGGAGTTGTACCCAAGCGCGGCACCATTCCACATGTCTCTTGTCCTTCTCTTTCCACTCCTTTAGAACACGGTTAGTGTAGAATTGCCCTGCGTCGTTCATTTCTTTCACGTAGGGTGCGGGAGTAGGTGATATCGCCACCCAACCAAGAGCAGGAATACTTTCAGAAATCGCCGATAGGTGGTTGAAGAAGGAAGAAACTCGATTTTTCTCTCGAAACTGTTGTATGGCAGAAATTTTGTCACTAGTCGGAGATAACAGTTGCATTTCTTCGGCTTGCGACGGCTTGCCCCTAGATGCCGCCAATTGTATGTAGCGAAGCTGTGCCCTGTTAAAAAATCCCTATGTTAACCTTACCGTAAGATAAGCTAAATAATTAAAAAAATCAGAAGCCCGACTGCGAAAAAGACAATTTAAAAGTAATTTATTTTCTTTCGGTTTATAATTTGCTATTGGGTCCCGCCTGCTATTATACTTAATGCGGGTATTTAACTTAGGCTTTCAGCTCATAATATAGTCTGTTAAACCAAAGTAGAGTTTACTTTGTTTATAGTTTATTTTGATTTTGTTTTCTATTCTCAATCTTGTTTCGGTGTATTTAGTGCATTACTTTTAAATTGTCTTTTTTGCAGGCGGGTTTTTGATTTTTTTAATTATTTATTTTATTTTAAACTTTTTAGTAACTCGGCACACCCTTATGGATTAAATTTCATATATCATTTCACGATATCAAAATCTTTTATTATTCCTAATTAAATTTAAACATATATATATTTATTTTGATCCCTACTCGATAGGTTTGGTTAATTATTTTTTATTAACGTATTACTATTTCGCGCCAAAAATTCGCCATTTTTTTTCAAACAGCTATTGAACACTTGGGTTGTTAAAACGAATATAACGATGCCTTAACTGTCGAAATCCATCCAATAGTTTGGAAGAGGTAATAAAGAAATTTACAAACAAACATACATACATACAAGATACGCGTGAAAAACATAACCCTAACGTGGTAGAGCCATGCTGCAGCTATATTAGTAGTATAGTTGTAGCATGAATGGGTTGGCTCGACCGGGGAAGGACCACGCTCTCACAGAATACCAGCGTAAAATAGCAGCTTAACACTGCTGTGTTTCTTATGGTGAGTGTAGAGAACCGGAGACCCTTTTTACTGGAAAAGAGGTATTCCACCTTAGTCCTCACGGGTGACAACGCATCTGCATTTTGATTCGCAAACGAAGATAGATGTAGATGTCTATGGGCCACAGCAACCACTTACCATCAGGTGGACTGTGTGCTCGTTTGTCACCCTTTCCTATATAAAAAAAAAAAAACCCTTTCTTGGCGGTCGGGTAAAAAGTAAAGTATTCGTCGTAAGTACTATCAATCGTCTATCGTCCGCATCCGTTCGTAAGCAATCTACGCGGAACATGGATCTCTTTTACAGAGGGGAGATTTGCCATTATCAATACCCTTCCGAGACGGATTAGTGATGGCAATATCGGACTGATCGCAATATTAGACCGCTCGCAGCTTTGACACAGTTTCCTGTCGCTGATCTGGAAATCTGTTAATACAAGACGGTTAACCGTCATGTAACGGAGACTACGAAATCTGCGCCTTTTACAACACCCACGTGACCATGATGATGATGATAGTGTATTGGTTCTCTCATAACGCCAAAACACGGTATTCGGCATTGCGTTCATTCTTTCATTACAAGCAAGTTATTAAAAATAATCTCATAAAAAAATTTAATTTGCATTAAGTTAAATGAAATAATATTCACACCATAACAATAATAATCATATCTTATGAACAAATAACACATAATACTTTAACGTAGAATTAAAGATATGATGTACGACGTTTCAACCCCTTTAGCATAACAAAACATGAACAATACATACCCTTACATTTATGTACATACCCCTACCCAATACGTACCCTTTCACGTTACTGCAGAAACCTTGACTTTCTGATTTGTATAGCGTATATACGATCAATATCGAATAAGTAGGATAATAACACTTGAAACAACTTACTGGAAAGCCTCGTTGACAAGTTTGGCATGCGTAGCGACATCTCCGCCGATCTGCTGAGACAGCTCGAGGTACGTCCGCAGGGGACCCTACAAGCAATAGAAGTAATGAAAACACAAGTATCTCTTGGAGTTTGTGTTAAATGCGATAAAACTATTTAATTCTATAGATTTTGACTTGTAAATTGCTGTATTTGTTCAAGTTTAACGTCGATCCATTGTCTCGGGCAATAGATCGACGTCATTATTCGTTACCCATTTTAGTTTTTTTGTCATAAGCAATTCCGAATGTATCGACCTATAGTTGGCAAAAATGAAATTTACTGTTTGTAATTTTTAATGTAATTTTAAGAATATACTTATTATTTTCATAATTCTTACCACCTTTTATTAGAAGTAATGAGGGTGATAAACGAACACACAGTTCATCTGTTCTAAATTAATTGTCTTTTATCCTCAACGTGCTTCACATTCAAAAAGGTCGTATTATCGGTTTTCCTGACTCGGCAAGGTAAACTCAGAAAAACATGAAATGTTATATATATATATATATATATATAGTCCTAAATAATGCACTATGTTGTATCGTATAGACCTTAAAATACTTCGTATTTTTTAAATAATTAAAAATTTATAAATAATTTAGATTATTCAGAAATAAAATGATAAATGTTGCTTTCTTTATTCCATAAAAATATATTTGATAAAAATTACAAAAATATTCTTCAATAATTCGAGTTAAAATCTGTCCAAAGCACTTTATGGAAATACAACATCCAAACATTTTAACTCTCGTAAAAAATTAAATGACATTTACTACTTTATTTACCTACTTTGGTTATAAATTAATATATTAAATGGTTGTCTGGGAGACATGATGTTTGAAGACTTTTATGAGATCTATTCCCGTCACGCTGTCCCAATGACTAAGCTAGACAACCGAAAGTGTCACCTGCAATTCGAACTATACCTATGAAAAATGGACGAAATCATCACCTAGTATTTCTCCGTTTCCTCTTCCAAAACTGAAACGAACAAGGACAATAAAAGAAGGATTATGGCTTATGTCTGCAAATTTATTAGCTGGATGTCGGACGGCGTTAAAACAGAGCTATTTCATTAATTTTATATTGTTCTTAGTTTTATAATAATTCAGAAAAAATAAAACATAGAAACACGGCATTGGTAGATATAGATTGTACTGTAAAACAATTCGGTGTATTCACATCCAGGAAGAAAAACCACAGAAAAACTGAGGAATAAGATGGTAGCATGTCGATCAAACGCCACTCTGATATCCTCTTAAGCCAATTCTGATTTTATCACCACATAGTTATAAGATTATTAAAGTGATGAACATAGTAACATGACGTCCAAAACAACAAATAATGCTTTGTGTTTATTACATTGATAAATCTATTAGTCACTCGCTCCGCTGGGAAGGATAGATAGTCTGATGGCCTTTTATTATTCATCATAAAGATAGGGAGGAGTCATTGTTCGAATGAAACACAGCATCATTAATTTGTTTTTATATATAACAAATTAATGATGCTGTTTTTCATTCAAACAAACATTCATTCACTTATTATTGACTCAATATACACTACTTATAAATTATTATTTTAAAATTGGGTTTATGATTTAGAGTACAAGGAACAAAGTACAAGAAAGTGCAAGAAAGTGCAAAACCTTCCCGAGTGACTTTTTAAATTCCTGACATCTTGACTTGCCATTTTAGATATAGGTACGATACACATAATATAATAATTTCACGCTGTTTCTCAAGCGTAAAATATGTTATCGAAGCAAATGCAAAGCAGTCACGAAACTTATGTAAAAATAATTCATAATTGATTGATTATATAATTCAAATTTAGATCTAATCTAGAAATTTAGATTTACATAGATGCAAG
This sequence comes from Parnassius mnemosyne, assembly GCA_963668995.1. Classification (NCBI taxonomy): domain Eukaryota; kingdom Metazoa; phylum Arthropoda; class Insecta; order Lepidoptera; family Papilionidae; genus Parnassius; species Parnassius mnemosyne. Next base: position 33,140,454 of record CAVLGL010000137.1, on the reverse strand, counting down.
GCGTGGACGACACGTAAATATCCTAACACTGAAACGATTGCGTGTCCTAGTGGTCACAAAACCAGGGGTTCAAATCCTAGTCTAGGCCAATATTTGCACAAAACACAAATTGTTAGTTTTTGGGGTGTGTTTATGTAGTGATTGCCCACGAATTTCTTATACCGCATCCTTACCTATTTCTAAATTTATCGTGTGTTACACCGAGCAAAGATAGGTTACTGAAGTGAGTATCCCAATCAATTTCCTACGTACGTTATTTTTCGATTATTTGGATGTCTTCGCTATGTTATTAAGCCAGGAGAGCATTAAAATCATCATCATTATTATATTTCAGTCTCATCACAGTTATAAGCTATAATTATAATAGCAAATTCCAAGACAATCTTGAAATCAACACTACAGCTGATGATAGAGTTCATGCATGAACTTATTAAAGAAAATATAAAGCAGAAGTTAGATCAAACAGAGCACAAACGGCGTAATAGCGATCACAAAATCAATGACCAAATTCACAATTAGATTGATACCTCTGGAACTGTAATTACAAATTAATTTAATCCAAACATGATGATTACGAAAAATACTCTGAATAATAGAAGGTCCATGCCATGCTAAACAAATTGTTAAAAAAGCGACATAATACCTAAGTGTTACTTTCACCGCGATTGTTTCAAGATCACTAGTAATATAAACTAGTCGTCAAAAAAGGAAATATTTTTTTTTCTCTCAAATGTGAAAAAATTACTTATTATAATCGGTTTTTCTTTAAATGTACTTTAATCATACAGTAATACATTCGGACGATATATTCCTTGATAAGAGCCACTGGTCATTAGATAAGTAACTCAGAAACGATAGCCAGTAAGACATAAGATTGTATGTATAATGTATATAAACATCGAAGCCGCATACCCAAATTGTTGTTCTTGGAATGGATGTCTGTCATAATAAGTTTGTATTATAACAATTTTGTTTACGGTTCCGGATGTATTATGATTATTCTTATTCTCTTCAGATATTAAATTTAGCACGTCGTCGTCGAAATCAAAATTAGCAAAAATAACTCTTCAAAAAAATATAAACGCCAAAATAAAACATCCCTTTCAAAGTAAAATCTAAATCCTAGTCTAAGTTGTGTCGAGATAGAAATTGAATAAATTGTCTTCAAAACAAACATAATAATAATTGTGCTAAATTATTCTCGATCGCTGCTCGCTTGTTGTTGTTATCTAATTGAGTCCACAAAGAAAATTTTACTTCAACAACTTTTTATGTGATAAACAAAACAGGTAACTAAATATTGTTCCTCCCTTATAAATTACTTATAGAATTAAGTTCAGCCTCGTATGTAAACATCGACGTCGCTTCAGTAACCTTAATGTTGTTTGTAAAATTTAATGTCAATTTAAATTATTGTTAAAGCTAATTTATTTGTGTACCTTTTGATTTCTTTATTAGCAAGGAACTTCCGGATACAAATAGTTCCAAAACAGTTATTTTTATAAATACAAAAAAATGTGTTGTTAAGATACCGTTATTTTGAAAACATTCATTAAATTAATTTTATTTGGTTAATCTTAAAGTTGTCTTATACTTCTTATTTTCTTTAAAAAAATTAATATTTCCGGTATCGTGGAGGAAGTTTACATACATAAATTGCACAAGGACAAACTTGTAAGACTTCAACATACAATGAGTTTATTCTATGTAGATCGAGTCAAAATTAAAAGTAGAAGGAGCCCGAGTTAACTATGCCATTAGCAAACGTAAAACATTTTTCAATCCCCTGTGACCAATGGACCATGGTAACTCCATAAGCTTATTCTCAAAAGAAATACAAGTTCTCACTACGAATCTTAATATACACAATAAGGAGAAGAAACAGTACCTAATAAGGAATACAATCAAAGCAATCAGCGCCATATTTCTAGACACAATGTAAACAAACTGTTTGTATAAGGAAGGTTGGTGTCAGCGGAAACACATTGGCAAGATACTTCCGGCTAAAGTAACTGATACCATTTCACTGTAAAGAACATCAAGTTAAACGCACAAAGAACCTTTTTAAATAAACGTAATATGGTTGGAGTTGTTGCAGATTTTTTTAATTATAATAATGTTAAAGAGCAGATTGATGCTACATTTCGTATAGTGAGTAGAGCTGGGAATCATTTTTACTGGTGACGTGGCCACAGCATCCCCTCACGATCAGATAGACAGTGTAGTCGTTTTCACCATTATTCTATAAAATTACTCTAACCTTTGATACAAAGTTTTTATTATTTTCTGCAGTTGTCATAGTATCTTCTATAAATATAATAAATCTATAGAAAATTCGTGCCTGTAATTCTAATATATTCTTGAAAAACAAGTCCAGGGAACTATATAAAGCGTTCTGAAACCAAATTAGTGGTTTTTACAATTTTTGTCTGTCTGTCTTTCTGTTTGTGTATTCCGGATTCACGTAAAAACTACTGAACCGATTTACATGAAATTTTGTATGTAGGTAGTTAGTAACCACAACTTATAGGTAACAACTTATAGGCTACTTTTTATCCGATTATAGAACATTAAAAAAGAAGGTTAAGTGTTTTCCTTCCTTTACATGTTAATTTTCTAATATTTTTTTTAAAGGATAAGGGTGACAAACGAGCACACAGTCCACCTGATGGTAAGTGGTTGCTGCGGCCCATAGACATCTACATCTATCCTCCATTACAAATCAAAATGTAGATGCGTTGTCACCCGTGAGGACCAAGATGGAATGCCTCATTTCCAGTAAAAAGGGCGCCTCCGGCCACCTGCACTCACCAATCGAAACGCAGAGGTAAACCTCTACTTCACGCTGGTTTTCTGTGAGGTCGTGGTACCACCCCGGTTCGAGCCGGCCCATCCGTGCGACAGCAAAAGCTGCCGCGTGGCTCTGCCACAGGGGGACGAATAGAATAGAATAGAATATTTTTTATTCAATATACATTACATGTGTAATTCTTATTGAAAGTCATTTTTTACTTTACCACTGGTTCGAAAAAACCCTCTGTCCTGGGAAGAACCAGCAAGAAACCCAGCGGGACTTTTTTTTTTAAATAAATTTTACAATATAAATTATTACGAACTATTTACAAAATTTATTTTAGAAACTGCTTGGAAGCGATCACCTCATTCCCAAGGGTTATTATCAACCATGTATTCATTTATACTATAATAAGCCTTTTTATACAGTTTCAGCTTAATAAAACATTTAAACTTGGTAATAGAGAGAACCTGTACACTTTCCGGGACCTTGTTGTAATAGCGTATACATTGCCCCAAGAATGAATTACTGACTCTGTGGAGTCGAGAAACTGGTATCACTAGCTTGTGTTTGTTCCTAGTGTTTACAGAATGTATATCACTTCTTTTACTAAAACTATCTTTGTTTTTGTGAACATACATTAAATTTTCGTAAATATACTGAGAGGCCAAAGTTAATATATTAATTTCTTTAAATTTATCTCTAAGAGACTCTCTCGGTTTTAGATTGTAAATAGCTCTAATGGCCCTCTTCTGTAAAACAAAAATAGTTTCTGAATCAGCCGCATTTCCCCATAGCAAAATCCCATAAGACATTATGCTATGAAAATAACTAAAATAAACTAATCTAGCTGTCTCGACACTAGTGAGAACTCTAATCTTTTTTACAGCATAGGCTGCAGAACTTAGTCTGCTTGCTAATTTGGATATATGGGGGCCCCACTGGAGCTTTGCGTCAAGAGTGATGCCAAGAAAAACAGTGGATACAACAGGGCTCAATTCCTCCCCATTTAAAAACACATTGGTATTCAGATTTTGAACATTCGTTGTTGTAAATTTAACACAATTAGTTTTATTTCCGTTCAAATGCAGATTATTAACGTTAAACCAATGCACTAATTTTGATATAGCATTATTCACTTCGTCACATTTAAATGATTGACGTTTAAGTTTAAAAATCAAGGAAGTATCATCAGCAAATAATACTATATCATGACTATCCCCTACAAGGTGAGGTAAGTCATTAATATACACCAGAAACAGGAATGGGCCGAGAATCGAGCCCTGAGGTACACCCATTAGTACAGGTGACCCGGAAGAACTTTTACCATTGATAATAACCTTCTGTTTTCTATTACTTAAATATGAAATAATAAGTTTAAGCGCTGTGTTCTTGACACCATAGTACTGTAGCTTCCTGATTAATGTCTCATGGTGAACACAGTCGAAGGCGGGTTGGTTTTGAAATAAGTACCATATTTATAAATAAAGTTTGGTAAAATAATTTGAAACTACACCGATTTAGTTCTCAAAACAGCGCCATCTATCATTAAATGGAAAAAGTAGTATATTTTGCCTTCAGTTACTAATAAATTAAATAGTAATATATTTAAATAATTTACATTTATGTTTAAATAATTAGAATATTCTGACGTTTACTTTTTTTAGTACTTTTGTTATTTTATTTTAAAAGTGTACATAATAATTTCAATAGATAAATAAGTAGTGACGTCTATCAAAAATATGAAAATTGATAAGGTGTTTTTTTTATTTCAATTACTATATGTCTGTCTGCAATTATTGCAAAATTTTCATTATCATTATAGTTACATTAAAGAGATGTTTATATATGTCGCAGCCAGATCGTTAATTCGATCGAGAACTAATCATATATTATCATAAAATCGTTTCGTGAAATGATGTGGTCATTTCATGATATTTAACACTGTTTGTTGACCATGTCATGATATAGCTGGACCAAATCAATGAATAGAAATCGTTTGAAGATATGAATAACTAAACACAACGTTGCTATTTCATGATATGGTCATATGACGATTTCATTAAATCGTTTTTCACCGCTAGTGGCGCTGATAGCGTATTTTTTTTACAGAAACAGAACTTTTAACAGAATTGACATCACTTTATGCCTTACTGTCATAATAAATAAATGTTCGCTTCTATTGCTGATATTATTAGGTAGTATAGTTTTGGCTTTTATTATTTCGTCTAAAAATATCGCCATCTACTTACTTCTAAATAAACTAAAATGGTAAGTCACAGATAAAATTAAATAATAGAATGCTACTGAATATAAGATGTAAATGATTGAAAATTCGTTCGTGGCATAGTTGGATGTGTAATTACTAGTTAGATGTGATCAACAATCATGCAAAAGCTTAGTTTCAGTTTTTATACGAATTTATCTCGTAATTTGTATTTAAACAAATACGAGGGCTATGTAGTTCGCCGTGAGATTTCACCATGGCACGGTAGCAAAACGTGTACGATTCTCTCAAGGATGAATCTGTTATAAAAAATTTTACGTGCTGACTTAACACGTGTCCTTTAAAGTGGTAAATAATAACTTCGTGGAGAAACTTAGATGTCAGAGTAATTAAAATAGTTGTAGAGATGTGAAAACCGTTAATATGCATTGAAGCATTGCAGCATACTTTATTTCTGCCCACAAAACACTATAGGTAATGAGGAGCATCCTGTACACAGTAGTGAAACGTATATTAGCTGCTACTTTACTTTTTTACCTTTAATGAGACTTATACATCAGTTTATAATTTAAGATAGTTTTCATATTTTCAAATATATTAAGATATTTGTGACAGTCCTGGTTTCATGGCTCATATAAGTATATATAAAAATGAACAGGTTCTTGGGGAAAATACTTTAATTAAAGAAAGCAGATTTTACTTAAACAAAGGTTCATTTTATTGTACTTGTCAAATGCGGTAATCCTAAACTGATTTAAACTTAAATTTCATGGTACGTAAGCATTATATATATATATATATATATATATATATATATAAGGTAAAAAAAGTTAAAATTAAACGTGATATAATCCGTAACATTAGTTTTATTCCATGTGTAGTATTACATCATTATAGAACTGCATTTATGAAATTATGAAAGTCTACTCGAACGTAAAACAAATATCTAAATATCTACATCTACTTTATGGTGCCAATCAATATTAAATAGGACCAATGAGATGAATAAAATATCTCGAATAAGCATACCTACCTATAGGTACCGTAAATTGATAAAAGACCATGAAATTGATCATTATTTTGTTAAAATTAAATTTACTTTAATTATGAATGAATATAAAGAGCAAAATATAAATAATAGTAATAAATTTTGATTCCAAGACAATTTACCTTTCTTATGGATACATCGGAAGACACGCCTGATGTAAAAAATAGTAGCTGTTTCTAGACATATATTCACGTGTTCCTGTAGCATATTACAACTATGCCAAATACCAATCATCTACGTCTAATATATTTTAGAATTCAAAAAAATTTTTGACAGACAGAGACACAGACACCGAGGTGACTAAAAGTGATGGAATTTCGCTTCTTTTTAATGTATTCCGCCTAGTTCATCAATTCCGTTAATTATCACAAGTTGCCGTCGTACTAGAAATTGATAAGAGGAGTATTGTATGTGTAAAACTCTCATGTTTAAATTATGAAGGTGACTATATTTTTTAATTTAAAAAAATGACTACATGATCTACTGTTCTATGAATCTTTCTGTAAGTGCAGCGTCAGTTATTATTTACAGCAGAGGTAAGCACTGCAACAACAAGAATAGCTCTATGGTCGGATATTTTAATAGTCGAAAAACTAAATGACATTTATTATGCTCTAAAATACGACTAGTACAATGAATTATTATAGAATATTATTATAATGAGTAAAAGTATCGTGCAGGAGAAAGAAACATAATTTTGGATGCGTAGGGTCTTCACTACATGAAGTCACGACTTGCACAAGATGGCGATCAGCTGCATTGAAGCCGAAAACGATGAAAAGACATCGTAATATTTGAATGTTAAGGTGATAACATCAATATTAGTAAAGCCCTCACCTGTATCAGATCCTGGTATCCGTTTACACTCATACTGTCTATTATAGAAATCTGAATTTGAGTATTTTGTGCAGTTGCTGGCGAATTGGGAGGCGTCGGCGTTCGCGTGTGGAGCACCGGTAGACGCTCCAGACGCGCTGTCACTCGCTCCAGACGCTCGATCAAAGCTTCGAACTCCGCGGCCGGGTTATTAGATGCCGCTAACTGCTCGTTTTCACTGCCTATGGGAAAAAAACGCAAATTAAATGCACTATAACATTCTAATTTTATCCTTTTCGATATCGACGATAATGACTACCGAATATAATCGTAAGCAATCAATTGCGCATGACATAATGCTACAAGGTATGACCAATGTACAAACATCAGACACTCGTTCGGCCTAGCCTACCCATAGCCAGTGTAACGTGTATGGGATTAGACATGAGTGAGATACGGATTCACGTCAGACCTTCCAGTCACACGGACCGAAACCTGAGAGAAGCACGCGGTACTTGCTAGACACTTTCTGGCGTGCTTTTTCTTCTCTTCATAAATTTCTTTAACCCAGACCCTTATTTGTTACGTTCTTCCCTAATGAGACCGACACTTGAACATATTACGCTTCCAGCTTTTATTCTCTGCAGCGCGGACACGCTCAAAGAATGAGATCACTTATTTTAAACAGGTCCTGCCTTCTTTCTCACTATTTTAACGAGCATATCATTTGTTATGTCATCAAGACGGCGACAATAATAATCAATAATTTTTGAATTAACACTTATTTTAGCTCCGGTCGTGTGTCTAACTCAAAACCCGCAGCACTAGGCCTTAAATCTCCATATATATTGTGTATGAACACAAGAAATTACATGTCCTTATCGAGCCTATATAAACCCAATGCTAGTTCTAATACTTTTTAGCCTTTGGTCGTATTAAAATAACGGCGCTACATAATATGTCCCACTGGGTCCCATCTGTCCTTTCTGAGAGGGTATTGAAGCAGGAAAGAGTCCACTGCACTGTCCCAAAGCATGTTGCAGGACTTCCTCGATATATCTTTAATTTCTCTAGAAATGCAGGTTTCGTCACAATGTTTAAGAAACTTAAACAGTTTGGTGAACCCACGACATATGCAGAACTTGGATGCAACGCTCTGGATTATTTACACCGATAACAAGCAAACTATAGATGTTTTAACTTAAAGATGTAAAAAGCAATAAGAAATTATCACATTCCAAGCATATGTGTAATACACATAGTGCCGTATGGTACAGTATTTAAAAACAGTAACATTTCGTTTAAAAACACTTTTCCCCGTGAATAATATGTAATTCTGATAATTAATATTAATATATTATGCAAAAAACAAACCGCCGCGCCGCCTAGCCAAATTCATTTATAATCACACACACAAATATAATCATTCATTATTTCAAAGCTGGAAGAGCCCAATATCTCACCGTCAGCCTTTTCCGCAATTTCTGCATCCGTGGATTCATTCATACACGCGCCCTCGATATTGGCTCGCTTTTCAAACATTTTTATTAAATACCGCATGTTTTTAATATTATCACTTTCAGACATATTTACACAAAAAGCAAAAAAATTGAAAACGCACAAACACTATGAGATAGAACAAAACTGACAAATGGAATAAATACAATTGACTTGATCGTGCTGATTGGACGTGCTCTATCAATAGACTGTCATAAGAGATATGAACACGATAAGGACTGACTAAAATGACTACTACACTGATAAAACTTGAATTACAATAAGAATGTGGTTACAAAAAATAATACACTTTCTAGGAAAGCAGATTCGTAGAATTTGATTACATATTTCATTTCGTAAATATAAATGAGTTTTTTTTATTGTAAGTAATTAGAAAAATTGTACTAACAACAGAAAATAGGGACTGTTATATGATTTGAAGTCGTGGACATTGTGATTACTCGCAGCTTTATGACTTAAATATGCATTATTTATATAACATTTTTCTAGAAACAGTATTAAAGATGTTCCCTATGTATGTATTAATGTATATATGGCAAAAAAAATTGTAATTGTTTTAATAATATCCCCGTTGACATTTGCTTAGGAACCCCAATAGGTATATAAGGTTAAAATTTCTACGTTTATCTGTACTAATTTGTAAATTGCTGATGCCGAAACCTAAAATTTATACAAATTACGAAGTATTAGCCAGAACTGCTCGGGATTTTCCAATTCAATTAAATTGTATGATGACATTTTTATTAAATAATATCCCACTTTTAACCTTGGGTATACCTATTCTATTAAAAGATTTTGACCTATTCCACGAAATATGTTTGTTATTTCAATACACTACAAGCACCTCTGAACGAAGTTAGATAATGGTATAACTTTCAAAAATATGCCAACTATTTTAATAAATTACTTAATAAATTAATTAAAAACTTAAACTTCAAAGAATAATTTAAAAATTTGGATATCACAATTTAGCTTCGCTAAAACCAACGCGTGTAACGAACTGACAGAATTACGAAGTAGGTACTTGTTTTACTAGCAATGGTGTCACGTCACCGCACCTCGGTTACAACTTACAGTGGAATTATCGAGAGACGAGTCAACGACTCATTAAGGATAAATTAAAATGTTCATTGCCTTTACACAATATGTACCTAATAAAAAGTTAACTTATCTAAAACGTAGTAAATTATATGTGATCAACCATCGTAATAGTCCACTGCGAGATATAGGAAAAGCTTCGCGATTTTTCAATATCTTCTCAATTAACCAAAACCTATATATCTCCACGCAAATCGCAACGCTACGCTGTCGCTAAAAGACGATGGCCGAATGGTCATAGAGCTTGGGTACTACCTGGGTCGACTCCTAGCCGTAGACAAAAATGAATAAAAACACGAAAAATTACCTTGTCGTTCTTCGAATCTCGTTGTTGTTTGGCCACATTTTATTAACATTGCACCACTGATTTATTCATAAGTTTACATCATTAACTGTGATAGTATAATCAATTATCTTCATCATCACGATAATAACATCTTCATCATCACGATAATAACAGGTAACAGCCAATTATAGTCCACTGATTATAAGACCTCCCTCATAGATTAACTCATTGGAACGATATTTTTCATAGTGATATTTTATTTATACGTGGTAGAACCATGCTGCAGTTATATTAGTAATATTATATAGCATTGGCCGTTAGTTTGGACATAGCGAAGGCCTTCGATCGGGTATGGCACTAAGCACTTCTTTCGAAGCTACCTTCCTGTGGGATTTCCGAGAAATTGTGCAAATGGATCACCAGTTTCCTTGCTGATCGGAGCATCAAGGTCGTAGTAGACGGTGCATGCTCTGATTACAAGCCTATCAACGCTGGTGTTCCACAAGGCTGCGTGCTATCACCAAGGCTTTTTCTCCTGCATATCAATGATATGTTGCAAACTGGTAACATTCATTGCTATGCAGACGACAGCACTGATGATGCCTTATATACCGGCCGTGCAAATATTTTTCGGCAAAACGTCACCGAGTACCGGGACAAACTTGTGTCTGAAGTCGAGTATTTACTTAACAAAGTCTCGGATTGGGGGCGACTAAATCTAGTCCAATTCAATCCCCAGAAGACACAAGTTAGCGCGTTTACCGCTAAAAAGAACCCCTTTGTCTTATCTCCTTAGTTTCAAGGCACTCACCTTGCTGCCTCAGCTAGCATCGGAATCTTCGGCGTCGACATATCGAATAGCGTGCAGTTTCGTGGTCACTTGGAAGGGAACGCCAAATTGGCCTCTAAAAAACTTGGCCTGCTCAGCAGAGCGGGACAGTATTTCATGCCAGTACACCGCTTGCAACTTTACAAAGCGTAAATTTGGCCTCACATGGAATACTGTTCTTATCTCTGGACCGGGGCACCCCAGTGCCAGCTCCTTCCACTTTACCGCATCCAGCGCAGAGCGGTTCGAATCGTCAACGACCGAGTTCTTTCTGATGGGCTCGATTCACTGGCTCTGCGTAGGGATATTGCATCTCTTTGCATTTTCTATCGAATCTACCACGGGGAGTGCTCTGACGAATTGTTCGGATTAATTCCAGCCGCCAAATTTGACGAACGCACATTGCATCAAAATTCACGATACCATCCTCATCATCTGGATGCTTGGCGGTCCACGACTGTGCGTTTTACTAGGAGTTTTCTTCCTCGTGCAACTTCTCTGTGGAATTGTTTACTGCCGGAGATTTTTCGGGACCGATACGATATAGGGACCTTCAAGAAAAGAACTTACTCCTTCCTAAAAGGCCCGCAACGCACCTGCAATTACTCTGGTGTTGCGGTTGTTCATGGGCGGCAGTAGTCACCCTCAGGTGAGCCGCAAGCTCGTTTGCCCCCTCTTCTATAAAAAAAAACCGACCGGGGAAGGGCCACGCTCTCAAAGAATACCAGCGTAAAATAGTAGCTTAACATTTGTTTGTTGTTGTCTGTTTGTTTCGTATAGTGAGAGAACCGGAGACCATTTTTACTGGAAAAGAGGCATTCCATCTTAGGCTTCACGGTTGCCAACGTGCATTTTGATACTTTATTGAGGATAGATGTAGATGTCTATGGGTCACAGCAACCACTTACCATCAGGAGGACTGTGTGCTCGTTTGTCACTCTATCCTATAAAAAAAATTATAAACTCTTGGTATATAATATCTCTTATATACCACGAGTATTAGGGAGTAGGGAGTATTCCCTAGTATCTCCCGCGTAGTCTATTAGTAGATTATTCGGAATTTGTCGCCCCGTTCGAAATAATAAAATAAACTAGGTAGAAGGCCAAAATTAACTAGGATATAGAAGGAAAAAATCAACCAGGATATAGGAGCAAAAAAATCAACTTTGGTAATGTGGTCGCCTCTCCCATGGTAAACACAAAAAGACTAAAACATAAATGGGGTCGCCATTTATGTTTAATCTTTTAAGATGGATATTCCGGTTTTTGCCGGACGGAACTGAATATTTCAGCTAACCTAAACGTGAGTTTCCACTGGTAAAACATTCACTTAAAAACATATTTAAAATTAAATTTTTACGATATATCGTATTATTGTGTTTCCACTGCCAAAGAATATATTGAAGTAAAATATGTTTGAGATTCAATAGAACAAAACATGTTTTACAACAAGTTTTGGGCACCAGAAAACGACACAAAACATTCATTATTGTGTTAACATGAAAACGGGTTGAAAAATTTATTTGTGTATACAATCACTATAATAATTAATGTAATACTAAATATTAATAAAATTATTAGTTTGACTTTATAAATTTACAGTCTATATTTCTTTGCTTAATATTTTATTTTGTTACTTTATTTTATTATATTAGCTGTGCCCGGTATGTGTTGTATAACAATTACAGGCGTACGCATATCAACACACCAAATGTTCATCGTTCTCAGATGAATGGTATAGAAACGCATAGAAAACGAACAAACAAACTAATATAAATTGTTGTCAGAAACCTTCGCGGGTCTGCACACTCGCTCACTTATGAACATCGTAATTTGATCAATGGTATAGGTATTAGGTACACATACGGGACAATGAAACATTTATTCTTATATAAAAATAGAGCAAGATACCTGTATCATCATCATCACAGCCCTTCACACGTCCACTGCTGAACATATCCCCCAAGGAATTCCACAAAGCACGGTCCCGAGCCACCTTTGACTTCCTGCATGTATTACCAGGTCGTCACTCTATCTAGTGGGGGGACGCCCTACACTTCGCCTGCCGGTACATGGCTGCCACTCGAGAACCTTTCTTCCGCATCGGTTGCCGATACCTACAGCTTGGCAGACCCAATGTCAAACATATACAATGTATAATTTTTTTGTTCCGTGCGAACGCAAACAGCAACAAATCTTCAAATTTGTCGTAAAATTGACACAGTTTCGTGGAGTGCACTTGCAAGCATTAACAAAACTTGTGTGACTTATTATAAAGGATAAGTTTCAAAACATTACGGGTTAATGTTTTTAATGCAAACGCACGATACGTACAAACAGTTGAGAATGTTTTATATTTGACTGTTACATATCATACTATTTATATTCGCTTAGTACAAACGAAGAGAAAATAAGAGTCAGCTATTTTCATGTATTCCCACGACCAAGGTCGGCGTAAAATGATAAACGTAGTTTACGTAATTATGTTTACGTTCGCTCAATTTCATGCATGAGCAGATGCTAAAGGCAATAAATAGTGTTACATACATATTTCCATCTTATTAGGCAGCTTGTTCTTGTTGTAGATATGCGTGCCTTAAAACGAATACTCTACTTTCCTTCGCCAGTTCTAAATGTATAGATGGATTCTAGGGAACGGAGCGGATTTATTTATGTATATGTGAATTATTGAAATTTGGACTAAAGTCGACAGCTAAATATACAGAACATAATATGCATAAAGTTCAACCTTCTTAGTTGAAATTGTGAAAAAATATAATTTCGTCAATTGGCGAATCCAGTCCCGTGAGTCGGGTAGAGCGTTTGCGGTTATTTCGTTACTGCGCAGCACATAACATTTGCAAAAAAAAATACAAAAAAAATGTTTTTTGGCAACTTGATTTCTTTTTTATGTTTTAATTTACTTTTTCTATAATTACAAAAAAATAATCCCAGACTTTTTTGTCCTCTAAAGTATTACCAGACCTCTCCAAAAATATTTTTTACACAATTTTAAAAATATTTTTCTGTCTGTCTTTCAGTCTGTCTGTTTGTTCCGGCTAATCTCCCGATCGGACCGATTTCGACCGGGCTTTCACTGGCAGATAGCTAATGTTATAAGAAGTAACTTAGGCTAATTTTATTTTAGAAAAAGAATTCCGCGCAAAAAATTAAAACCCATGAAATTAAATCATAATAAATTAGGCGCGGGCGAAGTCGCGGGGAACAGCTAGGTAAGAAATATATTTTTTTAAAGATTTTAACATTAAATTCTTGTTTTGGGATTTAGCATGTATGTATGCGCATATATGACCATGTAAATATCTGTGTATATGGTTTGAATTATTTTAGATCAGTGCTATACTAATTTGTAGTAACCTTGGCAAAAATATGTTTTGATAATTACCGCCCCATGTTCTTAAAAAAGGACAATATGTATAAAGTGCTTACCGTCCAGAGACGAAGGTGGAAAAAATAGCAAGTTAGGCCGGCCACATACATACGGAATTCCGTTTCGGGATTCCGTTTCGATATTCAGATTCGGAATCCCGAACGCAGCAAGTCCATATAAAATTTATGACCCGCCATACACGTACGGTATTTTCTCCGATTCGAGATTCCACATACATACGGAATTCCGTTTCGATATTCCGCTTCGGAATTCCGAACGCGGTAATTCCATATAAAATCTATGACCCGTCACACACGGTAGTTTTCCGTTCGAAATTTTGCGGGCAAAACGGGAACGGAATTCCGTATGTATGTGGCCGCCCTATGACCGCCTGTGCGTTCTGGATCCCGAACGGAAAAAAGCCGCTCCGAACGCAAGTCTTCCATAGATTTTATACGAGTCGCAACACACACACGTAAATTCCGTACGGAACGCGCTCAGCATATATGCGCTCAGTGTTTGAAGCGAGTAGGTGTGTTTAGGTATGTTTTTACATTTAATTTTGTAGGTGTATAGCTCTTCGTAACCTTTCATCTTATTTTATTTAATAATTCGTCGAAAGAATTTACAGGCATAAATATTTAAAAAATATCTCTGGATAGATAGATCTTTTTACATAATATTGACTATATTGTAAACTTAGGGTGATAAGGGGATGCACCTAGTAAGAATGACACAACAACAATGGAATCGCAATTAGAAAAAACGGAAACGGAATTCCGTATGTGGCCGACCTTACACGTTCTCTAGAGCCGTAACTTTTTTCACAGTGATGTGGTACAAATATAGATGACTTTTGAACTACCTAAATGTTAGTACGTTTATCCCTGAGCTACCACGGCTCGTGAAATAAAAACGAAGAAAATTTATCAACTTAATATTATCATAGAATTTTTAAATGAACCTTTAGAAAGTATTACAGAAAGGTATACATCTATACAAATAAATAAAATTGAAGTGTCTGTTTGTAATGTCAAAATAACAGCTTTTTACTAGTTGCATATGAAAGTATATACGGTACTTATAACAAAAACACAATTTTTAACTTTTTTGTCAGTCTGTCTGTCATGTCTGTTTGTTCCGGCTAATCTCCAAAACGGCTGGACCGATTTTGACGGAACTTGAACGGAACACTGGTAGATAGCTGATGTCATAAGGAGTAACTTAGGCAACTTATATTGTAGAAAAATATTTAGGGTTCCGCGCAACAAAATTAAAACCACTCGTATAATATATAACTCAAGGTGCGTAATGTCGCTGTGACGACAAACTGATATAAATATAACTAAATGAGTAGCAACGTAATTAATTTCTTATCAAATTTTTCGTATTACAATTTTTAATTGAAATTTTATTAGGCTCTCTGGAAACGTTTGAATTTGGGCACATCGTCACAACATACCTCAGCGATAGTAGAGCACACAAAGAACACTTCAGTGTGTACAATTTACATTTTTGGACTAAATGAAATATTAAAATATATATCTAATGAAATATCTGGCTGTTCAATTTGTTTATGGACAATTGTTAAGAAACTATGAAAATTGAAGAATGTGGTTTAAGAATAGTGAGTTAACTGTTAAACGCTTATTATACGCCCACGATCGAGGTTATTTGCGTCGTCGTGGGCCGAGAAGCAAATGATGGTTACATTAATAAACAGACCATTAAAAGGGGAATAAAAGTAAAGGCAAGTAAGATTAAAGTAATGGTTTTTGAAAGAGAAGGAGGAAGGAGGAAGGACCTTTTTTCTACAACATTAATTCTTTCACTACCTAACATTGTGGTAGAAAGTAACACAGCATTGTGAATTGCTTTATACGTATGTCTTTTTTGACACATGTCGACTTCCCACAATAGAGTGAAGAGTCCCCATTTACACTATGTACTACATTAACTCTTCGTTTATATCCTTGCCAAGTCTACTATCCCTGCTAAACATACATTCTAAATACATAAACTCATCCACTTGCTCAATCAACTCCCCTTCTAATCTTTATTCCACGTATCATAAGGGGTGACTCTGAACGATAAGGTGAGAAATTTTGTGCTAGCTGTGACTAGCATTAAGAAAATAATGCTTTGGTGATAGATATGTAGAAAGAATGCACGAGAAAAGAGTGACAAAGTTATGCTATAAAAGTGTGTAGCAGAGTTGGCAAGGGCCGCTCTATATGGAAGTTTATCGTCTAAATTAGCGATATATTGAAGATGAGCCAAATTAGGAATACACATAACCGTTTTTACATACATACATGAGAGAAAACCCGTTTAGAAAATTAGACAGCGTCTTCATCAAGGATAAATTCACCGTATATTTAATTTAGCCATAATTCTAAATTTAATAAATTTCCCTAGCAAAATGAAGCTTGTTATATAATACATTTAAAATATGATAAAAATATGACGTCTCATTAGCGCAGAAATACAGGAATGGGTCGTTTCACGTGACATTTACTTCACGATAAGTGTACTGAAATGTGAACGCATTTATCCATTGCTCACAAAACATGTATTAAGGAAATACTCAATTATTTAACAATTTCTCTGTCAGACTTGAAATTCGCTGTAGTATGCGTCAACCTCAGAACAGAATCCTGAGGCGTCAACTAAAATTATTTAGCAATATTTTAAGTTATGCCTCCCAAATTCAGCACTTAAAATTGCAATTAACAATTCCATTGGCGCCGGCGGGGATCGTACCCGGGTTGCTCGCGTAGGTATTGTAAAATTTACAGCAAGCTCTGAGCGCCTGAGCTACCACGTCTCTAAACGGTTCTTCTGTTGGTTGGTAAAACCTCATTTAATTTTGCGTGTATAGTTGAAAAATGTTGATTAGCCTTTATTCTCATTCAAACTTCGGACTATACATATAAATTTGTAGTTGCTTATGAAAACGAGGTGACAGAAACAAAGGCAAATCAACGTTGTTTTTGTTTTTAACTTTAAATCTTATACTTTTTCCTCTAATTACGAGTATAAGACCTACAAAAAAAAATAGACAAATAGACAGCTATATACAAAATGTTACTCATGCAACCAGATGTTGACTAAGCGGTGATTCATTGCATAGTTTATTAATAGATATAGTGACAAAAGTTATCCATGTACAGATGTACATACATAGGATTGCTAATCTATACAGTAACGGTACGAACGGTTCAATGTGAAATGAAAGAGGCCGAACGAGAAACCACGAACCGTGCAAGAGCTAAGCTTACTGTAAACCTGCCCGTTGTGGTTAATTGGTGTAAATTGCAACTTGCAACTCGATTACAACAGACCTTAATGAAAACCATAATAATTAGATTTCATCTACTTTATATTTAACCAGCTTCAAAAAAGATATTACTTCGGTTTTAAATGTTACATACAATATTAAACGATTTTTAACGGATCTTTTATTATATATATACATTAAATCTATACAAATAAATACAATTGAAGTGTCTGTTTGTAATATCAAAATTACAACGTTTTACTAAATGCATATGAAAGTATAAACAGTACTTATAACAAAAATACACTTTTTAAATTTTTGTCTGTCTGTCTGTCTGTTTGTTCCGGCTAAACTCCGAAACGACTGAACCGATTTCGACGGGACTTTCACTGGCAGATAGCTGATGTCATAAGGAGTAACTTAGGCTACTTTTATTTTATAAAAATAATTAGGGTTCCTCCCTAAAAAAATGAAAACCCTAAATTACACGCGGGCAGTCGCGGGGAACAGCTAGTTTTTAGAATAAATCATTGAATAAAAATACTTTTATGGATTTTATCGCGCTTATTATTAATTCTCGACGTTTCGAGTGCTTTCCAGCACCCATGGTCACGGAAGACTGAGGAGTTTGATGTCCCAATGTCCGAGTTAACCCGGAGTACCTTCAGCTTTTTAATTATTATTTTTGGTCCGATCTACGCGGAATGAACTTACTGTGTCTTGAAGTCTTGCAGTGGTATGCTTGGGTTTAGTTTTAATTTTATTAATAATTATAGATTCCCAAGCAGGTGCTTGTACCCAGCCTCCTTGTCTATTGGAAGTAGGATATTTTTATAGTATTATAGTATATATGTTAGCCTCACATATCATCAGTAGAATCGATGTTCTTTCGCGAAGATTTGTGGTCTATCAAATCTGATGTACTGCCGCGGGGGCCGTCTAGGATATGATCACAAACTATAGACTTCCCGAAGCATTGGTGTTTCACGTCAGCTACCTATATGTTCTTTTACGCGGGTTTTTATAGATATTTTTCTTTGCCCTATATATATATATATATAGAGAGAGAGAGGCAGTCTATGGGAGAGGCTTTATTACGGAATATGAGTCTGAACATAGGTTCAGCAGTTGACTTTTGATATGCCGTAATAAATGAATCCATGAAATTACTTCCGTGCAAGGCAGCGCCATGAGTAATCGCTTAGAATTTGGCGTCTTTAGTTTAGTACCCTTAACCGACAAGCGTGTGCGTAGACATATGGATGTAAAGGAGGCGAGAGAGATGTGTCAGAATCGTGCCAAATGGAAGTCCGTAGTCTCTGCCTATCCCTCTGGGTGACAGGCGTGAGTGTTTGTGTTATATTTCCGTATAATATTATATAAAAATTAAAGAATATTAAGTATCTACTATTTCAATAACTATGAATAATGTTGCAAGTTAATCTTTCATCTAATTTCACATTTGTGTTCACACTATTGCATCAAATTCGCGGCGGATGTTACCCATTTCATAAAAATATATTTTCTAAAGTCAAGGTCTTGCCTTCATTTCTCGTATTTAACTTTTTGCCGGGTATAGTAAACAAATTTTAGTTTATCAAGAATCTTATCAAAAAGAAGAAGGAAAGTTTTAATTAAACTTTTAATGAAAAGTAAAAACCAATTACTTAGAGAATCTAAAAATAAAAATAATAAATTTCCACACATCATGGTAGGGTTCTGAAGTCGGTGCTAAGACATAGTGTATCGATGAAATACGGATAATACAACTATTTAAAAAGGTATTATGTAGCAATTAAGTTTTCTTATTAATGTTCAATATTCTTAAGTTTAAGTTTGGTTGATTTGAAGTAGGAATATCACAAATACAATATAACATCTAGAACGTCTTTTAAAATATTTTTCTTTAAATTTATTTGGAATCACTCTTGTACAACAACCTATTAAATAAAAAAATAACCATTTAAATGTAGCCATTTCTGTGAAATCACTAAACATTAAAAAAACATACGCGTCGAATATACAACCTTCTTGTTTTTTGAACTCTGGGAAAAATTAACTCCAAAATCGCCTTACTGACTTTGAAAGTGAACTTTACTTAGTAAGAAAACATTTTATTACAGTTTTTTGGATGATCTTATTTATTTTCTTATTGAATGATCAATAATCCGCCCGTTAGTAAAGCGCTAACGAGTTCTTCGATTGAGTTTAGACAATAATCAACCAGTCAATTGTTACACACTTGAAGCCTTTGCATTACTCACAGAAAATTAATCAATATGCAGAGTGTAAGGTACTGTAGAGCTGTTTTATTGAAGCGGGAAGCGAGCACCGGGAAGTTATTTCTTGAAAGGAAATGATCATAATGTAAATATGACTATACTTTTATAGTACCGACTAATGTAAAAATAATCAACTAGGTTTAGTGGTTACTGTGGCCACTAAGCGCCGAGGAATTCAGAATGTAGTCATACCTGAGAACTTCATACGCGGTCTATTTAATATATTTTCAAACTAGTTGACCCAGCAGACGTTAGTCTGACCTTACTGATTGGTGGCGTGATACGTATAGCTAAATTCTCTTTGGGACTAATAAAACCATCAGCATAAAATGCCAAAAATAAGGAAAACATAACCCTTTTTTTACTCTTCCGTAAATGGATAAAAAATTGCCTATATGTTAAACACGGTTATTTACTGCCTACATACAAAATTTCACGAAAATTCGTTCGTCAGTTTTTGCGTGAATCGTGAACACACAATTTTTCTACAGTTTTATTATATGTATAGAAAATTTATAGATAGATTAGCCAATAATTGCGTACTGTACGCGTAGGGTGACTATTTCACTGTAAACAGTACAAACAAACAAACAGGTGCAAACTATACGTCAAATGAGGACATTATCTTATATAGATAAACTTCATTACCAGCAATTGGATCATTAGTTCTTTTCACTTCGGTTACTATAAAAAACTGAACGCTACTTTGTACAAGTATTTTGTGCAAGCGTGCATTCTTCCGCTTGCACTCCCGAAATAGGTCGGTATGTCAGCAACTAAAAATGAGCGCTCGTCCGGTACAAACACGGATAACGCCGAAAATCCAGTACTGAACTAAACTTTACTGAACTGTGGGCTGCAGCTTAACTTACGGTTCAACTACGAGTATGTAATGCGGAACTGTGAACTAGGTCACAGATTTTTACTTCTAGCTATGCATACAGCGATTTACTACGAGAAAGTAAACAGTAGCGATCAGCCGAGAAAACGATGAGAATGTAAGGTTCGTCCAACCCGTACTAGTAGCAGCTCTTTCTTGTTTCTTAATTCTCTTTCAAAAGAGTAAGAAGATAACTAGGCTACAGTAATGTTACTAGTAAGACTGTATCTCGGCGGTGGGATGTTTAGTAATTTATTTTAAAATAGTGAACTGCCCCGGCCTCGCCTGGATAGGATCTATTCATGTGGCGTTATTTAGATTTAATAAAGACCATTTACTTTATACATATCTCGTTTTTCTAAAAAAAAATCAAGTTTTCCTGATAGAATATTCTATATCCCTCCAGCAGGGCTAGCATGGGCAGGAGACAATTTTATCCCCGGGGAAAGGAGAAAATGTTTATATAGTAATTTGTTTTATCTACCCTACGAGCATGGGCACACCGGTATATATCCACAGTAGATAAATGGGCGATAGACTTACACTTAGATTTTTTGTATGAATATAAACTTAAACCCACATCCAATGAACCAGGAGAAAATTGTCCCTTTCAAATGTCAAAAAAACATATTTTTTTATCTTTCATTTGGCTCCATGCTACGGACGGGGGATATATGTCTACTCGTTATGTGAAACGGAGATATAAATCTCCCCGTTGCCGTGCTTTGGCATAAGGACAAGATAATTTTATCTCTTGTCAGTGGATATAATCGGAGGATAAATTTTTGTCCCCAGCCCATGCTAGCCGTGCTGGCATTGCTCCTTATCTGTTCGTTAAGATTTACCACCATCGTTCCAGCCATTCCGAAGATTAGCGCGGGCAGACAGAAAGACAGACAGACGAAATTTTTAAAAATGATTATTTAAGTCTTAACAAAATGTAAATAACCCCCTGAGCTTAACAGGAGCCAGTTATTTCAATATTACGGACAGACATTAAAATTTTTATAATATGTACATAGATGTATAAATTACAAAAACCAACAGTAATAATATTATCTAAATTTCTAATAAAGTATTTAATTTATCTACGTCTATGTCTATGTCCTTATTAATGTAAAATGTATAAAATTAAACGAATCAAACAAGTAATTGAAGCCTCACCAAATTACGAATATATTTCGGACGTCTTTTATTGCAAGATTCTTCTCTTTGTTTAATTCGGCTTCAATTAAAATTCTAAGGCGAGACTGGAATTAAATATTTTCCTTGTAATTCCATACCAAAGTAACCACGTAAACAAGGACCAAGCAATTTTAGATACTCATTTTAGTTTACAATTTTAGGCCAAAAAAAGATTTACATATTATTGTTTGATGAATCATACATATTAAAGTATATAGTACTAAAGTATACGGACAAGCCATTGTTCAGCATCGGATATGATAAGAGCTGCAGCAATGCCAAGAAAACAAAGTATAAAATTAAGACCACCTAATGGTTAACATACATGCGATCTAAAGACAATTTTATCTATGAGAAAGTAAGTGAAATACCACTGTTGAATAAGATACATGTCTCGTTACTAGTACTTGGCCATGCAGCTCTCTTTATTAGTAACAGTAACTTTTTCTATAATGAGGCAAAGTTTACGACCTGACGTTGATGTAACGACCACAAACCAGCGACAGAGCATTGACTTTTATACGTAGTCGAGGTTTTACACTAGATGAGACGATAACATAAAAGCAATTATGTAAGGATATGGTAAATTTTAATTAGCGCGAAGAGCATTCCGCGCGGATACTATGATTCCGGCTGTCAATTCTCCAAAATGACTTGAATAAATGAGTACAGACACCAATCAACAACTGAGGGCTTAATCGTGCAGGATTGTTCGGACACGCCTAATCGGCGGCCTTCCCAGGCCTTTATATTCCTTTTGGTTAGATCTTCCTATTCTAATGAAACGGGCACACCATTAGCAATAGCGAACTCTAATCCTGATGGTGATAAATGAAGCCACATTACTCGGCAGAAGATTTTATGTGAGCTCAGTTGGCGCATTCTTGAAAAGGTCTATAGAATTTCGAAATAACTTAACCAAATTTGGCAATAATTTTAGAAAGACCTTTTTAACAAGAAAGAGAAGACAATATACAAGTCACTATAGTAAATAATATTCTGCCGCTGGTAATACAAAACTTAAATCTATATAAATAAAATGATAGGTTTGCAGTTGTGCGCGCATCACGGAAAAACTACTGGATAGATTTGAATTAGGTTTTCTAAGTTTTATTTCTTAGACACTTGGTCCTTATCTAAAAAAAAATATTGCGATATCTTAATTTAATATAAAGTTATTAAAGTATTAAGAAACAACTATTTTTATACGGGGGTTTTCACACGGTCAACTGTACGTCGCTTGCTCTCGAGTTACTAACCCAGATAATACATTTTAGTTACAAACGGAGAAACAAATAACATTGTTTACAAAGAAATTTTGTAAGCAAAGTATATTTTTGCCTGAGTTCTCCTTCGCATATACGAAAACTTTGTTAGTTTATCAAGCAACGCGAACGAAGTCGCGGGTATCAGCTAGTTTTAGATGAAAATATTACGATAAAATTATGAGAGCTATGTATGTATTTTGATATTTTTTAAATTGACCGTTAGAAAAACTGTTGGCCAGTTTATAATTCTAATTACAATACATCATGTACGTCACGTAAATGTAGTCGGTTTCCCGCTATAGAAAATCAAAAACTTTAACAACGAATTCATATTGCAAGATACTTGAAAACAATTTTCTCCAGCCTTTTTGATTAAGATGCGTTGCGTCTAGTAAAAAAAAATGTGTGGGCCTCTTAGCTCGCTCTACTTTTCATGCCCTTCAACAAAACGGAAAAGTCATACATTTTTAACGAATACCAAGAAATTATATATTATATATAATTTATTGGTATTCGTTACCAATAAATTGGGTCTGGTGTTATATATTTGTGTTCTATTTCACGAAGTGTGAGAGTATGCCATAATTAAAGTTTATATGGAGGAGTGCAGTTAGCTAAAATTTATATAATATAATATCTGTTACAAATACATTAATAAAATAAAACATTCATTATTTACGTTTATACCGATAGAGTAGAGGTCGTTGCGAAAGAATTATAAAATGTTGCCAACAAAAGAACAGGTTTTTTTACGTGGTAGAGCCATGCTGCAGCTATATTAGCAGTATAGTTGTAGCACGAATGGGTCGGCTCGACCGGGGAAGAACCACGTTCTCACAGAATACCAGCGTGAAATAGCAGCTTAACGCTGCTGTGTTTTGTATGGTGAGTGTAGAGAACCGAAGACCCTTATTACTGGAAATGAGGCATTCCATCTTAGTTCTCACGGGTGACAACGCATATGCATTTTGATTTGTAATGGAGGATAGATGTAGATGTCTATGGGTCGCAGCAACCACTTACCATCAGGTGGACTGTGTGCTCGTTTGTCGCCCTTATCCTATAAAAAAAGGTTTTTCAATAGGGACCGAGTGTATTTGAATTGAAATAAATACGCATGGATTGTTAATAATTACAATTTATTTTCTTTTCTTGAAGCCTTACTCTTTGGCATTATGTATGGAATACCACATCATTTAAATGACCACCTCGACTTCGTATGGTAGCGTGAATACGAGTGGTCTAATTTTCAATCTCATTTTGACGTAATGGTAATTTTTAACATAGGTCTTCGACAGTTCTTGGCTTGTTAGTATACACGAGTGATTTCACATAACAGATGATTACAGATTTTAGAGGCCATGTTTTGTCCCCGAATCTTGAGATCAGGAACCTGTTAATTTTTCTTTAAAAAATCGACTGTTTCTCTGATGGTATGACAGGTAGCGCCGTTCTGTGCAAACCAGATGTCTGTCAGATCCATTTCTTCCAATTTCGCCCTCAGAATACTAACATGGCCGCCATCGGCTATCAAACATACTTTGTCCCTATTGAAAAAACCTTTTAGTTACTGACGATTGACTGAACGAGCTGTGAATTTTGTGTGATTTCAAATGATCCTTTTTCAATAGTCTTTAGCGTTTATTTCATGTTTTGGAAATTAGATATCTATCTGTGTTTATATGTATATTAATGTGCAGTTGAAAGTATAGATAATAGATAGTAGGATAATATAATGAATGTTGAAAGTGAACTACAGCTTGCTTAATATACAAACTTAAAAATTTTATGAATTACGGTCGAATGTCGACCACTGAACGACCACTAATATATAAACCACTTATATATGACTATAAAATTGTTTAAGCTGTAAAAAGTGGAACGTAATAACGGTGCTCTCCAGTATAATGTCTTATATATGCTTTGTTATTTATGGAATGGGAGATTTGCCAGCCGGGTCAAGCGACAAAATTCACATACAAATTCAAACCTTCATTATATTTGTCAAGGAAAACGGTAGAGTACCATTTTGATATTGCAAATGGAAATATTCATTTTCCGTGTAAATCTATTGACGGCCTGCCAAAATGCACTGGTGAGCGCTAGCAAATATTACGTACAGCACGTATAAAAATAATATATACACCTAGTCATTAGTCAACAATATTTAATTTCTAAACTAGCATCTTTGTAAATTTATTATGATTAAAATGTAAGAAGACAATATTTAGCATATAAATACTGTATTAAAAATATCTCTTGGACAGATAATGCTACAATTAAAATACTGAATGATCTTAGTTCTGTTATTAATAATAGATACTGGCACAATAAAAAAAAACCATTACTTTCACTTGCATACGACTGTAAACTATGTAATATTCACAATTCTTATCCGTTAGAAATGTTTAAACTAGATATTTAGGTTTCCTACATAGATATAAATGAAACTATTCAAGTGAATTTAAATTGTGTTCAAAAAAAGAATAATTTAAAATTAAAAATATTGTACAGCCGACTTCAATATAAGCGACTTCAATATAAGTTATTTAAGAATAACTCAATAACCATTGATCTGACCTTGATCAAATTCATATGGGACCACAAGAGAACTATCAGCTTTCATATAAAAAAAGAATAATCGAAATCGGTTCGCCCAGTACAAAGTTATGAGGTAACACACATAAAAAAAACATATAGTCGAATTGAGGACCGTCTCCTTTTTTGGAAGTCGGCAGAAAAACAGTCATGAAGCTATGTATCTTAGACCCAATGTATTAAAGGAATTAGATGAAAAATATGCTAACTGGCACCAAATCTTTACTGATGGATCCAAGAATCGTGTAGGCTTAGGAGCTGCATATTGTCATCCTAAAGAATAATTTAAAATTAAAAATTTTGTACAGCCGACTTCAATATAAGCGACTTCAATATAAGTTATTTAAGAATAACTCAATAACCATTGGTCTGACCTTGATCAAATTCATATGGGACCACACGAGAACTATCAGCTTTCATAAAAAAAAATAATCGTCGAAATCGGTTCCCTCAGTACAAAGTTATGAGGTAACACACATAAAAAAAAACATACACTCGAATTAAGTACCGTCTCCTTTTTGGAAGTCGGCAGAAAAATTACAGCTATGTTTAGAACAGAACTAAGACTATCGATAATGACGATGGAACTCGTTGCAATATCTGAAGTTTTGAAATATATTAGCAATTTAAGTGGACAATATTTTGTTATTTTTTCAGATAGCAAAAGCGCTTTACAACATTTAGCTCGATGCGCCTTTGGTCATAGCAGAGGTGCACCGATAGCTTATGGGATATTAAATCAACTATATAATTACAGAAGTCGCTATATGAATATAAAATTGCAATGGGTTCCATCGCATATAGGTTTAAAGGGAAACGAAGAGGCTCACCTATTAGCAAAAGACGCTATAACGCAAGGAATCGAATTAAATATTTTACCAATCTACACGGAAGTCTTGACAAAATTCAAAATTCCTTTGTCATGATAAATTTAGAGAGTATTTCGATGAAAGAAGCAGGGAACAAGGAATATGGTATAAAACAATTCAAAGTCAGCCTCTTCGGATACCGTGGTATAATAATATTGAAAGGAATAGAAAACATATAATTGCTATTCATAGGTTACGTTCTGGGCACTGTCCCAATAAAAAATTTGTATTTTTGATGAAAAAATCAGACTCGCCCAATTGCGATATTTGTCATATTATAGTCTACAGTCTACAGATAATTGTTCAGTGCAGGCTTCACTGCTCCACGGACCCATCTTGATGATCCCAAGTCCAAAAGGAATTTCTTAACTCTATTTTACGCTGTGCCAACCTGTTCTAAATTGGTACAGGGTAAAGTAGGGGTACGTCGCTATGGGGATTATTTCTAATATTGTATTGAGTTTAATGCTAGACTATTAGTTTTATTTTGTACTGAAATTATTCAATAACTATGACTGAAAACTATGTTTACATTTTTCGGATTTATGGTGGTATTATTTTAAAAAAAAACAGTCCATCGTATGCCAGATTTGCACATTTAGTGTTCTGCATCATGAGGCAAATACATGCACACACAGGGTATGACCTTAAATACTATAATATCCCAAACGATTAATCACGCTAATAAAAATTTTCAAGCGTGATAATTTTGGCTTATTCTGCATCTGAAACCACCTGCATTTGTTTTTTTTTGACATTTTTCTCAACGATATATTTGGAGATTACATCATGGTAACGTGATTTTAAAGTATATTTTCGATAATAAGTATTTAAATAAAATTTAACATAATAATGTATTTTCGGGATGTTAAAAATTCGGGAAGCTACGACACATCTCGTCAGACATACCTCAAAACCTTAAAACGAAATTGTACAACCAGTGCGTGTTGCTAGTGATGACTTACGGAACTGAGACGTGGTCTTTCACTGCTGGCCGTATGAGGAAGCTCAAGGTCGCTCAGCGAGCTATGGAGAGGGCTATGCTCGGAGTTTCTCTGCGTGATAAACTTAGGAATGAGGATATCCGCAGTAGAACCAGAGTGACCGACATAGCCCAACGGATTAGTAAGCTGAAGTGGCAGTGGGCCGGCCATATAGCTCGAAGAACCGACAACCGATGGGGAAGAAAGGTTCTCGAGTGGCAGTCTCGTACCGGTAGGCGAAGTGTAGGGCGTCCCCCTACGAGATGGAGTGACGACCTGGTAAGACATGCAGGAAGTCGATGGATGCAGGTGGCTCAGGACCGTGCTTTGTGGCATTCTTTGGGGGAGGCCTATGTTCAGCAGTGGACTTGTGAAGGGCTGTAATGATGATGGTGATGATGTATTATTAACATATCGCTCAGAAAAGTCCGTTTAAGCAAAAAATACAGACAGATACCGAGGTGATTCCGTAGTGTTCAAATTTGCTTATTATGGCACAGAACACTAAAATTAATGTGAGGGGAAGCATTGCGAACTACTTTAAGGATTGATGTTACGCAAGTAATTCCAATAATCACAAAATCATCAATAAAAAGCTATATTCTAGCCATTCCTATTTTGGTATGATGCTGAAAATTCCGATTTTAATGTTATTGCAAATCATTGCGTATAATATTTAAGTTATTCAAGTTTTAATAATTTCCAAGACGCTGGAGTCTATACAATGCGTAACGTAATAGATTCTCAGCCTTGTGGAGCTAACATTGCTAATAATAAAGCTACAAAATAAACGTGCTGAAAATGTTTTAATTTTTAATAAATTAAAAATTGAGATGAGGTTAACGCACTGACAAAGTACCAGATGTGTGCAACCCTCACAAAAAGAATACAAGCCGAGATGATGCTTTGTATAGCTTGTTGATCAACTTAAATTTGTTTAAGAAGAAACAAACAATGTACAATCTGAGATTTAATGTTTGTACTGATACTAATTAATAAATATATTATTATAACTATATGACTGAGGGTTCCGTTTAACCTCAGGTAAGTAGTAAATACAGCCTACTTTCACAAAATAATTAATTTATTGAATTTAATAAAGGCAAGGCGAAAGCCGAACATTGCTCTAACAAAAGGTACGTCGGGTTGCAGGACATAATACAACACACATAATTTATGAGTGCAAAAAAATTCTCCCATAAATCGGTCTATATCACAAATCTAAATTTGTTATCGCAAAAATGTGACTTCATGTTACAGATTTTCGGATTTTTCCTTTAGTTATGTTGTGAGAGTTTACTTCTAGCTAAATAGGTCAACTGGACTGGAAGTGACATATAGGTAGTGATGAGCGAGTTAGAGAGTATTGAATTATCTTTTGCTTTCGTTTATTTAGAAGCTTGACTTTTGCACCTTTATTTGATATTAATTCAAATTTGATACAATTACCCTTACCCGAGAAAAAGAGTCGTCACCTGATAATATATGAGAGTACACGGGCAGCTGTAACAAACTTCAATAACAGCTCGCCATACCCTACGAATCGAAATATCAATGGAGATGAATTCACAACAGAAATAGATAAAAGCGTATCTTCGTTTCTTCGTTTCGTTCTACCATCTCTTATTAATTTGGAACATATTACTAAATAGCAACATCTACCATATTATGTATTTAAAGAAACTAGTAAAATTTCCTTTACACATTACTGCAGTAACGTTTTATTACTGGCTGACTGGAAACTTGTTTTTATACCTTTAGAAATAAATGGACGTCTAAAACTTTCCCGTCCATTATACCGCACGGTACCTAAGTCTATAACTCTTAGCTTGTAATAACGATAAAGATTAATAGGTTTGTTTATTCGCAAGTTACGGCATAGGTCTAAAGATATCATCTGTTGATTTAGACATAGAAAACCTTTTATTCTTATGTTTCTAATTATTAAAAATAGTTGTAATACAATGGCTCTGACCGAAGATTAGAAAAGGTTTGGGAATTTTAAACGTTTTGAATTGACGTTCAAACATTATTATTCGCCATTGTTTAGCTTTTCAACTCGACATGGTTGAATGACATCGGTTTTGTTATACCCGGCGTATGATGTACGGCATACCATGCCTCATGAGAATGTTATCATATTTATAAATATAAATTTACTTTGCATAGTATTATCAACATGGTGAAGGATGGGATAACAACTGAATATAGCTCCGACGTTGTTAGTAATAGCTCTATTAATAGTTTCTACAAACTAACGATATATGTATATTAGAATGCTGCTATGTGCGTATCCGTTTGGAACTGGAATCAGCTCTTATATGACTCCAATAAAGCAAATCGTGCTTCAGACATTTCACTTACCACTGAATTCTAAATAAGAATGAACAAAAATTTGCACAGTGAACACAGTAGGACACTAAACAGTGTTTGTTTCACGCACTGATAGTTAGGGTCGCGTATGCGTGCAAGAGTGCGCGTGCGCCGGCGAACACTGGATAGAGCAATCGGCGGATGCTACAATGATTCAGACAGACCGGCCGCGATGCCGGTCACCCGTTCTCTACAAACCAAATGGCGAAGGCCGAAGACTCGTCTGTACTCGCCCCGCCCAGTGCGCCAGAACCATCGCAATGACTCAGTATAGTGACGTGGGTCTTGACAGAACTTGACAACATAAAGTTATCAGTTATAAACAATAACGCGCTAATATACCCGTGCCGATGCACGATAAAGATTAGCATTAAGCACTGACATGACATAATGTTATTCTTTCAAAATATACATAATAAAATTTGAAAATTGTGTTAATAATCATTAGAACATGCAACATTTTGTGACAACCTGTTAAAATAAAAATAATTTTCTACAATCCGGATTCGAGCAAAAAAGCAATTAGAATTTTGTTGCAAAAGATCCACAAAGCCTGGATAATCTTCAGTTTGATTTGTTTCCGCGCATCGGGAAACATTCTGGGTAGCTAATACGCGGCTACTTTTCCATCCCTAAGCGCCCATACACAATTTTATATACACTGTCTGTCGAAATCTACGTTTAATCTATGTTAGATGAAACAACGTCGGTAATAACAACAGAATGCGTGTAGGTAGCCGCTGATGGGGCATAAGCACCTCCTGGGAGATGAAACGGGAACAAAAATGAAAAAGACAACCTTTTTCTTTTTTTTAAACTTAGCCGTAGCACTTAGGTTTTCCATTATCGTGGAAGTGTTTTATATACGTAAATTTCACAAAGACTATATTATTAAGGAAATATTTTATCGGCCATAGAAACACTTGTACTATGCGGGATTCTAACCCGTGGCTTAGCGATTATTAATTAACCACCATGTTAACGAGCCATCAATTTGTTTTCTTTATGATTTTTTTTCTTAAACTTTAAAATAAACGTTCTTCCATTCTTGGCAATGCTCGCACTGTTGATATTTCCTTTCTTTTGCTTAAATAATTAATTATGAAATCCCCTTAATATGCGATCATTTAACCTATTACAATCTGGATAACTCACACCTCGCTAAACCGTCAGCTTCAATAAGACGAAGAATAAAGCCAATCCCTTTCATTGAAGCCCTAAAAATACGCAAAATCTCAAATATGTGTTAGTAAGACTTTGTAACCAGAACAAAATATTATTTCCCTGCGGGGTGTTTGTGTACAAATACATATTTAATAATGACCGAGGGAAATATCGGTTTCGGCTAGTTTCGGCCAAAACTGGCAGCTTCGGCTGCAGTTTCGGATTCGGCCAAAATTTAACCGAATCTTCGACTCGGTCGAAACTAGTCTTTGTTAGCGAATGAATTCGGATCAAGTTCGAAACGGATACAATTAATTGCCTAATATCGCTTGAGTTTCAGATCGCCACCCGGAGCTAAATTGTCAGGTGTCTGTCTGTGCGTTGAAATGTTCTTAAGTTACAAAAGAATTCAATTATGATTATCAGAGCTATAAACAACGGAACCGCACTGTGGTCCTTCACTGATTGTTCATTATGAGACAGCTCAATAATTTTTTTGCAACTATTTTTTGGTTGAAGCACGAAAGGGTTGGCTTGCCCGGGGAAGGACCACTCTCTCATAGAATACCTACATAAAATAGCAGCTGCTTTTCGTATGGTTTCGTGGGGTGGCAACGCATCTGCATTTTAATTCTTAATCGAGAATTGATAGATAGATGTCCATGGGCCACTGCATCCACTTGCTGGACTGTGTGCTCGTCTGTCACAGTTACTGTTTAAAAAAAATCTGAAATAGTTAACGAGTATGTTTGCTTAAGTTAAATAATTGTCCGACTAGGTAGATCGACCTTCGACCAAGAGATCAATCGACGGATCCAACCCGGCTGGGCAACGTACATGTGAACAAAATTGAAGTGTATGTCTGTAATATCGAATAAACTGTCTTTTATTGAGCTAAGAGGGTTATTTGCATAATTAACCATTTTTAAACTTTGTGTCTATCTGTCAGTCTGTCCGGACTAATCTTCGTAACAGCTGAATCGATTGTTATGAAAGTTCACAAACAGATGGAGGGTAATGCTGGGAGTGATATAAGATATATTTTATTCGAAAGACTTGGGGAGTTATGATTATGTCAAATTTAAATAACGCCACATTATTAGATCCTACCCAGGCGAAGCCCGGGCGAGTCGCTATATAAGTTGTAGTTTTGTGGGTTTCTAAATATTTTTATACCTATATTATTTTAAAAATCACGTATTTTACTAACAAATCGTAAAGCGACGAAGAAAATGATATTGATGCTCAAGTAACATGTAACATTTATTGTTTGACCTTGAAACAAATAAATATAAAAAAATTAATTCCTTAACACAAAAGAGGAAAACAGATTATTTTTATATAGATGTTATAATTTACTTGAATTAATATTACGTACTGTACTCAAATTATATTCCATTATAATATAACAACAAAAAATATCTTTAGAAACTGTGCCTTTGAACTAATATCCTTTGAACTCGATCGCTTAGTTACGCCAAGAATTCATGAATGCGATATTTACTCTTGACCTTAAACAAAATTATAGTCGTAAAGTCCTTTATATCCCCAAATACTCGCCAAGCTGAAAACCCATCTACTCGAAATTTTTAGCATTACCCGTATAATTGGAGTCCTCCAGGTTCAATTGTATCTATTCAAATAATAAGGGGGATACTAAGGACAATTTTATTAATACAAAAGGACAAATTTATTCAAAACATTAACTCTATATTTTTGTACTACCAAGCTATTTCTAATTTGTTTTGTGTGGTTAATTGTGTAACATACATGATTGTAAGCTGTTATTTAAAAAAAAAGTCCCGCTGGGTTTCTTGCTGGTTCTTCCCAGGACAGAGGTTTTTTTTCTACCCAGTGGTAATCAAACAAAAAAGTGACAATAAGTATTATGTATAATCTATATTGAATAAATAAAGTTTCTGTTTCTGTTTCTATTACACAGGTATATTATGTAAAGTGTGATAAATCAGTGCAAAATTTGCAATAGAAAACTACCGAGCTCCACTTTTAGTCACCACAGGAATATGATTTTCAAGATCTGGAATGGACTTACTAGATCGTTCTACAAAATTTTATTTACTTAAAGCGGATTTTCAATCGTCAGATAAAAGATGATCACTCTTATTATATTATCACTCTTGCCTTGAACACACCCAGATTGTGATCGGGCGGAAAGTCAGACGCCGGCAGTATATTCCACTAATTTGCTGTGCGATTTACGAAATACGAATGGTTTGGTTGTAATGAGTGGAATATTATCAACAAAGGGGGTGAAGACCAGCGGTGGTTGGCGGACATTTACTTGCCCTAAAACCTTTTCATAAATGAGAGGCCTGTGCCCAAACTGACTGTGGGAATTATATATAGGTAGGCTGTTACTTTACTTTACTTTTAGTCGAGTATTTAACGGTAGAAGCCCATGTAAGCTTTAGCTGTTGTATGCTGTAACAAATAATAGCGCTCGGAGAAAACAAGGGTCCGTCAATGATGATTAAAGAATACGGCACAAAGTGTAAGGCTTACACTAAATCGCAAACAAGTTTCGTCCACAGCTGAAGATTATAAAGTTATAATCTTGTATTTGAGCTAATAATTATTGGTTCGAATTCATGAATGTAACATTCGCTACTGCATCTAACTCATTATTCTTATATTAAGCAACTTGTTTAAACACCATCAAATTAGTGCGGCAAGTAATGCAATAAAAATTATGTTAATGTAAGCTTAAACTCTATAGCAAATTTATGTAGGCTTACCCATAATTTTTTTTATAATTTGTCAAAAAAGGCAAATGACATCATACTTTGATGTGACCTTTTTTGTATGTAAGTCCCAAAGGACCGCAGTCCGAGTAACTCCAATAAAATAGCTTTCAACCCAATAAAAACAGGGTAATATCAGTTGAGCTACGTCTACTTGGATAAGGATGTCGGCAGTAATAAAAACGCATGGAAACGTGACGGCGCCATCGGCGCGAAGCACATAAAATATAGCGGCATTGGCAACACACGTTAACATTTTAGTTTAATCGCGGACCACAACGTATTCTTTGAATTAAATGAGTTTAAATTAATTGTTTTATACAAACTATATACATAATTATACAAACTAAAAGCCATTATAAACTTTAATGAACTACGAGCTACGAACCGTTTAATCGTTCCGCTTCTTCTAAATTAACTTGCACAAAAATTACTAAGTGTACTATACAAACAAGTGGGATGCAGGAAGTAAAAACTGCGTAAGAACCTCCGAAGGAGGCGCAGTTATAGCCGAAATAAGAATTTTTAATTTTGTGGTTTTTGGGCATTTTAACCCCCTAAGAGTGTAATGAGAACATTTTGCCCCTATTCAACCATGACCCCATGACATCACAGGATAGGCTATTCAAACTTACTAGGCCTAAATTTCGAGTCACCCCCCAACTCATTTCTAGTCTTTACTTCCAATTAAGATTTATTAAAAAAAATATTGGTCTTCGAATAATCCAATACACTTGGTGGACCCTACTAATAGACTGCATAGCAACTAAGGACAAGGAAACATGAAAGGTTAACTTTATATAGATGGATATTTAGTAATCCCGAATGAACTTTATATCCTCAAACAAGTCCTTCATACAACCTAATAAATATAATGAGGAGATATAATATTTGAAAATAACAAACATTTTTAGTCTCGCTGCGGAGATATTTATCAGGACGTAGAAATAGAAATTACATTGCACAATTAATTTTAATCAACTTATTTAAAATAGTTTCGTAGAGTGAGATCATCTCATTTTAAGTTTAATTACATTTTTCATTAAATAAAAGGTCAAAAGTTAGATAGCAAACAAACAAGAACGGAGCGCCTGCTTGGGCATCAGCCAACCACGTTGATTTTTTCGCGTTCTCGTATTATTATTTTGAAACGGAATATGAAGGAATTTTTGACTTTAATATTCACTAATTACGTAGAATACTAACTGTGCCTGTGACTTTGTCCGTGATAAGACAAAAAAAATAAGGTCAGGAATCCACACAGACAAGAATTAAGAACTGGTTGAAATAATACTCTGAAACAAAATCTAAATTGATCGTGTTCAACTGAGCTCTGTTAGATTTATGTGAGTTTTAAAAATCAAATACACAAATAAAAACCCATTTGAAACAGTTTGTTCTAGGTAAGGTAAGAGAAATTGTGGGACTATAGGCTAGTATACTCGTATAATTCATGTTAGTCCTCAGGAGTAGCCTTCTTTGTTTGAAGTTAGTAGTAGGTGTCGATGAGCTCTAGCAGCCACTTACCATTAGGTGAACTCGGAGCACGTTTATTTACTCTAAGATAATAAAAATATATGTATTTATATAATGATTCTAGAAAGTCCATAATTCAAAATGATACTGGACATTTACGTAAAATGTTACATGGAAATATGATTAACTAAACTGTAAAACAATAATTTGCCTGTAAACGGAGCTGATTTAGCTTCACGAAGAAAAATAAACTAATTTACATTAACAATATAGAAAAGTTTTATTTTTTGAATAAATCGTTATTATATAATCTGTTAGTAACCGTGTAACTCCTGAATGACTTGAACGATTGAGGTCATATTTAAAAATATATTATTTGTTTTGTTGCGACGATGGTACAAGATCCGATAGATAGCGTTGTAGTCTAGTTAACAAGAAATTCTATATTTAAGTACCAAAATGATTCATATTCACAATTTATATTGGTTTATCGCCAAAAAACTTTACAATGTCAAAATTTGTGTAAATAGATAATGTAATTAAGAAATCAATCTCACTATCGCCACCTACCGGAAATTTTAGAATAACGTCTACCGGACTAGCTTGTACTTATAAAAACCTTCCATTAAAACTCACCGGGATCTGCAACAACAGGCCCAAGAGGATCAAATCGAACGCGATGCTCTACAGCTGCTCGAGCAGCGCAAACAAGGTCTGAAAAGAACCTGTGCCTCCTTAAAGCCAGTTCGTCACGACCCACAGGCGTAGCCGGGGGCTCTCGCGGCCCCTCATTCTCACCAAGGTTTTCTATATTTTTTTCAAACACCTCATCGTCGTCTGAACACAACTCCTGCACATTCGTCGGACGCTGTTCAGGTATATCGTTGTTACTGCTCGGAGTAAATTTCAAGATGCCGGTAGATTTCCGTCTACCTGTTGGACGTACGTCAACGTTTGTTCGAGCTAGTTCCTTTTCAAGATTAACCAGTTCTTCCAGTGTAGCAACATTGCGACTACAGTCTATTGAAAACCGTTTAAAATCCATTCGAGACGTTTTGTAATCAACGGAATATCGTTTTTTCATTATATTTCTTTTAAGTACCATATTATGGTCAACATCATCGACATCTGTATCACAACTAACTGATTCCTCAAAAACATTAGTTCCGTCAACATTAGCAACGGTGTACGAAGGAACTTTAATTGTAATCTCTTTATCGTCAACATGTTCCCTTGACTCGGGTTCTGTGTTCGTCGAGCTATCGCTCTTTCTATTGTCGTCATTTTCTGTGTTCGTTGCACTGTCGCTCTTTCTATTGTCATTTTCTGTGTTCGTTGCACTGTCGCTCTTTCTATTGATGTCATTTTCACTATTTTCGTTCACATTTTGCTTATCTTGCACATTCGATTCAGACAAAGAAGACATGTTTTCTGGTTTTGATTTGCTCTTGCTCAATTTCTTAGTCGGTCGAGCACAACAACTTTTAAACATAATTCTAAAGAGAATGTAAAGTTAAAAATGTTCAATGTTTGAACAGAAAGAAAGATTTTTGAAGTGAATGAACACCGACCAATAATACTCCATTAAACTATTTAATTTAAAATAGCAATTCATATATTCTAAATAATGCATTGATAAGAGCCAGTTCTGTTCAGTTCAGCCACTCGAAGAACATGATAAATGTTTTGGTGAGTGCGTGCGTGTCGCAGCCGGCCGGGCGCACGGCGGCGGGCGACTGACGGCACTGACGCAGGGCGGATGCGCCGCCCGCCCGGGGCTGCTACCTCCCGCGCTCATTTCCCACGCGAACCCAGCATCTTTTAGCCTTCCTAATACTGCATAAATAGTTAATCCGATTTGAAAATTATCTTAAAAAGCTAGCAAGGTTCTCATTTACTTTTTTATCTTACTCTATACAATTTAGTAATCAATTTTATTTTGCATTAATTCCTTTCAATGGTATTAAAATATATCCTACGGACATCGCCAATCAATTTTTAAACTTTATATCAGGTAACAGAACCACAAAAAGGTAAAAAAAGCGTTGTTATAGGCCGGCCTAACTGAAACGCTGAAATGAGGGCTCACTAGCACAGTAGCTAAACATTTGGTTACAAATCTGCGAATTCCACAGACCAGACGTAGGTTCCATAGGTATAATTTCCATTACAGTAGTTATAGTAGCTTACAACACAGTGAAGGGCAGTAACAATATAACGACATAGTCAAGAGAAGTTGCGTTTTCCGGTTCAGTACTTGAATTTCAGCTAGAAATCATAATCTGTACAAGGAAACCATAGCCTCAATATACGAGAGGCGTTCAATGTATTCTCGGTATGGGTACGTTAGAAAAAAGATAAAATTATGAAATATTTTTTATTTTTCAATATAGCCTCCAATGACATCAATACATTTAAGACTTGTTCGTGAAAAAAGCTTTTCCATTCCCTTCAAAAAAATATTCGTTTTGGCCTGAAAATGCTCATTTACAGCGGGCTTGAGCTCATTATCGTCAGCAAATCGCTTTCCCCGAAGGTCTTGAAAAGTAGTTAGTAGGTGCTAGATCTGAGCTGTATGGTGGGTGGTTAATTTCCTCAAACCTGCAGTCTCATACAGCAGCCTTGGAGAGTCGCGCCGGGAGAACCGGTGCGATGTCATGAAGAAACAGCACACCTTGGTCAGCTTTCCTCTTCTCTTTTCTTTTATTGCTTCTCTCAAACAACGTCAAGTTACTGAGTATTTATGAGTTGATGGTTTCACCTCTTTTTGTGTATTGATCAATAGTATTCCTTTGGAATCCTAAAACACTGTAACCATGATTTTACCGGCTGATGGGGTGACTTTGAATTTCTTGGGGGGTCTGATCCTTTTTTATGCTATTGCATAGACTCCTGTTTACTCTCAGGGTCATAATGTTGAACCCACGTTTCATCTCCTGCAACTATCCTATCGAAAACAATTGTTGGGTTGTCACCACACAGCTTTAAATACTCTCTACAACAGTCAACCCGCGCCTACTTTTGAAGCGCAGTGAGCATTCGCGGCACCCATCTTGCACTGACTTTTGTGATGTTGAGATAGTCTAATGATTTTTTTCTAATTACCCACATTATTAGCAAATCACCCTAATACCCAGAATACATTGAACGCCCCTCGTACAGTCAATCTAGCAAGCGGATGCTAAAAGACATTAATAAAAATTTAATTTTGGTCAATTTAAACAATTACAGCATTTCTTCAACATTATGGGAGAAGCCCACGTCCGTATGTATTAATGATGTCCGGGTCCGTGTGTATATATGTAATCTAGTTGTATGTCAATAAACTTACTGCAAAAATAAACAATATTTTAACTGAATTAAATAAAGTATAATATAATAATCAGCGAAACCGAAGAAAAAGACGTTTAATCTTTTCGAGGCCTTTTTGTTTTGAAATTACATGAAGGCGTGGTTGGCGGTAATTGACTTGGGTAGAATAGACAATAGAGGCCGTCAACAGTCATCTGCAGCTAACGACTCGTTGCTGGGTGCAAGTGTAATCCGCTTATGTTTCCCGACAAATTGTTTAGCTATTGTAACTACTACATCGAGAAAAACGATCATCAAGCTATTAAAAAATAATGCATCTTTGACGACATAGATTAAAAATCAAAATATTACGAAAATATCCAACATTTGTTGATGAAATGGGTCAAATATAAATGTAATAGAGACTCACTGATGAGGAAACTAAATTGAGCCCCTGGCCCTGCCTATAATGTCGAAAACTGTGTTAGTAGTCGCTAGGATGTTTTATGAG
Organism: Parnassius mnemosyne; assembly: GCA_963668995.1. Taxonomy (NCBI): domain Eukaryota; kingdom Metazoa; phylum Arthropoda; class Insecta; order Lepidoptera; family Papilionidae; genus Parnassius; species Parnassius mnemosyne. The sequence continues at coordinate 33,101,525 of CAVLGL010000137.1, read as the reverse complement.
TTTTTAGTCACAATTCCTCAGAGAATAAGAATCGTATATACGGAACGATAGGGCTAGCATATCTCTAAAATTAAAAGCCCCAAAAAAACGATTACAATTACAACACTACCCCATATCATCCCGTGGGTGTCGTAAGAGGCGACAGAGGGAAACAAATCATGAGATGGCATCAGCATTTTCCTAATAACGACCAAAAATAAAAAACTACGGTTGCCAATCCGCTTGGCAAGCGCAGCCACTGTGGCAAATGAGGCAATCTATAGGGGAGACCCTATCTTCAGCAGTTTACTTTAATAGGCTGTAAAGGTAACGGTAACAGAGTGACTATGTTTGCTTGTTCACTTTGTCGCACTATGTTTCATCTACAGATCATTCAAGCAAATTATATCCTTTGCAGGTTAGTAAATTTAGATTATATTCAGAAGTTATAGACAAAGTCTACATTCGTCCCACAACTGGGAGATAGAGCACGCTTATCCGATGAGTTGCACTAGTGTGTGTTGGGCCACTGCCATTATTTGATCCTCCTACATGCAAGTTTTGACCCGATTAATCTGTACTTATGGTTAACAATTTCATTGGAACTGGTGGGGATCAAACTCGGGTTTCTCTCTATGTGGGTAGATGAGTTGCACTAGTGTGTGTTGGGCCACTGCCATTATTTGATCCTCCTACATGCAAGTTTTGACCCGATTAATCTGTACTTATGGTTAACAATTTCGTTGGAACTGGTGGGGATCGAACTCGGGTTTCTCTCTATGTGGGTAGGATTTGTACAAATAATCAATGGAATTTTACTATGAGACATAACTGCAATGTATAAACTACCACCGAAAGTTTTTATTAAGCCAACTTAATAAAAATTAAAACTTAAGACAATAGTGTATAGAAGACTTAAAGCTCCTACTTCAGAATGTGGAGTACTTAATTTATTCTTTTTAGCTCTCTGAAGTCAGCTTTAACTTTTGTTAAAGTAAAATTTAATTTTTTTTTACTCCTTGAATTGATTAAAGAATATCACAATCTCAATATCGTCTTCTTTAGACATTGAGATTGTTTTAAAAACTTCATCTCCTACTTTGTCACCTGGTGGATTTTCTTCTCTAAATTTATATGAGGCTACCCTTAAAGTATAACCTATTTAATAAAAAAGTAATGTAAATCAGTTAGTTCACAATCTTAAATTGTATAATTTGAAAAATGGTGCCAAAGATAGATTTTATGTTTCCAACAGTTATCAGTTATCTCTTTATATAAAACTTAATTGCCGTCCGTTAGTCTCGCTAAAACTCAAAAACAGCTAGACATATTTTGATGAAAGTTTTTGTGTTTGAATGGGTCCCAAGATGGTTTATATTCACATTTGGACCAGGTAGGCGGCGCTGTTGTCGAGATCACCGGTACGAAATCAGGGCGGATTGCTAGTTCAAAATGTATAGCACATATTTAGTTTACTGACCTATTGGACTGTCAGTTGACTCTAATTCTACTGCAGATATTTTAATGACAGATACTATTACGCAAAGAAACTGAGCTTGCCAGTAGCTGTAGGCAACTTTGAGTCCCAACCAATTTATCAATTAATTGGAAAGTTGACTGTGCTTTGCAAAAGTGCTGCTGCAGTATTATAGCCGACTCTATCATCATGTATATATTGATAGCAATAGCTTAATAGCCTTAATATTTGATAAACTAGCTGAAAGTAGCAGAAATATTTGATGTGTTGAAAGCAAATCACTTTTTAGCAACTCCTAACTATGTGATGTTCTATTTTAATTAACACAGTTAAATTTAACTTGTGCCAACCTAATATAAAACTTGTCTACGTGTCCTCATCATACTTTGCAAATTATATTATGATCTATGGGTCTTTTTAGGGTTCTGTACCCAACGAGTAACCAATGGAACCCTATTACTAAGCCTCTGCTGTCCATCTGTCTGTCTGTCAGCCGGCTGTACCTCATGATCTGTAATAGGTAGATAGTTGAAATTGTCACAGAATGTGTTTTTCCATTGCTACTATAACAACAAATAATAAGAATAAATTAAAATTTTATGGGGGCTCCTCTACTAGAAACCTGTGATGGTACGGAACCCTTCATGCGCAAGTCCGATTCACACTGGATGGTTTTTTTTTTAATTTTATAAGTACTAACCTTTCTCTTTTGCATTTATACAACTAAATAAAATTGAAGCGTCTGTTTGTAATGTCAAAATAACAGCACTTTACTAAATGAAAAATTATATGGTACTTATAACAAAAAAAATTTAAAAATTTTTGTCTGTCTGTCTGTTCGGCCTAATCTCCAAAACGACTGGGCCGATTTTGAAGAAACTTTCACTGGCAGATAGCCGATGTTATAAAGAGTAACTTAGGTTACTTTTATTTTAGAAAAAAAACTAGGATTGTGCACAAAAAAAGAAGTTAAAACCAATGAAATCTAATCGTAATAAATACCACACAGGCAGTCACGGAGAATAGCTAATTTAAAATAAACACTTTTACAGAACTAGAGGTGAACACACATTATTCTCTAATTTGATAAAAAAAAATATGCCGTATAAACCATAGCCACCTCTTACAATACGGACATGGTAATAGCCACCACCACATGACAAACTGATTACATTAGTAGAAGTAAAATAAAGGAATGATCTTTTATTTTTCATTTGGAATAACAACAGCTATGGTCCAATAATAAATAGATTAAAGTGAGCAGGCCAATAATAGTTACAATGAAATATAGTTCAGAGAGTTTACACATTGTAATGGGAGCATAGAAAAAAAAGACCTTTAGTGAGGAATACAATATGCAGGTCGCATCATCATCATCTGTCACAGTTTTAATTTAAACTACAATTGAATCAATTGTGAAATAAAATATTGGGACCTGATTGGAGGGCTAAACAAATAAATTTATTTTATTTGTTTAGCCCTCCAATTTATAATATTCAACATTTTATTTTATTGGATAGAGTGACAAACGAGAACACAGATGGTAAGTGGTTTCTGTGGCCCATAGACATCTACATCTATCCTCGTTTGTGAATCAAAATGCAGATACGTTGTCACCCATGAGGACTAAGATGGAATGCCTCTTTTCCAGTAAAAAGGGTCTCCGGTTCTCTACACTCATCATACGAAACACAACAGTGTTAATCCGCTATTTAACGCTGGTATTCTGTGAGAGTGTGGTCCTTCCCCGGTCGAGCTGACCCATTCGTGCTACAACTATACTACTAATATAGCTGTAGTATGGGTCTACCACATATACATTAAGAAAATAAAGCTCATAGCATATAAAAATAGTTACAAACAAGCCTTTGCATAACAATAAATTTAAGCATTGTCTTGACAGTTATTCAGATAATAAGAGAACCATATCATTCCATGTTTGCTGGAAACAGAAAAATGAAACAAGAGATGGGCAGCAGCATTTTCCTGATAAAAATTCAAAAAAAACTGCAATAGTCTACTGCCTGCCTAGTGGGGCAACTAAGACAAGTATAACCCAATGAGTTAATCTAACACAGAGGCTTATGTTCAGTAGTGTACTATTAAGTACTAAATTAATCAATATAATTTTCAAGGTTAAGAAATCCCAAATAACTCACTTCAACTCTATCCTTTGACACTTGACAATTAAATTACGTATTTATTATGAACTAGCTGTTCAGCAGAACCCTAATATTATTTTTCTAAAATAAAAGTAGCCTAAGTTACTCCTTATGAAATCAGCTATCTGCCAGTGAAAGTCCCATCAAAATCGGTCCAGCCGTTTCTGAGATTAGCCGGAACAAACAGACAGACAGACAAAAAATTTAAAAAATTGTATTTTAGTTATAAGTACCGTATTTACTTACATATGATTTTGTAAAAAACTGTAAGTTTTACATTATAAACAGACACTTCAATTTTATTTATTTGTATAGATGTATAGATAAGTACGAATACTTCATAGGCGAATTTTACCAAACCGTGTAGCGAATTGGTAAAATTAAAGGAAAATGGAGAAAAAAAAGTATAATAAAGGGCTGATATATACAAGTACAGCTAGAGCTGGATTTACGGTCGCCAGCCAAATATTTTATGCCGCTACGAAATAATAGCATTTTATCTAAATGCATTACGTATATATTAAAAACAATCTAATTATAAAGATAACAAAATTAATGTCCAAAACCTTAAACCAAAACAAGGACCTAAAGTACTTATGCAATTATGTAAATAAACACCTATTATAATTTTTACAACATTTTCCTAAGACGCGTTCACTAGTATCTTAAAATAGTATAAATTTATCATTATTTATTGAAAATACAAAGAAACACACAGAAAAACAGAAAATCTTTCTAGGTATCTAGAAATACTCATAAATAATTGTACAAAACTTACCGGCTGTCCAGATATTTTGCAATTTCTTCTGTATAATACAGGTCCGTAATATAATCCCTAAATATGCTAATAAAATTATTCCCTATATAAAAATTTGATAAAAAATTCAGTCTTTATAGGTTAGTTACTTGCAATTACTTGTCATGACCAAAGACTAGGTGTGAGGCGTATTTATCGTATGAGATAAAAAAACAGGTATCTTGAAATAGCAGACTGTCACTGTGACAAAGTGAAAGAACAGCTACTGTTCCACGAGATAACAAATACACTAAGGTCGGCCACATACATACGGAATTCCGTTTAGTGATTCCGTTTCGGAATCCCTTTCTATCAAGACCCTTTTTTTCAGGAACGCGTGGAAGTATCATTTTCGACATTCGCAAGGGAATCAAAACCTACAGGGTACTTCCCGTGAACTAAGAATCTTAAAATTTGATACGAAGCAACGTACTATAGCACAGATAAAGAAAAAATTGCGAAAAGCATAAATTTTTAGTTACATCATATAATAAAAATATTTTTAATCATTTTAAACTTATATACCTACGGATTTCTTCGGAACCTTCGGTGCGCGAGTCCGATTCGCACTTGGCCGGTTTTTTTCCGTTCGTAATAACTAGGGTCCGTTGAGAAACGTTAGCCATTGAGTCTAGACGTTCTGCCAGCGAAAAATGACGATTTTCTGATTGCGATTCCATTGTTGCTCTATTATTCATACTGGGTGCATCCCCTTATCACCCTAAGCTTGCAATATAGTCAATATTATGTAAAAAATCTATTTATCCAGAGATATTTTTTAAATATGGATGTACATTAGATGTAAATTATTTCGACGAATTATTAAATAAAATAATATTAAAGGTTACGAAAAGCTAACAAAAAACCATACATAAACACACCTACTCCCTTCGGTCATGCGACGAACACTGAGCGTGTTCCGTACGGAATTTACATATGTATGTGTGGCGTAAATAGCTTCTGTTGGACCCCACATAAATTCGCCATGCTTATGAAGCTTGAGCCACGCTCGAACATCACGCCACCGGAGCGAAACAATGGCGTGACCTGGATCTGCGACGCACCGCGCCTTCGTCAGAGCGCGGGCCGGAACACCGTGCATTCCACCGGCAGCTAGCTAGCTCAGGAACAACACGCGCGCGCCTCTCACCTCAATTAACTTATCTTGTACGCGAAGTTAATTTCATTCTTGTAAATTGTTGTCAGTAAACGTTATTTTTTATCTCGAATAACATTACTTCATTCGGAGTCATATCGTTCTTTATCCTATCCTATATTAGTATTCTGTCATTTAAATATATAACGCACGAGTATTGAATATTACGGTTGGGTTTGGTGGCAAGGCGTTAACACATATAACTCTCGCCGAGCTACCACGCTAGCAAAACCCACATATGTTTCAACTCGTACAAAATCTATGGAAGACTTGCGTTCGGAGCGGCTTTTTTCCGTTCGGGATTCCGAACGCACAGGCGGTCATACGGAATCTCGAATCAGAGAAATTCCGTACGGAAAAATACAGTAGGTGTGTGATGGGTCATAGATTTTATATGAACTTCGGAAAACACGAATCGGAATATCGAAACGGAATCCCGAAAAGGAATTCCGTATGTATGTGGTCGACCTAAAAGACAGTCACAAGTTTTTCTTTATTCATACATATTATGACAGTTACTTTTGTTAGAATAAGATGAAAAATGTTATTGTGACAGCCTGTACTCGTCACAAACTCTTTCCTTTTCTCGCATAGGTTCAACACCTTAGTTAGAAAGAGAAAAACCTACCAAGACTTAGAGTATTCAAATACTCTAAGTACAAGACTATAGTAACAGACTGCTATTTTGTATAAGGTTTTTAGAACTACTATTTACGTGGAACTGGAACAGGCGGAACAGATATGCGATTTTATCTGTTACAGCCCACTCCTATTATGACTGTCCCTCACAGATTAATATGATGCATCTCCCTATATACTCTGTCACACAAACGGAATATAAAAGACAAGTTGTTTGTTTTTTATATTCCGTGGTCATTACCCGTTTCCGGGTATTTCGAAAGTACTCTGTGCCTGTACTAATCCCGCACATAAAGGGTTTTTCAACAAGAACTTTGTTTTCTAAAACAAAATAAACCAAAGAGTTTAGATGAAGATGATTCAAATTTTTATTGTATTACGAAGAGAAAAGTTTGGCAATTATGAATGAAAAATGATATCTGGCAAATGTCCACCACGACCACCCTGACAGATGTCGATTCTTTCATCAAAGTTTTTAAATTTTAATCACTTTGGCAAAATGGCGGGTCTATTTCGTTAATCACGTCACGGATTTTGAGTTTTAAGGCCGCGATCGATTCGATTGGCTCCGTATAGACTCTGTCCTTAACATAGCCCCACAAAAAATAATCCAGTGGTGTTAAATCACACGATCTGGCTGGCCATTTAACAGCTGAATTTCGTGAAATTATGCGATCGGGAAATTTGGTTTGCAATAAATTGATCGTTTCGTTGGCTGTGTGACATGTGGCACCGTCCTGTTGAAACCACATGTTTGTGATATCGATGTCATCAATAATAGGCCAAAATTGAGATGTTAACATCTCGCGATAGCGTGGTCCATTGACCGTTACCGCATTTCCAGATTCATCTTCGAAAAAAAAACGGCCCAATCACGCCTCCAGACCACATAGCGCACCATAGAGTGACACGTTGAGCTTGCAAAGGCTTCTCAATAATCGCTTTAGGATTTTCAGAAGCCCAAATGCGGCAATTTTGCTTGTTGACGTACCCTGACAAGTGAAAATGGGCTTCGTCTGAAAAAAATATTTTTTCAGAAAAATCAGCGGGCTGTTCCTGAATGAATTGAGCGAATCTACGGCGATGTGAATGGTCGGTCAGCTTCAATTCCTGCACCAGTTGAACCTTGTAAGACTTCAAAGCCAAATCCTTACGCAAAATTCGCCATGTCCACCACATGGCGAATTTTGCGTAAGGATTTGGCTTAACCCCAATTGTTGAGAAAGTCGAGGAATTGACAAATTTGTATCTTCTTCAACACTGTGGCTCACGGCTGCGATGTTTTCGGTTGAACTACCCGGTCGAACACGCGTTGGTGTTGGCGCATTTTGTACCGAACCTGTCGATTCAAATTTAGCGACCAAATTCTTAATAGCGGTTCATAAGGACGATTATGTTGTCCGAAAATATCACGAATTTTACGAAACGTAACTTTAACAGAACCACCATTTTCATAGTGGGTTTTAATTATTTTAATGCGATTTTCGAGCGAAATTGAATTCATTGTAGCAATTATTGCCAAAGCATCTACTACGAATATGTCAAAAAACTAAATGTCAAAACTGTCATGTTTTTGGTGTTGCCCCAATTGAAAAACAAAGTTCTTGTTGAAATACCCGTTACCTACCCGAACCAAAGATATTATAAACTATATACAATATCTTTGATTATGGAGTGTAGAGTACAAGGAGAACCATCTTATAAGGGGCGAAAGTTGAAAAAGCGTCCTACTATTTACTGAAAATAGGTTCCAAAACCTCTCACAATAGCACTGGCGTCTGAAAAATTACTATATGAAGTTAGCTGTTGCAGACAGAGTGAAGTCAGTTGGATTCAAATATTTGAAAAATTTCATGACTAGAGTAGTTAGTAAAATGCTAGTATACAAAACCTCAACTATTTACGTAGCAAAAACCAAGCGGATTGGTCGGTCCTTGTTTATTTCTCCATCTTATTCTAATTAATTTTGGTGCTTTTTTTTTAAATTTATCCTATGCTACTGCAGCGCCACCCTTATTGGACGCGTTTTTAGGGACACTTTTCTTATATAGAGATGGTCCTCCTTCTCTCTACACTCCATATCTTTGATAAACAGAAACTTTTTGATTGTATATAGATTATTAATAATACTTATTGAAAATTATTCTTTTGTTTTATTACCACTGGTTCGATAAAACCTCTGTCCTGGGAGAACCAGAAAAAAACCACGCGAGACTTTTTTTTAAATTACAGCTACTCTACTTACTATGACTTACTACCTAGTACCTACTCAACAATGGCCCTAACCAAAGAGAATATAATCACTAAGTTTAAGAAGCGAGACTTCCTTATTAAAAGTAAATGTATGAAAGGGCGCCAAGCTACTTTAAGGTCGGCCACATACATACGGAATTCCGTTTCGGGATTCCGTTTCGATATTCCGATTCGGAATTCATCACACACATACGTTTATTTCCGTTCGGAATAGCAAGGGTCAGTTAAAAGACGTAAGCCATTGAGTCTAGACATTCTGCCAGCGAATAATGACGACGATTTTCTGATTGCGACTCCATTATTGCTGTATCATTATTACTAGGTGCATCCCCTTATCACCCTAAGTTTGCAATATAGTCAATACCTATTATGTAAAAAGATCTATCTATCCAGAGATATTTTTTAAATATGGATGTCTGTAAACTCTTTTGACGAATTATTAAATTAAATAAGATCAAAAGTTACGAAAAGCTATACACATATAAGATTAAATGTAAAAACATGCATAAACACACCTACTCGCTTCGGTCGTGCAACAAACACTGAGTGCGTTCCGTACGGAATTTACGAATGTGTGTGCGACTCATACAAAAGCTATGGAAGACTTGCGTTCGGAGCGGCTTTTTTCCGATCGGGATTCCGAACGCATAGGCGGTCATACGGAATCTCGAATCGGAGAAAATTCCGTACGGAGAATTGCCGTACGTGTGTGGCGGGTCATAGATTTTATATGGACTTGCTGCGTTCAAAATTCCGAATCGGAATTTATTTATTTATTTATTTACACACACATACAACATACACAATCATTACAGGGTGAGTACCCTAATTCGACAGTGTAGCCAACGATACAGTATGATATGCCATTTTAGTGAGCTCACTCAGCGAACATGAAAATAAATCAGTTCGCTCCGACATGGTGATCACACGCAGCGCGCGCGTGAACGGTGCTTGCTGCATCAGTGCAGTGCACGCGTGCGGCACTGCCAGTAACGACGGCCGCCGCCGATGCCCTGCGCTTCCGTCAAGCGCATTCAGTCGCACCATCTCCTACACTCTCGGGCTGTGTATCCTACCCCTGATCACCTTCAACACGTACACAGCGAGAATGACTTCTCTTCTGACTTCGAGCTTGTAGTACCCTACCATACCGAGTAAAAATAGAGTAGGATACAACAAGGGATATCCCGGGTACACTCCGATTTCCTTTAAGTATAAGAATCTAATAAATTTATTTTGGATCCGCTCTAACATATATTTGTATTTGGCTTCATGAGGAGCCCAAATGACTGCGTTACACTCTAAGTGGCTCCTTACGAGTGCATCATATAGCGCTCTCAGAGCCCCGACATTAGTGAAATTATTTGCGAGGCTCATTATCAATCCGAGATTACGGTATGCCTTTATACAAACGTTACTTACATGTAATCTAAAGTTTAATTCTGCAGTGAAATGTACACCTAGATCTCTAACCTCCGTTACTCTATGAAGCATCTTCCCGTCCATCATGTATGGGTGATGGGCATCATGTGGGGCGCGTGAGCGGCATAAGGACAGCACTGAGCATTTAGAGACATTAAAAAAAAGTTTATTATCTATGCTCCATTCAAAACTTTATCAATATCATGCTGTAAAGAGTCACAATCATATTTATCTCTAATTTTTAAATCTAATTTTAGATCATCAGCAAACAGTAATGAAGTACAAAAATTTACTACATTGGGCAAATCATTTATCATTAAAATGAACAGCAAAGGTCCTAGATTGCTGCCTTAACTAACACCAGATCTAGTAGGGTAGGGTCGAGAAAAGTGCCCCTTGCAATCAACAAACTGATGCCGGTCTCGCAGGTAACTGGTGAAAAATGATAGCGTGCGAGGTGTGCAGCCCACACAAGCCAACTTACAAAGTAGAACATCATTGTCGACCGTATCGAAAGCCTTTCTAAAGTCGAAGTAGGCTAAGTCTACTTGCAGGCCAGCAACAACCGCGGGTACTAAATACGTCATCAGCTCCAGTAAGTTCCCAGTTGTCCCCCGCCCAGGGCGGATGCCGTGATGCGTCGGACAACTGTGCACTAATCTGTGGGTACAGGCAGTTGTAAATGGCCGTCTCGAATACTTTCGCTGGAATGCTTAAGACTGCCACGGCTCTGAAGTCACTTGGCGTCGATCCCCCATTACCTTTCGGTACAGGCACAACTCTAGTGAGTTTCCATTGATCAGGAAACGTAGCGCTTTCAATACAGACATTGAAAATGCGTAACAATGGTTTCAGTAGTACTGTCCTACAATCCCTAAATACGAAGGCTGGTATGCCATCTGGTCCTACTAAACGCTTCGAAGGAAGGTGCGCCAGTGCACTCAGAACATTAACTGGTCGCAGAGACTCGAGCTGAATCCATGCGCCCGCAGCTGCTCCCGCCGCCGCAGCACCAGCCACCGTCGCGCTTAACAAAGGTGGCTCCTGGCTGTATACTAACTGGAAAAAAATTGCGAATTCTCTAGCACATTCACTATCTGACAAAACCTTTTCATCCTTCAATAGTTTTCTACTTCCTGGTGTACGTACCTTTTCGCAATCTTATATACTCCCAAAAGGCTTTAGGCTCCGATGCTAAATGTATTTGCACACGGTCTCGATATAGGTTATGCGCCCTCTCATTTTCAGTTTTAACTATAGCCCTATATCGCGAGAACTCTTCGTAATCACTGCGCAAATTGCTCGATTTGAATCGCTTGTGAAATTTGTGCTTTAGTTTTATTAACCTAATAATGTCAGCAGTATACCAAATCGGGTATACGTATCTGCTGATTGTCAAACTACTCATTTTTAGAGGGACACATTTATCAAAGCATTCGTAAATTTTATTGTAAAATAAATGTAATAATTCGTCCAAGTTATCAGAGGCGTTCATTTCACTCCAGTCTATCATAGTCAACAAGTGATACAATTGGTTAAAATCAGCTTTACTAAAATTCCATCGCTTACTATTTATCGAGGCTTGAGAGCGTACTGGTATGTGTGACAAGCCGGGAACAGGAGACGCGGACGCGGGTGCCGTCGGTTGCGGTGGGGCACGCGCTGTCGTACTAGTGCCACCCAGTATCACGGTGAGCGGCGGATGGTACGCGTCCACGGGTCGCACCGTCTCGTCGGCCTCCATCACGCACGCTCGCTCAACACCAGGTTCAGCTATCTGCCCTGACAGTTCGGTACCGAGTTAAACTGAGTGAGCTCACAAAATGACATGAAGAATTCAAAATAATTACATATATTACTACTACAAGAATATAAATTAAAATCTCCCAGCAATAACACATTTCCTTTAAACTTAATACATAATTTCTCTAATATATTAAACATTAATAGATATTCATTTTCTTCACATTGAGGCGGAATGTAAAGTACACAACACGCAAATAAAATCTGTTTTGTACATACACAGTAGCACAAATCAATTCAAATTTATGAACATCTATGTTTACGTTATCCTGTAATGATATTTTTCGTAACTCTAAGTGCGGTGTGGCCACTAGACATACTCCCCCCTGTTTACGACCGTTTGCTCGATCGCATCTTAGTATATGGTACTCGGGGAGCACAAATTCCGTGCTATGTATGGCTTCATTGAGGCCAGTTTCAGTTATCACTAATAAGTCAGCTTCAGATGATTCCAGAAATGATAAGAATTCAGTGGTCTTCGTTCTTAATCCTCTGACGTTTTGATATAGAATACTGAACTTAGTATTATTACTGAGCCTGTTTTGATCTTGTTGAGCGACGAAACCAAACCCACTCGCTAAATTCTACATCCACAGGCCATGCCTCCGGAACACATAGTTTATCAAAGTTGCTCGTTGTTACGCCAACCCTGATGGATGAGTAATCTCGCTCAGTTTTATGTTTTAATTTTTCAATAATAATTTCAGTATCGTTTCCTAGAATGCTTTTAATATAATCCTTGAGATTATCCTCGGTCGTGCCAATATCCAGTCTCCAAACATGTAAAAACTTTTTACGTCCAACTGCCTTTAAGGACGCAATAGACGATTTACCGCCTCTTATTACGGGTCTAGTCTTCTTACTCCGTCTGACTTCAGTCCATACATTGGTATCACCGACTGCCGTTCTCGCTTCCATACTGGCCACCGCCGCGTAACTAACCGCAGAGCTCGCCACCGCCGACGTCACCGTCAACTCGAAGGGCGCAGTATGAACAGGTGCAGGCTGCGCCGGCAACTCCGGCTCCAGTGGTGCCATCGACAAGCTTGGAGTAATATCAGGCCCCAGTTTTAACACCGTTAACTTTCGTTGACTTTGTCGATTTTCTTCTATATTAAGCTCCATATTTTTTAAAATTGTAATCTGTTGTTCAGTAAACAGCATTTTTTATTAGCTTCACTTAGTTCTTGTCTTAGTTTACTATTTTCCTGTGCTAACACAGTAACGGTAGCTTTAATTTCGCTTAAAATTTTGGTCTCAAAACTATTCATCCTTTCTATAATCACACTATTTACTTTATCCATTATATCTGTAAACTTGATCATCCCCTCTGATGTCAAATATCCTTTATTACCTACGGGAGTGCTCTCCTCGTAGGATAAGTTGGATAAATCTTTGTCCATCAGGTGTATATCAGAGCCACGAACTGGAGTATCATCGGTCACACGAATGCGCTGGGTTACATTGGAACAAGAACTGCACATAAAATTGCGCTTCAGTTGCTGTTGCCCCTCCCTAAACGCAGAAAAAGTAATATTTACGCATTTATAATGGAAGGCTGATTTGCAACCCTTGCATTTTAACAGTTCACCGATATCAACTTTTCTATTACTAGCAAAACAGTTCATATTGTCCAAGTTGCATTGAAAAAAATATAGTCAGTCCGTGTGAGAGTGAAAGAGCTCGATAGACAGCTCGGCACTATCACCTCGAATTCGCAATTCTCACTACCCACTTATTGTTTATAATACGAAGTCACCTGTGTGGGGACCATAATTGTCTCACCAATAATCCATTAAAACGTCCAAATTACACAATTATAGTACTTTCCTGTACATTACACAGATGTCACACAACACCAAGTTTATTTTAAAGATATTTTCATAACTGTACAATAATTAGATTGAAAATTAAAAATATATAGCAATTCAAACGAAAATAAATATAAAATTAAAATTTTCTTGAGAAAATTTATTAAACCCGTGTGTAATTATTATTATCTCTATTACCACAAAAATGTTGAATATTTCTTGTTGTAATTATGTATTATAATAAAACTAGTTTGTTGGTACTTTATATCACTTTATATATTTATTTTACTATAACAGATATATGCTTTTATAATATATTATAACTATATGTAGAGAGATAATAATATGAAACTTTTATATAAATATAAAATAATAAATATCGAAAAGGTATCCCGAAACGGAATTCCGAAGTATGTATAGCGCCGGCCTAAAAACATCAAGAAAGGACGTTTAATTTTAGACCAACAGTGCTGACAACATTGGCGAATTATAATAGTGCTGTAAACGTCTATCCTTGATCCTTGACCAATTTTATCGATATAATCATCGATATTTTTATATAATAAAAGTTATCTATACTGAATGATTTATGAGAAATAAAAGTTTTTACGTGGGGATTGAGTAAAAATGCCGATGAAGATAAAAAATTAATGTATTTTACACACAGCAATATGTAATTATATCTCTATAATGATCCATTAACTTTGTCGCCTGAAAGTATGGGGTATTATGCGTCAAATCCGGTAGTTCTGATTTTTTGCAGACTTGTTTATGATGTTGGCCTAATGTATAATCCTAGTTTGTGACCTCGAGCGCCGAAAGCAACTTTGTCAAAAATCGACTCGAATCGTTTTTTTTTTTCAACTTTTGGCGATTATAACCCTAAAGGACTAGTTTTTAAAAAAAAAGAAACTTTCTTCGGACTTTTATAAAGTAGACTAAATTTGCTACAATGTGATACTAGAACTGTCTCTGTAAACCCAATAGTTTCCGAGAATAAGCCTTTCAAAGTTTATCATTTTTTTTTCAAACTTCGTAATTTTTTGCAATATTTTAGACATCACTCAAACAACTCTACCTCCAATGCAGTGTGCTAGTATTACTCGTGTGAGGTACAGGCGTGGTTGGGAGTCACACCGAACCCTATGTTCTGGGGGTGGATATCCACGCCACAAGGCCTCAACCCCAAAATAATGACTAGAGATGCAACCCTCAACACCTCTTGCGGATGATTTCTTGCGGCTGCATGAAGGGTTGTGGCAACGCGTGTAGCTGCAGGAAGGCAGGATTAAAATGCTCATCAGTCTGCAGCACTCCAGCGAGGCCTTTTGTGACAATATACCTGATGTTGCAATAGTACGTAGGACACTCAATAAGTTTTAAGATATACAAAAAGTATTTTAGACACTATTAATATTTATTTTACATCTTTTCAAAATATTCTCCATCATGCTCTATACAAAGTTCCATTCGTTTAAACCAACTGAGATCTGACAGTTCGGAAATCGCTTCTTCGTAGGCAGCTACGGCTTCTTCGGCACTTGAAAAAAACTTGCCTTTTATTTTTTCTTTGACTCTTGGCAACAAAAAAAATCACAGGGAGCTAAGTCAGGGCTGTAGGGTAGGGTGGGTGACTTAGAGTTTCAACACCAGATTCCTCAATAAATGCTTTTGTTCTAAGGGAGGTATGTGAAGAGGCGTTATCGTAATGCAGCATGATTCCCCGAAGCCCGGGCTTTGGTCTTCTTTTCCACACAGCTTGAAAAGCTTTGGATAATGCAACTGTAGTATACCATTCAGAGTTGACTGACCTACAATTTTCCAGCATTGACGTCAACAAATGTCCGCTCCGCGAAAAAAAAAAACTAGCCACCATTTTTTTGCCGCCGTTGCGAGGTCTTTGCAGTTTTGTCGGTAACTGTCTTTCTAAGTAGACCCATACCGATGATTGCCTTTTATTTTTCGGATCATATATTAGATCCATGTCTGGTTACCAATAACGATTTCTGAAACACGCCTAGTTGCCCTGTTTTCAAAACGTAGACGCATTTCATGGCACCAATCTACACGAGTCTGTTTTTTGCTTTCGGATAGCAAACGAGCGATCCATCGACAACAAAGCTTCCTCACTCCAAGATGTTGATGTAGGATGGTATGAATGCTCCCCGAAGTAATGCTTACAATCTTTTCGAGGTCCTTATATGTAATTCGTGGGTCTTCTCGCACCAACATTTCAGTAGTCCATACATTTTCTGCCGTTACTGTTGTTTGCGGGGCCCCGGTTCTTTGGTCATCTTTAAGATTAATTTTACCCCTTTTGAATTCATCAAACCACCTAAAAGTTCTTGCGCATGATGGAGCTGAAATATAATTAACATACACATAATTATGGAAGCTTTAAGGCCACTGATAGAATAACAGATTGCTTTGTTTGGGTTTAAATCCTTGGATTTGCGATGTTTGTCTCGGATATGTTTTAACATTGTAGTATAGCCCACACGACCAATACCAGCACCAGTGCTACTGGCACGACCAATACAAGCACCAGGCATTCTCCCCTCTGAATAAATGCCTTGCACTCTAATAAATACGCTACATTTAACATAGATAGAATGTGTGATAGCATACTCTTGGAGCGTGTACATTTCTCGTGACATGACACAGTCCTGTTGTTATGCACAAAACAGAGCCCAGTAGAATGCCAAGTTGTCACAATTATCACCAAACAAACAAAATCCAATCAAAATGCACAAATAATAAGTCCAGTAGAATGCCGCGCTGTCACAATTATCACAAAACAAACAAAATCCAATTAAAATGCACAAGTCAAGAGTCCAGTAGAATGCGAAATAGTATTTTGTAGCCAAGAGTCCGAAATAATAGAGTACATGTGACGTCGAGAAGGTCGAGATACGGACTAACCATATTTAACAATAACCAAACACGAATTCATACAATGGAGAATCTGTCGATTCTTTTTACTCACATTAATCCTAAGCACCATTTGTCTCGCTCACACAGCTTAGAATTTGTGCAAACAAGGCGAGCAGGTAGTAAAGTAAAATTTACAAGGGCGACAGATGTACTTAATAAATACATGCAATGTTAAAAAAAAAACTATCTTCAAATAATTTTGTAATGAAACGCCTACTTTTACACATTAACGGTTATAGCTCAGTAAGTAATGACAGAATAGTATAGAATAGAATAGAATAATTTTTATTCAATATAGATCACATGTGTAATTCTTATTGAAAGTCATTTTTTACTTTACCACTGGTTCAAAAAAAAACCTCTGTCCCGGGAAGAACCAGCGAGAAACCCAGCGGGACTTTTTTTAAAGCAAACTTTACAATAATGGTTGTACAAACTATATAAGTACAAATTTTATTTTAGAAACAGCTTGGAAGCGATCACCTCATTCCCAGGGGTTATTATCAATCATGTATTCATTTATACTATAATAAACCTTTTTATACAGTTTCAACTTAACAAAACATTTAAACTTGCTAATAGAGAGAGCCTGTACACTTTCCGGGACCTTGTTGCAATAGCGTATACATTGCCCCAAGAATGAATTACTGACTCTGTGGAGTCGAGAAACTGTTATCACTAGCTTGTGTTTATTCCTAGCGTTTACAGAATGCACATCACTTTTTTTACTAAAACTACCTTTTTTTTGTGAACATACATAAAATTTTCGTAAATATACTGAGAGGCCAAAGTTAATATATTTATTTCTTTAAATTTATCTCTAAGAGATTATCTCGGTTTTAGGTTGTAAATAGCTCTAATGGCCCTCTTCTGTAAAACAAAAATAGTTTCTGAATCAGCCGCATTTCCCCATAGCAAAATCCCAAAAGACATTATGCTATGGAAATAACTGAAATAAACTAATTTAGCTGTCTCGACACTAGTAAGACCTCTAATCTTTTTTACAGCATAGGCTGCAGAACTTAGTCTGCTTGCTAGTTTGGATATATGGGGCCCCACTGAAGCTTTGCGTCGAGAGTGATGCCAAGAAAAACAGTGGATTCACCAGGGCTCAGTTCTTCCCCATTTAAAAACACATTGGTACTCAGATTTTTAACATTCGTTGTTGTAAATTTAATACATTTAGTTTTATTTCCGTTTAAATGTAAATTATTAACGTTAAACCAATGCACTAATTTTGATATAGCACTATTCACCTCGTCACATTTAAATGATTATCCTCTACAAGAGAAGGTAAGTCATTAATATACACTAGAAATAGGAATGGGCCGAGAATCGAGCCCTGAGGGACACCCATTAGTACAGGAGAGCCGGAAGAACTTTTACCATTAATAATAACTTTCTACATTCTATTACTTAAATATGAAATAATAAGTTTAAGCGCTGTGTTCTTGACACCATAGTACTGTAGCTTCCTGATTAATGTCTCATGGTGAACGCAGTCGAAGGTCTTGGAAAGGTCACAATATATACCTAAAGCATCCTCTGAATTCTCCCATGCACAAAAAATATGTTTAATAAGCTCAACTTCAGCGTCAATTGTCGAGCGACCCCTTGTAAAACCGAATTGATTTCTATGTAGCAATTTATTAATATTAAAGAAACTTAACATCTAATCTAAAATTATTTTTTCAAAAATTTTACTAAATGTTGGTAGTACAGAAATTGGTCCAAAATTGGCGGGGTCTAATGTACTACCAGATTTAAATAAAGGTATGACTTTACTATGTTTCATTAAATCAGGAAACACACCAGATTCGACGCTTGTATTAAATATAGTGGGGACATTAAGTACATGGTATGCTACTGTTTTAGAATCCTCATGATGACGTAAACTTTTTAAATGGCTGGCCATACAGATCCCATACGTTTTTTTTTTCACCACAGGTGCTCAAACTTAGCAGTTAAATAAAGAAAAAATTAAAACTTATGTTTAGTGCCGTCTTGTAAAGTACTACCCATAGTAGTTGAAAACTTTTAAGGGTCATTTAGAAACATCATTATTAGGGAACACATTAAAAGAAAAAAATCCAATCTAAGCATTAAACTGCGGACGTGATGTCTACAAATGTGAGCAGAAGTACGAATTTTCGGAATTTTATAAAACATGGCGTAGAGCGCGAACCGTTCGGGGTAGAATTTTTTTAGGGAACGGAGGCCACCTCTTCCCCGCCCGAACACGTACGTACCAGATTATCCAATATTACTGGGACAACCTGTATATTAGTGTTAAGGTAGAATAAGGATGACGATGAGTATAATTAAAGTCTTGAACTGAGCAACACGTGTCCTTTTCATTGAACACCTTCCGATATTACAATATGTGAGGTCTTCATTCCCAATTAATTTCAGCTATTGCTTACATTGGAAAAAATAATAGAAATAAAATCACATTTTTATTGAACAGATAAAATGTGAGCAGTCACAATTGATGCTATAGTTTCTAAGTATAGCCCTTTTCGGATTGCTATCCCATCGTACTGTTACGCGCCACTATTAATGTCTTGTACATGGCAACACTAGTTACACTAGCGCCCTCTTGTGTCGAGTAAAAAAAGTGTTGCGCGCCACTATTAATGTCTTGTACATGGCAACACTAGTTACACTAGCGCCCTCTAGTGTCGAGTAGCAGAACTAGGAGAGTCGAGATCCTTCCAGAAATTTCGGGACCGATATGTACTCGAACATTCTAGATGTCGCTACAGTGGAAGGTTCTGGAAACTGTCTGAGGCCCTATATAAGGCCGGTATGGACCACGACCAAGGCAGTATTGAATTGGCGATACAAGAGAATACTTCGAAGCGAAATAACGGCGAACTGTGTTTTATTATTAGTGTGATTTGAAGTTATAATTAGTGTTGTGTAATTAAATAGTCAATTTTGGTAATTCACTCGGCAGTTTTTAATTATCTCGAACCCCAAGCTCGTGACAATTGGTGTCAGAAGTGGGATCAAATCATGCCGATTTTACCAAAGGACGACATGGAGGGTATCCGTACCCGAAGTCAACGCCAGCTGGAGACGGACCAGAGACGATTTGGTAATGCATCGCCGCAAACGTCGGAGGGCCAGCGGCTGACCGAGGAGGCCGGGCCGTCAGCAGCTCCTGCATCTGCAGCACCTGACTTAGGTGCTCTGATGATGATGCTGCAGGAGCAAGCCCGCCGACAGGAGAAACAGGCCCGTCGGTTGGAAGAGCAGCTTCTTCTCATGAAGGATCTTCACGCTACCTTCGGGAAAGAGATAAGGGAGGTGAAGGATAGGGTTGCTCAACATGACAACCGCCTGTCGGAAGCTGAAACTCGAATCGACCAAGTGAACAATCGGGTTGACAACGTGATGGTTGACGTGAAGAAAACGCTGAACGACCTCAAAATTGGGGATGGAGTTACAGCTCCCGTGGTAGCTACAACACCTTCGCTACGTGGATTCAAAGTGCCACCGTTCGACGGGACTTCTTCCTGGTCGGCCTACAAAATCCAGTTCGAGGCTGTCATGAAAGCGAACGGCTGGAATAAAAGTCAGGCCATGACTACTCTCACCCTAGGCCTACGCGAACAGGCCTTAACTGTTCTGGAAGCTCTCGGTAAGGAAGTGACTTACGAGCAGCTCCTTGAGGCATTGGAGGCGAGATATGGCGATGCTCACCTGGAACACGTCTTTCGTGCGCAGCTCAAAGATCGCGTGCAACGCAGTAACGAAAACCTGCAGCAGTGGGCCCTTGAGGTGGAGAAGCTGGTTCGAAAAGCGTACCAGTCTGTACCTGCGCTCATTGTAGGGAACCTGGTGCAGACATTCATCGACGGCATCCGCGACCTTGAAGTCAAACCTGCTGTGAGGCTCGGGCACCACGAGACGCTTAAGGACGCCTTGACCCATGCACTGGAGGTGGAAGCCGTGCGGCAGGATCATCGTTCCCACCGTGTCAGGGAGGTTGCAGCAGCTACAGTTCAGGACCGCAATAAGGGCTACAGCCCTAGGTGCTAAGGCTGTGGGGAAAGGGGCCATCTTCGATCCAGCTGCCCTAAACGAACTGTAGAAAGGGAAGGTGATCGATATCGAGAGGGTAGTGTGGCTGACAGCACCGCCCAGCAGCAGCAGGGAAACTGGCGGGTGCTGGCTGATGTTAAAAGAGCCCCAAGGATTTCGATCTCACAAACCCATGATGGGAACAGCCTAATCATCAAGGGCGAAGTCAACGGAACGCCGTGTAAACTGACCATAGACACTGGAGCCTCTCGCACGGTTGTCAGTTCCCAACTTATAAGTCGGTTCCTTGGGGACTCTGCATACAACCGAGAACGCATTAATTTGGTGACAGCCACCGGTCAGCGCATACCCGTCCGTGGAGAGAAGGAGATGGAGTTGAAGCTAGGCAACATGATCTACCTGCATAATGTCATCGTGGCTGATATAATGGACGACTGCATCCTGGGCCTAGACTTTATGAGGAAGAATTGTTGTGAGATCGACGTTAAGCAAGGTGTTTTGAAATGTGGACAAGAGGAACTTGTGGAAGGGGCGTTACCAGGGAATGTGTACAGCCTTAAGAAGATTGTTCTTCCGCCGAGATCGGAAACGATTGTGCCGGTTAGTCTTCCTCGGAGTCCTGGGCAAGCTCATCGTTGTGTACTCGTGGAAAGGGTAGACAATGACCTTCCATGGAAAGTGGCTCGAACCTTGGTCAGAACCACCGACATCTCAGGAGTACGTGTGTTGAACCTTTGTGATCAGGAACAGATTATAGAAAAAGGCACATTGGTTGGTACTAGTGAGGAAGTGGATTGGTTGCGTCGGTGCGAATATCTATCGACTGGGACCCCCAGCAAGGATGGACAAACTAGAGTGACCACACTTTTAGAAGACTGTCGCAGCGTTCTCTCCCCGAATGAAACGGTCAAAGCGAAGAAGTTGTTACTCAAGTACGCCAATGTTTTCTCGTCAAACGAAGCTGACATAGGAAACACTGGCTTAGTTCAACACAAAATAAACACAGGACAAGAATTGCCTATTCGTCAGCGGCCAAGAAGATTGCCTGTAGCACGTGAAAAGGAAGTGGAAACCATGATTGAGGGAATGGTGAAGGATGGTGTTATTGAACCTTCATCTAGTCCATGGTGTTCACCTGTGGTGCTGGTAAATAAGAAGGACGGCAGCATGCGGTTTTGTGTTGACTACCGCCGCCTGAACGACGTTACAAAGAAGGACAGCTATCCCTTGCCAAGAATTGATGACACGCTGGACATGCTTACAGGCGTAAAGTGGTTTAGTACGCTGGATCTGAAAAGTGGCTACTGGCAGGTTGAAATTGACCCTAAGGACAAGGAGAAAACTGCATTCTCCACAGAAAAGGGCCTGTGGCAATTTAAAGTCATGCCGTTTGGATTGTGCAATGCTCCAGCAACGTTTGAAAGGTTGATGGAGCTTGTACTTACCGGGCTAATTGGAGATGCCTGTCTGGTCTATTTGGATGACATCATCATCGTAGGTCGTACGTTTGAGGAACACCTTCAAAACCTAGAACGCGTGCTCATGAAGATCCAGAGTGCCAACCTCAAGTTGAGTCCGAAGAAGTGCTCACTATTCAAACGGCAAGTTAGTTTTTTGGGGTATGTAGTGTCGGAAGAAGGTATCCGCACGGATCCAGAGAAAATTGCCGCTGTCAAGGAGTGGCCGGTTCCAAAAGACAAGACACAGGTTAGAGCATTTTTGGGTTTGTGCTCTTATTATCGTCGATTTGTGAAGAACTTTGCAGATATAGCCAAACCTCTGCACAAGCTAACCGAGGAGAAGCGACATTTCTGCTGGGATGAAAGTTGCGATATTGCATTCCAGGAGCTCAAGAACCGTCTGTGCAAAACACCTATTTTGGGGTACCCTGATGTGGGCAAGGAATTCATAGTTGACACAGACGCAAGTGATATAGGACTTGGCGGTGTGTTGTCTCAACGGAATGGTGATCAAGAGATTGTGATAGAGTACTTCAGCAAGTTGTTGTCAAAGTCGGAAAGGAACTATTGTGTCACAAAACGGGAATTGCTTGCTGTGGTAAAGTCCTTGCAGCATTTTAGCAAATATCTCCTGGGGCGGAAATTCTACTTACGAACTGACCATGCTGAACTGAAATGGCTATTGCAGTTCAAAAATCCGGAAGGACAAGTTGCGAGATGGATTGAACTACTGCAGGAATACGACTTTGTGATCGAACATCGCAGCGGGAAATCTCATGGCAATGCAGATGCATTGTCAAGAAGACCTTGCCCTGAAGATTGCAAGCATTGTACTAGGCAAGAGGGTAAGGAAGTGGTATCTGTGAGAATGCTCAGGACAGACCAGCTCAGCAATGAGTGGAAGGACAGCCTACAACATGCACAGCAGGAAGATTCGGACATTAAGCCGATTCTGGAATGGATGAAGGCCAGTGCTCCTAAGCCCAAGTGGAGCGACGTCTCAGCAATGAGTTCAACCACGAAAAGCTATTGGGCCCAATGGGACAGCTTGCTGATTCAGGAAGGAGTCCTGTGCCGTAAATGGGAAAATGGTTGGGGAGACAGGTGTCATTTGCAAATGGTTGTCCCTAAGGCTAAAGTGCCGAATATTCTACAGCTGTACCATAGTGGTTGTTCAGGAGGCCACCTGGGAGTTAAACGAACTCTCCTGAAGATCCGAGAACGGTTTTACTGGATCCACTGTCGTGACGATGTTGAGGACTGGTGCCGCAAATGTACAAGTTGTTCGGCTGTAAAGGGACCTCAAATTCGTAGTAGAGGCGCATTGAAATTGTACAATGTTGGTGCACCATGGGAGAGGATAGCCATTGACCTTGCGGGGCCGTTTCCAGAAACTGAAAGTGGTAACAAGTATTTCATGGTTGTGATGGATTACTTCACTAAGTGGCCAGAAGTCTTCGCCATTCCAAATCAAGAAGCTTCAACAGTTGCAGATAAACTAGTTCATGAAGTCTTCTGTCGTTTTGGAGTACCTTTAGAGATTCACAGCGATCAAGGAAGGAATTTTGGGTCTCAAATATTCCAGGAAACTTGCCGAGTTATGGGTACTCAGAAAACACGAACAACTTCTTACCACCCACAATCTGATGGAATGGTAGAAAGATTTAATCAGACATTGGAGAGGTAGGTACCTAGCAAAAGTTGTGGAAAAACGGCAACGAGACTGGGACAGGCACATACAACCATTTTTGTTGTCATATCGAAGCGCTGTTCATGAAAGTACATCAGTGACACCAGCTTTCGCAAATTTTGGGAGAGAATTGCGGCTGTCTGCAGACCTGATCACCGGAATACCACCTGATGCCCCACGCAGTATAACCAATTATGCAAATGACTTGCGGAACAAAATGAATGACATTTATGAGCACGTCAGACAGACGGGCCAGCAAACGTCTGAGAAGATGAAAACACGGTATGACCGCAAAATGAACAACAAGGGGTTTGATGAAGGTTCACTAGTGTGGTTACACAATCCAGTTCGCAGCAAAGGGAAATCTCCTAAGCTTCAAGCTAAATGGGACGGACCGTACCGGATTGTGACAAGGATCAATGACGTAACCTACCGGATACAGAAAGGTGCCAGAGGTACTCCTAAGATTGTCCATGTGGATCGACTGGCGCGTTATTATGAGGCCAATAATGCTCGGGACGAGCATGTCTTAGGAGGGGGCAGTGTTACGCGCCACTATTAATGTCTTGTACATGGCAACACTAGTTACACTAGCGCCCTCTAGTGTCGAGTAAAAGAAAGTGTTGCGCGCCACTATTAATGTCTTGTACATGGCAACACTAGTTACACTAGCGCCCTCTAGTGTCGAGTAGCAGAACTAGGAGAGTCGAGATCCTTCCAGAAATTTCGGGACCGATATGTAATCGAACATTCTAGATGTCGCTACAGTGGAAGGTTCTGGAAACTATCTGAGGCCCTATATAAGGCCGGTATGGACCACGACCAAGGCAGTATTGAATTGGCGATATAAGAGAATACTTCGAAGCGAAATAACGGCGAACTGTGTTTTATTATTAGTGTGATTTTAAGTTATAATTAGTGTTGTGTAATTAAATAGTCAATTTTGGTAATTCACTCGGCAGTTTTTAATTATCTCGAACCCCAAGCTCGTAACAGTACTATAAGAAATGGGAAGTACAGTGTGTTTGTATTTGTGTACACAATCGTACACCATAAAAACCTGTCCTACGTAGATGGCTAGTCTCCGGTGATACCAGCGTCGAAGTTTGGTTTTCATTACTACAAATAAAGGTCTAAAAATGTATTCGCGTTAAATATTATATTGCAATTAAAAAAATTAATATGACACCAAAAACACGTAAAACCGTTATTGACGTTCAGTTACCAGTCATATATTGAATTAATAATGGCGAAAGCGCTTGCCGTGTCACGTGGTTGAACAGAAACGTCAACATCAAACATCAAAATCAGTAATTTATTCAACAGCTGTCAAAATCACCGACGGGCCTGTTCCTTCTGTTGGCGGGCCTGTCCCTCCTGTCCGCGCTGCAGCTGTTCTTCCAACCGATGGGTCTGTTCCTCCTGTCGGCGAGTCTACTCCTGCAGCATCATCATCAGAGCACCTAAGTCAGGTGCTAAAATTGCAGGAGCTATTGACGGGCCGGCCTCCGTGGTCGGCAGCTGGCCCTCCGACGTCTGCGGCGTTGCACAACCAAATCGTCTCTGGTCCGTCTCCTGCTGGCGTTGAATTCGAGTACGGATACCCTCCATGTCATCCTTTGGTAAAATCGGCATGATTTGATCCCACTTCTGACACCAATTGTTACCAGCTGGGGGTTCGAGACAATTAAAAACTGCCGATTGAATTACCAAAATTGACACTTTAATTACAGAACACTAATTACAACTTAAAATCACAATAATAATAAAACACAAAAGTACTACTGATCACTTTAGTTCGCAGTTATATCGCTTCGAAGTATTCGCTTATATCGCCAATTCAATACTGCCTCGGTCGCGGTCTATACCGGCCTTATATAGGGTCTCAGATAGTTTCCAGAACCTTCTACTGTAGAAACATCTAGAATGTTCGAGTACATATCGGTCCCGGTTAACTAGGTGTTGATAGTTCAAGAAAGTTGTTCCATGGAAATTTCTAGAAGGTTCTTGACTCTTCTAGTTCTGCTACTCGATACTAGAGGGCACTAGTGGTATTAATTGTGGTGCGCAACATTAATATTTTTATTCTTAATTAGTATTTAAGTACATACTTAACATATTGTTACTTATTAGCGATATCACACTTTGTGCTAGTAGCGTCTTCACTTAGTGCCGTCGAAATCCAAAAAGTTTATTGAATGTCCAGTCAAATCGTCGATGCTCCGTTGAATACGGAGTGATGATTCTCTTTTTAGGCCGTTTCCGCTCGTAGTTTTTAGTCACAGAATGTATTTTCAAGAGAAATGAATTAATCATTTGAATTATAAAAAAACATTTTTTATGGTAACAAATAAGTTTTTTTATTAATTTAAGTGCTGTGAATATAAATAAACCCGTAACGGGGGAAATGGAACAATATCTGGTAACTCGGGGAAAGTACCTCCCGCCTATTTCTATCCCAAAATCATACGCGATTGCTTTATCTAGTCAATCCTCTATTTAAAGTAAGGCCAACTAGAAGCGATACGAAAGGTCGTTTACCTTAAAAACGACTGTGGGGTTCAATCTATTATCTACTTCTTTCCATCTTGTGTATTTGTCGTAATGTCTCGTTTTCCCGGCAAAAACATGTAGGGGTCAAGACGGGTTCCCCAACATTCGGGAGACCATTTTAGTAATTATAGTGATTCATTTCGTTTCGGAACGCGGTCGTGGTGATAGAAGTTATTTGTTAAAATTTTTGTTATTTTTTTTGATTATTTAATTATTGTTATTTTGTTTTGTTGATAATTGTTTTTTTATTAAGAGTGGTTAATGATGGAGCCACAACCAAGTACGTGGAGAGATAAATCAACAGATTTTACTTCTCCGAAAAAGAAACGTCCAAAGGTATGTATTTAAAACGTGTATGGTATGTTAATTAAAGCTTCTTGGTTCGGAGCGTACTTTAAAGTCATCTTAAAGTTATTTAAAAAACAGCAATTGTAATAATAAAACTTTTCTTAATTTATTAAAGATGCATGTAAGTAGAGTATGTAGGTATATCATTTTAATTTAATTTTTAACTTCAGGTGACTAGTTTTAGTGTGAATGAAAAAAATATGGTTATTAATACCTACAAATATGTTAAAGAAACGTGGCCTAATGATAAATACCCATACAGAAAAGAGATGGCGCAGAAAGCAGTTAGTATTTTAGGAATCGGCGTTGCATCTGTATATAGAATCATCAAAGACTATAAAGGACACGGCGAAATTTTTTCTCCTGTCACCACCAAACCTAGACCAACGTTTAGTGACAAAATTGATGATTTTAATAAATCAGCCATACGCAAAAAATTAAATGCTTTCTTTATTAAAGGCGAACTTCCTACAGTGAAAAATGTACTTTCATATATTAATGAAGACGATACTCGACCAAATATAAAAAGGACTACTTTCCAAAAAATACTAAAACATTTTAAGTTTAAGTATATAAAGAGGCAAAGAAATAATGCCCTGATAGATAGAGATGATATTGTAATGTGGCGACGAAAATACTTACATAAAATCAAGAAGTACAGAGAGGAGAATCGGCGTATTTTTTATATGGATGAAACATGGGTGAACGCAGGTCAGTCATTTGTTTTTAAGTTACACTTGTGCGCAGAGAGTTCCTAACTTCAGTAGAAATCCTTCGGCGCAAAATCAAAACCAAGTATTCCTGCCTGAAAGATTGTGTAAGATTATTATTTGTAATATTGCCTATGTTTTATTGTATCCTGTATGTTATTTTCAGGTCACACTGTTAATAAAACTTGAGTTAACACCGAAATAAAATCAAGACGGTAAGCGTTTTTAGAAGTTCTGAGTACAGGTGCGAAGAATCCTATCTCAAAGGGCCGGTGACTAACTAACCGTAGCCCACATTGAAGTGAGGATGGTTTTGTGGAAGACGGTAGCCGGTTGTTTTAATCCAAAGGCACTAGTGATTATCACGAATCAATGGATACTGCACATTTTGAAGCTAGTTTGAAAAGATATTACCCAAATTAGGCGAGAATGCAGTCGTCGTCATGGATAACGCACCTTACCACTCAAGGAGACTGAAAAAAAACAACAAAACAACACGTTGAAGGCTAACATTCAACAGTGGCTACGTGACAAAAATATTAGTTTCGATGAAAAGGAAATAAAAATACAATTATTAAATAAAGTAAAGATGGTGAAGGACCAATATCAATTATACGTCATAGACGAGTTAGCAAAGAAATACGGCGTCGAAGTACTAAGACTTTCCCCTTACCATTATGAATTAAACCCCATTGAGTTGATTTGGACTGATGTAAAGGGGCACGTAGCTAGAAACAATACTACGTTTAAATTTGAAAAAGTTAAGGCATTATTAAGTGACGGTATGGCGAAAGACACGCCTGATCGGTGGAAGAAATGTGTGGAGCATGTTCAAAAAGAAGAAAATAAGTTTTTCAAACTTGATTTTATTGTAGATGACGTGACGGTTAAATTTATTAATACGTGTTACAGACTCTAATTCTGACTCTACAGACTCAGAAGAGTCGGCGTCTGACTGAATAAACAATGATTTCCTCAAAAAAATATTTTTATCCTCATTTCCATAAACATAACATAACATTTCATCAGTCATGTATCCCCTAAGGGTTAGGTAGAGATATTAACACCCTCATTTTGCCTGATATATTTAAGTCCCTATGTAACAGGGGGGTAAGCCTACCATACAGCGGGCACACAGTTGTTAGGCAAGCGATATTTACAAACATTATTATTATTATTCTCGTTATTTAATTTAAATCTACATTATACAATAATTCAAATTATAACAAAATTTATAAAAAGTCTATTTTTTGGTTTGCTTAGACAGTTTTTAAAACTATATTGTCTACTTAAATATATAATCGTAATCCTTTTTCATACTCTTTTCTTTTAATCTATTATGTGATATCATACACAATCTTCACTTATCTTTATTTATATGTATTTTCTTATTTTTATTTTTATTTTGTACGCCCCCCTCTATTTTTAACTATTGTTTGCATCAGTTCTCTACACTAAGGTTGTCTGGAAGAGATCATTTTCAGAGTGATGAGACCGCCTGTTGTAAATTTTCTACTTTAGTTTTAACTGTATTCGTTTTGTTTTTTGGTGTACAATAAAGAGTAAATAAATAAAATAATATAACTATCAAAAAGTTATGCATCGCTGCTATTCCTAATAAGCTTGCATTGGTTTTTATTTACATTTGGTACGCTTCTCGTTGGCCGTACTTTACGTATAGAGATTATCACCCGAGATGTGATTACTGTGACAAATGATTTGAGTCTAGTTGAACTCGATTTAATATGTTTTTCAAACGAGTACGATTTTTTTGTTACTAGTTTCATCAAATAAAATTGTTCTCGAAACTCATCACTATCACAGAGTTTTAATTTTTTTTTATACATAAAATCCCACAAACATATTACCTACTAGCTGTTCCTCGCGACTTCGCCCGCGTGTAATTTACTTACTTACTTACTTATCTTCACGCACAATCCCTGACGGGGTTGCCAGAGAGAACAGACCGCCAAGTGTCACGATCCTTACATATCTCTTTCGCTTCTTTCAGATTCATTATCTTCTTCATACATGCACGTCTAGGTATCCGAGTACTCTTGACCCTACCCTCTTCGAGCAATTTGCTCACATGGTCTTCGAAAGTTAGTCTCGGTCTACCTCGACACCTTTTAATATTAACTTTCGCGCTATATATTTTCTTCACCATTCGGTCTTCACTCATTCGCTCAACGTGCCCAAACTACCGAAGCACGCCCTTACCAATTTTTGTGATAAGGTCATCTTTCAAACCTGCCATATTGCGAATCTCTTCGTTTCGCTTTCGGTCGGCCATAGTAACGCCGCACATTTTACGAAGAGATCGCATCTCCACTGCATTCAACTTACTTTTATGCTTCTTCTGGCATACCCAGGTTTCGCTGCCATATAACAAAGTCGGTACCAACACTGCGTTATGTATTGCAAGGCGTGCACTCTTCGCTACGCCTTGCCTTTTGACTAACGCAGTCAGGGCACCATTGACTTTGTTCCCGGCAGCGACACGCCTGTCCACATCTAAATCACATCTTCCATCCCGGCTAAAAGCACTCCCCAAGTATACAATTTCATTTACCTGTTCTAGACATTCCTGATTTACCCATATTTCACACTTCGTTCTCTCTTCGTCCCTTTCAAATACCAGAACCTTAGTTTTATTAGCATTCAAACGGAGACCTTTAATTTCACATTCCTCTTTCATACACGTGACTAATGCCTGCAGTTCTGCCTCTGATGGTGCAATAAGCACTGCATCATCAGCATACAGCAGACAATTTACTTTTATGTCACCCAATTTCACACCCAAACAGCTATCTTTCAGCTTTTGTAAACAGCTGTCGAGATACAGTATGAACAGCCAGGAAGACATGACACAACCCCACAAGCGGATACTAGGGACAAATATCATGCGAGGGTAGCCGAAAAGCTTGACACCATCGATGGCAGAAACGAATGTGTAGAAAGAACATGGCAGAACCTTAGGGATGGAATGGTAAGTGCGGCGGAAGAAGTGTGTGGAACAATAAAAAGAGGCAGTAGTAAAAGAAGAGATGCATGGTGGAATGATGAAGTGAAAGAAGCTGTAAAGAAGAAGAAGAAAGCATGGTTAGACTACTTGACCTCTAGTAATGATAAGGATATGAAAGAGAAGATGAAAGAAAGATATAAGCTGCAGAAAGTTCACACGAAAGCATTGATTGAGGAAGTGCGTGAAAGGTGTAGAATGGAAGCGGATGAAAGGTTGTCGCACAACTTTAAGGAGAACTCCAAACTCTTCTGGAAAGAGGTTGGAAGGGCCCGAAGTGGTGCGACGGCCTTAAGAATGAACAAAGTGCTTTCGAGAACTAATGACGTCCTCTCAGAAAAATCGGACGTCATGCAGCGATGGAGCGAATTTTATAGAGAAATGTATGCGTGTGATGATCTTAGTGAGGGATCCGGGGATGACGCCGTGACTGGCACGTCAGACCCGGACCTCGATGACACTGAGGTCATCAGTATGAAAGAGATTGAACGTGCGATTCGAAGTTTGAAATGTGGTAAGGCTGCGGGACTAGACAGAGTTACTGCTGAAATGGTCAAGTATGGTGGGCCTCGCGTCTGGGACAGCTTTCATCTGCTGTGCAATTTGTGCTGGCGGACAGGGGATGTCCCGGATGATTGGCGATCCGCAGTCATTGTGCCTTTATATAAAGGTAAAGGTTCACATTTTGACTGCGGGTGCTATCGGGCGATCAGCTTGACCAGTTTAGCAAGTAAAGTTTACTCGAAGGTTTTGACACGTAGGATGCAAGAGAAATCGGAAAGATTTCTATGGGAGGCACAATGCGGATTTAGACCTGGAAGAGGATGCACGGATCAAATGTTTTCTCTCCGCATGATCACGGAAAAGCTACTGGCTGCTAACCAGAAGATTTTCTGTGCTTTTGTGGATCTTGAGAAAGCATTTGATAAGGTTGTAAGGAAGAAAATGTGGGAACTGTTGCCGGGGTATGGTGTGGATGGTCAATTGCTAAGGGCTGTGCAGTCTCTTTACTGTGACTGTAAAGCCTGTGTGCGGGTAGGCCATGACCTGTCACCCATGTTTAACGTCCAAACGGGCGTAAAGCAGGGTTGTGTCATGTCTTCCTGGCTGTTCATACTGTATCTCGACGGCTGTTTACAGAAGCTGAAAGATAGTTGTTTGGGTGTGAAATTGGGTGACATTAAAGTAAATTGTCTGCTGTATGCTGATGATGCAGTGCTTATTGCACCATCAGAGGCAGAACTGCAGGCATTAGTCACGTGTATGAAAGAGGAATGTGAAATTAAAGGTCTCCGTTTGAATGCTAATAAAACTAAGGTTCTGGTATTTGAAAGGGACGAAGAGAGAACGAAGTGTGAAATATGGGTAAATCAGGAATGTCTAGAACAGGTAAATGAAATTGTATACTTGGGGAGTGCTTTTAGCCGGGATGGAAGATGTGATTTAGATGTGGACAGGCGTGTCGCTGCCGGGAACAAAGTCAATGGTGCCCTGACTGCGTTAGTCAAAAGGCAGGGCGTAGCGAAGAGTGCACGCCTTGCAATACATAACGCAGTGTTGGTACCGACTTTGTTATATGGCAGCGAAACCTGGGTATGCCAGAAGAAGCATAAAAGTAAGTTGAATGCAGTGGAGATGCGATCTCTTCGTAAAATGTGCGGCGTTACCATGGCCGACCGAAAGCGAAACGAAGAGATTCGCAATATGGCAGGTTTGAAAGATTACCGTATCAGAAAAATTGATAAGGGCGTGCTTCGGTGGTTTGGGCACGTTGAGCGAATGAGTGAAGACCGAATGGTGAAGAAAATATATAGCGCGAAAGTTAATATTAAAAGGTGTCGAGGTAGACCGAGACTAACTTTCGAAGACCATGTGAGCAAATTGCTCGAAGAGGGTAGGGTCAAAAGTACTCGGATTCTTCGACGTACATGCATGAAGAAGATAATGAATCTGAAAGAAGCGAAAGAGGTTTGTAAGGATCGTGACACTTGGCGGTCTGTTCTCTCTGGCTACCCCGTCAGGGATTGTGCGTGAAGATAAGTAAGTAAGTAAGTCAATTGTAATCAAATCTATCGGATTTTCAGATAATAAGTAATTATTATTAATTCAATAGAGGTTACCTACCCTATACCGTGTAGTGGCGGTTAAGAATATCCACTACTCCATATATTCCCGTGGGTGCCGTAAAAGGCGACAAAGGGAAACAGGCAGGATATGGGCAGCAGCATCTTTCTGATAACAGCAAAAATACAATAAAAAACTGCGGTTGCCAACCCGCTCGCCAAGCGTGGCAACTATGGCAAATCGCCCCTATGAATGTAACAAAGAGACGGCCCTCAGTCCCCGGCGGCCCCGCTATTCCTGGCTACGGTGGCGACCATGGTAAGGGCGGGGCAGGGGGTGCTAAGAATCTCCGGTGGAGGTTCAGTTGCCACCTAAGACGACTCGACCTGGCAACATACAACGCACGCTCCCTGAGGACTGACGAGAAGATCGTGGAGCTAGAAGAAGAGATAGACAAGTTACGCTGGCATATTATAGGATTATCCGAAGTCCGAAGAGAGGGGGAGGACACGGTAATCCTCGAATCCGACAACTCTATCACCGGGAGGGCGTCCATCTGTCCCAAGGAGGTGTCGGATTTATCGTCCACAAGTCTCTCGTTAACAACGTTGTAAAGATTGGGAGTGTGTCGACGAGGGTTGCGTACCTTATACTCAGAATCACCAAATGGTATTCGCTGAAGGTCATACAGGTTTACGCACCATCCTCGGCACACCCCGATGGGGAGGTGGAGGAAATGTATGAGGACATCTCTAGAGCCATGCATTCCTCCAAAATCCAATATACGGTGTTAATGGGAGACTTCAATGCAAAACTAGGCACAAGAGAGAACGGTGAGCTGAAACTAGGGAAATTCGGAATAGGGCAACGATAACTGTTCAGTGATGTCTCTGCGATCGCGAGGGTGAAAACTGGTAGCGATCACTGAATGGTTAGAGGCACACTGAACCTAAACGTTAAGTTGGAGAGGTTTCGTCTAATGAAGTTAACGATCCGTCCCCCTCGTGCTCTGTTCCAAAGTCCCGAAACCTTTCAGCTCGAGTTACAAAACCGTTTTCAGTACCTAGAAGACTGCAATGAAGTGGACGATATGAATGATAAGCTCGTGGAAACCGTCCATGCGGTCGGAGCTAAGTTCTGCAAGACCCGCCGCAGAAAAACACAAAAACTCTCCGAACACACTCTTAATCTCATGGCTGTTAGACGGGAGATGAAGCTACATTCTTCAACAGATTTTATTTATTTATTTATTTCAACTAACAACTATCATAACAGGAAGAAAACCTAATGCGACAGTGTAGTACTTATCATGCATAACAAAAATGTGGTCATTAACTGTAACATATTGTAAACAATCCTACCCTAGTAAATTCACTCAAGGTGCAATAGAATAGGTCAATGCCTTCAGCCATTCTATTAAGAATGCGTAACGTTCGCGTTAAAGGCGCCTTATCGAGTAAATTGGTACGGGCTCGCGGTACAGACATAAGCCGCGGCCGCCGCCGTTTCCATACGTACCCGTCTGGAACACACAGCCCAATTCGTCCCAATATGTCACTATTATATATTTTTCCTCTAAGTATTTTAAAAATATATAAGGCAAATGCTAGGTCTCGTCTTATCCTCAACTCGTTGTAGCCAACCATATCCAGAATAAATAAAGTTGGGTACATTAATGGATACATAGGGTAGATTCTATAATAGCGCATATATAAGTATCTTATAAATTTATTTTGCACTCGTTCCAGCATTGCACTATACCCATTTTCGTGCGGTGACCATATTAAGGCGTTACACTCCAGATTACTCCTTACCAGCATGTTATACAGAGTGATGATTACCTTAATGTTCGTGAAGCCGTGAACTGTGATAAGAATGAAGCCCAAGTTTCTATACGCTTTTTGCAACAATAGATAATGTGTTCCCTAAATGTTACTTCACTATTTAGTAGAACGCCTAGATCTTTAACTTCGTGAACTCTTACAATTTGCAAACCATCCACTTCATAGTTATATACAATGGGCTTGCGCTTTCTAGTAAATGAAATGGTTACACATTTGGAGACGTTAAACTGTAAATGGCTATTCTTGCTCCATTCCACGACTCTGTTTACGTCCTGTTGTAGCTTTTCACAGTCTGCCCACGTTTCTACGACATGATACAACTTGAGGTCATCAGCAAAAAGAAGACACTTAGATTCCTTAACTATCTCAGGCAAATCGTTAATCAGTAACAAAAACTGAAGTGGCCCTAAATTACTGCCTTGGCTAACTCCAGATTTTGTTACATATGTGTCCGACGTATGGCCAGCATATTCCACATACTGCTTTCTACCTGTCATATAGCTGGCAAATAATTTTAACAAAGGTGGAGTGAAGCCAACTGCCGCTAACTTTTTTTAGCAAGACGTCGTTATCCACTAAGTCAAACGCTTTTTTAAAGTAAAAGTAAGCGGCGTCGACTTGCACCCCCCTATCCACTGTGGGCACAACTTCAGCCATGTAACTAAGAAGGTTGCTAGTGGTGCTTCTCATTGGCCGAAACCCGTGCTGCGCCTTCGAGAGCTGCTCATTCAACTGCACGAATATTTTATCGTACATGACCGACTCAAATACTTTAGCTACTGATGAAAGCACGGCAACAGGTTGATATTCGTCCACCTGCGATCCTGCATTTCCCTTTGGAACAGGAACGACCCTTGTTGTTTTCCATCTATCTGGAAAAATAGCACTGTCCAGGCATTTTGAATAAATGTACATTAACGGTTTACTTTTTTTTATAGGATAAGGGTGACAAACGAGCACACAGTCCACCTGATGGTAAGTGGTTGCTGCAGCCCATAGACATCTACATCTATCCTCGTTTGCGAATCAAAATGCAGATGTGTTGCCACCCGTGAGGACTAAGATGGAATGCCTCATTTCCAGTAAAAAGGGCCTCCGGCCACCTGCACTCACGAAACGCAGAGGTAAACCTCTACTTCACGCTGGTATTCTGTGAGGTCATGGTACCACCCCATCCGTGCGACAGCAAAAGCTGCCGCGTGGCTCTACCACTGTTAAAACTGTTATCACGAAACGGCAGTCCCTGAGTATATACGGCGGAATGCCATCCGGGCCTGCGGACCTCTTAGGTTTTAGCTTTTGCAAGGCGCGTTACACATCCTGAAGACTCAGACTTTCGATATGCACCCGCGCAACTGCGTTGGTATCGCCAGCCGCTATTATTGCCTCGGTAACGCTTAGATTGGCTTGTTCCGTCCTATATACACTGAATGGAAATACTGAGCAAACTCTTCTACACATTGCTTACCACTCAATACTTCCCCATTTTTCAAAATTTGTTTTTTGTTTTTGCAGCTTCTTTTGGACCCTATGTAATTCTAAAAAGCTTTTGGATCTTCTACGAGATGGTTTTGAACGCCACTCTGATGCTGCTCCTGAGCGAGTTTTATCATCTGCTTAACT
The DNA here is from genome assembly GCA_963668995.1 of Parnassius mnemosyne. Classification (NCBI taxonomy): domain Eukaryota; kingdom Metazoa; phylum Arthropoda; class Insecta; order Lepidoptera; family Papilionidae; genus Parnassius; species Parnassius mnemosyne. The sequence continues at coordinate 33,065,729 of CAVLGL010000137.1, read as the reverse complement.
CTCGCTCGACACTGAGAAAATAGTTCATAATCGTATTTTGATTTAATCATCTTATACCTCTTATGGCGATCTGCTTTTAACTTTAATTCGCGTATTATCTCAGCTGTAGTGGTACACAGCTGAGAAATATATATTTCGACTTTACCTTACTTACTTTTTTCCTAGGTACGCAATTATCTATTATATTATTTATAGTGCAATAAAAAAAATCAAGACTTGTTTCTAAATCTAAACCATACATTGGAGGCCAGTCTATTTCCTCTATAGCTTTATACAAGAGAGGAAAATTAGCATTGCTAAACTTCCAAGCTGGTCTTACGTAGCATTCGCTGTCAATGGATCCCTGCGCGGCAGCGGCTCCGCCTGCGACGAATTGCAAACACACTGTTATCTCAAGCGGAGGGTGGTGCGCATACACTGGCACAAGCCCAGTATCCGCCGCATACACCCTCACCGATTCCTCACCATCAAATGTACTTAACACTAAATCTAACTGTCGTTCATTGCAATTACCTATTCTATTGCTTTGAGAAAATTCACAGTACGTCACAAAATGTTCATAGTAATTACGTGTAGTAGTGGAGCATGAATACAAACAAAATCTCCTAATACTATGACTTTACGGTATTTACTACAATATTGCTCAATTATTCTGAATAATAACATATATACATTATCACAACTACCTGGTGGAATGTAAACAACACATATAAAAAATATAAATCTTTCTCTTAAATAGACCCTAGCACAAACCATTTCAAACACCCGACAATATAATTTTGTATCCGGATGAGATAACTTCAGAGTCTTGAATGGATTTACTAAAGCCGGTTTCCGTAATAGCAAACAAATCGGAACTGGAGCTAGCAACACCCACCCAGAATTCATCTAATTTCGTTCTCAGTCCTCTTACGTTCTGGTAGAAAATTTCAACAGTTGTCCTAAGGCTTTTTTGGTTTTTCGGTGTATCGACGAAACCACACCCATTCACAAAATTCAATATTTACTGCCCAATTCTCTGGTGAACATATCTTTTTATAGTAACTTTCATGAACCCCTATTATAAACGAAGCATAATCCCGTTCAGTCTTATGTTTAATTTGTTCGACCTTAACTTGTAATTCAGCCCCACATATATTCTTAACATATTTTTCTATGCTTTCTACTGTAGTTTCCTTCTTCAAACGCCAGACGTGTAAATACTTCTTACGTTCAGTCCCTTGTATATCTGCTAGGCTCGTGTTATCTCCTCTTTTTACTTCATTAATAGGGTACCGACTGTTTTTTCTTTTTACAACTGTCCAATTTTCCTCTTTTTCCAATCTGTCCTTCGCGTTCTTAATTGAATTTACTGACACCGAATTTAATTGTTTTTCATTAATTGAAACTGAGCATTTATCAACACTAGATAATCCTGCCGATTTTGTGGCCACACCATCTTTCTTGGATTCATTATTAAAATTCGTTTAGCTCGAGGTCGGTGTTTTTACACTTATTGATACCATACTATTATCACAATGAGGCAATCTCGGCGATTTTGCGACTACCCCCTCCTTATTGGGCCCGTTATTTTTAACTACCGTATTTTTATTTTGCTTCGTCATATTTGCAAATGACACTAATTGCTCCACATTTGTTTATAATATTTCCTTGGTAGTATTTTTACTTTTGAGGTAGCTTCCAAATGTTCATATTTTTGTGTAACTACTTTCATACTCTCCTCCAAGTCATCCACTTTATTCGCTTTTTGCTGAGCTACTTTCATAATGGTTTTTAACTCGCGCAGCTCGGTTTCGGTATTAATCAATCTTTCCTCAAGCCGTTTATACTCCTTTATCTGATTATCAAGCCGTGAAATCATTTTCATGCGGAACTCTCGGATCTCTTCTATAATCCTACTTTCGTTATCGATCATAGATATTTCTCTATAATTGTGACGATCTCTTCGTTCCTTATTCACATAACAAGACGGCGTAAACGTTTTGTCCATTACTCCTCGAAGCGGTGTATTGGAATTATCTCCTTTCGGAATATTACGCCTGCATTCTGGACAAACCCATTTACCTTTCTCTTCGTTAGTAAAATGTTGGTACTGTTCTGCCGTTATTGAAACACACATAAGATGATACACTTTTCTACATTTTTCTTGCGAACACTCTATGTATAAAATATCAGAAATCAACTCATTGCACCCACTACATTTCGTCTCCATTTGCTTAGCAATATTATTATTATAAAAAATTATTTATACGTAATAATTTGTCGACACTATTCGCATACGCGATTTGACAGCATACAGGCAATTGAACAGACAGATCTCAAAACAAAGATCATGTTTAATGTCCATGTCACACCTATACCGGTAGTTGTTGGGAGCACTAAGCTCGAAGTTGTTGACGAGTATGTTTACCTGGGACAAATAGTCCGACTAGGTAAGTCCAACTTCGACCGAGAGGTCAATCGACGGATTCAACTCAGTTGGGCAGCGTTCGGGAAACTACGACACATCTTCTCGTCAGACATACCTCAAAACCTTAAAACGAAATTTTACAACCAGTGCGTGTTGCCAGTGACGACTTACGGATCTGAGACGTGGTCCTTCACTGCTGGCCGTATAAGGAAGCTCAAGGCCGCTCAGCGAGCTATGGAGAGGGCTGTGCTCGGGGTTTCTCTGCGTAATAAACTTAGAAATCCGCTAAATGAGGATATCCGCAGTAGAACCAGAGTAACCGACATAGCCCAACGGATTAGTGGCAGTGGGCCGGCCATATAGCTCGAAGAACTGACAACCGATGGGAAAGAAAGATTCTTGAGTGGCAGCCTCGTACCAGTAGGCGAAGTGTAGGGCAACCCCCCACGAGATGACATGCAGGAAGTCGATGGATGCAGGTGGCTCAGGACCGTGCTTTGTGGCATTCCTTGGGGGAGGCCTATGTTCAGCAGTGGACTTATGAAAGGCTGTAATGATGAATGATGAATGATACCTACCCTACCTGTTAAATATTAGTATGTAGATACATAGTTTAATCAAACCAGGAAGGTAGGCTGACGGACCGCCATCAGAATCACGGAATATAAAAAACAAGAGGAAGCAGCAAAACGCATAATTTGTAGCAGAACCACTCTCGCTAAACTCACACATACGCAAGAAAAAAATGTGTAATGACAATTGTGTACCATTTCAATAATTTTCGCGTGTCCACCATTAACTTGAGTACGAACCATTTGTACGTTTCGTGACAACGAGGCTGATTTTTGAGTTTGAGTGATTAACTTAACTTTGATTACCATTAATTTGCGTCGACGAGTTGCTTTGTGGCATTTTAATATCGTGCGAAGGAATTTTTCTTTGTCGTGTGGAACACTGAACTTTGTAACTCGAGAAGAGATCGCGGTCGTGCTCGTGGTTATAATTTTGTGCTAAGTGAAACTTGGACATTGAACTTTGACCGACTGTTCTTAAGGTGTGCAGCGTGTCACTTGTTTTAATTTCGATTAACGTTGATTTGGTTGAATTTGAGGTTAATTAAATGTACAATAAAGTTAATAAACTAATATAGTGAAATAAAAGCAGAATGTTTCAATTGGTGAACGCCCACTGGAGAGATGGCACATTTTGGAGGAAAGCGGCGTCTGTGGGTCCGCTCTCAGAATACGTCGGTGCCGTCAGGTTACATCTACACACTTTCACACATTACTTACATACACCTCACTTACCACCTGACTTCGCCTTGTGGTCGACACTACCTCCGGAACTCGGTAAGTTTTTGTTTGCTTATCCAGCCCTTATATATAATAAGTATTCAAAGGCCACACGGGCCCGAACCTTCTGTTGCTCGTCGAGGGGGCTACTATGGGGCCTAGCCCAGTCGACCTTTGCAGGGGCAACTGAGGACCGTTACAAGCTTATATCGATATTCAGCAAATAATTATTATCATGTATATGAAATATATTGACTGAAGAAACAGAATTGAAAAAAATATGATAAAATGAGTAAAATTCAAAATTTATTGGAAATCGTTTTGATTGTATTACGTATATCCCCGTAATTCCGTAGCCGGCATATAATTAATTGTCTTTAATGGAAATTTATTGATTGCTAGCTAAATTTTCATTTATGAAATGGAAACAAGGAAAATAATAAAAAACAATAATTTTGCAAGTGTTTATTGTCATTGAAATAACACATATTTGTTAAAAATTATCGTTTTCAGACTTTAATATTAAAGTTTAGACGATAATTAATTACTAATGTAGATCGTGATATTAAGATCACTTTTACTTCAGCTTCTTTCCAAAAGTCGTGAGTATTACTATACTACTAACTTACTTCTCTGGCTTAGCAACCCTAACAAAAGTACATCTATAGGGAATCAGCCTATAATTTCGTATATTTTCAGACATCCAGTATTTGCAAATTTTCATTCGTATGTTAGTGAATAAACAGAACTATGATAAAATTTTATCGAAAAATTTAATATCGGCGTAGCCACAACGCTATCGCAGCTATTTCTATTCAAAATGTATTTACAGATAAACCTTAGTATAAGGAGATAAGGTTGAATATTACTTGTAATAAAAGCAGTTTGATATTTTGTCTATGTTTAGTCAAGTTACTATCCAAAAAAAAGGAAAAAATTACACGTTTTTACACTACAATATTGCCCAAAACGACAATCACTTAAGCAGCGATCCATCAGCTCGTAACAATTTGAGCCTGCGACTGACAGTCAATTACGCTATACTGCCACTAATTCATACTCGCCTGCACCGCCCACTTTGGGCTTTCTCTTGTTTTTTTATGCTTGGTGTTTGCCACAAACACCATACACGAACAAACATCGACCACATTAACCCAACACAAACACGGCACCCACACGCTTGGCGAACGTGCTAGTATATTCCGGATGGGCAAACATGACGGACGACGAGTTTGTGATAGCGATTACTTTTGGGTTGACCTATTTTTATTCAAAAATAAGGCAATATGCATTGCTCTCAAGGTTATTGTATTGAAGAATTTATTTACCATAGAATCCCAAATGAATTCTCAACTATCACTGCTATAAATTGTCTTCAAATTCAAATAAGTTTATTAATACGAATAATGGAATTGAATATTTATAATTAAATACTGGCCAAGTGCGTGTCGGGCCACGCTCAATGTAGAGGTAGGGTTCCGTAGTTGTCCGTCACAATACGTGGGCTTCCTTGATAATATGTTAATTGTGGGCTCCAATGATAATAAGTGAGTTCACGGTTTGACCACTATAACGATTAAAAATGGGCCCGTAGAAGATTGTAACTGAAGGACTTATTTTCAAATAAGCCTTATAGGGAGTAGTATCCAAATTAGATTAAAAAAACTTCTCGACTGCGATAATAAAACCCTATCTATCCCGCAAATGAAAAAGTAAAGGTAATATAATGTTAAAATAAAATTTTTAACAGCTTACAATAACATTACAAAGTTATTAAAGCAGCTAGTTTTAGGTTTTTTTCTTTAAAAATGTAACGAAATTTTTAATTGGTCAACTATTATTCGTTAACTTCTTTATTCTACTTAGCAATGATAGTTTTCCTTTTAAGTTCATTATATATACTACTATTGTGTATACTTTTCACGTTTTCATTAAAATCGGTTTAGTTGGTAGGGGCACACATTACTAATGAAAATACCACTTTTAAGCTAAATATTTCGCAAACGGACCCTTAAATCGAAAAGATGTTGTTCAACATCCGCAATGTTTTTGAAAGACCTATCCAACGATACCCCACATGATGGAATAGACAGGTAAAAAAAAATCATCCTACATTTACTTGTATGAGAAGTACCAAAAATAAAAAAGTTTAAGGTTTTATTTCACAGTTTTGTAGGCGTTATTAATATTTATAACTGTGCCAAATTAGTCTTTCATGGATGTTCTACTTCGTAACTGAAATCACACCACGTTAGATTCGGGAGCAACGAGGTGAATGCGACCCCCGTGAAGGAGTGTCACACAAGGACGGTCGCCGCCCTTTCTCAAAAGAAAGGTGAGACGACTAAGATTACGGGTCCTCTTGAAGTGGTTCCGGTCTTTATATTGGGGACTGTAATCAATAGGTGGCTGGAAGATACTTTAGGAAATAAAAATGAAAAATTATTGTTTACATATGCTATCCTTATCAGTCATAATGTTTCTTATCTGGTATCCAAAAAGAACCAGAATGTTCTCAAGAGCCAAATATATTTTTATCTAAAATAAGTATATCTAATTTAATATAATACTTCCATTCGTATTGCACAGTCGATTACTATGTAACACATGACTCTAAATTAATCTAAAAACAAACTTTCATGAAATCAACGCTCGACCGGGGAATCGAACCCCGAACTTTCGTTCGACATTATATTGAATCTATTAATTTTTAACATAGATTATTTCGAATTGAAGTGCCTTGAACAATTTAATGGCAATGTTTTTTAATCGTAAGATTGTTTTTTTTCGAAAGGATTTAAATAATAAACTATTTTTTAAGCGAGTAGCCAACACTGCGGAACTCAAAAAACTATTAAATCAGGATATACTATATATTTTATCGTGATTCGTTTTTCAATTTTCAATTTTTTATTCGGATTTTATTTTGGGAATTGATGATCAATGATCCTGCTTTCACATGGGGTTACTTATAAAAAGAGATGAAATATTTGTTACCCAATAGAAACTTTAATTAAGAGTATCACATTATTATTGTGAGCTCTGTAGAAAACTTAAAAAAATATAAGTGTTAGATCTACTAATTTTCGAAGTAGAATTGGTAGGAAACTATCAACTTCTGAAATAATATTTACCTCCGAGACAAATTTCGGATTGGTAACACTTAACACTAGAGTATAATAATAATAGCTACTATTACTAGTAACTCCTTTCGCCACCCGCAAGCTCGCGCGTACTACTGAGTACTAAGTGATTGCCAAGCGTGTGGATACATCGCAAACACGTTTGTCGAACACTCTTTGATTGGTGCACAAAAACCGACACCAACGCCGATCACTGGCAATCACAAACAAACAAACAGGCAAAGAACCATCCACACGTTCGTGTTTGTTGTTTGGTGTTTGCCGTTGTTTGCCAAGCGTCTGTAGGCGGCATTATATTCCGTGTTTTGATTTACCTATTTGATTTTTTTATAACTGGCTTTACGGCGCTGGGTTCTAGCCCTTCTGAGCCTGAAGTTACAATGTATATATAATTATCCTTCATACCTTCATAGTACACTGCTTCACAATATGTTGATGCGTCGCATTGTGCAATCCTTGGGAGATTTTGACTGCAACTTGAGCCAACAGACATCAGACAGCTGACATCTGACACTGACAGTTGGCGATGGTATCTCAAGGCGCCTAAACAGACACCTTATGTTTCTATATAGTTTGTGCTTATGACCTTATCTTGAGAATTGACCAGAGCACTTGTTTCACCGTTTCCACTAATAATTCACATACGCATACTTAATACACAAAATCGCACCACTTTTACATATCAAAATCCACTTCAAACCAGTATTTAAACAATAATACAAGAGCAGCAATCCTCCACCGTTCAAGTTCCCGCCAAAACTCCGATTTGTTTGACCTTTATAAATGACCTTATGTTGAGTCAATAGAATGCGCATGCGTATGTTTTTTCGTTTTCTGTCAAAATTGGCGCGCTGATAAGCATGATTTGCTCATCACTATGAAATTATTTCTTTTAGTCGTTCGTCAGTTAACAGACGTTACAAACGTTCCTATTTACTTCTGTTGTGTTCATCAGTTATCTTGCAACGAAAATGTCTAACACAGATTTAGCTACAAATAGAATAATGGCTCGTCAGAATGGAATAGTCCAGCCCTTACTAACTGGTATGTAGCCGAATAATTAAATTTATTTTTGGAGCGAATTTTAAAATGCAAAGATAGATAGATATTGTTGAACTTTGTAATTCAAATAAATACTGTAATGTAATGTAACTCTCTGTACTTATTATAATGGTTTTATTAGAGTTTTGTATTTTCTGTTATTAAAGAATAAAAATTATTATTTTTTACAGACTTGTACCAGATAACAATGGCATATGCATATTGGAAATCTGGAAAAGTAAATGATGTGGCTGTATTTGACTTATTCTTCCGTACTAATCCATTTCAAGGAGAGTTTACTATATTTGCTGGCCTGGAAGAGTGCCTTAAATTTTTACAAAATTTTCATTATTCAGATAGTGGTATGTATTGTTAATATTGAAACTTGTAAACGTTTATGAAATAAGCTATTTTGTTACCTTCTAAAACTTATTTGCAGATATTGAATATTTAATGCAGATACTACCGGATAACATTGAACCTGAGTTTTTTGCCTATTTAAAAGATTTAACATGTAAGGATATTAAGCTGAGTGCTATAGAAGAAGGATCGGTTGTATTTCCAAGGTTTGTATTATCTAAATTATTTATTTGTGTATTACTTAAAAAATCTGTAGTTTTTATATAAAACATTTTTTGTTAAAATCTGAATAGTGCAAGGAGAGAGATTTCTTTTTGAAAATTGAGAGACGTTTTTTGCAATTGACTAAAAAGGTTTTTTTTGTACATTATGGACTTAGAAAAGGCTTATAACAGTGTAGACAGGGTTGCTTTATGGCAATCACTTGACTTGTTAACACAGTTTAAAGAGTTAACAGTTGTGAAAGGCCTTTGATGTCAAGCAATGCCGGTGCCCGTGTAGTTATTTACTATTTTCGCAGTTGTTGCAAATATGCTAGGGGTTGTCACTAAATTGGGAATAAAATAATTATGGATGTACATAGTTATAAGTTAAAAACATTTATTGAACAAGGTCATTTTTATTACTACACAAGAACAAATACATTTACAAGTGTTGCACTGCAAAATATTTTCGTTACACTCTTTTTATAGATGTTTTCAGTTTTCGATTCTTAAATTTAATTTTGTAATGTAATCGCATGTAGATAACCAATTTTATCAAAAAAAAATTAGGGGAAACATAAGCATGGCCATCATTTGAATTCAACTTTACTTAGTAACTCATATAACTATAACAGTAATTCACCATTATAGATATTATATTTTTGGAAGACAGCACTTAAAATTAGTTAAACGAGTTCTATAAAACATGCTTGTGTCAATCGCATGAATTGTACAGCAGACTTAGTGGAGTGCGCTGGCACAAGGTTGTGCTGCCCACTGCCCTGCAAGGCCCCTGTCATTAATCTGCACAAGTACATTCATTTCCCAACTGTTACACTCTTTAAACTGTGTCGTTAGTGTTGAGCACTAGGCTGGCACAAGCATTTATAGGACTCTAGTGTTTGTATCAGGACTAATTGGCCTGATTTCACATCAATAAAGGTATCAGGTTGTGTAGCTTCCTCATGGATGTTCAATCTATTTATGGACAGTTGATTGGAAACTTTGAAAGCTGAAGAATGTGTGTTTAGAATGGGTGAGTTAACTTTTGTACGCTTACAATCAAGTCATATTTGTGTAATGAGTTGCGAGTAATGTGGTTTTGTAATGAACAGGTCATAAAAGAAAGGGCAATGAAAGTGAATGCAAGTAAGATGAAGGTTTTTGAAAAAGAAAATTAAATGATATGTGAAGTAAGAATAGGAGAGTTGATTAAGCAAGTGATACTAGGATTTGTGTTTAGCAGAGATGTATGACAACGACTTTTACTACACTTTCATATAACTCATGTAAGAAAGAACTGCTTTTTAATCTATGCATACAAAGTTTCAGCATTTGGAGACACATAGTTTTCTAAAAAAATTAAGAACTAAATTACTGGGCTTTTATGGCAGCATTTTCAGCTTAAACATCTCCGGGCGGCATTAATCAATGCTTCACCAGTTATCAATGTTGTACATATTTGCAGTTAATCTAGTAACTATCACCCTTCAATGATTTATAAAACCATGTCATTACAAAGTTGCTTTCCAAATAAATACCATTGCAAAACAATGGTTTTGGTTTTAAACAAATAGCATTATGAGCTCAAACATGGAAGGTACTCAAATATGGGTCATATTAACCACCTTCCCAGAAATCATTGTATATAGAAAATTAACAAAACAACTTTAGAAGAAAAATTTACATAAACCATTGAGAGTGTATCTGCTTCAAGTATTTCAAGCTAAGGATTTGAGTGTACTGAAGTTTTCTAACCTTTGTAAATACCTCTGCAAGCTCTGTATTTATATGAAAGCAGAAGTTTATACAGTGTTCTAGGTATTTAATCAGGAATAATGCATGCAATTACCAGTTATGACATATGAATCTGAGATGTGGTCCTTCACTGCAGATATATTTTGTCATGATGTTGTCCGCAGTAGAACCAGAGTGACCTACATAGCTCAATGGATCAGTAAGCTGAAGTGGCAATGGGCCGGCTATATGGCCCAAATAACCGATAACTGATTAGGATTAAAGGTTTTCAAGTGGCAGCCTCATACCAGTAAGCGAAGAGTTGGGCCTTCCCCATCTCGTCAATTATAAACTCATTTTGATGATTCTTTTTTGATTCTAAAGGTTAAATTTCAGGGGTAATCCCATATAAATTTGAAGAAAAAATTAGGTGACTAATTACAAGTTGTAGTTTTTAATGTAACATTTAGTTAGACAATAACATATACATATATTTAAAATATATGTATTTTAAATAAATATAATATATATTATTGTACATATATTTTAAATAAATGTATATATATATATATACACTTATTTAAAATATGTATTTTAAATAAATGTATATGTTATTGTCTAAATAAATGTAACATTAAAAACTACAACTTGTAATTAGCCACCTAATTTTCTCTTCAAATTTATATGGGACTACCAGTGAAATTTAAAATAATAATAAAATAATAATCGGGTACAGAACCCTAATTGATTCAAACGGAAAGTTGGGAACTTTCAGTCCAATTCGATTATAATTATGGTTAGACTTAGAAAAAACTTTTTCTTTTAAAATTTTGAAATTTACTAAGGTCCGCGTAAAATATTATTTGTACTTCTATTATTATTTTCACCTGCACATCTCAATTCTGATTTTTGGCCATATACAATATGTAACAAAAACCCTGTGGTTCCCGTTAAGTATGTTATCAGGATCATTATTCAAACCTATAGAATTTTTTTTAAAACTCGAACAATTTTTTTTAAATAATTGTATTCAAATTGTATGTGGTTTTATTATCTATGCATTGTCTGGGGAGTAAGAGGATTGTCAAAGACCCCGCTTTACTTAGCTTTAGCATCGGCTAGTGTCAGTAAGAGGTAATAAAACCATATAAAATTAAAAAATTTCTTTAATAAAATAAAATAAAAATTATGGTCGTTTTTAAAAAAAAAGTTAATTCTACAGGTTTGAATACTGATCCTGATAACGTACTTAACGGGAACCACAGGGTTTTTGTTACATGTTGTATTGACCAGATAAGTTTTTTAACGAAAAGTATATGATTTTATTTATTGCGTTTAAAAATTGCACAGTAAAATTTTGAAGTTTTTCAAATTATATTACGTATAATTTATAGTACTTATATAAATTATTATCTTTATATATAAAAATTACGTGTCACATTGTTTGTCCGCGATGAACTCCTAAACTACTAAACTGATTGCAATGAAATTTTGCTCACTATGTGCAGTTTGCTCCAACTTGAGAGATAGGATAGTTTTTATCCCGATAAGTGACCCTCAATATTTTTTATTACGATTTAAGGATTTTTATAAGACAAAGGGTCGTCGGAGAGGGCAGAACGTCTGCCTGGCCAGCTAGTTATACTATAAATTATACGCGACGTTTTTGAAACGCAAAAAAATTTCCTAAGTACCGAAAGAATATAAAGAACAGTCACGTTATTCCTGCGACCTTACATCGCGAATTATTGATAATCTCAAGTTGGCAAATTATACTCATGATGGTAAATAAATGTATTAATTAAGTTGTTCGTGAATTTGCTTTTTAAAATTCTAGAGAACGCGTACATAATTTTATAATTTTTTTAATTTTTTTCTAAGCGTTTAGCGTCTACGGGTTCTAATGTAGCACGAAACATGTATTTGATATTTGTATGACATACAAATAATTATCCTGGCTCTGCGTGTTTGCTGATATGCAGTTTGTATGTAAAATCGCCCCCACAATTAAGCAGTTAAAAATAAATAATAAGACATTCAAGACAACTGCAATTTCATATGTAATGTACTACACTATTAAAGATAGGTCGCCGTGTAAAAAGAAAAACTTGATGCTACTGTTGCTAAGTCGCCACTTACATTTAATTATAATTTCAGAGTACCCCTGTTGCGAATAGAAGGTCCGCTTATAGTGGCACAACTATTAGAGACGACTTTACTGACCCTAGTTAACTTCGCAAGGTAAGCAACTTCGAACAAGCATAACTTAATATTTACATGTTGTGGCACATACAACGTACACGTGCAGGACTATCTGTTGAGTTAATTGATGTGTAAACGTCACTGTTCTGCATTATCATATTAAATGTGAAATTAAGTGGCTACTCTTTTGGAGCGTGTTTTTGCGAGCTTTATTACATAATTTAGCTGAGCATCTTCACTTCTTTTTTGTTATATTTTTTTTATTAATAATGTATCAAATCGCAACACGTGTCACGAATGTTGTACACGTTTGTATAAGGCGTGCGTATCGGAATATTTTTCTTTTTATATTTTAAGCCATGTAACAATGCCTTGTACCTATCCAATGCCGTTGACGAGTCAGAATAAAAATAAATAAATAAATGCATGCTCTTAAATTACAGCCGTCGATGTCGATGCAGCTCGTTTGTTTACCTCACGCTCCGCCGAACGCTTATGACTCCGGCCTTGACTTGACTCTTTATTCAGCCGTTTTATAACAGAAACACTGCACTGTATACTTTATCTTGCAACCTGTCTGTCAGTGCTTATCGTTCGGTATCTATTAGTTGTAATCAGTACAAGGCATGACTAAACAACTTAATTACAATATTACTTTTCAGAATTCCCTACGTGAAGATAATAAAAATCAATATGTGTGTGCTCGATATATTGCAAGATTAAACTTTTGCACGGTAAAAGCTTAAAATTAGTTTAATGGTATCTAAATTAGATGTACATATTATATGAAATGGAAATAAATTAAATGAATGCATGTAACAAAATTATGGCTTTTAATATCTTTAAAAGCTATTTTGTTACCTACCATATCATTGGTATTGATGAGATAAATAATAATATAAAAATATGTAATGGTCCATTATAATAAAATCGTAATGAATAAACTATATTCTGAAATCCACTTCATTTCATGTTAATTTCAATATTACAATTGCAATGACAAAATTAATTATTCAAATGAGATGTATCAAGACTAAGTAGGTACCGGTTCCATTTTATTCATTCTTTACAGTTTTTTTTGCACATTGTTTTCACTTTAACTTTCGCCATTTCTTCTATTGCTTTATTTAATGTAACAAATGTTTTTTTATTTTGTTTTAAACTAAATGGTAGATAATTATATTTTGACCTATTTAATGGTAGTATTTTAGTAGAATGAATAATAATTCGGTGATTTATGTTTCAGTTTAATGGCTACAAACGCAGCGCGTTACAGAATGGTCGCAGGCAAGAATGTGTCTTTGCTCGAATTCGGATTGCGTAGAGCGCAGGGCCCCGATGGTGGATTATCTGCGTCGAAATATGCCTACGTTGGTTAGTTTAATTCGTCAATTTTGTGACTACAATAAAGCGAAAATTATCTTGCCTAAACTTATTGATTACATTAGCGTGTTCCTGCAGATCGTGTTGCCGGTGTAACCGAGCCTGTCGTGCCTGGCACGGGCCCTGCCTTCTTACTTGTACAATATAACACGACCGCCGCGTCATTGACTCACAAGAAGCACCGATATTTTTTAATCATGCGAACTTCGGTCCTTGACATTGAAAAGTTTTTCATTGCTGGCACCGAAGTATTAATTCCAAAGTTTTGATAGAACTCATGTTCTAGACCTTGCATACAAGGTTAATTAGAATCTGGTTAAACCGCATTGGATTTAGTATACTTGTATACCTAAATATTTGACTTTACTCATTTAATTGTTATCTTACCTAAGAAATCAGAATCTCATTTGCATATTTATTAATTTTTTGGCATCTTGTCTGGATACCCGATTCTACCGAACTTACTACGGTAGATGAAGATGCAGTAATGAATATATTTTTCGTATTTTTGTATAAGTACAAAAAGATATAATTATTAAATAGAAACTAGCGATCCGCCCCGGCTTCACACGGGTGATTTTTGCATTTCGACAACAACGCCGCCTACCGGGTCTAATTGTAAATCTAAACCATTCTCGAATCAACTTAATCACACATTGAATTTCATCAAAATCGGTCCAGCCGTTTAGGAGTTCAGTCACATACACACGGACAGAAAAATTATATTGTATATATAATATGAAGATATAAATAAATTGTTCTATGTAAGGCCATGCGATAATTAAAATAATCCATATTTATTAAATATAATACGTCCCGAATGTCACAGATTTCATTTATTTTACGTCTATAAAACACGATCGTTAGCTTTAGGTACGCTAATTATAGTTATTTTTATTAAAATCAAACTCCGTTTTGTTACAAAACGTAGTTTATAGATAATCTCGGCTTAAACTATGGTTTAAGAAGAGTCTTAAACCATAGTTTATCCCTTATCCATGGCAACACAGTCTTTGGGAATTGGACATTTACTGTCAGGACTTCTTTATTGAAACAGACTAGTTTAAGCGAAACTAAAGTACTTTATGTAAGACGAACTATGTTTACGACTTTGTGCAAACATATACATACATTTAAAAACAATATTAACTTAAAAATTATTTAAGAAATGAGGACGTCTGTGGCATATCATCTTATAACTGTACACATTTCATAATAACATAAATGGTTGATAAAAACACGTGGAAATGAGGCAATCACAACTAAACAGTTTTTAAAAAGAATTTTTATTATTTAGTATTATACATACATTTTGATCTTACGAGGGTGACACTGAAAGTTCTTAGACAATCAAAAACTAAACAAACTAGCAACTTATTAGTTTCATTATATCTTTTCAAAATAGTGTCCCTTTACATCAATACATCGCTGCATCCGATGAAACCACTGAGAAAAGCTTTGCCCACTCGCCCTTAGGGGTCTTTTCGACGGCATTTTGAAACGCAGCCACTGCTTCCTCGGCGTTTATAAAACGTTTTCCTCGAAGTTTTTCTTTTACTTTCGGAAATAAATAAAAATCGCAAGGTGCGAGGTCGGGGCTATAGGGCGGGTGACCCAGTAATTCCACGTCTGACGTCGCCAAGTAGTCGATTGTTTGCTTGGCGGTGTGCGACGAGGCGTGGTTGTGGTGAAGGAGGATCCTAGTGCGAGGTCGTTTCTCCCGAATTTTTTCCAAGACAAGTGGCAAACAATTGTTAGGGTACCACTCTGCAGTAACTGTTTTTCGATCCTCTAAAACAATTGTTGCGTAATAATCTGTCCTTCCGAAGAACAAGGCCACCATCTTTTTTCACACGCTTCGACCTCTCTTCACTTTAGTTGGCAACTCCTCGGAAGGAAACACCCAGACAGCAGACTATATCTTAGTTTCAGGATCATAACAATAAATCCAGCTTTCGTCCCCCGTAAGTATGTCGAACACAGCATTTGAGTCACCTCCATTAAATCTTTGAACCATTTCACGACACCAATCAACACGACGGAGTTTTTGGGCCTCTGTCAAATTATGAGGTATATCCACTGGCTACAAAGCTTCCTAACCGCTAAATGTTCATGGATGATTTTGTGCACTTGACTCATACCGATGCCTAAGCTTGTCCGAATCTGCTGATAAGTCACTCTTTTATCAGTCTCTATCATACGCCGCACAACACTAATGTAATCTTCAGTCGTCGCCGTAGAAGTCCGTCCCTAACGCAGATCATCGGTGAGATTAGTGCGACCACGTTTAAACTCATTAAACCAGTTATAAACAGTGGCATGAGATTAGGCTTCATCGTGAAAGGCCAATCGAAGTCTATCATAACTTTTTTGTAGACTTAAATGATATCGAAAGTCATAAAAAATCATTGTACGAAAATTTTCTCGCGTTAAATTCATGCTAACGTGACACAGACAATTTTAAATTTGCCGCCAAATCGTAAACAAAAATGACAAATTAATAAAATATATACACAATAGTATTGACAGAGTTCCATTTTTAAAATTTTGACTTATTTTTTATTATATCGTTTACAAGTGGCCAGTTCTAAAAACTTTCAGTGTCGCCCTCGTATATTTCGAAAATAAATAAATCAGGCTGAGTTTTTTTGCTAGTTCTTCCGGGAAAGAAGTTTTTCCGCACCAGTGTTTAAAGCTTAAATGAATTTCAATACATAAGCATTATTTAAAATCTATACTGAATTCAAATTTTATTCTATTCTATAAAAGGTAAAATTGGGGCTAATTAATATTATGATTAGAGTATACATAAGCAAGGTATTATGTATACTCTTAAGATATTATGTCAATTAATATAATTTAAATAGCTTTGCACCAATAATGAAAAATATTGAGAGATTGAAAGGACTAAACTGTATAAAGCTATATATAAAGGTTGGTGGTGGGTTGGATCCTGTGTCATCCAAAATCAGTTATTGGGTTTAACTGTGAAGTAATTCTCAGTAGCAAGGAAATTGGCGGTGTTTCACCCACGTGCACTTAAAGTTGTCCTGCGCTTGATCTTTCTGCGGTCGTATCGGTCGGATTACTTTTTTTTTAATTTTAATTAGGTCCTTTTACTTCAAGTCTTACAGTATTGTTGCCAGGCTACTATATTTTTTTATTTTTCAACAAACTGCAATAAAAAGGGAAAAACGTAGGTAAACAAAATTTTCGTAATTTTGATCTTTGGCAATGACTTATGTCGATTGAATGTTTTTAATATAAAAAATTGTATTGACAGTCCCTGCCCGCGAAATAGAAAAAATAGTTAAATAATCGAAATATCGTCAATATAATATGATTCACGTAGCAAGGAAAAAGTTTTACCACATTTTTTTAACACTTTCAATATAATATTCTTAGTTCAATCCTAATTCGTGTGTAATTATTTTTCTATCTTTCCAGAAAACTCTTTTGAAACATTCTTAAAATATTTCTATATATTTACAGGTGGATTTGATGGAACAAGTAACGTACTAGCCGGGAAGATGTTCAATATACCCGTTAAAGGGACGCACGCACATTCGTTTGTGACGTCGTTTAGCACACTCGATGACATCACCTCAGTCATGCTAAGACACGCGGATTCGCTTGAACAGTATAATATGTTGGAATTATCATTAGAGTGGCGGAAACGCATTTCATCTATAATAGACGTGTCACCAGAAGAAGCAAGCGATGGCGAACTTGCCGCTTTGATGTCGTATGCCATAGCTTTTCCCACCGGATTTTTGGCTCTTGTGGACACATATGATATGAAGAGGTATAATATTCAAGGCTTACGACACGGGCAACGTATGAATGGGCATTCCGGCTACAATAGCAACTGTGGAACCAATGTCACTAGAATAAGCAACTCCACAGTTATACGTAGTACATATGGATATAGCACGGTCGAACGCACATTGAGGTAAACATGCAAATAGACCACACGTTGCCATTGGTGTAAAATAATCTATTATTATTGTTTAGGGTTGTTCGTCTCATCGTTTATTTGTAAGTTTGTGGATTTCTTATAAACAATGGCTGCCATGCGGTCAGTATAGCCACCGTCATTCAACATTCATAGTATAGGTGGACATGAACAATCCGCATCAGTGGTTCAAATATTAACAGCACACTTCTAACACATTTAGACATTTGATCTACGAAATTCCCCATGAGCGTAGTTTACAGATCTGACATTACATCACTTTGCTTTGTTAGTGAAGTGCGAATGGACTGCACTTCATGTTTCAACTTAATGTATATAAAGAGAATGCGTTCCTATAGGAGGACCTTTTACATTTTGCTTCAGTGTGACGTATTGTCCTGGACCTGAGAACGAAAAATGTGGACAATTTTGTCATTGGGCACAGTTGCATTGTATTGGGATATGCACACATACACGCTCACTTTGTTTTATATATTTGCACGTATTGGTTAATCATCATCATCAATTTATTCAAACACTAAAACAGGACAATTGTGTATGGTTTTCATTTAGATAATGCAGTTGTGTAGTACTTTGTGTTTTAAAAGTTGTTATCATTGGGCGGGTCTTGGGGTGAACTTTATTACTTATTAAACACATTGTAGAGATCGGTTCAATGGGTTGTATTTATACAATTATTGATTAAATCACGAAGCTTTTGTTATCTTAAAGAATTGTTATTGTTTTTATTTGGTTAATTTTGTTTTTATAGACTATGAATTTATTGGGTATATTTTCTTGCAGTTTTCCTTTGTTAACGTCGTTAAATTTCAATGGACCTATACTTTTAGGTCTGTATGTATATACGGGGTTATTTTTCAAAGAGTAGCCAAATTTTAAACTTAAGTTCAAATTATTAATAATGATATACTATTATTGCAGTTTTTCAAAATACGAGTAAATAAGGCTTCCACTTATATATTTGAAATTATCCCAAATTGAATATGATTTATGGGCAACAACTACGCGTACGCGCGCTCTTCTGTCTGCGATTCAATTCACAACGTTTTTGCCGACCGAGCGACCCTTGCGCATGTGTGCGTGCGTAGTAAAATAGTAGGCGTTAGATATTTATGAATGACAATCAGTTAAAATAATGCATTACCACGCATTTTGAATTTAAAAGATGAAAAGGACAGAATGTTTGAATTTTTTTTTATTAATTTTTCTTCACCATTTGTCTATATTACTTATTCTGAATCTTCTCTGCAAATTTGGCCGGTTATTGCAAAATAACCTTGTATTTTATCATCATCATTATCATCACTGCTTAGTATTAAATCCAAAGTTAAATCCGTAAGAACTATTTTAGACAAGCGGATTTGGGGACCGGTGCTATCGCAGTTTACCCTCTTCTTCTAGGCCTGATTATTTTACATATTAGTTATAAGAGACATTATTTTACCATATCAATAATACTAAATATGGACAAGAAAAATATAATAATATTTGAATGTATCGTTTGTCACCCTATCCTATAAAAAAAAATATCCGTAAAATTAGTTTTATTCAATGTGCAGTATCCAAGTTTCAAGTATCAAGAATGCTAGTGATGAGAGTAGTGACAGTAGTAACAATAATTATGATTATGATTATTAATAAAGATTCACTTCATTGGAATTTTAGTTAATCGGGATCTACAAACATATTCGAAAAATAAGTGGCTAACAACTGTTTAATGTAAAATAATTTTGGACTCTCGTTATTCACTAAATGCAGGCTGGGCAATTGAGTCGCGGCATGAATTTAGTTCGTGACCCGAGTTTAAGAACTGCTGATTTAGGATATGATGAGCTGAACGTAGTGATTAAATGTTAAGTGAATTAT
The DNA here is from genome assembly GCA_963668995.1 of Parnassius mnemosyne. Lineage (NCBI taxonomy): Eukaryota > Metazoa > Arthropoda > Insecta > Lepidoptera > Papilionidae > Parnassius > Parnassius mnemosyne. The sequence goes on along the minus strand of CAVLGL010000137.1, from coordinate 33,046,116 downwards.
ACCAAGATAACAACTAAACTAAAAAAAAAAAAACTATGAACAAAAATAAATAAAAGCATCCACAATGATGGCCAGCTGCTAATATAGGTTATAACAAGTTCTTATCCTATAGAAATTTACTCATTTTAAAACTAAATAACAGTTATGAATTAGGCGGCCAAACATCCAGATTTTTGTAATAAGCAAATAATATTTATTATAGCTATCCCGGATAGTAATAAGTAAAAGTTCTATGCACCATTCCGTTACGTCAGTTTGGTAAATATACCATATGAAATTTGTAATAATTGTCACTTTAAACAGTACTTGCACAGTAGGCGGGCCGTACCACTATGAAATGCAGGAAATCGATAGACGCAGGTAGCTCAGGACCATGCTTTGTAGAATTCTTTGGGGTCGGCCTATGTTCAGTTGTAGACTTTAATGGGCTGTAATGATGATAATGGTGATGACGATGATGATGAAAGCTACTTATAGTTGAAAAATAACATTCCAGTGATGCGTATTTCTTATTTTTATCCGACTGCCCCAAAAGGAGAGTAATGCTTTTCGTGAGTATGTATGTATGTATGTCTATTTCTTTGGCACGCTCTGTAGCCTAAACGGCTTGAGGAACTTTAACATATGGGGATCGGGTGCCTTTAGATTCGTTTTAATTGTGGAAGTGACATAGGGTATAAAAAAATTCTCCAGTATTCATTAATCATTTTTACGTAGTCGGCTCTTTTAAATTACTGTTTTAAGCTTGTAAAATTTAATACCTATCATCTTAAAACTGTCAAGTTGTTCCAAATATTTTGTCTTTCTTGGCAGGAGTGGTTTATTAAACTTCTGTGCAGTTGCTCTGGCATTGAACGATTGTGGGTACAGAGCTGTGGGCATTCGTATCGACAGCGGCGACTTGGCTTACCTGTCGGTGTTAGCAAGGAGTACCTTCGAACAAATCGCCGAAGTATTCAAGCTCCCTTGGTTCTCCAAGTTGACCATTGTCGCCTCCAATGATATAAACGAGGAGACCATACTTAGTTTGAATGAGCAAGGACATAAAATCGATTGCTTCGGAATTGGAACGCATTTAGGTAAGTTTCATATATTTTTTGATATTCTAACAACTTGTCCTTGTTTTACTGCGGCGTAAATATTTTCAACTTTATTGCGAAAGTCGTCCACGCGTTGCAGTTGGTTTTTATCTACCTAATAGAGTTACAATTTGATTTCACAAAACATAATAAAACAATACATCTGTACACAAGAAAAACGTAGCAAACTGATTTCGATCCCCCGACGGCGCAAATATAATTATGAAGTAGATTGTATATTTATTGTTGTTTGATTAATAACTTTTCCTTAAAATTAATTTGGAACTATCTCTGAAGTTTGGAACTATCTCCCTATTTAATAAATAATTAAAAATTAAAAACTTTGTACAACCGACTTCAATATAAAGTATTAAGAATAACTCAAAAACTATTGGTTAGACCATGATAAATTGGACCACATGAGCAGCACCAGTTTTCAAGTGAAAAAGAAAAAACAAGAATCATCGAAATCGGTTCAACCCAGCAAAAAGTTATGAGGTAACACACATAAAAAAAAGCAAACAGTCGAATTGAGTACCTTCTCCTTTTTGAAGTCACACTTGACGGAGATATAGCGTCGCATTGTGAATCTTTTCTTTTTCTTAAAGTCTGTTAATGAAATGATTGAAGTACCCCAGTCATTTGATTACTGACGGCTCCGTAGCGCAGTGGCTTAGCAATCAGTTGTTGCGCTGGGGGCCGTGGGTTCGAATCCCGCACGGAACAAGTATTTGTATGGCCTACAAATAATTGTTCCGGGTCTGGATGTTAGTCCTTGTGCAATTTATGTTTGTAAACTGCCTCCACGACACAGGAGAAAATCCTGGTGTGGGGGTAACGTTTTTTTAAAAAAAAACTAAAAACTAAAACTACATGTAATCAAATGACTGGCCTAGTAACACAAGTTTTCCTCACGCATCGCTTCATTTACAGTAACTTGTCAACGTCAACCTGCGTTAGGATGTGTTTACAAGTTGGTAGAAGTAAACGGACAGCCTCGCATTAAGCTGAGTCAGGACGTCGGCAAGGTCACGATACCTGGTCATAAGGAGGTATTTATTTACGTTTTATTTATATATTATGCATATTTTATACAATACTCTTACGTTTTAGTGCGGCGAAACTTTAGATTACTTACCGTTCAACGCTCGATTCAAAATGAAATATTTGTTCTTATGTACTAGTAACATTTAAAAAAGTTGTTTTATTTAAATAATCTTGTTTTCTAACACGTTAACTTGTACAGCACGGACATATCGATTCGAGTATTTCAGCATTGAAACAGTTAAACATAATCACAGGTTGATAGGCATTTCATTCAACTGTTACGCAGTCCCGCCGACAAACTGTTACGCAGTTTGGTGGGTGTGAAAAATGTACTAAAGGTTTGGTCCAGAATAAATGATTTATTATTATTATTATTATTTTGGGGTATCTATAAAGTTTTCTCAGCTGTTTGGGCAGTGTAAATATATAATTGTAAATGAAAATGGTAAACATACATAAATATGAATAAAATAAAATAAATACATAAAAAATACATAAATATATAAAAACCCAACCAGATGGAAGCCCTCGGCAGGGGAGACCAGACGGCCGAGGGTTAGGGGGAAAGGGAAAGAAACCGGCGGACGATGCGGGCGGTATCAAGGAGCACCGCCTTCTGCATTTGAGTCCCAGTCGCCTCAGATGACCCGGGAGGCTGACTGGGATTAACCCGTTCGCAGAAACGACCACAGGAATAATTTCGGCCGGCAGACCACCCCACATGCCGGTAACCTCGTGAGCCAGGTCCAGATATTTTGTCACCTTATCTGTTTCGGCTTTCACGAGGTTCTCGTCATAAGGAATGGTAATGTCGACCAAAAAGATCCTTGACTGTGCCCGGTCCATCAGCACAATATCAGGCTTATTCGCAAGAATAGTCCTGTCTGTGATGATGGCCCGGTCCCAGTAGAGCCTGGCGCGGTCATTTTCGAGCACGGCTTCCGGCAAGTACTTATAATACGGCAGTTTCCGATCCACGAGGCCGTATTTCAGAGCGAGCTCCTGGTGTAGAATCCTGGCTACTAGATTGTGTCTGTGCAAATACTCAGAGTTAGAAAGCGCCGAACAACCGGAGATGACATGCCTAAGTGACTCACCGGGATGGCGACAAGCTCGACAGATGTCGACGGCGCCATCCTTTAGGATGTATCTCCGATAATTGTTGGTCTTAATAACCTGATCCTGTATCGCACAGACAAAACCCTCGGTTTCCCCAAAGAGGTCACCGAAACGTAGCCAGTGAAGGGAGGCGACTGTGTCTACGAAAGGCTCATGTAGAGCCTTGTAGAACCTCCCGTGGAGCTCCTTCTCCTTCCATACGGCCTCCCGGTCGGAAATGCACTGTACTGCTGGGTCTTGCCATTGCTCGTTGGCTAAGGATAGAGGGGTCAGTCCTTTATCACAAGAAATAACGTCCCTATAGTATGGATCATCCGCTCTCGTCAGAAAGTAATTACGGAGGCTGCACACTTCGCGATTATGCATGGTAAGCGCGCTTAAAAAGCCGCGCCCACCATGCTTCCGCGGCAAGTACAGCCTCATTACTGACGATCTCGGATGATGCATCCTGTGGGACGTCATTATAGTGCGGACTTTTCTGTCCAGAGCGTTTAGTTCGGTCTGAGTCCACCTAAGTATGCCAAAGGTATACATGAGAACAGGCATGACCCAACCGTTATATGCGTGCGTCTTATTCACACCGGACAAAAGGCTGTTAAGCACTTTTGTCAAGCGTGCATAAAACACATCGCAAACTGACTGTTTCATACCCGCCTCATCTACACCGATGTTCTGTGACATACCCAGGTATCGGTATGTTTCAGCCTCGGAAAGGGTCCTTATGTTGATGGGCATAGATAAATCTATGCCCTCAGAGTTAGCAACCCTTCCCCTTTCAACATGGAGGACCGCACACTTATCCGTCCCCAGCCCCATTCCAATAGAATTGCTAAAATCACAAGTGATGTTTAACAATTCCACAAGATGAGAGCGACTGGAGGCGAATAACTTGAGATCATCCATATAGAAAAGGTGGGTCACTTTTGTACCTCCCCTCCGAAGCTGAAATCCCCTCCCGGAGCCCTCCAGTAAGGTACTGAGAGGGTTCAGAGAGAGGCAGAACCAGATTGGACTCAGACAATCGCCCTGGAAGATACCCCTTCTTATCCTTATGTGGTTCTCCGCAGCCGTCATCCGCTCGCCTAGATGACAAAGGATCGTACTCCACTGCCCCATACACTGCCCGAGGAAGTCTCTAACTGTACAGTCAACCTTGTACAGCTCGAGGACCCTCTTCAGCCATGTATGAGGCACCGAGTCGAATGCCTTTTTGTAGTCTATCCAGGCGGCGGATAGGTTCCGACGGTTGCGTTTAACCACTTTGCCAATGACCGCGTCAATGAGGAGTGGTTCCTTGGTTCCACGACCACCGCCCCGACATCCATTTTGAGCGCGCGACATCACCTGATTTGAGTTATTATTATTATTATTATTATTATTGTAGTTAGGGGTGATAACAATGGCCTTCTTTGTTTAAGGTTGGATGCTAGTGTTCATGGGCAACAGCAGGGGTTTAAAATTTGGTGAACTGTTAGTTGTTTGTGCTTATATTTCTATAAGTGCATTTCAGCGCCGACTTTCTAACTCTGGGTTGTTACTGACAATTTTTTGACAATCAAATACTTAACTGATTTTAGCCCGACCCGGGTTGTAGAAGCCGGTACCTCATGATGAGCAGTCGCGATTGCGACCATTGGACCAACGAAGAAGTCATACGATGACTGTGTCATACCAACATCCCAGAATATGCCCAATGCTCTTTTTTTATAAAAAAAAACTATTATTAATGCTGTTAACATTACCAATACTCCCGTTGACCACTTTAAGTACTTACCCGTGCGGATAAGGAATGGGATTAGAAATGGCGGCTCGCCGAGCCTTTACTATCAGGTTACACGGTACGGAAAGCGAAAGCGACGCACATAACTTTACATCATTATATTTTTTTTTAGTTATTGAAAAAACTGATTAGTATATTAAAATGATATGAATTATGTACTAAATTATTAACTGAATATTTTTTTTATAGAATAAGGGTGACAAACGAGCACACAGTCCACCTGATGGTAAGTGGTTGCTGTGGCCCATAGAAATCTACATCTATCTTCGTTTGCGAATTAAAACGCAGATGCGTTGTCAGCCGTGAGGACTAAGATGGAATGCTTTTTCCAGTAAAAAAGGTCTCCGGTTCTCTACACTCACCATACGAAACACAGCAGCATTAAGCTGCTATTGTACGCTGGTATTCTGTGAGAGCGTGGTCCTGGTGGTAATAAAAAGAAACTACATGACTTTCTAATTTGTTCAAAAACTTCCACGGATCACTTCTCCGGTCGAACCGACCCATTTGTGCTACAACTATACTATTAATATAGCTGCAGCATGGCTCTACCACGTATAGAATATTAAATAGGGATCAATTAACAAACAATATTTATTTTTGGTAATTTAATAATAATTGATACTTTATAAAACAAATTGATACTTTACACATAAGTATATTGAACATTTATGTTTTGTTACTCGGGCCTGAAATTAGAAGCACAAAAACACTTTCTTATTAATTACGTTATTTTTTTGTGGTTATCACCGTCGGTTGTGAGCATAGAAATCGGCAGTGTGCAAGCGAGAGGTAAATAAATAAGACGCCATTTATAATACCATGCTTTATCTGCTCAAGTAGTAAGCTTAAAATTCTTATGTTAGGAATGGTTCAAGAAAGTAGTCGAATGTGATTGTAATTCGAACTTGGGTGGGTTCGAATCACAATTTCGTACCACGCGTCTTGCAGGTCGATGACCGCTAAGCCACGTGCTTACAATAAATACAGCATGCATCTCGATAATGTTATCATGAGAATAATAATATTGTGATATTAAAATAACATTAATTTAATGCAATCAAAACTCTAGAGTTTTTGTTATGAAAATATTTTGTGTGAAGAATGTTGAATTAAAACTATTAGGCATGTTACAGATAAACCACTAACATGTGGCAAAATTATATAAATACTTATTTAGTATTTATTATGAACTTTGAACATATAGATAGTTGCTACATTAGTTATTGTGTTTTTCGGTCAAGAAATTCCCAGTAACGCCTCAAAGAGCACGTAAAGCCGTGGGTCAAAAGAGCACACAGTCCACCTGATGATAAGTGGTTGCTGCGGCCCATAGACATCTACATCTATCCTCTATTACAAATCAAAATGCAGATGCGTTGTCACCCGTGAGGACTAAGATGGAATGTCTCATTTCCAGTAAAAAGGGTCTCCGGTTCTCTACACTCACCATACGAAACACAGCAGCGTCAAGCTGCTACTTCACGCTGGTATTCAATCGGCTTGCCGTCCCATCGCGCTATGTGAGTGAGGGAATAGAGAGTGCACATGTGCTTGCGCATACTCTGGAGCTCTATAATCCTCTCCTGCGCAGATGGGTGGTCTCCGTTGAGGCTGGCCGCCGTGACCGAAATTTTGTCTGGAGGACATTATTGCTACATTATATGTATATGTAAATAACAATAATATAGTAATGATGTTCTCTGGACCCATTAAGATTACACATTCGTTACAGCCTATAAAAGTTCACCGCTGAACATGGTCTCCTTCATGTTTTACCTCATGGGGGATTTGCCGTAGTGGCCACGCTTGGCAAGCGGGTTGGCAACCGCAGTTTTTTTTTTGTTATTTTGATTTATTATCAGGAAGATGCTGTTGCCCATCTCCTGTTTCATTTTCCCTCTGTTGACTCTTACGACACCCTCGGGACTCGGGACGATGAGGGGTCTAACACCGCCACTACACGGTATTATTACATTCTAGTATACCTTTATTTCTAATGATCGGCTGGAATGTAGTGTTAGAGACACGAGGCAAATCACGTAATGTACAGCTTTTATTTTCCGGCTCCTGTAGGACAGGAACTTAGTTAATACTACCACTGAACCTCCCGGTCGACAATTTACACTTTATTATCACTTTACCTCAATTAAGCGCTACTTGAGTACTGGTAAAAAACCCTCTCAGAAATTAGAGGAGGCCTGTGACCAGCAGTGGGACGTATATAGGCAATTGTAACTGACTTCTAGAATTGCGATTGCTACATATTTGATCGTAATACTTTAACAAAATCATGTCTTGTGTAGATGAATAAATTTAAAGTTAAAATCTTAAAATTACTGCGGTGTCGATAATGAACGATTCAGCACTTTACCAATGATAATTAAATATGTATAATTTAATTTAATCGATCGGCCTTGAACTATCGAGCGATAAACAAACGCATATCTCATACTGTTCCGTAACAGTACACGCTCTCTATATAAAAACTGGCACAAGGTCTAGCCTTAATGCTAATGGCTATAAAAATAGTCCTAAATATAATCGCTAATGATTCTTATACTTGATATTATCTTATGTTTAGGTACTCGTATTTTAGGGATAATGACATGATATTTAGAAAAATGTTTTTATAGCAAAGTATTCGTTCGACAACTTATGGTGACAATAAATAAAACTACTTTAAGCCTTTACAACGCTTAGTTTAAACACTATTCTTTGATTGACAGTATTTTTTTGAATTATTTTTTATGCACTGTAAAACGAGTCGTTATATAAAATGTAACGTTCTTAAATATACTAACCAGGCGTCAGTGTTCATATTCGGAAAATTTCTATGCGGCGATGTAAACACCATGTCTCGGATGAGTAGGTACAGTATATGTAGCAGATGGACTACCATGTGCGCTTTGGTACTAAGTTTTATATTGTGCTCGCCTTATAATCCTATTGCCAAGTTTTTCAAAAGAAGCTGATGCAGCACCGAAGTTATTGATACAAAACTTCCAAAGTACTTGTTTTCGCTTTTGTTTCTCTTTTTCAATTTCTCTACGTGTTTCAAAACTTTCCCGCGGAGCTGATAATTGAGTGTTGCAGGGTTTGTGACATCGATTTGCATACCACTTACGTTTAGTGACACTGATTTTAAGCCCAAATTGACTGCATGTCGCCTCAAGTTCGGAAGTTTCCGATACGAAGCACAAATTATCGGATTATATAATCTCAATTATGGAGTCGCAAGAGACTTGATAATTGATACGTGCCTTCAGCGTCGCCAGGTTGAAAATGCCACTATCTGTGCGAAACTGAATATGAATGCCTTCCGAAGTGTTTCAAAAATTCAATTTCTCACGAATGGCCACTAAATGGTAAAGAGCAAAAAGAGTTGAAGCTAATACGCAACCTTGCTTTGTTTCACAACTCACACAGGGAAACTAGGATCGCTCTCCATTAACAGCAACATAGCACTTCATATCATCGTGTGAAAGTCCTATATAACTAGTAAATAGTGTCCAACTTTGCCAGTGTTGCCCAAAGTGCCTCACGAGATACACTTTCGAAAGCCTTTCCCAAATCTACGAAGTAGAGAAACATCTGTTGTGTTTGTTCTCTGCATTTTTCTCGGAGTTGTGTCAGCGAGAATATGGCTTCGCAGATACCTTGATTGGGACGAAATGCAAACTGGGTTTCAGGCAGTATAGTAGCCTAGGATAGAGTGGTCTAAGTAATAGTACTCTTGCAAAGATTTTTCCTGCGGTTGACAGAAGTGACATGCGTCTGAAAGTGAAGCCTGCTCGATCCCTTTTTATTTTTACATAATGAGATAATGAGCAAATGCGTGAAATTTAAAGGTCTGCTGGGATTAGTTCTTCGTCCCACATCCGAACTAAAAGATATCAAATTGCCTTGTCTAACTTTTCACCACCATATTTGAGCATCCCACCCGGTAGATTGTCAGACCCGACCGCCTTATTGTTCTTTTTTTTATAGGAAAGAGAAAACGATCATGCGGCTCACCTTATGTTAAGTGCCTACCACCGCCCATGAACAACTGCAACACCAGGGTGGCAGCAGATGCGTTTTGTTTTATTTTTATTTTGCTGCGACTTTATAGCTGTAACAACTTTCTCTAAAGTAGGCTCATCCTGAATATCGGCACGTGGATTATCAGACAGCTACTGTATGCAATCTAGATCAGCTGAAGCAGCAGATTAAAGTGTTCTGTCCATTTTTTAGTGTGCCTGCTTTATCAGTAATAATAGAGCCAACTATAGAACTCAGGGAGAAATTTACTTTACAAATTCCGATAAGTTCGCGTATTTCAGCAAAAATGCCCTAACCTGATTTGTATCAGAGAGCTATTTATTCAGCAAATTTTACGCTGCCGCCATTTCTCTTTAAGTGAACGGGTTAATTTTCTTAGCTGAGCTGCACTCCCTTTGATGTTTTCGGATATATTTAGCTAGTTGGTGTTATATTTTTGTAGCAGGTTTTGTATGTTTGGTGATGGCTTCCGTAAGAAATTCACCGTTTTCGTCAAATCAATCTTAATGAACGCGCGGCATTACCCTAATGGTTTCAGATGCTGTGGTAAGAACAGAAGTCTGCAAGGTTTGCCATTACCTGCTATATCTATCACCTTCCTCTAAGTTAAAAGTGTGAATAATTCATATATTGAAATTTTATTGACTCCAGTTTATGAAGATTTTATTAAATTGGTTCAAATCTGCTAGGTCTATGGCGTGTATGAAATCGGATTTTTAGTTGGGTAACAAGCTTGTGGTCTGACCAACAATGTGCACCGCGCATTACCCGAATCACTGTAAGTTATATAAGTTATATGCCTCACTGGCGTACTACGGCCGTCTACCAAATTAATGCAATGCTTTGACCTCGGGTGCAGGTCGTCTTGTATTTTGCGGGAAGACTGAAAATGGTGTTGGTAATGGCAAGATCAAATTGTGCACATTAGCTGGCCAGTAGTTACACATTCTTGTTCATGTTACCAACTCCGTGCTTACACAATACCCAAGGTCAAGCCTTCAAATCCCTCCCAACACAGGCATTAAAGTCACCCAACGCTACGGGGTGATCCAAAAGTAATGATAATCGGTTACTGCAGGTCCGCATAAAAATCCAAAAAAAATATATTTTGCTTGCTTATATACTCACTACGTTAGCCTAAAAAAATCATATAAATAGATCACGATTTCCGGGATATACATTCATTTGAATACGAACTGTCAAAGAGATAACATCAACATTGAGAAAAACGAAATTAGAGCTGTCATCAAGTACCTCTGTTTGAAAAAAATGTCTTCAAAAGACATACACAGTGACTTAGTGAAAACATTGGGGGACTCTGCTCCTCTATATTCTACAGTTGCACGCTGGGCCAAGGAGTTTAAACTGGGCAAAACATCCACTGAAGATGAACGTTGCGAAGGACGCCCATGCACGTCCTTCACTGAAGACAACGTGAAAAAAGTCGAAGATGTTGTGTTGGCAGATCGAAGAGTGACCAAGAGTGGCATGTAGCTGAGGTCACAGGGATCTCATATGGCAGCGTTCAAAGAATCCTTGCAAACGAGTTGCATATGAAAAAGGTACCTCTGCGCGTTGGGTACCCAGAATGTTAACCGACGAGCAAAATAAAAATCGAGTTGACATTTCGAGGGTCCATCTCGAAAAGTTCCAAGCAGATCAAGAAAATTTTTTGTTCCGTTTTGTGACTATGGACGAGACCTGGACCCACCATTTTGATCCTGAAACGAAACAACAATCGATGGCTTGGAAGCGAGCCTCCTCACCGACGCTAAAGAAATTCAAAGTTTCAAGTTCGACGGGAAAGGTCATGGCATCTGTTTTTTGGGACGCTCAAGGCATAATTATGGTGGAATATTTGGAAAAGGGAGCCACTATTACGGGCTCTTATTACGCAGACCAAATAAGAAGATTACGGGAGGCCATTAAGGAAAAAAGATGCGGTAAACTGCGAGCTGGAGTGCTGTTTCACCAAGACAACGCACCGGCTCACAAAGCCGCAGTTGCGATGGCTGCCATTCAAGAAACGGGATTCAAATTGCTCGAACACCCTCCCTATTCGCCAGATCTAGCTCTTAGTGATTTCTACCTCTTTGCTCGGCTCAAGGAACGCCTCCGACGCAAGAAATTCGAAGACGATAGCGAAGTAATGGCCGCTGTTGAAGCGTTTTGGGAGGGTCAAGACAAAGAATTTTTTTAAAGGGAATCCTGGGCTTAGAAAAAAGATGGACTAAATGTATTGAGTTGTTAGGAGACTATGTAGAAAAATAAATTATTATTTTAACTTTAATTACCGTGTTTTATTTTCATTATCATTACTTTTGGATCACCCCCCCGTACATAGGAAATTTACTCGCAAAATGTATCTTTTATGTCGTCACTTTTGTTAAGCGCTTACTATGCGATTAACACTGACTAGGCGCCATATTGTGACGTCATAGCTGTTAAACCAGTTAGGTAGGGTGAGCAAAACAAATATTTTTTAAATAATATAATTTATTTACAAAATAACCATGAACGAAAAAGTACTAAACTGAATCTAGCATTACAATTTCGCTCATCTCTGCATTACTGTCTAAGTAGTCATCGTTGTCATCATTATCATCCCTGCTGCTTTCCCTTATAAAAATAGAACTTGGATTTATGAAGGTAGTTTAAAATATTGGTGTAAAAAATTTGGCGCTTGGACTTCTAACTAAAAAGTCGTGATCAATGGTAAAGGTTCCTCCAGATCGGTAGTATCAATGGGCGTTCCTCGGGGCTCGATTCTTGGCCCATTCCTGTTTTTAATCTATATTAATGACTTACCTTATCTTGTAGGGGATAATCACGATATAGTATTATTTGCTGACGATACCTCTTTAATTTTCAAACTCAAACGGCAGTCAATTAATTATGACGATGTAAATAATGCTCTATCGAAATTAGTACCTTGGTTTAACGCTAAAAATTTGCTCTTAAACGGCAATAAGACAAAATGTATTAAATTTACAATACCTAATGTAAAACATTCGAATACCAATATGCTGTTAAATGGGGAGGAGTTGAGTCTTGTGGTTACCACTGTTTTTCTCGGTATTACTATTGACGCGCATCTTCACTGGGGCCCCCATATATGTAAATTAGCAAGCAGACTTAGTTCTGCAGCATATGCTGTAAGAAAGATTAGAAGTCTCACAGATGTTGAGACAGCTAGATTAGTGTATTTTAGTTACTTTCATAGCGTAATGTCTTATGGAATTTTGCTATGGGGTCATGCGACTGATATTGAAGCTATATTGTTTTGCAAAAGAGAGCCGTACGGGCGATTTATAACCTAAATTGTAAAGAGAAGAAATATATTAACTTTGGTATCGCAGTATATTTATGAAAATGTAATGTATGTACATAAAACATAAATAGCTTTAGTAAGAATAAAGATGAGCATACTTTAAACACTAGGAACGAACATAAGCTTGTAATGCCAGTTATTAAGACTCCACAGAATCAGTAATTCATTTATGGGGCAATGTATACGCTTTTACAACAAAATCCCAGAACATAATTCAGTTTGTCAATAAACAAGTTTAAAAGTTTTATTAAAGAAAAACTGTGCAAAAAGGGTTATTATAATATCAAGGAATACATGAATGAAAATAAACCCTGGGAATAAGGTGATCGCCACCATGCTGGTTCTATGAAAAATCATTTAAAAATTGTATAAACGAAATTATTGTTTAGTGAAAATATGTTTGAAAAAAAAAGTACCGCTGGGTTTCCTGCTAGTTCTTCCCAGGACAGAGGTATTTTCCGAACCAGTGGTAAATATTTTTTTTTATAGGAGAGGGGGCAAACGAGCATGCAGCTCACCTGATGGTAAATGACTACCGCCGCCCATGAACAACCGCAACACCAGGGGAATTGCAGATGCGTTGCCGGCCTTTAAGAAATAAAAAACGACTTTCAATAAGTATTATGTAATAATCAATATTGAATAAAAATTATTCTATTCTATTCCACTGACTAGTATCAATATTTTAAATTAATTTATAATAATAATTATGAGTTTATTAGATTTGGTAATACTAAGACTCAGTTAAATAAAGCGGAAAATTTTTTTGCAAGCCGTACTTTTCAAGTGACAGTTAGCAAATCGCGGTCATTCGAGGTCATTGACGTTCTATTCCTATTGAATCGCATTGTATGTTCATGTACTTATCATTCACACATACTTCACCGACTTGAATAGAACGTTAAAAGCGTAAGCACTATACGTAAGCGCGTACGCATCTTTCCCGCTTAAGGTTAAAGTAATAAATAAACAAAATACACGATAACGAATCGGATAAGAAGCTCTAACGGAGTTCTTGTTGGTTTCGTATTTTTTATTATTGTTTTGATTTTCCCTTTCTAACAGTATTGTAAAATAAAATATGTACAAATACTGTAACAGTTATTTATTAATCCTCGCAAATTTATCGATAGGACATTATCCCCATTTCTATTTTTCGTTATGTATTTTAAGTAGGCACCTAGACTGAGGCATCGCGTCCAGCTTGTCGTTGAAAAAATATTAAGCACAAACTAGCTTCTTTACTATTGTTTTCTATTTCAAATCTGCCACATTTAATTCGACGTTCTTTTAATCAATTCCTTGAATTTTCGATTGTTTTTAATCGTTTCTCGTCCTTAATTCAACAATTGACTCCCACACTTCTTTTTCGATTCTTTCAGGCATACAGGTTGTTTGGAGCTGATGGGCATGCATTAATTGATCTTCTCCAAAGGTCTTCGGAACCTGCGCCGATTATTGGACAGAAAGTGTTATGTCGACATCCTTTCCAGGAATCCAAAAGAGCTTACGTCATTCCAAGTAAAGTGGAACATCTTTATAAGGTAAATTATTTATCTAAATTTATTTTACTTTATTGAGAGATTGAATTAAATTTGTTTTCTATAATTTTGTAAACACAAACAATATTGTGTATTTCTAATTAGTATGGTGCTTGCACTTTGCACCAGTACATGAGTCCAGACTTTCATACTGGCTGTTTTCTGTAGAGGTCCCATTTTAGGAATCAGGAGATTTTGACGTTCTTAGCAGCTTGAAATAAGTAAACTAAATTAAGTTTTTGACTTTGACCCTAAATTTGTAGTGCTACAAACGAATTTAACATTTATATTTTTATTAATTTTTTATTTTATAGGATAGGGTGACAAACAATCACACAGTCCACTTGATGGTAAGTGGTTGCTGTGACCCATAGACATCCACATCTATCCTCAATAAAGAATCAAAATGCAGATGCGTTGTCACCCGTGAGGACTAAGATGGCATGCCTCTTTTCCAGAAAAAAGGGTCTCCGGTTCTCTACACTCACCATACATCACACACATTTTACGTGGTAGAGCCATGCTGCATATTAATAGTATAGTTGTAGCACGAATGGGTCGGCTCGACCGGGGAAGGACCACGCTCTCACAGAATACCAGCGTAAAATAGCAGCTTAATGCTGCTATGTTTCGTATGGTGAGTGTAGAGAACCGGAGACCCATTTTACTGGAAAAGAGGCATTCCATCTTAGTCCTCAAGGTTGACAACGCATCTGCAATTTAATTCGCAAACGAAGATAGATGCAGATGTCTATGGGCCACAGCAACCATTTACCATCAGGTAGACTGTGTGCTCATTTGTCACCCTAATTCTATAAAAAAAAAACGAAACACAGCAGTGTTAAGCTGCTATTTTACGCTGATATTCCGTGAGAGCGTGGTCCTTCCCGGTGGAGCCGACCTATTCGTGCTACAACTATATTACTAATATAGCTGCAGCATGGCTCTACCACGTACAAAACTTTTTTATAACTACATTACCTAAAATTCTGTTCTATATAATATTTAAGGCCCCCCGCGCACTTGTCGTAGCAGCCAGGCGTATTTTGGTGTTCCGAAACCACAAAATGACTTTCGAGAAATTTATTCGCAAAATTGAAAACCGTGAAGCGATATGGGATATATCTATAGGAGTATCAGTGACCTTGATTGAATTTCTTATATTTTCCAAAAGGTTATCAAATGATTGCACTGACATTCTCGTGTTAAAAACCGGTCTGGGTATTTACGAGTATCTTTGAAAAAGGTATGAAATAAGCCTTTTAAGTGCCATTCTAGAATAAGAGAATGAATTCAATGCCTTCTAGCTTTGCATTTTTTACGAAATACACACAAAATTACAAGTTCTTCATCGTCCATATCCCTCGAAGAAAGGGTCACAACTGGCCGTCCATTGGCTGTTTAGAAGTGGCTGCTCAAATATATTGGCCGCCGCAGCCTGGCTACGCAGCCAGGCTGCGTAGTGCGTGGCAGGCCTAATTATAAAGTAAAATAGGAAGCGTCTGAGAAAAGCTCTCCGTTACTGTTCCTACAGGTATACTGGAGCGATGGGGGCATTTGTATTTCCCCTAAGCCGTTATCTGAAGTGCGAGAACGGGTGCAGTCGTCTCTACGCACGCTCCGGCAAGACATCAAGCGGAACTTGAACCCCACACCATACAAGGTTTGCGCATTTTATGTTGTATGCTGGTTTGAAATTCTAGTTATAAACACTGGCCAGTATTCAGTAACAATCTCGAACTTCACAATGTCAACATTTTTAGGGTTCTGTACCCGAAGGGTAACCAACGTGACCCTATTAAAGACCTACTAAGCCTTCGTTGTCCGTCCGTCTGTCTGTCAGTGGGCTGTATCTCATGATCCGTAACAGGTAGACAGTTGAAATTTTCACAGAACAGACAGAATGTGTGTTTCTATTGCTGCTATAATAACTAATAATAAAAATAAAAATTAAGGGGCTCCTGACTAAGATTGATTGCTTTCTTACCAGCAACAAGTGTTAAAATTAAAAAAAAATTACCACCGACCTCACTATAAGTAAAATGAGAATCATCGTCAATGAAGTCGAAGACAATTAAATACGCATTATTAAGGATAACTCAAAACTAAAAAAATACTTTTTTTCCTCGAAATTTTTCGTTAGCGACTTCTCTTCAACGCATCAACCAATTTTGATGCAGCTTGCAGCAATCGACGGCATTTTTCGAGTTTAAGAACTGATTAGATTTTGGAATTGATCGATACATCTGTTTAAAGGTTATTTCAAAAAAAACAATTTTTTCCAAAATTTTAGAGATTTCTCAAAAGCTACCGGTAAATTGAAAAAATACAGTCGACTTGAGAAATGTCTCTTTTTTTTAAGTCGGTTGAAAAGGGTTAACAGTTCGGGTAACTCAACATGTGAAAGAACATTATGCTGCTAGTTTAAATTATGTTTTTGGTTGTTACTTTAAAGTAACAGTAACAGTAACCTTAACTGTAATACCAAAATATTTTAAATTTTGTGTCGGTTTTCAGGTGGCAGTTAGTGATGATCTTTACAACTTTATCCACGATCTGTGGCTTCAAAATGCACCTATTGGAGAACTATCATGAAGTTTATAGAAGAAAATTTTATGGAGATATTATATTATAGTCGTCGATTCCTTAAAAAAATTATCGCGTTTTTAAGCGCAAAGAATAATAACTAGTTTAATAGTAGTTGGGGCTGTGTTATATTATTTATTCATATTGTGCAAGTTCAAATTGGTAATGTAATTATTATTAAAGTTTATCGTTACTACAATATTTAGCTTGGTATGTTTTAGATAGGATTTGTTGTTTAAGATATGTAAAAGATTTATTAAAATTTTTATTAGAAATTAGTTTTATTAGAAATTAAGAAGTACAACTGCAGTATAAAAATCCTTTGAACAATGTATTTTTTTATTGTTTTCTATTATAGTTTTAGGTTTAACATTCTTTTGTCTTAGTGCTTAGTTATTACAAATTATCGTACAAGACTTTATTAAGTTTAAAAGTTTAATAATAAGCAAAAGTAAATAAAATGTTTATATTGCGCTTAGATTTAGTTTCATCGGTGAGTGCATGTAGTAGTTTTAGTGGCATAAAAATAAATAAATTATTGGCTTGCTTGTCATGGTGAAACGGTTATGCACTTGTCACGTTTATAATTAGGCCACTCTAGTGGTAATTTATATGAAACCAGAGATAAAATAAAAAAGATTTATTTTTTTAGAATTGTCTATTGATTATTTTTAAATCGTGTTTTTAAAATTCATAAACGAGATGACAGCAATTTAAATACCTAGTCAAGTCATAAGTATTGTCACACAGTAAAAACTTTTCTTTTAGAATGGTGGCCACAAAAAAGTTTATTGAATTCGAATTTCGAATTGTTCATGAAAATAAAACTGTATACTTTTTAGAATTTTACTCATTTTTAAATATGGAGTGGACGCTTAAAGAAGACCGTGTTGCAGTTATTGCGTTGCATCGTTGCGGTTACGCGCCAATTCAAATTTTAGACATACTGAAAAATTGGAATATAACCAAAAGATTCGTTTATCGTACCATCAAACGATACAATGAAGACTCTAGTGTAGATGACAAGTCAAGAAGTGGTCGCCCTCAGTCTGTTAGGACTCCAGCAGTGATAAAAGCTGTGAAGGCGCGAATTCTAAGAAATCCCAAACGTAAGCAGAAACTGTTGGCCCTTCAGATGGGGTTAAGCACCACGGTGAAAAGGGTGTTAAATGAAGACTTGGGGCTTCGGGCATATCGAAGAAAAACAGGACATCGTTTAAATGCTCGTCTAATGGATCTGAGACTGAAGAGATGCCGCGCTTTGTTGAAGCGATACGCGGGAAAAAAATATCGGGAAATTATTTTTTCGGATGAAAAAATTTTTACCGTAGAAGAGAGCTACAACAAACAAAATGATAAGGTGTACGCACACAGTAGTGAAGAAGCGAGCAACCGTATTCCGCATGTCCAACGAGGTCATTTTCCATCCTCGCTCATGGTATGGTTGGGAGTTTCTTATTGGGGCTTAACAGAGGTACATTTTTGTGAGAAAAGTGTAAAAACGAATGCATTTGTGTATCAAATACAGTCCTGACGAACCTTTTGGAACCTGTTTCTCATACCATGTTCAATAACAGGCACTGGGTATTCCAACAAGATTCGGCGCCAGCTCATAGAGCGAAGAGCACACAAGACTGGCTGGCGGCGCGTGAAATCGACTTCATCCGGCACGAAGACTGGCCCTCCTCCAGTCCAGATTTGAATCCGTTAGATTACAAGATATGGCAACACTTGGAGGAAGAGGCGTGCTCAAAGCCTCATCCCAATTTGGAGTCACTCAAGACATCCTTGATTAAGGCAGCCGCCGATATTGACATGGACCTCGTTCGTGCTGCGATAGACGACTGGCCGCGCAGATTGAAGGCCTGTATTCAAAATCACGGAGGTCATTTTGAATAAACATTAGTGTCATAAGAATCTGTTTTGTTAAGTTCATTATGGTATATAAATGGTTACATAATGAATAAACTTGTTTCAATTATTTTATATTAAACATGTGACAGAATTTATGACCTGACTAGGTACGTAACAATTGAAGTACTTTATATATTCCATAAATTATATTTATTTTTAGTTATGTGTATCATATAATATATATCGTGTTACCTTTTATATATTATATAATATAAACATCGTCGCTAGTCAAACAAAATTTTAGAAAAAATTGCCTTATTACCAAAGCAGTTGAAAGAAAATATTTTTATGAAAATGTACATTTAATTTAAAATTTTGTACACTAAAAATTTAAGCAATAAAATATAAAACATAGAACTATTTTAAGACTACTTACAAAAATAAACTAACAAATCAGGGCCCAAACGTAGTTATTAAACTATTTCTACAACTATTATGGGAAATACTTTTTTCTTTGTATAATGAGTAATGATGAAGCAGCACAGAATTATGGATAATAATAATTCAGTCGTGTTTAAAATTTTTAAACTTTTGTTCAGCTTTATATTTAACACCATTATTTAAAATTATAATTTCTGTTTCAATCAACTTTGTTTACATATGCAAACAATCTTTAGCAAAAAATAAAAATTAACATTGCAAACTAATGGACACATAACGTTAACATATTGTTGTTTAAAAAAAATTTACCTTGTAATATTTTTTAAGATATTTGAAAAAAGTCTTTACTTTTTTGAAATATTACAGGAAATCTGATAAGAACATACTATAAGTATAGTTATTTATTCAGGAGCATTTTTCATAATTACTTCTAGCTAGGGGTTTGGAAGAAATGTACGGTCAACATAATATGTAAACACACAAGTCTAAATTACGCCTATTTATTGTATTATATATTTAAAAATTAACCTGTTATATCAGATAATTGTTTGGAGCTTCATATTAATTGTCTACCGAATTTATTATTATTATGCCACACGAGAATACTTTTGCATACATCCGCAGTCCCACCAACGCAACGCCAGCCGCCACCTGGCAGCTTCTTTGGGGAGACAGTTTCACTCCCTTTTCTTCTTTTTTGCGCAGGATTATATGCGTTTCGCACTACATAAGTAAATCTATTTTAAGTGGCTACGTTGAAATTACGTGATAAAAAGTACCTAAAATGGTATAATAATAATAAATTTTATTGCCACTAAGTAATGTTTACAATATTTATCCATATGACATTTGAACAAATGATATGAGTTATAACATATACAATTGTATGCACTACCGTCTACACTAGGCCGAGTATGTATCTCAAGCTGAGATTTATAGACCGTAGGTACTTTGACTTTGCTCAGACTTTAGTTACGAAAACTATGCTTAGAATAATCTTTGATTCTGAATTTATAGTTGAATCGGCCTAAGATTAAGCTAAGCATAAGCTAAGGCCCAGACAGTCAACAAATTAATGGATACTTTCAACGTTTCCACGCATTATATTCTTGAGTTTAACCGATTCGTTGCGGCACCAATTTTCGACAACTTTTAGCTGTGGCGGCGAACAAATATTTCACGACACCGGGCGTGTCAAGCGCCACAGACAGGCGCCTATTGTGCCATCCGCCATGTGTAAAAGTAATGTTCTTTTTTATGCTTTCTTTACTTGTTTAGACCTAATTAAGTTTATTTGACATCAAATATAAGTTACACATGGAAGGATACTTGTTTTTAGTGGGTAACTACGTGTTTTTTTACGCGTTTTCTTTGAAATTGAGAGAAAGTGACTTTTTATGAGGAGATTACAAACCTTTTGTACTATTTTTTGTTGTTATAAAAAATCATTTATATAAGTATGTACAGCTAAATCACCCTGGAAACCTTGGTTTTTATTAAATTAAATTTTCACCTAATAATAACATTTGTAAATATCAAACAATGAAGAACCTTAATTTGAAAAAAAAAAGGTATATCATTCATTGATATTTACAAATGTTAAATATTATTTAATGTTATACAAATGTAAAAGTAAAGTCGATCTGAAAACGTCTAATTAGTAAGAATAGCAAAACAAGTGTTTTCAAAAGGAAGAAAACGCCGGCGCTATACAGCGGCGGATTGACAAAAGACTATTTATTAGCGAACTTTTTTTGTGCATGAACGGTTTCGAACTGTTTCTAGCAAAAATAAACCTTATACCATATCACAAGAGCAAATGGTAACTTCGTAGGTCCATTCGGCCATATGATAGTAATAAGACGGCAGCTCAACCATTTTAAGCAAAATTAAACAATAAGACAAACGCATTGTTTTTTTTAACAGGAGACTTGTTTTCCAGAAATTTATTTACAACTTGAGTGTGTAAGCGTTCGCAATGAGTGCTATTATTTGTTACTTATTAGACAATTTTTCCATAACATGATTTAAAACCCACAAAGTAAAAGTAGTACCATGTACACGTTATAAAAAGGTTGTCAACCCCTAAAAATTTCAAATTTTCAAAATATGCAGAAACGAAGCTGCACGCATGAATTACTCGCAAATTAATGAATATTTTGTTGTGGATAAATTTTCCAAAAAAGCAATTTGAGCGAGTTATAACGATTTTTAAAAAGATACGACTCGCGTGTCATACGCCGTCATACGCCACACAAAAGTAATCGATGGCACGCCAGGCGTGTCATCCGCACTGAACCGGTTAATATATAAAATTTAATATTTGAAAATGGAAAACTGTCTATATTGTATTTCATAAATGAGTTATTAGAACGGGAACGGATGAGAAGAGTGCAAAATTAGAAAAAAATGTTTTAAGGAATTCGAAATAAGTTGAAATTACGTTAATAGAAAAGGGATTAATGCTTTTTAAAACTAGGAAGCTGCCTAAAACTACCTATTTATTATTATAAATAATTAGAATAACATAATAACAATAATTTAAAATTAATACGGTGGTTTTGGATAATATTATTAGAAAATTGCCTTATAGGGATATTTGCACTGTTGCCGTTTGATAGGCGGGTGGGTGTGCGAATGCAGTTTTTTTACCTTTTATTAGGAAGTGCAGCATAATTTTTTTTCTTTTGTCGCCACTTACGACAATTCGGGACGAACATGTGGATATTCTTACACCACCGCTATATCGTCAATTTACATCAAAATTACTTTTATTTACAATGGTTTCGGTTAATGAAAGTTTATCGGTTAGTAATCTTCTTACTTTCCCAGTTATTTAATAATTGACAAGATCAAATTATAAAAATATATAGGCCTATTTTTGCAATACAATTTTGAACTTTTATAAAATACTGAGTAAATACAAAAAGCACAATTTGTATGTTTTACTATGTCACAAAAATAACTTTATATCCGCTTGTAATATTAGAAATTAGGGGAAAATATTTGATTAATATAAAATCTCTTTTTACGTGTTTGTTTTATTTAAGTGTGATCCATGAACTTTGTTATGTAAAAAGTATGAAAGTTATATACTCGTCATCATCATCAACACTTGTACACTTTTGAGCATAGGAACAAAACACGATTCTGTACTACTACTACATATTTTTTTTTATAGGAGAGGGGGCAAACGAGCGTGCGGCTCACCTGATGGTAAGTGACTACCGCCGCCCATGAACAGCTGCAACACCAGGGAGGGAATCGCAGATGCGTTGCCGGCCTTTTAAAAAGGAGATTTCTTTTCTTGAAGGTCCCTAAGTCGTATCGGTCCGGAAAAATCGCTGATGGTAATCGATTCCACAAGGAAGTCGTCCGAGGAAGAAAACATCTTCTAAATCGCACAGTAGTGGACCGCCAATCATCCAGATGGTGTGGATGGTATCGGGAGTTCTGCCGCGATGTGAGTTTGTGAAATTTGGAGGCTGGGATTAATCCGAACAATTCCTCAGAGCACTCCCCGTGGTAGATGCGAAAGAAAATGCAAAGGGATGCAACATCTCTTCGCAGTGCCAATGAATCGAGCCGATCGGAAAGGACTCGGTCGTCGACGATTTGAGCCGCTCTGCGCTGGATGCGGTCAAGTGGAAGGAGCTGGCACTGGGGAGTCCCTGCCCAGAGATTGGAACAGTATTCCATGTGAGGCCGAATCTGCGCCTTGTAAAGTTGCAGGCGGTGTGCCGGCATGAAATACTGTCCCACTCTGCTGAGCACGCCAAGCTTTTTAGAGGCCAATTTGGCCTCCTCTTCCAAGTGACCTCGAAACTGCACGTCACTCGATATGTCGACTCCGAGGATTCCGATACTGGCTGAGGCAAGAAGGGGAGTGCCTTGAAACTGAGAAGATACAACAAAGGGGTTCTTTTTAGCGGTAAACGCGCAAACTTGTGCCTTCTGAGGATTAAACTGGCCTAGATTTAGTCGCCCCCAATCCGATACTTTGTTCAGCAAAGACTCGACTTCAGACACAAGTTTGTTCCGGTACTCGGCGACGTTTTATTTTATATTTTCGGCCGGTGTATAAAGCATCACCAGTGCTGTCATCCATATAGCAATTAATGTTACTAGTTTGCAACATATCATTGGTATGCAGAAGAAACAGCGTTGGTGATAGCACACAGCCTTGTGGAACACCAGCGTTAATAGGCTTGTAGTCGGAGCATGCACCGTCTACAACGACCTTGATGCTCCGATCTGCAAGGAAGCTGGTGATCCAATCGCACAATTTCTCGGGAAGCCCATAGGAAGGGAGCTTCGAAAGAAGCGCTTTGTGCCAAACCCGATCGAAGGCCTTCGCAATGTCCAAACTAACGGCCAACGCCTCCACCTTGGACTTTACTGCCTCTGCCCTTCTATGGGTCAGGTAGACCAGATCACCAGCTGATCGACCCCGACGAAAACCGTATTGGCGGTTACTAATCAGCTGGTGATCCTCAAGGTACCGCATGAGTTGGCAGTTAATAATCGATTCCATTATTTTGGAGAACAAGGAGGTGATAGCGATAGGCCTATAGTTGGACGGGTCCGAGCGGTCGCCTTTTTTAGGGATCGGGTGGACAAAAGCTGTCTTCTATGAATTCGGGACTACGCCTTGGGAGTAGGAGAATACGCGTTAGGACCGGTGCCAACTCCGGAGCACACGTCCTCAGCACAATTGGGGGGATTCCGTCAGGCCCACTCGACTTCTGGATGTCTAGGGAGGAGTGCTTTGCGAACAGAGCGATGTGAGAACAGCACATCCGGCATGGAGCACTCATACCGCGGGATGGTCGGCGGTGTTTTCCCCCCGTCATCAAGAGTAGAGTTGGACGCAAAAAGGGAGCCTAAAAGGCCGGCTTTGTCGTTTGCGTCTTGGGCGAGTAAGTCGTCCTCCCTGTACAGAGATGATAGTGATGGCTTACAGAAATTCCCTTGGACAGCCTTGGCGAGAGACCAGAATGCACGGGTTCCCGAAGGAAGGCGAACTAGTTTCTCGCCAATTCTGCCTATGTGCTCTGACTTTGCCTTGGCAATAACTCTTTTGAAGGACCTGGAGGCGAAGTTATACTTCTTTTTAAGTGTGCTGGTGTTTACATCCCGAGTCGTCGAAGCCGCAGCCCAGGCTTGATAACACTCCTGCTTACTGCGTAATGCAGTCTTACAGGAGCGACCAAACCAAGGCTGAGATCTGCCTCCGATGGGTACCACAGATGATGCAATAAATAGTTTCATTCCCTGTAGCACCACATCAGTGACAGAGTCAGCAACAGCACTGGGATCATCCGGCAAGAAGCAAACCCGCCCCCATGGGTAGGATGCAAAGAAAGACCGCATTCCGTCCCAATCCGCCGACCTGTAATGCCAAACACGGCGGCAACCTGCAGAACGCAACCGCGAGGGGAGCGTGAGTGGCACCACACTCCGGATCAGACAATGGTCCGAAGAGCCGAGAGGGGCATCGACGGAAACCTGATATCCGTCCGGATGAGAGATCAGCAGAAGGTCCAACTGGGAAGGTGTATGATCCTCCACATCTGGAATCCGCCTAGGCGAAGTAACCAGTTGTGTCAGACCATATGCCAAGGTAAAGTCATAAGCAGATCTCCCTGCATGATCGGTTAAACGTGAACCGAGCCATTTGGCGTGGTGGGCGTTAAAATCGCCAAGGATCACGATCTCTGCGGATGGGACCTGTTGTAGCAAAGAATCTGTAGCCATTTGGACGTGGTCAATGAGTCGGTCTGTTTCGGCATTATCGCTATGGGACCTATAGAGGCACCCGTAGACGCGCGGATGGTCGTCGCTGTCTACGCGTAGCCATAGGATGGACAGGTCCGAACCTTCAAGACTGCCGAGGCGTCGAGAACAGATGTCTTTTCCGACATACACGCAAACTCCAGCCCGAGGCACAAAGGAGTGCTCCAATTTGTACCCCGGGTAGGAGAGATACGAAATATCAGCCGGAGAGGAAACCTGCGTCTCGGTCAGAAAGAGCAAGGCCGGCTTCGCCGTCTCGAGATGGTAGTGGACGGCGTTTAGGTTCGAGTGAAGTCCCCTGATGTTGCAGAAATTCACGGATAGCGTGGCAGGGGTCGCCTTGGTATTGTTGCTCAGTTTGCCCCGAGCAGTTATGTTTTTGAGCGGAATTTTGCTTCACGTCGGTATTCTGTGAGGTCGTGGTGTACCAACCCAGCTCGAGTCGGGTAATGAGCCTGTATGCTGCATGCATCATCAGATCGTCACTCCACAAAGGTTATTGACCTTTCTTTCTCATCACTTATTATTCACTTCAGGTTATTGATTCTCTTGCAATTATCTTTCTTCTACGAATATCCTTATTTACAGTTTTATTACAACATAGAATGAAACCCCGAGCGTCCGACTTTTGTCATACCGTACTATCTCAATGTTCACGGGCGACGGTATCAGACTCAGATGGTTAAGTTAATTACACAGTTCCATAAGAATCCGACTGGAACTCGTTGATTAGGAACAGTCATCATCAACATCACAAGTCCACTGCTGAACATAGGCCTCCCCAAGGAATGCCACAAAGCATGGCCCTGAGCCACCTGCATCCATCGACTTCCTGCATGTCTTACCAGATCGTCACTCCATCTAGGGGGGGGTCGCCCTAGACTTCGCCTACCGGTACGAGGCTTCTACTCGAGAATCTTTTTTCCCCAACGGTTGTCGGTTCTTCGAGGTATATAGCCGGCCCATTGCCACTTCAGCTTACTAATCCGTTGGGCTATGTCGGTCGCTTTGGTTCTACTGCGAATATTCTCATTTCTATGTTTATCACGCAGAGAAACCCCGAGCATAGATAGCCCTCTCCATAAGAGTGAAGGACCACGTCTTAGATCCATAAGTCATCACTGGCAACACGCACTGGTTGTACAATCGCACAGTGGTGGACCGCTTCCTCAGAGCACTCCACGTGGTACCTAAATGCGAAAGAAAATGCAACGGGATGCAACATCTCTTCGCAGCGCTAATGAATCGGAGTCGATCGGAAAGGACTCGGTCGTCGATGATTCGAGCCGCTCTGCGCTGGATGCGGTCAAGTGGAAGGAGTTGGCACTGGGGAGCCCCAGCCCAGAGATGGGAACAGTATTCCATGTGAGGCCGAACCTGCGCCTTCTAAAGTTGCAGGCGTTGTGCCGACATGAAATACTGTCCCGCTCAGCTGAGCATGCCAAGCTTTTTAGAGGCCAATTTGGCCTTCTCTTCCAAGGCTGAGGCAACAAGGGAAGTGCGTTGAAACAGTAGATACGACAAAGGGGTTCCTTTTAGCGGTAAATGCGCAAACTTGTGTCTTCTAAGGATTAAACTGGACTAGATTTAGTCGCATCCAATCAGACTTTGTTCAGCAAAGACTTGACTTCAGATTCAAGTGTGTTCTGGTACTCGGCGACGTTTTCCCGAGAAATATTGGCACGGCCGGTGTATAGCGCATCACCAATGCTGTCATCCGCATAGCAGTGAATGTTACCAGTTTGCAACATATCATTGATATGCAGAAGAAACAGCGTTGGTGATAGCACGCAGCCCTTGTGGAA
Organism: Parnassius mnemosyne; assembly: GCA_963668995.1. Taxonomy (NCBI): domain Eukaryota; kingdom Metazoa; phylum Arthropoda; class Insecta; order Lepidoptera; family Papilionidae; genus Parnassius; species Parnassius mnemosyne. Next base: position 33,019,693 of record CAVLGL010000137.1, on the reverse strand, counting down.
CACCAGCGTTAATAGGCTTGTAGTCGGAGTATGCACCGTCTACAACGACCTTGATGCTCCGATCTGCAAGGAAGCTGGTGTTCCAATTGCACAATTTCTCGTGAAGCCCATAGGAAGGGAGTTTCGAAAGAAGCGCTTTGTGCCAAACCCGATCGAAGGCCTTCGCAATGTCCAAACTAACGGCCAATGCCTCCCCCTTGGACTCTAGCCTCCGCCCATCAAGGTACCGCATGAGCTGGCAGTTTATAATGGATTCCATTATTTTGGAGAACAAGGGGGTGATGGCGATAAGCCTGTAGTTGGACGGGTCTGAGCGGTCGCCTTTTTTAAGGATTGGGTGGGAAAAAAGCTTTCTTCCATGATTTCGGGACTACGCCTAGGGAGTAGGAGTACCGGAAAAGACGTGTTAGGACCGGTGCCAACTCCGGAGCTCACGTCCTCAGCACAATTGGGGGGATTCCGTCAGGCCCACTCGACTTGTAGATGTCCAGGGAGAGGAGTGCTTTGCAAACCGAGCGCTGTGAGAACCGCACATCCGGCATGGAGGACTCACACCGCGGGATGGTCGGCGGTGTTCCCCCCGTCAACAAGAGTCAACTTGGACGCAAAAAGGGAGCCTTTTGCGGCGTGGGCCAGTGAGTCGTCCTCCCTGTGGAGAGATGGTAATGACGGCTTACAGAAATTCCCTTGGACAGCCTTAGCGAGAGACCAGAATGCACGGGTTCCAGGTTATACAGGGTTATTTTGCAATAACCGGCAGAGAAGGTACAGAATAAATAATATAGGTAACGGATGAAGAAAAATTAATGGATAAAAATAAAATATATCTCAATAATTCTATCCTTTTTATATTTTAAATTCAAAATGCGTGGTAATGCATTATTTTAACTAATTTTTCTGCACACGCACACATTGGTAAGGCTCGATCAGTAGGCAAAAACGTACGTAGTGAACTATTTGGTTATGAACGTGTGTTTAATCTGTTTGAACTAAATTAGAGAACGCCCCTGTAATATATTGTATTGTTTCAGCTTGGCGATGACATTTTCTGCAAGTATCGGATTCAATGTTTTATTTTAGTATGTATTTTTATAATGTCTTGTACTAACGACTAGGTCTTAAGATGAACATGGACAAAACAAAGATCATGTTTAATGTCCATGTCACACCTATGCCGGTAGTTGTTGGGAGCACTAAGCTCGAAATTGTTGACGAGTATGTTTACCTGGGACAAATAGTCCGACTAGGTAAGTCCAACTTCGACCGAGAGGTCAATCGACGGATTCAACTCGGTTGGGCAGCGTTCGGGAAATTACGGCACATCTTCTCGTCAGGTATACCTCAAAACTTGAAAACAAGACTGTACAACCAGTGCGTGTTGCCAGTGATGACCTTTGGTACTGAGACGTGGTCCTTCACTGTTGGCCGGATAAGGAAGCTCAAGGTCGCTCAGCGTGCTATGTAGAGGGCTATGCTCGGAGGTTCTCTGCGTGATAAACGTAGAAATGAGGATATCCGCAGTAGAACCAAAGTGACCGACATAGCCCAACGCATTAGTAAGCTGAAGTGGCAATGGGCCGGCCATATAGCTCGAAGAACCGACAACCGACAAACCGACGTGCAGTTTCGTGGTCACTTGGAAGAGAAGACCAAATTGGCCTCTAAAAAGCTTGGCATGCTCACCAGAGCGGGACAGTATTTCATGTCGGCACACCGCCTGCAACTTTAGAAGGCGCAGGTTCGGCCTCACATGGAATACTGGTTCCATCTCTGGGCTGGGGCTTCCCAGTGCCAACTCCTTCCACTTGACCGTATCCAGCGCAGAGCGGCTCGAATCATCGACGACCGAGTCCTTTCCGATCGGCTCGATTCATTAGCGCTGCGAAGAGATGTTGCATCCCGTTGCATTTTCTTTCGCATCTACCACGTGGAGTGCTCTGAGGAAACGGTCCACCACTGTGCGATTGTACAACCAGTGCGTGTTGCCAGTGATGACTTATGGATCTGAGACGTGGTCCTTCACTCTTATGGAGAGGGCTATCTATGCTCGGGGTTTCTCAGCGTGATAAACATAGAAATGAGAATATTCGCAGTAGAACCAAAGCGACCGACATAGCCCAACGGATTAGTAAGCTGAAGTGGCAATGTGCCGGCCATATAGCTCGAAGAACCGACAACCGTTGGGAAAAAAAGGTTCTCGAGTGGCGGCCTCGTACCGGCGGACGAGTGTAGGGCGTCCCCCCACTAGATGGAGTGACGACCTGGTAAGATATGCAGGAAGTCGATGGATGCAGGTGGCTCAGGACCGTGCTTTGTGGCATTCCTTGGAGGAGGCCTATGTTCAGCAGTGGACTTGTGATGGGCTGTAATGATGATGACTAACGATCTGTCCTGAATAGCCATGATAAACCTTTCTGTTTCCGGGAATAAATAACCTAATTGTAACCATTTTAGGCTTGAATATCAATATGTGCTTGTTCTAAATCATGTAAATGCCTACCATGCAGTTCTTGGCTTCTCCATCTGGCCAATTTTTCTTTATTTTGTTCATCAATGTTAGTGGATTGTTTGTCTATTTGTTTCAAATTAAACAGAGCATAATTTGCATCAGATTCTACTGTTGCTCTATGTACTTTTCTCGTTGCAGATTTTTCATAAAAAAAAATTCCTCAAACTTTTTATTTGACTGTCCCACAGTATTTTTAAGTCCAATATCTAGATATAGATTAGGATTGTTTTCATGTTCTAAAGATGCCTAAACACAATTTACATAAATGTTAGTTATAAACTGAAAATCTTATGGCAAAAAAAATATTTCAAAATTAATTGCCCAATTCCCGCGAGTTTCCAAATACAGAAATAATTAAACAATTATTTCAAATCTTAGTGAGAACTAAATTGAAATCAGCAGCATATGTTTGGAATCCTTATGTTCTGACCATATAAAAAGTTCAAAATACCTTCTTACGTTTCCTTTATAAAAGAAATTACGGATACTATCCGTTTTTATATCCCACACAATTTTTGTTTGGCACCTTAGGGTATTTTCATACGGATCACAAACCTGGATCTACAACAAAAATGCGACAGACAGAATACAAAAGACGCAGCGTGCTATGGAAAGGAGCATCTTGAATATTAGGCTGAAGGATAGAATAAAATCAGAAAACATAAGGGGAAAAAAACCAATGTGATAGATGCTCTGAAACATATGAGAATGCTTAAGTGCAAGTGGCCTGGCCACGTAGCGCGACAGTAAAATGATAGATGGACGCTTTTGGCTACAATTTGGGCAGGTCCAAGTGACAAGACAGCTAGAGGCCGACCTAAGGAATGCTGGGTAGACGAGATCAAAAAATATGCTGGAAACTACTGGACAAAGAAAGCAGACAAGAAAAACCTGAAAACTGTTGGAGGAGGCCTATACCCGCCAGGGGCCTTAACTATATCAAAGTGCATAATATATTACTATGTATAATCTTAGTATAATCACAGAATAAATAATAGTAAAGAACAGACGGAACACTATCTGATAGCAAGCTTGCGAGTTTAAACTTAGTTACAATGTTTCTAATGTTCATAATACTTCGCACGCCTCGGAAGTGAGCTTCGTGAAATTAGCCTACCATTTATATCGTCGGAAAAAAAATTACGCGGCGCGCGTATTAAATCTAAATGCACCTTACGTCCGCGTGCGAGTGTCTGTATCACTTAGCCTGTTACACGCCTTTGTTAAGACCGCTTCTATTGTAGGGTCAGATGTTGTGAGAAAACAAATTGAATCCTTTGATATTAGTTGGTATATTGTAGAATACACCGAGGTATTATGCATTGTATTAGTATTTCTTTTATTTTGTTAAAAAACGTTACCCCCACACTAGGATTTTCTCCTGTATCGTGGGGGTAGTTAACAAATATAAATTACACAAGGGCAAACATCTACACGCGGAACAATCATTTGTAGACCACACAAATACTTGTTCCGTGCGGGATTCAAACCCGCGGCCCCAGCGTTGCAACTCTCATAGCTAAGCCACTGCGCCACGGAGCCATCAATTTGCTTATAATAAAAACATTATTCTTCAATGTGACGAAGGTTATACGTGGTAGAGCCATGCTGCAACTATATTTTTTTTTAAAAAACGTTACCCCCACACTAGGATTTTCTCCTGTGTCGTGGAGGCAGTTTATAAACATAAATTGCACAAGGACACACATCCAGACCCGGAACAATTATTTGTAGGCCATACAAATACTTGTTCCGTGCGGGATTCGAACCCGCGGCCCCCAGCGCAACAACTGATTGCTAAGCCACTGCGCCATGGAGCCGTCAAATGATATTAGTCAGACCTTGATTAATTTTTTGCTATTTACAAACGCGCGACTTCATTATAAATGAAAGAGTGGCAATCTCTATCTTTTATCGGCCAAGCGTTAAACTATGTTCCAGTATATGCTAATCTTACATTAGTAGGCAGTCACTAGTACAGGGAGGTCTACTTACACTGAAAGAATTTTTAGGTCATTGGCATTTGGCATTATGTGCGAAAAAATCAAAAACTGCGAAGCTGTGGTCTAAACAAATGATAAATCTGTAACTATGGCGTCAGTAACTAAGTACTTAAATATCTAGATCTACCTATAAATAATAACATATTACCTTCAGGTATTCTTACGAACTGTAAAGAATGAAAAGTCAACATTCCTATTGTTATTTATGCACCCGTATGCTATGCAGTACCTTTTGGCCTTTTGAGAGGCCATATTTGAGTAAAAACTCATAAGTAAATATCAAAAGTGTCTAAATACTTATTAGAGAAAAATACATTTTATGGTAAGATAAGGCGTGTCAGCTCGAGAGGGCGCGTGACAACCTCACGGAACACAAACAACGCAAAACCACACACTGCACAACAAACAACCGTTAGTTGTGCAGTGTGTGGTCTTGCGTTGTCGTGAAGCAGCAGTGGCCTAGAGCGATTGACCAATCTCGATTGTTTAGCAGCTAGATCTTCCTTCATGGTTTGCAGTTGCCGACAAGAGATATCTTTACGTAGTAGAGCCATGCTGCAGCTATATTACTGGTATAGTGGTAGCACAAATGGGTTGGCTCGACCGGGGAAGGACCACGCTCTCACAGAATACAAGCGTAAAATAGCAGCTTAATGCTGCTGTGTTTCGTATGGTGAGTGTAGAGAACCGGAGACCCTTTTTACTGGAAAAGAGGCATTCCATCTTAGGTGACAACGCATCTGCATTTTGATTCGTAATCGAGGATAGATGCAGATGTCTATGGGCCACAGCAACCACTTACCATCAGGTGGACTGTGTGCTCTTTTGTCACCCTTATCCTATAAAAAAAAATATCTGCCGTAATCGTTTGGCCAGATTTTAGAAAGCTGCAGTGAACGACACCGGCGCTAGTCCACCAAACACTCACAAGTAACTTTTTCTGAGTCAATTTTAGTTTAGGGCAGGATTGGGCTGGGTCTCCAGGGTTTCAACCATTGCGACGAGCGCTTCTGATTATCGTACAGTATCCACTTTTCATCACAAGTAACGATTCGATTTAAAATCCCTTCATTATTGTGTCGGTTGAGCAAAGTAACACAACAGTCGACGCGTATTTGCAAGTTCGATTCACTCAATTCATGAGGTACCCATAAGTTTTTTTACTTTTCCGATTTGCTTCAAGTGGATTAATACAGTTTTATCATTTACCCAGAAGCCTGCAGCTATCTCTGAAGTGCTTTGTGATGGATCCGCATCCACAATAGCCTTCAATTCTCCATTTTCCACCACTTTGGTCTCCGGCCGTCCACGGGGTTGGTTCTGAAGGTCGAAATTTCCAGAACGAAAACGTTGAAACCTAAAACGTGCTGTGCTTTCTTTTGATAGGTTCATTCGTTCAAGAGAAATCGTCGAAAATTTTGAATTTTTATGACCTTCAACCTAATAGGTTTGAAATTAGATTTGCATTTGAAATTAGCGGTAGGGATGGAGGGAGAGAAAGGGAAAAATATATCGATATAATTTGCATGATATAAGGATAAGGCCCAAAATTTAATATTACTAGTCTTTGCGTTAAGGTGGCTACTGACCTGCCTGCCGCAGGGGCAATCTAGGGTGTAGGAGTGGGGATGACCCTTAATTGCCTCCTTAATTGTGATGTGTGTAGGCAAGCAGAGTCAATTTTTTAAGTCGGCCCTGCGACCTCTGATATTGCTCCGATCGCTGTGCTCCCTAGATTGCCACTGCGGCAGGCAAGTCAGTAGCCGCCTTTATAGAATGGTGCGGGAGACAGCTCATGCCTATGAAGTTTCGTATTTTTTTAGATATATTGTCATACAGATATTGTTGTACTTCATGGATGGGCACCGCCCACTTACGAAAGTGATGTGCCACGCTAAACAATGCCATGCCATAACGAACAACAACAGAATATCAAAAATCGGTTTTGAAATAAATCGAATATATAAAAATCACGTAAATATGTATTGGAATTAGAATGAATCGTTCAACAAATTCTGATTTCCGGAAAAAAACTCACATAGATGAATATGCAGTGTTTCCAATGCATGGACGATAAGTTATTCGTTGGTCAGCTCAGGCAAAAGAAAAATATAAAGCAAATTACGCATTGTGTCAAAAATAATTTATCATAACTCATGGCGGCCAAAATGGCTACAAAAAACTTATTTTTTATTATTTCATTAGATTTATAAACCAAATTCTCGTATATTTTTACCTTCCGTCCCGATGTTTGGCCCATTGGACATGGCAAAACCAATACACATACAGCAAACGGCGCTAGCACACGTACCTTTAAAAGCTGCCAGTGCACTCCACGCCGTACTAAAAATTACAAATGCTGGCAGCCATTTTATTTGTTTAAATGTCAATATGAATTTTGCAATCAACATGAAATAGAAGATGATTTTTATTTTCAGTGTTTTGATTTTTTTTAGTGTCTGTTTGCAATATCAAAATAACAGCCTTTTACTAAATACATATGAAAGTATATACGGTATTTATAACAAGAAGACAAAAACAATTTTTAAAATATTTGTCTTACTGCGTGTTTGTTCCGCCTTATAACTGGCACTGACAGATAGCTGATGTTATAAGGAGTAACACTGGAGTAACACTTTTATTTTAGAAAAAAATTAAAACCCATGAAATCCAATCGTAATACCAGTTAATACCAAGCGGGCGAGGTCCGGGAACAGCTATTATGTCATAATTTGTATTAAATTTAAACTTTTTAACAGTGGTAGAGCCACGCGCCAGCTTTTGCTGTCGCACGGATGGGCCGGCTCGAACCGGGGTGGTACCACGACCTCACAGAAAACCAGCGTGAAGTAGAAGGTTTACCTCTGCGTTTCGCTTGGTGAGTGCAGGTGGCCGGAGGCCCTTTTTACTGGAAATGAGGCATTCAACCTTAGTCCTCACGGGTGACAACGCATCTACATTTTGATTTGTAACAGAGGATAGATGTAGATGTCTATGGGCCGCAGCAACCACTTACCATCAGGTGGACTGTGTGCTCGTTTGCCACCCTTATCCTATAAAAAAAAAACTTAATTTTACATGCATTGTAGTTTATAAAGAAATATGTTTCGGTTTTCATTTTTATATGGATAGCTAATCGATAATTTTTGCTTTGCTTTGTTTATCGTTAATCGCCTTTTTTAAATCGATTTAACAATGTTCCATCTCTAGACACGCCAAAAGTGTAAGCTGTTACCCACACCATGCTATAACGCAAAGACTATAACGGTTGAACGACGAAATAAAACGACAACCACACATGAATGCTTTTTTAGCTCCTTTTGTTGTTTCATGTTTTGCCTATTAATAAAAGATTTTATTTGTTTGTATTAATTGATATAATTCGATACTCTAAAACAAAATCGATATATCGTGATTATAACTATCGACGATATATAGCGACATTTTTATAAGAAAATATCAATATGTTTTGCCCAAGCCTAAAAGATTTTATTTGTTTGTATTAATTGATATAATTCGATACTCTAAAACAAAATCGATATATCGTGATTATAACTATCGACGATATATAGCGACATTTTTATAAGAAAATATCGATATGTTTTGCCCAAGCCTAAGTAGCGGGCAGTTGCAGGGATGGCCTGTAGAGTCAACCGTATTTTTTTTATAGAATATGGGTGACAAACGAACACACATTCCACCTGATGGTAAGTAGATGCTGTGGCCCATAGACATCTACATTTATCAAGAATCCTCGATCAAGAATCAAAATGCAGATGCGTTGTCACCCCTGAGGACTAAGATGGAAATGCCTCATTCCCAGTAAAATAAGGTCTCCGGTTCTCTACACTCGCCATACGAAACATTAAGCATTAAACTGCTATTCTGTGAAAGCGTGGTCTTACTCCGGTCGAACCGACCCAGTCGTGCTACAACCATATATAGCTGAAGCGTGGCTCTACAATGTTCGCATGTTTCACCGTAGCAGCCCATTAGATCGATTTTACTAAATGAGTCGTCAATCAATCCATCTTTATCGAAAATGAAGGGGGAAAAAGAGAAATCTATATTATGATTACTGCGTTATTGGGCATTAATAAAAATATTACTAAGTATTTTTCATAATTTCAACTTAGTGTATTGATATTAATTTGCACAATAAAAACAGTGTCATTATTAATGATTATAAATGTTTTGCTATTTTGAGAAAACAATATTTAGCTTGATTACATTAATTATTTTTTTACCTGACTACATTTTATTACGACCCGTAATGATGATGAATAGTAAAAAACGAATACTTGTTAAAAATTATTGTGACATACTTTTTTTTTATCTATACTATTATTGATTTTAGCTTATTATTACACCAATTTGATTGTAAATCTTAGACGAGAGTATTTTTGTTAGATATATTTTAGATTTTTGCTCAAGAAATTATTGTGACAAGATTTTTAAAAACATACGGAATCAAGGATTTTTGACAACCCTGGCACATATTTTCAAGTTTGTATGAAAAATGCCACAAGCGTAAACTTTGCTATTTGCAACACAATTAAAGGAGCAAATCATAACTCAGAGTGTTAAGATTTGCTCCTTTAATTATATTATGACGGAAACTTACCTTCAACCTTAAAGTCAAATCCTATTATTTTCATTATAGAGCCTGATGACAACTGCCACAAAGTGAGGTTAACTTTGCCATTGTCTATTTTTGAGTATTTTGTCTATTTAATGTTAGTATTTGCTTAAATTACTAAATACTAAATCTATGAAGAATATAATATTACATTTAACATTGACGCCCTGTCTGACAGTACATTCTTTGTTGGAAAATTGGTCCTAAACTTTTTAAGTCCTTCCATAAATGGCGAAGTTGCCACGTTTCACGGTACTCTATTTTATAAGTATATCTATCTATGTCGTCCAGCCCAGCCCAAAGTTTATCTTATATAAGTAACCTTCACATTGGTCACCAACAGAGTGGATAATTGAATAAAGAAACGAATAATATGAAGGATGAAATATATTAACATATTCATTCATTTACTTACTATGTATGTTTATAATTTAGTATTTCATTTGATTTTAGGATAGAAACTTAGCCAACAAAATTTTTTTTTACTTACAATGCTGACGGATAAACTACTTTGATTTTAACTACTAAGCTAGCTATCTGCACACCCGTAACATTTATCATTATCTGTGCAAAAAAAATGTAAGCTCTGTGACATGTATCTTACTTAAGTAATGCATTTCTTGAGAGTAGTGCAAGTGGACGATCATTTCCTGGATGTTCTTTATCATGATGAAGGAGTAAACCTCTTCTAGTTACAAATTTTTCAGTACAGAATGTGCAATGGAATGGCTTTTCCCCAGTGTGTTGATACATATGATACTGAAAAAATAAAATCCCATAACTACATTATGTTACAAGAGGCAATAGTTAGAACTTTATAAAGGTTGATTGGTTTTTAAGGTGTTTGCCAGTGATGATATAGGGATCAGTACATGATCATTCACTGCTGGCTGTATGAGCAAACTCAGTAAGCAATGGCAAGGTTATGCTCGGAGTTTCTTGGCTTGATAGACGTTATAACAAGGATATCTGCACTAGTCAGAATAACCGACACAGACAAACAAATCAGTAAGTTAATGTGGCAACGGTGTGGCCTTTAGCTTAAAGAAACCAAGAACCAATGGGGAATAAAGGTTCTCAAGTGGCAGCCCCATACCACTACACATATTAGAGATACTGGAAGTTGATAGATGGAGGCTAAGGACTATGCTAAGTGGCATTTTTTTTTTGGGGGAGCCCTATGGATAATGTTGATGATGATTACAATCAAGAATTTTTTTTATAAAACAAGGGACACAAATGTGCACACAGCCTACCTGATGATAAGTAAATGCAGTGGTCCATATATATATCTTTGTCTATTCTCAATTAAGAATCATTTAGAAAGGTTTTGCAGATGCATTGTCACCCCTGAAGACTAGGATAGAATGCCTCATTACCAGTAGAAGAGCTCGCTATTTCTGTAGACTTAATGCTGGTGTGTTTTATATAGTAATTTTTTATTACTATATAAAATGCAGCAGCATTGAGCTGCTATTTTACACTGGTAATTCTATGAGTGTGTTCCTTTCCCAATCGAGCTGACCCACTCATGCTACAACCATAATAATATAGCTGCAGTGTGGCTCTACCATGTATTTTTATTTCCCTATTTCATACATCAGGTTTCCTATTTCTTCTCACTTCTTATTAGGAAGTTTGTAATATAGTAAATTATACTAAGTTGTGCCGATTTCTTATTCTTGTTTGGCATTAAATTTTAAAAGTTACCACAAAATTTTGAAAGATACATATACCAGGCACAGGCCTACTCTCATTATTGAAAGGATTATGTTGTATAGTCCAATACACTACTCCAGTGTATCATAGCGGACTCCACTTTTTCTCAAAATATATTATTTCTCAGACATACAGATTTCCTCAAGAAATTTTTATTATAGTATATATATATAATAGCATCAAACATATAAACCAGCACTTAAAATTACAATTAAGAATTACTTAAAATACAATATTACAATATAACTACTAACCGTGAAATTATCTCTTTTCATAAAACTGTGTTCACATAACTGGCACTGGTACTTGAAAATCCCATTAACTGCTGTGAGAGAACTTTTAGGTGGAATAACACGTGACTTTAGAGCTGAGTTGTCTCTAGATGGGATTAACTGTGCTTGCTCTTTTCCTTCAACTTGTTTACCTGGATGCATTCGACTTCTGTGTGAATAGCAATTACCAGAACTTGCAAATGACTTATCACAAAAAGGACACTTGTAAGGTTTGGCTCCAGTGTGTTGATTGATATGGAACTGAAAAATTATAAAAATTAATAAAAAAGAGGATATCATAAATTATAAAAGTCTGTGTAATTTTTTGCTAAAAAGATTGTGTGCACATGCTACAATATACTTTCTATGTCAAAAATGACTGTGAATGAAGAAATATTAGATTTAATATATTACAAATACAGTAGAGCATCGATTATCCGAACATCGATCAACCCAACTATTACCACGCTGAGATACGACTACCGCAGCAGCAAGCTGTGAGTTGAGTGAGAATGAAGATTTTTGTACCTGCTGTAAAAGCCCATCAGATAAAGAATGGAAAAAGAGAGAAAACTTTATTGCTGCTTGATAATGCACCAACTCATCCATCATGTGACATCCAAAACGAAAAGAATGAATTTATAAAAGCGATGTTTCTTCCACATAATGTAATCTCTTTATTACAGCCCATGGACCAAGGTGTTATTGAGACTTTCAAGCGACATTACAGAAAAGAATTGCTACATAAGTTGTTGCTAGAAAGAGAAGAGGAGGGAGAAGAAAGTCTTAATAGAAATTATAAAAATATTGATATAACCCTTAACCACTGACGTGTATTTACATACATTAAAACTGACGTACGTCTAACGGACGTACGCTTTTTTAAATTATTCTTTAGACAGAAATTACTTATAGTACGAGGACGGCACTGAAAATTTCGGGAATCAAGGAAGTGACACAACATTACTATTTAAAAATGTATTTATTGCTTTTCGAAGTATTCTCCACGAAATTTGACACATTTTTCCATACGATGGGACCAATCATTGAAGCAACCATTCCATTCGGAAGTTGGGGTCTCCAAAATGGCCGTTTTGTAGGCGTCCACAACTTCTTCATGTGATGAAAATCTCTGTCCACGCAATTTATTCTTTATTTTAGGGAAAGTACAAAAATCATTAGGGCTTAGGTCGGGGCTGTACGGCGGATGGTCTAATAATTCTATGTTTTCTTGCTCTAAAAACTCTTTTGTTCTGTGTGCGGTGTGAGAACTCGCATTGTCGTAATGGAGGATGATGCGGCGGTTGCAGTTCTCTTTACGGAGTTCAGAAACGACCTGTTGAAAACAAATGCTAGCATACCATTCTGCATTAACCGTTCTTTGTCCCTCAAGAGGAATAGTAACATGGCCGGTTTTGGAGATAAACGCGGTCACCATTTTTTTTGCAACACTCCGTGAACGAACAATTTTTGTTGGCTTTAACTCATTTTCGAACACCCAAACTCGTGACTGGTTTCTTGTTTCGGGTTCTTTCGCGTATATCCAGGATTCGTCACCTGATACAATGTTGTATACAGCATTTGAGGATCCTGCGTGGAATCTTTCGAGAGTTCTGACGCACCAAGTAACGCGAGCCGCTTTTTGCTCTTCACAGAGCGAATGCGGTATCCATCAGGAAAACAACTTTTTTACACTTTGTAATTGTTCATGCAAGATTATTTGTATTTGACTCATGCCAATGTCTAAAGTTGCCTGAATTTCGCGGTATGTCACATGTCGATCTTCTTCAATCAGCTTACGCACAGCATCAACGTTTTCTTGGGTGACTGCAGTTTTTGGACGACCTTGACGGGGATCATCACTGAGCTTGACACGTCCACGTTGAAAATGGTTTTGGATGGGGCTTCATCACCAAATGCAGAAATCATCCGGTCAACACACTGTTTTTGTGTTAAACCACTTCGAAAGTCATAATAAATCATCGCTCTTGAATGTTCTCGAGTCAATTCCATTTTCTCAACGACTAAACAAGTTAGACAAAACCTTGTGACAAGACCGAGAATCTTTTTTTAAATAAATAAATGGTATTCGATTTTTAAAACCAAGAAGTTTTCAATTAAAATGATTTTAATATGACAGGAACAGTGGAAATATTCCATTCCCGATACTTTTAGTGCAGCCCTCGTACTATACTCATTTTAATATTTATCGTTACTTTAGCATAAATGGTACCCATCATATTAAAAAAAAGACATTTGTAATTAAAATATTTATTTATATTTCAACTTAAAAAACTCCGAAATAATCAACAAAAACAAAATAAGCCTTATTTCTAAAGGTTCAAAAACTTTATTTACCAGACTAAAATAATCACAGAACTGATAATATCTAAATATCTAGATAATAGTCTTTAATAAAAAAAAAAATAAGTGACACTTTATGAGGAACTTGATATTTTTTAACGACATGTGTTACAAGCTGGTTTTGAACACTGCAAACATAAAGGTTTCTTACAGACATGACATGTGTACGAAGTTTTTCTGTTTTTGTTTGTAACATAAATGACAGTTCTTACGGACGTTGAGGCGATCGTTTTCAGGTTCTTCCTCCGTTCGAGGTGTTGCAGCTGTACCGAGGATGCGAGTGAGGAGCCCTCCAAGTTCCAAAGAAAGTTGTGGAACTATTATGCGCCTTTCGAGATGCCGACGAACTAAACTTTTACCTACGTTTTTCATGAAAATCTATCGGTATTCTTTTCTGTAGTTTGACAAAATAAAAGCATTTACTGCAGCAACATCCACTATTCTGTAAAATATTACCATTGGCCAACGTTTGGTGCGAATGGAGCAAAAATATTTAGCGCATTTTTCATCTAAAGAATCTACGCCGCCTTTTGAAGAATTGTAAAATGAAATTATCTTCGGAATTTCTTTTTGAGTATCCATTGCTTGATCATGATGCATAGTAGACACCATGATTACTGTTTTGTTTCTTTTAGGAACATATGATAGTAAAGTCATATCCTTAGTAAATTCGTACATAGTTGACTTGACAGTGCGATTCTTTTGAAAAAACTCCAGAGGGATTTCTCGTTTGTTTTTTTTTTACAGTACCGACGTAAGTCAGCCCGGCCTTTTTCAGTCATCACAAACGTCAATAGACGAGAAATAGTTATCCGCAGTAGTGTTACGATTGGTATTCGGAATCGGCTTTGATAAACATAGAATACACTGAGACGGTAAAAGCAATTTCTTTTCATTTTGTGAGAGACCCAAGCCATCACTGTTCTTTCCAGTATATAAGTAAGCAATATACAAATATCCTTTTCTTCCGTCAGTCAAACACTTTATTTCTAAATCGTATTTACGCGGTTTATTTGGCATATACTTCTTCCACCGACATCTCCCTCTAAAAGATAGAAGCATTTCGTCAATTGTTGTATTATCACCCAGCCTGTAATATTTTTGACACTTGGAAACAAATTTCTCGAATATTTCGGATACAGCAGCAGCCACATTAGCCAATTTCCTTTCTTCTCTAGTAGAAAAATCATCGAACTGAAGAGCGATTAAAATCATTTGAAATCTTTCCTTGGACATTACTGCTCTAAAAATGTCTCTACCAGTACCATCAGTTGCGAATAAGGCATTCATATCTTCGTCATTCGATTTGAAAGCCGCACTGTATACTAACAAGCCCAAAAAGGCATCAAACTCAATTTCATCTATATCTTTCAATTCTGGTTTGTTTGTCCTTTTATATTTTTGCCTCAATATCTCGAGTCTTTCGTTTGTGTGAAGTATAATTTTGTCTTTTATGTTTTGACTAAGAAACAAACTGAATAAACTTTCTGGTTCACTTTCTGCAGGGACATTCACATTAGCAATTGGTATCACAATGTTATGAGCAGGAGTACGTCGATTTCTAGACGGAGGTTCTGTTGCCCACTTCATACATCTTCGTTTCCCATAATAATATTTTCTTGTGAATTCCTGTGATGTCAAAGGTCCTTCAGTGTCTGACTCAAGGACGGTTTTTTCTATTCGTACATCACAGAGGAGTTCCGCTAAGGGAATATTCTCGTCACTACCCGAGTCTACTTCAGCTTCTTCTGCCTCTGGTGGTAGGATGTCATTTTCATCAGCCGAAGAATCATCAGACTCCGAAATAGTAACGTTTTCCGTAACAAATCTCTCAAAATGTTGACTGTTTACGTTGATTCGAGGCTTTTTAGTTGAAGTCGGGGGTTCAACTTCCAAAGAGCGTTTAGTAGAAGCCATTGTAACTCTAAAACAATTATAAAACCAATAAATTAAAACTTACACTAACACTGATGCTACGTCCCACAGACGTTAGGAAGTGTTTATTTACTTATTCCAGGCGCACTTCACGGCCGCTCACTTCCGCTGCGCGCGCGTCACTAGATCTTAGGAAGGTACAGGAAAGGACAAGTACATTCGCGTACGATGTAAGAAGATATTAATGTTTTAATTACGCGCCTACGTCTCTCGGACGTACATCAGTGGTTGAGGGTTAAAAAATGCATCGTACATGATCGGAGCAGCTTGAGACAGTTTAAAAGAACAAAATTTAAAAAAAGCATGGAATAAAATTTTGAGTATAGCGGAATGTTATCAAAGTGAAAGTGGAAATGAAGAACAGTATCATATGTATGAAATGCTAAATATGCTTCAAGAACTCAATTGCCATGAATGTGATGAAGAAGACGTTCAAGAATGGATGACGACGATGATGTAGACGATGCAGATACAGGGCACCAATTCTTGCAGGATAGCGAAATTGAAGACCTCGTTGTCGTGAGTGACAAAGCTGATGCCGCCAGCACCTCATCAACAAGCGTTTACTTGCTTAGATACTCCCTTGCGATGGTTTGAAGCTCAAGATGAAAGCGACCAGTATCAGATATCAGTTCCGCAAAAAGTGCGTGACAGCTGCGCGTAAGAGGGTAGGTTCGCTTCGACAGACCAAAATTAAGGACTTCTTTTAACTTTAATTTTATTGGCATACTGTATGTTCAATATTGATTACACAAGCTATCTCTACTTCATTTATATTCCTACTTATAACTGTATTTGCTCAGCCACACTATACTCCTTGCGCTGCTCCTAGCTCTGCTCCTCGCGCTACAGCGATGTGTGGCCTGAAAGGGCAACACACTGCTCTCTCACGCAATTAATCGCAATTAGGTCGCTCGCATTTCGCACAATGGTTAATGCAACTGTGGCAGCATGCGCGCTATATGCATATTTAGTATAGCTAATTATATCAATGTCATGAAAAAGAAATATACATCGTCGTTCTCGCCAACGGAGATGGTGGATGACGACATCTATTCATCGATATAGAATAGAACGACGCTTCCGTCACGAGCGCTCGATTCGGACTGCGTTTGCGCGAGTATGTGGCCAGTCACTCGCGCTCATATTGCCAGTCCTTTGATTCGCGCCCAAAAAACCGACAAAACAGGGAGCGATGGGCATGACGAGGAGCGTGACGTGCGGCATTACGAGTATTGTGGCCACACTCCTTTCCTAGCTACTTCCCATGCCATTCGACGTGTGTGGCCGGGGGTAATAAACGAAATTTGTATTACATATAAATATGTTTTATTGGTATATTGGTATATTGGTACATAAAATTATACAGTTTGATTATCCGAATAAATCGGTTTTCCGAACACCCATGTTCCCCAATTAGTTTGCATAATGGACGCTCTACTGTACTATAATAAAAACTAGTCAAGTGCAATCTATACATGTACAATAAGTAAATACATGTACAATTGGTGTTCATACATCTTCAACAAATATAAATTAATGGTTTATATCAATTGAATGCACTTGAATATTTTTGATCCTAATTATTTTGGCTTAATACCTATGTACTTCCTTATTGTTATTGTCAAGTTATGATTTTTATAAACATAACCAACTTTTTAATGTCTACTGCTGGGCAGAGGCCTTTTCATAAATTTTTATAAAGTAGATTTTGCTATACTCACCAAGTGCAAAGTTAATATTTATTTTATTGGTAATGCGGCTTCTAATTGCCTTTCCATGAAGTCTGGGGCATTATTAGATGGAATGGATTACAGATCATTCAATTTCAGTAAGTTGTTCATCAATCAGCAATGTACATTGCGTACAGGGAGGTTGGCATTTAGAGACTTAGCGTAGCTAGCTCTCTATTAAATACCCCTGAGTATGATTTACAGAATGTCTAATACTTTTATGACTTGATGAGCACTTTATAGTATATCAGTAACAGTAATAGTATCAACATTTTATAACTACAATTTTTTTTAAATACTAGTAATGCTATTAAATATTACTAATATTCCCTTTAACCAGTTCTGGTAAGCTTAAAATGCTTGTTAGAAGTGGTTACAACGGTAGTCGAATGGCGGTACGCACCCTGCCATTAGGCTACTGACGCTTCTGAATGTAAATTGGATTACACATGCTTACCTTTAAGTCTTGATTTCTCTTAAAACTCTTTTTACACAAATTACATTTATAAGGTCTTTCATTACTGTGTGTAATACTGTGAGTTTTTAAATTGCTTCTTGTATTATATGATCGTTGACAAATTTTGCATGTGTATGATTTGCTCTTTAACATGTGTCCAGACATGTGAATAGCCAAATTTTTTTCACTCCTGAAACTGCAATTTGATTTATTAAATGTTTTCAAGTGTTTAAATGTTTAAAATCTTACTATATCACAAGATTTCTCTTTCATCCTTATATATATAGTCGCTTTTAATAGAATAGTGCCAATATGTACAGTTTTTTCACATAGTTATATTTATTACATATTTTGATGAATACAAGATTTTTAATTTTGCAGTGCGATGTCAAAGTTTATATGCATAAAGAAAAATAATGTTATTTCAACATATAACAACTTACAAAAATATTTATAATGTAAATCTATATTGATTTTACATTATAAATATATTTTATGATATTTATATTGTTATTGTTATTAAAATTAAGTACTAATGGTACATCTTGGCTCTGCATGGGTTAGAATCATTAATTTTAAAACTTCATGGTTTATCACATTTTTTGCAGTGTTTCTAAGAGTTTAATATAAATTATTTTTCCACATTTCCTGACCTAAAGAGACCAACATATAACTTCCCGTAAGTCAAGTCCAATACATTCATATGTTTAGCCTTGCGATTTGTTCAAGGTGATGGCAAAATAAATTTTTATTGGAAACTGTAATTGCTTAAATTGGACACTCAACAACATTACTTAACACTCAATAACATTATTTGACAGCTTAGCAATGAGTTGGTGCGCTAGGGGCCGCGGGTTCGAATCCCGCACGGAACAAGTATTGTACGGCCAACGGTGTATTTGTATCGCCTACAAATAATTGTTCCGGGTCTGGATGTTTGTCCTTGTGCAATTTGTGTTTGTAAACTGCCTCCACGATACAGGAGAAAATCCTAGTGTGGGGGTAACTTTTTTTTTAAGAATGTACAAAAAACTTAGTCTTGTTCCATTGCATTAATTAGGCAGATTCAGGTTTCGTAAAAAAATAATTGGAACACAAACTTCTTTTAGGCTATAAGGGGAAAGTTCAGAACTATCCTGTCATACCTCTAGGGTTAACGAAATTAAGGAATCCCTGTGAATAAAAAAAATTTATTACGCAGTAAAATGGCTAAATGACCAGTTTACATAGTGGTAAATTGCAATCTATCTTATATACAAATAAATAAAATTGAAGTGTATGTTTGTAATCTTAAATTATTTTAATGCTGTTATCAGCATTTTACTAAATAAATACGAAAGTATATATGGTACTAATAACAAAAAACAATTATAAAATTTTTTGTCTATCTGTCTGTTTGTTCCGGCTAATCTCCAAAACAGCTGGACCGATTTTGAAGGAATTATAACTGGCAGATAGCTGATGTTATAAGGAGAAACTTAGGATAATTTTATTTTAGAAAAATAATAAGGGTTTCGCAAAAAAAAAATTAAAAACCATGAAATCATAGTAAATTTCACACAGTCACTGGGTATGTCTAGTAAATAATACAAATGATTGTCGCTTGAACAGTGGCACCTTAACCCACTATCATTGATATTACTTAAAATAAGGTAATACATTTATTACTTTAAGAACCCATTTCACTAGTTTTATGTTATTATTTGATAAACCATAACATATAAAACATTCTTTGGTAGAGTTACATTTGTGAAATTTTTCATTAAATTTCATCTCAAAAATTACAGTCTGCACTAGGTATTTTTTGTATTTGATAAATCTTTACTAACCCCTTCTAACATAAAAATATTAACCCAATAATCATGGTTGTCTTTTCTAAAACTTTTTAAAAATAAAGCTGAAGTTTTTTTTCTTTTCTAAATCTTTATATTAGCCATATTTTTCAATTTAATTAACAACATACTTTTACAACTACAACTCAATACCCAATGCAATTAAATATATTATAAAGGTACTTACTATCTTCCACATATTTGACACATTCCAGACGTGCGATGTTTTTTAAAATGTGCGATTAAATCACATTTAAAATCAAACCCTTCAAGACAAGTGCTACAATTATACTTCCTGGTGACTTTGTCTTCATTAAAATGGACCCAAGAGTGGTTTTTCAAAGCTAGTTCTGTAAAAAAGCTTCTATTGCATGTTATACAAGGGAATGGTTTTATTATTGGATCCCTCTTATCATTACTAGATTCTGAACTTATTTCTACTTTCTTTATTAATTTGATTGTAACATTTTCACCATCAACACCATTTAAATAAACAACATCCTCTATATTTGATTCTATACTGCCATCAACATTTGGTGAAAGCACGTCATCAGAATTCTGTAAGACCATCATTGGATCTACACTGATTTCCATGGGTGTAACTTTAGAGGAGCTGTCACTGTCAGCAAGAGAATCAGATTCTGTTCCTAGCTCTTTTTTTATGTTTGGTGTAATATCATTTTCTGTGGCAACATGATCTTCTATTATTTGACTATGATTAAGTAATATTTCTTGTGCTTTTTTAACTTTATCTATAAATTCACATACACTTTGTAATTTCGTACAACATTGAATACAAATATTTTTAGGCAATTTGTCATCTTCATCAATCTGTAATAATAATGTAATTAATATGTTGTTAATAATGTTCTTATGTAAAACTATTTATTGCATAAAGAAAAAAAATAGTTTTAATAAAATGTAAAAGACTAGGTACTTCAAAAAACTGAAATTAATGAAATAGGTAACTTCACAAGAGTTGGTACTAATACAGTGATTTGAAGAATTATAACTCTAATTTTAGAATGTGAAATTATTTTAATCATTTCAGTTCTTTGAAATTGTCGTTAAAATCTTATTAAAATCTAATTGTTTAACCTTTTGAGTGGACTAAGAAATATCATAATCTTAAAGTCAACTAAATCTATACAAATAAATAAAATTGGAGTGTCTGTTTGTAATGTTAAAATAACAGTTTTTCACTAAATGCATATGAAAGTATGGTATGTACTATCATATGCATTTAGTGCATTTAGTACAATATGGTACTTATAACAAAAACACAATTTTTTTAATTTTTGTCTGTGTCTGTCTGTTTGTTCCAGCTAATCCCCAAAATGGCTGGACTGATTTTGATGGAACTTTCACTGGCAGACAGCTGATGTTATAAGGAGTAACTTAGACTACTTTTATTTAACAAAAAGAATTAGGATTCCGAATAAAAAAAATAAAAACCTAAATTATATATGGGCAAATTCGCAGGGAACAACTACTAGTTACATAAATTTCATCCCTTATTTTGCCATGGGACTACCCCTGAAATAAAATTTATTTAATAAAACAAGAATGAAAGGTTCAAAATTTTACGAAGATATCATGTGACATACATTAAAAAAAAGGACAAAGAGTCTAATTGTTAACCTCCCCCTTTTGTTGAAGTCTACTAAAACGACAAGATGATATGTATTTCACGAAAAAAGTAAATTATTCTGAGCACATCTTTACACAATAAAATAAGTATAACTAAATCCTAATGTATTTAAATAATATATGGAACAAATATATTACAAAATTTGATATCTATTAATATTTAGGTGGAATAAATGTAGAAATTACCTCAATCAACAAATATTTATTTAGTTTGTTATGTAGTAGCATTGCTTCTGCTTCAGCACTAAATATCATTATTGTCACTTCTTGCTCCTCCGCGCAAAGGCGGCACCATCGTTCAAAGTTCTCTTTCGAGTTAGAATTCATTGCATATATCAATAATTAATCATGTTATGCGAAACATGTATTTTACAAATGCAACTCTCCCTTCTACATTTACGGGAGATTCGCTTAACGATTTTTCTAATTTGTTTTCCATCGTTATTGCGCATGCGCGTAGGGAGATAGCGATGAGATTTGTATACTTCATAGCTTCATACTTCACAGACTACTAAGTAAGCTGAAACTTCCGATCTTGATCTTCCGTATTCCGAAAATGGCTGACCTAATAACTCTTTTTCACCACTATGTTGATCCATCACATTACGAAGTAGAAGTATCTATATATTATGAGCATAAGACGACAACTTGAGCCAGCAGCAGACATTATAAAACTTGAAGGCGCGTGTAGGTTGAAGTTTACATACAATTTACATCACTACCTTTCACTGCCTTCCACCAAACTAACTAGAAACCACTAATAATTTACATCCGTAGACATTTAACTCACAAATTTACGAATCTGAATCCATTTCAAATTCAAAACATTATTTATATGACAGATTATCTAGATATAAATTAAAATTATCGACTCAGAAGCAACACTCTTATCTCCATGTTCCCGCCAAAATTCTTAACCATCCATAGATAACTCTGTCCACGGAGCTTTTTTTTTAATAACTGGCATTACGGCTCTGGGTTCTGGCCCTTCTGAGCCCGAAGTTACAATGTATATTTATCCTTCATAATACACTGCTTCACAATATGTTGATGCGTCACATTGTGCAGCCTTTGGGAGATTTTGACGGCAACTTGAGCTAGCAGACAGTTGACGGTTGGCGATGGTATCTCAAGGTGCCTAAGCAGACAGATACCTTATCTTGAGAATCACATCACATTCAGAGACATTGTTTCACCGTTTCCGTAATAGTTCACATGCGCAGACATTTAATACACAAAATCGCACTACTTTTACATTTCAAAATCCACTTCAAACCATTATTTAAACAATAATTACAGGAGCAGCAATCCGTCGCCGGTCAAATTCCCGCCAAAACTCCTTGTCCACAGAGCAGAGCCACAGACTAGTAAGAGGATACTACGCAAAGACTATAGTAATTGTCCTATGCAGGAAATAATACGTATCTGTCTATTATGTTTTGTTTTCTATACTCTTTGACCGGTTTTGAGAGACATTCATTCTCTAGTTTAAATAAAACCTCTTATACACGGTCCATCTTGCTGTACGACCCGCCAAGGTCATGCACGACGTACGACGCAAAACGGCAATGAATAGGCTTGAAGTATGTCAATCATTATGTAGAACAAGGTCGTCGCATGATCTTGGCGGCACCTATAGCAAGATGGACCGTATATGTGACGTTTAAAATTTAAATATTATACTCAAGATCCATAGACTAGAATATACTTATAGTTCAACATAGTGTGCAAGGTAGAAGAAAATTCCTTATGACAAAAATACAACATAAAAAAGGATACAGATAGGATTTTGAACGACAGATCGGCACAAGTCGGCATGCAAGAAAGAGCTCCTAGATATTATGTAATTTTTTAGTGTAATAGCGGTTATTTTTCGTAACTTTTTTCCAAAATGCTTACTTGTTCTGTAAGTGACTGTGGTGTCAATAATAGAAATAATCCTGATAATTGCACATTTCACAGGTAAATTCTTAAGCCGCCGTCAATGTTATAACGTGTTTATTTTTGGTTAAAATTACTTACTTACTTACTTATCTTCACGCAGTGGAAATGCGATCTCTTCGTAAAATGTGCGGCGTTACCATGGCCGACCGAAAGCGAAACGAAGAGATTCGCAATATGGCAGGTTTGAAAGATGACCTTATCACAAAAATTGATAAAGGCGTGCTTCGGTGGTTTGGGCACGTTGAGCGAATGAGTGAAGACCGAATGGTGAAGAAAATATATAGCGCGAAAGTTAATATTAAAAGGTGTCGAGGTAGAACGAGACTAACTTTCGAAGACCATGTGAGCAAATTGCTCGAAGAGGGTAGGGTCAAGAGTACTCGGATACCTAGACGTACATGTATGAAGAAGATAATGAATCTGAAAGAAGCGACAGAGGTATGTAAGGATCGTGACACTTGGCGATCTGTTCTCTCTGGCTACCCCGTCAGGGATTGGTTAAAATTAATGTTATATATACTGTTTAAAATATAAAATGTTTTCGATTATTTTGTTAATTTTGGTATTTTGCAAAGGAAAAAGTCAAGTTTATGAAATTTGCATTAATTACATTTTTATACAAAATATTTTACATGTTTTCCAGACCATTTCTCACATAATAAACGAGATAAAAACACAAAGTGTGGTTATAGGTTTAGGCTATAAATTGCTTACGCAGGCATTGAAACATAATTCACCACACAATAAATCATTTTTTTTTAAAACGATAGCGAACAACTACTGAAGGGAATGACGAAATCAATTGATGTTTAAGATAAAAAATCCTACTAATGTGTTCAAAGCTGTGGGCTTATATGCTCTCTTTTTCTATCCTGTACACATCGACATAGGGTAGACAGAGTTACATATAGATATTATTGCTTTCTTCTTCATTAAAAAAGCGGGTAAAAAACGTTCCTTTCTTAGACGCTCTCAGTCAACGGAGATATTTTCTTGTCTAAGAAGTAGACGTCCCTAGTTGAAAGGATATAAACTAGTACTCTGGACTAGTTATACCCTACAAAACGTTTGTGGCGATTTGAAGCGTTGCCTTGAGTGTACCGGGAACTATATTTGACATAACTTACAAATGTCCGTTGCTTGGCTAAAAATGTTATAAATGTATTTTAAAGTTTTAAATGATAAAAAGAGTGTGTGTTGTGTAGTTCGGTTATGTTTCATGTTAGTAATATAACAAAAAAGTATTTTTATTACAATGATGATATAAAATTTGATATCAGAAGGGAAGTGTGGTAAATTTCCACAAGTAAGGAGATTTACTGTTTATATTAAAAATTAAAACTTTTTTATTACATAACATATTATATTATATAATATAGTCTCTTAAAAATCTGTTACTTATTAAAATGTACTTACTGATAAGTTTGGCTCTTATTACCTATTTTCGATAAACAATAAAATTCAATTGGGTGGATGACTTCCTAATCGATAATATTTCTCGATGGTTTTTTTCTATAGTATATTTTTTTTTCAACAAACGATAACCGAACCTTTTAACTGCGTTGTTATTGATCCACGTAATCAACATATAGTCCGTTTCGCACAAAAACTGTAGTTACATGCACAATCAGTTGACTCAGCGCAGTGTTGCCACCTTGGTAATTTTGTCGCGAGATTTTTCAGAGCTCTTAGCGATATGTTTTCATCGTTTAGCGACTATTCATTTTTTAGCGATTTTTGGCGATTTTTCAATATGAAATTTGGCAACACAAATTTGAGACGGAAATTCTTTTTCTGGACTTAGTCTATGGTCGAGAAATCCCAGACGCTGTAATTTTATAGTTTCTGACGTTAATGTTTTATCATTCTTTAAAGTGCCGTTGCAGTTGATTAAAGTAGGTAGGAAATTGCACGTGCTTAGTGTAAGAACAGTAAGGAAATTAATTATAAGTGTGTCCATCGTATCGTACGTTCGCACAGCGCACAGTGGTCCCGTTTTGGTGTTTCATACAAGTAGGGTTTTCGTAAAATCAAAGTGTTTGTTTTCCTAATTTTATTTTAGATTCTTATTTGGAAGCCTCTTTTAACATCAAATATTTATCGGTGTACCGATGGAGACGTACAAAAATTAATGACTTATTTTGACAACGTATTGAAAAAATATTCAAACCAGATTTGATCCAATATATGAAAAAACGCTTCGGCGAAAAATCCTACTGGCATGAAACGCCAAAATGGCATGACTGTGCATCGTGGGAGTAAGAATAGTGAAGTTAAGAATATTAAAGCAACTGGAAGAAGAAGAAGGCAGAATGGAACTGCCGGCCAAGAAAAAAAATTGTACCCAAAAGTATAGAAAAGAGTGGAAGGAGCATGATGAATTCAAAAGCTGGCTTAAACATTTATTTACCTGGTGACAAACTGAAATGTTTTTGCGATTATTATTTGCGAAATTAGCAGACTTAAAAAAACACGCAAAAAGAAAAAGCATAAGCAAAAATTACAAGTAATATCCGGATATCCAACAATAACATTTGCAACAGCCGAAAAGTCCTCAAAACCAAAGGCCCGTATAGCTTAAGGAATGCTAACTCTTTATATCACAGAACACAGTTCAGTTTCGAACATTGATTATTTAACTGAGGTAGTTAAATGTGCTTTCTCAGATTCTCAAGCCACAGATGACTTAAAAATGCATCGTACCAAGTGTACAGAAGTTATTAAAAATGGCTTAGCTCCACATTTTATCGAAGAACTAGTCAAGGATATAGGACAGCAGAGATTCAGTCTCATCATTGAGGAATCAACTGACATCGGCAATGACATCTTTTTTGATTTCATACATGTAATACATTAAAAGTACTTAATTTTAATTAAAAAAATAGCGTGAACTGGTGGTGTTTCTTCAATCCAAATTTCCAAAATATGGCGACATTTTACTCTGGATCTAGTGATAAGAAAATTTTCTCTCGACTCTGACTCGGCGACTACCTGCGCGTCGCACGTGTTTTAGTCAGAGAACCAGACAGTATTGTTTGTGCGTGAGTCATGACGGACATGTTTCCTGTAGTTAAGCGTGCTACGCACCCTCTGCAATCTACAGAGAAACAAATTATATACAATTTGTATAATACTGGTGAGTACAGGTGGCCGGAGGCCCAATTCCCCCCCCCCCATCAACATGGTAGCGGAATTACATGATAGACTACCTCAGGAGGGTACCAGTACCCCTGGAGAATCCCTCGCTGAGCATCCACGACCATGTTATTCCGATCCTGAGCGTGGGTGCTCAGGCTGCCCTGCGTATATTCTCGGGGGGGGGGGGGGCAAAATTCCGCTCAAAAACATAACAAACTGAGCAAGAACACTAAGCCGACCCCTGCCACGCTATCCGTGAATTTCTGCAACATCAGGGGACTTCACTCTAACCTAAACGCCGTCCACTACCATCCCGAGACGGCGAAGCCGGCCTTGCTCTTTCTGACCGAGACGCAGGTTTCCTCTCCGGCTGATATTTCCTATCTCTCCTGACCGGGGTACAAATTGGAGCATTCCTTTGTGCCTCGGGCTGGAGTTTGCGTGTATGTCAAAGAGGACATCTGTTCTCGACGCCTCGGCAGTCTTGAAGGTTCGGACCTGTCCATCCTTTGGCTACGCGTAGACAGCGACGACCATCCGCGCGTCTACGGGTGCCTCTATAGGTTCCATAATGGTAATGCCGAAACAGACCGACTCATCGACCACGTCTAAATGGCTACAGATTCCTTGCTACAACAGGTCCCATCCGCAGAGATCGTGATCCTTGGCGATTTTAACGCCCACCATGCCCAATGGCTCGGTTCACATTTAACCGCTCATGCGGGGAGATCTGTTTATGACTTTGCCTTGGCATATGGTCTGACACAACTGGTTACTTCGCCTACGCGGATTCCAGATGTGGAGGATCATACACCTTCCCTGTTGGACCTTCTACTGACCTCTCATCCGGACGGATATCAGGTTTCCGTCGATGTCCCTCTCGGCTCTTCGGACGGACGGATCCGGAGTATGGTGCCACTCACGCTCCCTTCGCGGTTGCGTTCTGCAGATTGCTGCCGTGTTTGGCATTACAGGTCGGCGGATTGGAACGGAATGCGGTCTTTCTTTGCATCCTACCCATGGGGGCGGGTTTGCTTCTCGCCGGATGATCCCAGCGCTGTTGCTGACTCTGTCACTGATGTGGTGCTACAGGGAATGGAACTATTTATTCTATCATCTGTGGTACCCATCGGAGGCAGATCTCAGCCTTGGTTTGGTCGCTCCTGTAAGACTGCATTACGCAGTAAGCAGGAGTGTTATCAAGCCTGGGCTGCGGGTTTGGCGACTCGGGATGTAAACATCAGCACACTTAAAAAGAAGTATAACTTTGCCTCCAGGTCCTTCAAAAGAGTTATTGCCAAGGCAAAGTCAGAGCACATAGGCAGAATTGGCGAGAAACTAGTTCGCCTTCCTTCGGGAACCCGTGCATTCTGGTCTCTCGCCAAGGCTGTCCAAAAGAATTTCTGTAAGCCATCACTACCGTCTCTGCACAGGGAGGATGACTCACTGGCTCAAGATGCAAAAGACAAAGCCGACCTTTTAGGCTCCCTTTTTGCGTCCAACTCGACTCTTGATAACGGGGGGAAAACACCTCCGACCATCCCGCGGTGTGAATGCTTCATGCCGTATGTGCTGTTCTCACAGCGCTCGGTTCGCAAAGCACTGCTCTCACTGGACATCCAGAAGTCGAGTGGGCCTGACGGAATCCCCCCAATTGTGTTGAGGACGTGTGCTCCGTAGTTGGCACCGGTCCTAACGCGTCTTTTCCGGTACTCCTACTCCCAAGGGGTAGTCCCGAATTCATGGAAGACAGCTTTTGTCCACCCGACCCCTAAAAAAGGCGACCGCTCAGACCCATCCAACTATAGGCCTATCGCGATCACCTCCTTGTTCTCCAAAATAATGGAATCCATTATTAACTGCCAGCTCATCCGGTACCTTGAAGGATCACCAGCTGATAAGTGACCGCCAATGCGGTTTTCGTCGGGGTCGATCAGCTGGGGATCTTCTGGTCTACCTGACCCACAGATGGGCGTAGGCAGTAGAGTCCAAGGGGGAGGCGTTGGCCGTTAGTCTAGACATTGCGAAGGCCTTCGATCGGGTTTGGCACAAAGCGCTTCTTTCGAAGCTCCCTTCCTATGGGCTTCCCGAGAAATTGTGCAATTGGATCACCAGCTTCCTTGCAGATCGGAGCATCAAGGTCGTTGTAGACGGTGCATGCTCTGACTACAAGCCTATTAACGCTGGTGTTCCACAAGGCTGTTTCTTCTGCATATCAATGATATGTTGCTAACTGGTAACATTCATTGCTATGCGGATGACAGCACTGATGATGCTCTATACACCGGCCGTGCCAATATTTCTCGGGAAAACGTCGCCGAGTACCGGAACAAACTTGTGTCTGAAGTCGAGTCTTTGCTGAACAAAGTCTCGGATTGGGGGCGACTAAATCTAGTCCAGTTTAATCTTCAGAAGACACAAGTTTGCGCGTTTGCCGCTAAAAAGAACCCCTTTGTCGTATCTCCTCAGTTTCAAGGCACTCCCCTTCTTGCCTCAGCCAGTATCGGTATCCTCGGAGTCGACATATCGAGTGATGTGCAGTTTCGTGGTCACTTGGAAGAGAAGGCCAAATTGGCCTCTAAAAAGCTAGGCGTGCTCAGCAGAGCGGGACAGTATTTCATGCCGGCACACCGCCTGCAACTTTACAAGGCGCAGGTTCGGCCTCACATGGAATACTGTTCCCATCTCTGGGCAGGGGCTCCCCAGTGCCAGCTCCTTCCACTTGACCGCATCCAGCGCAGAGCGGCTCGAATCGTCGACGACCGAGTCCTTTCCGATCGGATTCCATCCACACCATGTGGATGATTGGCGGTCTACCACTGTGCGATTTAAAAGATGTTTTCTTCCTCACACGACTTCCTTGTGGAATCGATTACCATCAGCGATTTTTCCTGGACCGATACGACTTAGGGACCTTCATGAAAAGAGCGTACTCTTTTTTAAAAGGCCGGCAACGCATCTGCAATTCCCTCTCTGGTGTTGCAGTTGTTCAGGGGAGGCGGTAGTCACTTACCATCAGGTGAGCCGCACGCTCGTTTGCCCCCTCTCCTATAAAAAAAAAAATCATTTTAAGATTCCGATTGTAATAGATGACATAATGAAATTACCCAGCCAATACGGTGTATAAGGTAAACGTTTTTACTTAATTGAAAATTATATTAAATTATACATTATTTATTATAAATAGATAAATTAATTAAAAAAAAAAAGAACATTAGTAAATTACAAATTACTAATTACGTCAAACAAGATTATAAATAAAAACTAAACAAACTAAATTTTATAGATATTATTGGATGTTTTTTGTTTTTTTTTTAGGTTATTGGAAACATGAAATCAGATGCACCACCAAAACCAAAAATAATAGATGGATTGAAATATTTTGAATGTATATTACAGTTATTGTTTTAGATAATGCATCGTATCGTTCTCGGAACTTAACGAAAGCACACCTACAACTTCTTCTCGCAAACAAGACATTATTGAATGGCTAAGGTTGAAAAATATTGCTTGTGACGAATCAATGTTAAAGTTGCAAAACAAAGATCGCTTTGAAAAATTTGTCGTAGACGAGATGGCTTAGTCCACAAATCGTCGCATCATACGTTTGCCACCGTATCACTGTGAGCTCAACCCAATTGAGCTTGTTTGGATTCAAGTGAAGGGCTACGCGGCAGCAAATAACAAAAGTTATAAAATTGATGAAGTTCGAACTCTTTTTTTACAAGGAGTAGCTAAAGTGGATGGCCAAAAATGGTCATCATGTGTCTATCGTGTGATAATCACTCCTCCACTCAGCTCCTTCATGATCTCGCCCATAGTGGTCTCGCATATCAAGAAACGATTAAATAGGTAATCACTTATGATACGGATGAGATACTCGGCAACACCTAATTTCTGAAGGGCCATTTTTCGGAATTAAATGTATTTTTACGTCAAACATCATCATTATGCACACGGGACGGGACCTCTGGTTGCCCGACCAGCGAGCACTAACAAATGCAAGCGCATCGGAAATGGCACCAATGGTACTGCGACCCAGTCGGAGACCATGTTGATTATCGGCCAGGCCACCCGCATCGGCCACTTCTTCCCTCAGTCGATTCCCTATTAGGCCATCGAAAATCTTTCCTGTTACGTCCAGCATACAAAGTGGCCTGTAGTATTAAGGTGTGTAGAGACACTTTCCTTTTTCCTTACTGGACACGGACAGTTCAATGCCTACTTACACCGTATGAAAATCCGACGCGTTCCTGATTGCGTGTACTGTCCGGGCGTTGTTGACTGTACACACTGACTGACACACCTTCTTTGTCTATCATCGCTGGTCTGAAACACGGCTACTCTGGCAGAACGAGAAGAGGGTGCCTCAGAGGCCGGAAGAGATCGTATCCTTGGATGTTGGCAACAAATGACAACTGGACGGCTATGACGTATGTCAGGGAGGTCCTGCTGATGAAGAAGGAAGAAAAAGAAGAAGAAACGGAGGAGTAGTCGCGTAATACAGCGATGAGGAGGAGTACCGGCACCATGAAGTAATGCTAACGTGGTCCCGTGGTACTGGGTACTTAAGAGAGTGGAGGTTTTAGTGGGTAAAAATCCCACACTACATGTCTTACAACACCTTGAAGGTGTCTTTACAAGATTTCCTCCTCTCTCTCTCTCCAATAAAAACATACACCCCGTGAGTTCCTTTGCTTGAGAACATAGACACGATGTGGAACTTTTAAAATGTACAGTTAATAAATATTTAGTTCGTAGAATGACAACGTATAGCAAACAAATAACTTTAAAGATTATATTAATGACCAAAAACTACATAAAACCATATTGTTTAGCAATGTGTAACCAATATTCAATCACAATCACATTATTGTTTATTTTTAACCCCCACAATGTCAAAAATGTCTTAAATATATGATTTAGATCGTGTTAGTTAACTTATCTAAATCTTAAAAAAGACAACAAAAGTTTAATATCTTATAATATGCATGTTAAATAATACATTTACCGATTTATTAAGCAATAAAATAAATATTTATATATTTATTGTAAGGACTAAAAGATAAGTAAAATAAAGTTTACAAAATAACAACGTGAATACATAACTGCAAGTTGCTATTTTGTCCGTAATTATTTTAAATTGTTGGCATCCACTAAGAAAGAGATACCGTACCTCATTTGGAACTCTCTTTTTGGGTCGTACTAATTGCGAAGTAAAACTTCTAGTTCTAATAATAATTCTATGAAGGGAACTTACTATTTTACTCGCAATTTCACCGCTGTGATTATTATTTTTGGCTAAAATTATCATCACGTCTTCGTTATTAAAAACTTGTGAAAACCTTAGAGTATTTATAAGCATGTTATAGAGCGCGTCATAGAATTATTACCCAGTAGAAACGCAGTCTAGTACAAAACACGAGCGTTAAAGTGACGCAAGGTCATTATGTTAGTGGGCGCGAGCCGAATGTTAGCGGTGTGCGACTCGAGTTATTTGACTCGAGTAACTCGAATCAAACCTTAAACGAGTCTACTCGAGTTCAGTTTTAAGCAACTCGAATCAACTCGGTCGTCCGAACGCAAACCGGACGTTATAGTTATACTACGCGGTGTTCCGAGTTACACACGCGAGTTGTTCCGAGTTACACACGCGGCTCGCGCGCGCGGTTCGTTAGGCGTTGCAACTCGCATCAACTCGAGTTGAGTGAATTATTATTTATTATGTTACGATACACACGCGCGCGCGCCGTTCGTAAGGTGTTGCATCGTACTCGTATCGACTCGAATAGATTATAGAATTATAGAACTCGGCTCGGGTTGAGTCGGGCTCGCTCGGCCAGGATCGGAACGGAAACGGAATTGCGCGAATGAAAAACTGCGTTGAATGTTTATTTTGATTGACATTTTTTTTCTTTTATATTTATTTCGTTTATTTTATTTATAACTACTACTATTTATAACTATTTATAACTATAACTTGCTATAATATAAATTAAGCAATTATTTAAAAACTAAACCATTGACATTTTGTTGTTTAATTTTATTAGTTGATTGACCGTTAGCGATCCGCTCGTGAGTCTCGAGCTCGAGCTGACTCGTGGTCCCCGAGTTGGCCGAGTCGCCTCTCTTTCCCTACAGCAGACATCGATTCGAGTCAACTCGAGTTACGATTCGAGTCAGTAGCCATATGAACTCGAGCAACTCGAGTCGAAAAAAATCCAACTCGTCACATCAGTACCGAATGTGCCTACGCTCGTCACATGCACACATACACGCCATTCAGTGATACCAGTTTCATACACAAATTGTGCAAATCACTATTTTATTGATTAATTTTAAATAGTCGATATAATAAAGATTACGTATTACATACGAAGATGTATTTAATGAGAATATAAAATGGAATAAAATAAACACGATAATGATGGTACTAATATAACTTTATTATACATATTTTAATGGTACAAAAATGCAGATGTAAAAAAATTTAAGAATATTATTAAACAAAATTAATTTGCTCGAATACAATAAGCACATCCTGTAATGTTTAATTTTAACCGACTTCAAAAAAGGAGGAGGTTATCAA
Source organism: Parnassius mnemosyne (assembly GCA_963668995.1). NCBI lineage: Eukaryota > Metazoa > Arthropoda > Insecta > Lepidoptera > Papilionidae > Parnassius > Parnassius mnemosyne. The sequence continues at coordinate 32,986,909 of CAVLGL010000137.1, read as the reverse complement.
TTCGGTCTATTTTTTAAATGTTTCTTACCTCAGAATTCTTCAATTTCTAAACCGATTTAGATTAATTTATTTGAAAGGATATACACACAGATTGATCTAATTATACACGCTGAAATTTTAATGGTTATTTTCCCGAAGTCAAATGATTTTGTCTTGGTAGTACAATAGATTTATTAAAATAAAAATTATTAGGATACAAAATGGCAGATTTACAATCGAGAAAACAAAACTCGAATGCGATCTCAAACCAATAACAATATCTCGCAAGTAGATCGGGCGTGCAGGCTAGCTTATACCGTATTACTATAATAAAGTCTGAATAAAAAAATATTCGCTGGACGTAACGTAGTGTTACGTCTCTATCGCACGCACTACCACGCGCTGCCTACACAGTGAAGGGACACTAATAAATGTTCAGGGCATGAACTCTCAAGCGTAGTGACACGACATAAACTAATCTGGACGCCCGACTAGCTTGTGAGGTATTACTATTGTAAATCTGCCCTTTTTTAATTGTATTATTTTTTTAAATAAATTGACTCTACTATCGAGACAGTATAATTTGGCTGCGGGACAGCAACCAATAAAATTTCAGCATGTATATACGAATTGATCTAGAATCGTCTTAGAAATCAGTGTACATACATATTGATAACCTCTCCTTTTTGGGAGTCGGTTAAAATAGACTATGTTTTGGTCTAAAATAACATCGGGTTAATGTTTGTGTGTAAAGTGACATCTGGTTAGTAAAGGCGTTCTTATTAATAATCCCTTGATGTTGTTAATAAAAAAGTTTTTATTCTATACTCCAAAACGTCGACTTAGTCAATAAACAAAGCAATTAAAATAAAATAGTTGTGTTAAAATGGCGTAGACGAATCGCGATTAGCTGATCACTCTGTATTAGTTTTAAGTAAGGCACCCATTGTTAATATTATGTTAATACTTAGAGAAGTAGGTATCTATATATAAACATTTAAGTTTTACACAGAGAGTTGCGATTAAACGTTTTAAACACAAATACGCAATAAATATTTTTAAAAGAAAATTGTGATTTTTTTCCCCACAACTAGCAACATTTGTATCATGATAGCTTAGGTAAGTATTTTTTTAGTTTTACGTATTTATAATGAATTAAATATATGAATTTATATGTGAAATGTAATATCATAACTTCTTTTACGTTTATCATCACTGTTGTGACAATATTTTATAACATAAACGGTCATGTTTACAATTTTTCGCGAGCTCTTCTCCGTAAGACGTGACATTGCGCACTAACGCGTCGCTGAGGGAACTTACGCGGTTTCGCGTTAGTTTTACTTGCTTCACTTTCGGTGCGCGTACTAGTATTCTTATTCTATACGTAATAATTCTATGGAGCGCGCATTAGCGAGCGTGAACAGTAAGCACGGGTATGAATAGTCTCGAAATGACAAGGGAGACGTTATTAGTCACGAAAGGTCACGCACGTGAACTGTTTCTCTCGACGATGTTTATTTGAATTTTAAGTTACCAAGGTGAAATGTAAAGTGCCAAGCTGTAAAATCGATTCATGGAAGCAAACTTAGAAGAACAATGATATTTCTTTTAATCGGTATATAATTGTTCAATAAGAAAACACTAATTTTAACAAAATTACTTAAGTTGTCAAAGGCTGTGCGGGAGGCACGCGGCCAAGGTGACACAACACGTGCCCTGCGGCTCGCACTTCGGTGTTTCCCCGAATTAGAGCTAGTGCTGTTGAACTCGAACATTTTTAATAACATGATGTCTTTCGTAATAATTATGACATAATTATAGTATTAGGAATTAAGATCTTTGTATACCTACCCCATATGATTCCATGTCTTAAATAAAACTTTTGAATAGCTTTTCTTATAGGTACATAATAAAGGTCAATACGGTTGAAATACTTTTCTACATTTAGATTTCCGAAGGGCCGTGAATTGGCAAATACCTGGGTAATAATAGCAAGAAAAGATCCAACTGAAAGTACAACATCAGGAGTTTCGTTTGTTTCATACATTTTAGTGTTTCGTACATTTTTGAAAGCAAAGGTGAACTGCGCAAGCTGGTTGGAGGTGTAATAGCAGAGCTTAAATTTCAAGCAAGATTATACTTATTTAAGCGCGATTAAAAAACCAACTAGCTTCGGCAGTTATTTATGTAGGTACCTACGTAGCTACGTGTTCACTATTTTTTTTTTCAAAACTAATGGATGTCATTTAAAAAGATATAGAATGACACATCTTGTAAGTAAAACTGCGATCAAGCAAACTAAACGAAAATGTAATAAGTTAACCCTTTTTAAGAGGTATTATAAATTCATTCCTGTGTTTTACTGATCTGCTAAAACCTAGCTTATAATATAATAATAATAATTCATTTATTTCAGTCCAATTATCCATATTTGATAAAAATTTATAATCTAAACACCTATAACATTAAAGTAAATTAAAATTAATAAATATATATGCATTAAATAAAATTAAAATTAACATACGAATCTAGGCCATGACGTATCTAACTTGCAGTATGTAGATTTATCCAACGCCGTAACATTTTGGTGATCCCCCACTATTTTTAATGTGTCTGCGATAGATGCACACACATTTATTTACACAAGACCGATGTACATTGACTATTATTTGGTTACATGTTTTACAAAGGACCCGTCTTTTTGTTTTTGGTTCGGTCAAAATTTCATCTTGAGGCACTTCACTGTCCTGCCAAAGGCGACAAAACATTTTCGACGTCAATAAAAACAACCTTTCACTACGGTGCTTCGTTTTAAAATACTAAAATCCAAAGTTTACTGCGACCTTTCGGTCCGACGGTGCCTTTGACAAAATGTGGCCATGTGCCGAGGTGGTGCAACACAAAGGTGACCGTATCCAAGCGAACAGACTATACTAAATACTTACCTAATTTAAACTAATAATACAAAAAATTTTTAGGTCCTAGTAGAACATACCCGTGCGCCTAGCGCTTACGGCATGCAATAAATGTATCAGTTAATACTTATATGTCGTAGACACAAGCTTTATACCTTACATTAAAACAAAAATCGACGCTGCGTTAGTCTATCTACGTTTTTCTTCGTAACTATAGTACGGGTTATATTCCAGGTTTCACCATTGGGTGTGAATGGTTCATTCGAGAGGTTTCCAAAGGTCCAATGAGTTGTAAAAACTGGAGTAGGTAAATACAAAAAAATATATAATTACGTAAAAAGTTTATTATTAATCATTAATTTAGCCCTCGTAATAGGAAAAATCAATAAGCTGCTCAAATATTATGCCTATTTCAACAATATCTGTAGGTAAAATTAGAATTTTACGAAATTCAAATTACATTAAAGAATACCATACCATTGATTATGACGTCATTGCACAGATTTTCGGTTTATACCGTAGATAGAGAAATATAAATAAATATATAGATGACGAATTATGGAGAAACGGCTACCGGATCGTCCCCCAAAAATTTGTAGGCCGCAATTCAATAGCTCCCATAGTACATGGTAGGATAGAATAAATAGTCCAAACTCTGATCTCTTATTGAAACAAATTTCAATAAGAGATCATTTATTATGGTATCTTTCTTGTTTTTCATAAAATGGAATTATATTTACATTATAAATGCAAACATAAAAAAAATAGATATTTTAGAAATCGATTTTTTTATGAATCGATACATCAGCTTACAATTCGAATCTATTTAAAAAATCGATATTTTTCAAAAAGAAACGACATCCCTACTGACAATGACAATAAAAAAATGACGTCAGTTTTATTGTAGGATTAGACATAAACAATGTAAGAATAATTGATTTTCAATAACTATTTTCTCAAAAATTACGCGCTTCCGCATATTGTAACTTTGTGTGTGTGTTTATAATAGTGTAACTTTTCTGTAAAAATACGTATCAACCCCCAACTCGATGGGAGTAAATGGAAAGTCGTACCTAGGTAAGGCCCCAGGCTCTGATCGCATCCCCGCCAAAATCTATAAGGTCATAATGAAAAGGCAAAAAATTTTTTTCCGAAAAGATGGAAATTGCAGAAGTTGGTCCTGTTAAGGATAAACCACTAAGGCATTGTTTCGTGTATTAATATAATACTCTAGAAACTGATAAACTCTCATTTAAAACTAACTTCTCAATTAAATGACATTGTGTAACAAATAAACTTTACCTCAGTGTCAACTAGAGCTAGAGACATTTGGTGAGCAGAAAATTATTACCCCTCATTCATTAATATGCAAGAAATTGTACATCTATACAAATAAATAAAATTGAAGTGTCTGTTTGTAATGTCAAAATTACAGTTTTTTACTAAATGCATATGAAAGTAAATACGATACCTATAACTAAAATATAATTTTTAAAATTTTTGTGTCTGTCTGTCTGTCTGTCTGTTTGTTCCGGGTAATCTCCGAAACGGCTGGACCGATTTTGACGGGACTTTCACTGGCAGATAGCTGATTTCATAAAGAGTAACATAGGCTACTTTTATTTTAGAAAAAGAATCAGGGTTCCGCGCAGAAACATAAAAACCCTAACACGCGAACGAAGTCGCGGGGAACAGCTAGTATTATAATATAATGATGTATGGTCAGCTTATTACGTAAAACTCGTAACTTCATTTTGACTATCTTTTTATCATTATAGTTGTTGTTTTTATTATTCGCTCGAGAGAGCAGGCAAAGGAACTATGCCATACAGCCTTGTCTTCATGTGTAATTTTCCTTCATAGTTCACTGCTTCACAATATGTTGATGCGTCACATTGTGCAGCCCTTGGGAGATTTTGACGGCAACTTGAGCCAGTAGGCAGCTGACAGTTGGCAATGGTATCTAAAGGCACCTATGCAAACAAACACTTATCTTGAGAATCCATCACCATCAGAGCTCTTGTTTAACAGTTTCCACTAATAGTTCACATGCGCAGACACTTAATACACAAAATCGCACCACTTTTATATATCAAAGTCCACTTCAAACCATTATTTAAACAATAATACAGGAGCAGCAAGCCGCCGCCGATCAAGTTCCCGCCAAAATTCCCTGTGATTTTTATCAATATAGATATTGACAGTTTTTTATCACTTTTAATTAGATCAGATTATATATAACACAAAACAGCAGTTACAGGAGATGTATGAAATTGGGTTTTTGACATCGTTCGTAACAATTATACAATAATATGTAGGTAATATAACGTTAAATTATAAGCATAATTAAATGGTTTTTATTTCTGTAACATATGGGACAATCATAAAAACATTTTTTAAAACTGAAAAACGAAAGCTAATGCTTTTACCATAGCAAAAAAAAAACGTTTTTAAATATTTTTATGTATTTTGTCTATGATATTACAGTCAGCCTACAGTATCAAAACAACTCATAATATTGAAACATTTAGGCGAATCTGTAGAGATTAATACTGAATAAAAGAAATCTGTTTAGAAAATCGATTGAATAGGCTACGTTATTAAACTAAACAAAATATTTGAATAATATCGGACACGATTGAATAGGCTGTAATATGGTCGTTGATCATTGCCTGTTTTGAAGGAGACTTAACTTGGTAACTTCGAGTTTAAACTTGTCATGCGAATTTGGCATTGTGGTTGTGTTTGTGGATATATTTCGTGTTTTTATTTTGGTCAATTAATTCAACTTGACCCCTGGCTATTCTCTCGATTTACAGGACAGTAGGTTGTTGCGCCCACATAATGACAATAATGTGTTACTTGGGTTTTGAGCGGAATAGAACAGACAATGTACAGCCATACGTAGTATCCACTAAGTAGTCTGTGGTACAGCCTCCAGCTGCTTTTCTAGATGACATTTTATTAATAATTGCAGAAAGTAATTAAACAATTAGAAAAGTTGGAAATGTATTTTATTTTATAATAACTAAAAAACGGCATCCTTTTGTGTTCTTTTCAATTTATTGAAACAACTTATCCCAAGAACGAGTGATTTTACCACATAACCTACAAATAATAAAACAAGGTAAAAACAAAACCCCAGGCCCTACAAAATATGATTTATTGTTACAATATATAAGTAACAAATATTTAAATCTTCAAAATAAGATATATTTGAACTTTGTTCACGCCGGGCCCAAGCTTGTATGGAACGAAGTTCATCTCCTTTGACTTCATTCAGAATTTATGAGGCCTTTTCGTTCCTTTTTAGACATTTTCATACCTTTCCTATGTATGAACCACATGAAACGTTCACAAAGTTCATAATAACAGAGACACCCTAATTCCTCTTATAGGTACTCAACCAAATCTAAGAAATACGACTATTGACGATTTTGACTATTGACGATATTACTATACGATTTTGACGTTTCACATTAATCATTCCGCAATAACTTTGTACAAACTATGGAGTGTAGAGTAGAAGGAGAACCATCTTATAAGGAGCGAAGGTTGAAAAAGTGTCCTACTATTTACTGTAAATAGAGGTTCCAAAACCTACCACAATAGCGCTGGCGTCTGAAAAACTACGATATGAAGATAGCTGTTATGAACGGAGTGAAGTCAGCTGAATTCAAATATTTCATGACTACAGTAGTTATTAAAACGCCAATATACAAAATCTCAACTATTTACGTAGTACAAAACCAAGCGGATTGATTGGTCCTTATTTATTTCTCCATCTTATTCTAAATACTTTTGGCGCTTCTTTTTTAATTTATCCTATGCTACTGCAGCGCCACCCTTATTGGACACGTTTTTAGGGACACTTTTCATATACAGAGATGGTCCTCCTTCTATTCTACACTCCATAGTACAAACGTTTAAAATAACCTTTTACGCAAATCCAAATAATTATGTAGTTATCTATATTTATTACAACATATATTGTTCATTATCACTAATTTAAGTTCGAATCTTTCAGAAAAAGCAAAATAAAAAAAAAATAACCAGAGTCAACTTTTTTGCCTGACATTGTTTCAATGATATATCGCTATGTACCTTACCGTAGTGTTTGAATAATTAAAATTCATTGTTTTGCGAATAATCGGTAAAAATATTCAAATAATCGGTAAAAATGTTCAATTAATCGAATCTTGAAATGATTTAATTTATTATTTGTTTATTTAAATTTTACTTTTAGAATTGCTTGTAAAGAAAATTGAAGGTTTGCTGAATGAAGCATATACCCATGTCACAAAGAACAATTGGGCAAAAGTTGTGGCGGAAACAAAGAAAATTATTATGGATGACTTTGAAAGAATATTAATTTTGATTCACTATAAAATCCAATAAATACAGGTCAAATAGTTGTGGTGAAATTGACTGAATATATTTATTTTTCATCTAATTTCAAATTTTAAATTTATACATTTTTGCCTCTAGATATAAGGAGTAATAATAAATACGCAGAAACTAATAATTCTTGTGTTTTAAATTATCCGTTTCTAATTTATTCTGGTATTAATCGAAACAAAACTGTAAATGATTACCAACTCTAAAGAATTGATATCGATTTTTCTAAAGAATCGAATATTGTACATACCGATTTTTTGGTTGCCATGTCTAGTCCAATAAATCTGACAGCTGTCAAAACGTATTTTTAGATTTGGTTGAGTATAAACAGAATTCTCTTACCCGTGGAAAGATTTGCCACAACTTGGGTAAGATTCACTTTTGCAGCCATTCATTACACAATTCTCGAACCATTTTAAGCCAAAAATAAACTACAATTAAGAGTCAAAGTCACAACTTTATAAAACTGACACCAATAGAAGTAATCAAATGAACACTATATTGGTACCATATCATATTTTTATTTTCCTTTTTTAAATGTCGCTGAACCGAATGGACATTTACTGTGTTTTTTTTTTAAATAATAAAACGAAAAAATCACAATATTAATATTTATGTGACAAACTTCGTGATCTTTGAAAGCCTGTGTAACGAGCATTGCACTTTTTAAGCGAACGTTTATGTTCCGATGCTTTGTAATTACCGCTCTATAAATTTATTATTGTTTTATGGCAACTATGGGAACGAGATAGCGCAACTGGCATTCCCATTCACAAACAGCCATTTTTTAAGATAAGAAAAAATAAAAACGCCATTTTTTTTGGAATTTTCTCTAGTTTTGTAAAAAACATATAACAAAAAATCGTTGAACTTGTCAATTAACGTTTCTTCACCATTCGCTTATATTATTTACTAGCTGTTCCCCGCGACTTCGCTCGCGTGTTAGGGTTTTTATGTTTTTGCGCAGAACTCTAATTCTTTTTCTAAAATAAAAGTAGCCTAAGTTACTCCTTATAAAATAATAAAAAGCTACCTCCATATAAAAAGCTACCTGCCAGTGAAAGTCCCGTCAAAATCGGTCCAGCCGTTTCGGAGATTATTTTTTTTATAGGAGAGGGGGCAAACGAGCATGTGGCTCACCTGATGGTAAGTGACTACCACCGCCCATGAACAACCGCAACACCAGGGGAATTGCAGATATGTTGCCGGCCTTTTAAAAAGGAGTAGGCTCTTTTCTTGAAGGTCCCTAAGTCGTATCGGTCCGGAAAAATCGCTGATGGTAATCGATTCTACAAGGAAGTCGTGCGAGGAAAAAAACATCTTCTAAATCACACAGTGGTGGACCGCCAATCATACAGATGGTGTGGATGGTATCGAGAGCTCTGCCGCGATGTGCGTTCGTGAAATTTGGCGGCTGGGATTAATCCGAACAATTCCTCAGAGCACTCCCCGTGGCAGATGCGAAAGAAAATGCAAAGGGATGCAACATCTCTTCGCAGTGCCAATGAGTCGAGCCGATCGGCAAGTACTCGGTCGTCGACGATTTGAGCCGCTCTGCGCTGGATGCGGTCAAGTGGAAGGAGCTGGCAAAGGGGAGCCCCTGCCCAGAGATGGGAACAGTACTCCATGTGAGGCCGAACCTGCGCCTTGTAAAGTTGTAGGTGGTGTGCCGGCATAAAATACTGTCCCGTTCTGCTGAGCACGCCAAGCTTTTTAGAGGCCAATTTGGCCTTCTGTTCCAAGTGACCACGAAACTGCACGTCACTCGATATGTCGATTCCGAGGATTCCGATACTGGCTGAGGCAAGAAGGGGAGTGCCTTGAAACTGAGGAGATACGACAAAGGGGTTCTTTTTAGCGGTAAATGCGCAAACTTGTGTCTTCTGAGTTCAGTAAATACTCGACTTCTGACACAAGTTTGTTCCGGTACTCAGCGACGTTTTCCCGAGAAATATTGGTACGGCCGGTGTATAAAGCATCACCAGTGCTGTCATCCGCATATCAATGAATGTTACCAGTTAGCAACATATCATTGATATGCAGTAGAAACAGCGTTGGTGATAACACACAGCCTTGTGGAACACCAGCGTTAATAGGCTTGTAGTCGGAACATGCACCGTCTACAACGACCTTGATGCTCCGATCTGCAAGGAAGCTGGTGATCCAATTGCACAATTTCTCGGGAAGCCCATAGGAAGGGAGCTTCGAAAGAAGCGCTTTGTGTCAAACCCGATCGAAGGCCTTCGCAATATCCAAACTAACGGCCAACGCCTCCCCATTAAATTCTACTGCCTCCGTCCATCTATGGGTCAGGTAGACCAGAAGATCACCAGCCGATCGACCCCGACGAAAACCCTATTGGCGGTCACTAATCAGCTGGTGACCCTCAAGGTACTGCATGAGCTGGCAGTTAATAATGGATTCCATTATTTTGGAGAACAAGTAGGTGATGGCGATAGGCCTATAGTTGGATGGGTCTGAGCGGTCGCCTTTTTTAGGGATCGGGTGGACAAAAGCTGTCTGCCATGAATTCGGTACTACGCCTTGGGAGTAGGAGTACCGGAAAAGACGCGCGGTGCCAACTCCGGAGCACACGTCCTCAGCACAATTGGGGAGATTCCGTCAGGCCCACTCGACTTCTGGATGTCTAGGGAGAGGAGTGCTTTGCGAACCGAGCGCTGTGTGAACAGCACATCCGGCATGGAGCACTCACACCGCGGGATGGTCGGCAGTGTTTTCCCCCCGTCATCAAGAGTCGAGTTGGACGCAAAAAGGGAGCCTAAAAGGTCGGCTTTGTCTTTTGCGGCTTGGGCCAGTGAGTCGTCCTCCCTGTGCAGAGATGGTAGTGATGGCTTACAGAAATTCCCATGGCCCATTCCCAGACACGGAGAGACCAGAATGCACGGGTTCCCGAAGGAAGGCGAACTAGTTTCTCGCCAATTCTGCCTATGTGCTCTGACTTTGCCTTAGCAATAACTCTTTTGAAGGACCTGGAGGCGAAGTTATACTTCTTTTTAAGTGTGCTGGTGTTTACATCCCGAGTTGCCGAAGCCGCAGCCCAGGCTTGATAACACTCCTGCTTACTACGTAACGCAGTCAGTACAGAAGCGACCAAACCAAGGCTGAGATCTGCCTCCGATGGGTACCACAGATGATGGAATAAATAGTTCCATTCCCTGTAGCACCACATCAGTGACAGAGTCAGCAACAGCGCTGGGATCATCCGGCGAGAAGCAAACCCGCCCCCATGGGTAGGATGCAAAGAAAGACCACATTCCGTTCCAATCCGCCGACCTGTAATGCCAAACACGGCGGCAACCTGCAGAACGCAACCGCGAGGGGAGCGTGAGTGGCACCACAATCTGAATCAGACAATGGACCGAAGAGCCGAGAGGGGCATCGATGGAAACCTGATATCCGTCCGGATGAGAGGTCAGCAGAAGGTCCAACAGGGAAGGTGTATGATCCTCCACATCTGGAATCCGCGTAGGCGAAGTAACCAGTTGTGTCAGACCATATGCCAAGGCAAAGTCATAAGCAGATCTCCCCGCATGATCGGTTAAACGTGAACCGAGCCATTCGGCGTGGTGGGCATTAAAATCGCCAAGGATCACGATCTCTGCGGATGGGACCTGTTGTAGCAAGGAATCTGTAACCATTTGCACGTGGTCGATGAGTCGGTCTGTTTCGGCATTACCGCTATGGGACCTATAGAAGCACCCGTAGACGCGCGTATGGTCGTCGCTGTCTACGCGTAGCCAAAGGATGGACAGGTCCGAACCTTCAAGACTGCCGAGGCGTCGAAGACAGATGTCCTCTCTGACATACACGCCAACTCCAGCCCGAGGCACAAAGGAGTGCTCCAATTTGTACCCCGGGTAGAAGAGATACGAAGTATTAGCCGGAGAGGACACCTGCGTCTCGGTCAGACAGAGCAAGGCCAGCTTCGCCGTCTCGAGATGGTAGTGGACGGCGTTTAGGTTCGAGTGAACTCCCCTGATGATGCAGAAATTCACGTATAGCGTGGCAGGGTCGTCTTGGTATTGTTGCTCAGTTTGCCCCGCGAGCAGTTAGTTGATGGGGGGGGGGGGGATTGGGCCGTATATACTTTCATATCAAAATAACCCTGTATATGTATTATTCACACTCGTAGAAATAGAAAAAGAAAATATAATTACCTATATTTATACACATATAATATGTTATGTTAATTGTTAAATATAACTTATAGCCAATTTCTATTAAGCAATCATTTTGTTCATTATAAAGTACGCACGCTGCTACCTACTTGCTTTACATATTTCTCTTTCATAACACTATTTCTCTTTTCTAAAGGGCTTGCTTGCATCTTAGGCTACATCACCACTTACCATCAGGTGGGATTGTAGTATAGCGCTGGCTTAAAATAATATAAAAAAAAACTCTTATAAGGATTAAGCTTAGCATTGTACATCTTATTTAAATATTTAAAACTAGCTGTTCCCCGCGACTTCGGTCACGTAATAGGGTTTTATGTTTTTGCGCGGAACCCTAATTATTTTTCTAAAATAAAAGTAGCCTAAGTTACTCCTTATGAAATCAGCTATCTGTCAGTGAGTCCCGTCAAAATCGGTCCAGCCGTTTCGGAGATTAGCCGGAACAAACAGACAGACAGACAGACAGACCGACATACAGACAACAATTTTAAAAATTGTGTTCTTGTTATAAGTACCGTATACACTTTCATATACATTTAGTTAAAATCTGTTATTTTGACATTACAAACAGACACTTCAATTTTATTTATTTGTATGTATATATGTATGTATAGATTGTCATCGTCTTATAGTGTTCATAATAAAGAGTAAAAGGAATTTAGTCCTTAGTTAGATTTCCAATCAGTGAACCATATATTTTCCCTGTTACCATGTGCAGGATGCTGTTGCTGCTCTCACAGACTATGGTTAATAGCGAGGCTGTTTTCTAGCATCAGATTACATCAAAGCCATCTGTCCATGCCACAGTAAACATAGTCGAAGCACTACAGAACCTCTTTTACGTGGTAGAGCCATGCTGCAGCTATATTAGTAGTATAGTTGTAGCACGAATGGGTCGGTTCAACCGGGAAAGGACCACGCTCTCACAGAATACCAGCGTAAAATAACAGCTTAAAACTACTGTGTTTTGTATGGAGAGTGTAGAGAACCGGAGGCTGTTTTTACTGGAAAAGAGGCATTCCATCTTAGTACTCATGGGTCATAACGCATCTGCATTTTGATTCGCAAACCAAGATAGATGTAGATGTCTATGGGCCACAGCAACCACTTACCATCAGGTGGACTGTGTGAACGTTTGTCACCCTATCCTATAATAAAAAACCGAGGCAGCCACAACATAATTCTCAACGCATTGTTATATTGGACTCACAAAGTGGTCATTGTAAGTTCTTTGCGTAAATTGTAACCACAGGCTTGCTGAGTAAAGGGATGAACAGTACTATTTGATTAAGGTGAAACCTGCGGGCCATAATGCCCGGCATTACCTCTCCATGTCAGCATCATACACAAGGCCTTAAGGTACCACGTGCTCAAGGTGTTTAAATTTTTAAGCTCTACTAAGTGCTATTAACTTTTATTGGTGAAACGTAAGTTGGATAGTTGATACCCATCCTGAAAATCATGAACTTCGTCTTCTTGACATTATATTGCAAATCACACGTTCTTTTTTTCGCAGTGTGCTAACTGAAGAAATCAGCACCACCATGTCATCGACATAACCGAAATAATTGACACATTACCGTCCACGTAGCAGCCTATAAGCATTCTGCTGAGTCTCTCAATCAGTTCGTTCACGTACAGGCTAAAAAGCAATGTTGAGCTTTATCCGCCCGGCCTTACGCCACATTCCAGCCTATACGCATATGAGAGCTTATTTACCCACCTCAAACGGTTCTCCCTACCTAGGTATCTAAAAAGTGAATTAACATCTTGTGTTACTCCAATTTTCTTAACCTAAGTCACAGATTATCATATGGTCATCATTATCATTACAGCCCTTCATAAGTCTATTGCTGAATATAGGCTGCCCATGATCCATCGACTTCTTGCATTCCTTACCAGGTCGTCACTTTATCTAGTGGAGGGACGCCCTACACTTCGACTACCCCATCGGTTGTCGGTTCTTTGAGCTATATGGCTGGTTCATGCCATTTCAGCTTACTAATCCGTTGAGCTATGCCGGTTAATCTGTTTCTACTACAGAAATCCTCTTTTTTAAGTCTATCACTCAAAGAAACCCTGAGCATAGCCCTCTCCGTAGCTCGCTGACCGGCCTTGAGCTTTCTCATACGGTCAGCAGTGAAAGACCACGTCTCAGATCCATAGGTCATCACTGGCAAGGCGCACTGGCAGTCGATTGACCACTTGATCGAAGTTGTACTCCCAAAAACAAACTTTATATCTTTATATATAAAAATTACGTGTCACATTGTTTGTCCGCGATGAACTCCTAAACTATTGAAATAATTTCAATAAAATTTTGCACACTGTACACTGTGTGCAGTTTGGTCCAACTTGAGAGATAGGATAGTTCTTATCCCTATAAGTGACACTCAATATATTTTATTAAAAAAATTTATAGGACACAGGGTCGTCGGAGAGGGCAAAACAACGCCTGTGCAGCTAGTATATATATAAAGATAATTTATATGTTTTAGGGTCTAAAATATTTTATAAAACTTCTTTACAACAATATGCTCCTTGGAGCTTTTGACGACAGTTTAATCCTGCGGACAGTCAATGACGATTGCTTTTCAAATTCTTAAGGCACCTAAGCAAACAAACTAACTTGAGGTTTATATCATCATCGGAGCAGTTTTTTCGTTATTTCCACAAATAGTTTACATGCAAACTTTTAATACACAAAATAGCATAACTTAGTTGGCAAAATCCACTTCCAACAAAAATGTTCCCGCAAAAACTCCTGTCTCCTCGATATATAAATTAAAATTGTCGATGTTTAAAGACAGAAAGTGTTCAGAGTAATGATGGAATCCACGACTTGTTTTGCCACCAGGGCGGTGCCACTTAAAATTGAGGTGTATTATTTGACAGATTTCAAGCTAATTTGTTCGAAAAATGTGAAGGTTAATTTTTGTTTCTATAATAATAGTTATATTTTATATTAATTAGATTATTAATAAATAAATCAAACCACCTATATTCATGAATAAAAAAAAAATAAAAAAGAGTTGAATGTTCAAAAAAAAAATTAAAGAGCAAACCACTGAGGCTTTGTTCTGTGTATTTCTTTTAACTATTATTTATTCTGTGGTATTAGTATAATACTCTAGTAACTGATATACTTTAATTTAAAGGTAACTTCTCAATTAAATGACAGTTAAAGTTACACAAAAGTTAGTCAACCCTTAATGGTTTTTAATTAATCAGTTAAACTTAATAATTATATAGTTACTCTTTGTAATCAGTACTGTACATATTTTTGAAATTTTGATTCCTATCATTATTTTATATTTGATTTTATTTCAACTTTTGTTTCTTATAGTTTATTTTATGATCACTGCCTATGGCAACACATTTGTATATATGGCGGGTTGTTTCAGAATTGTCGTTTAGTCTCAAAACTCCAAACTTTATTAAAATTTGAATATAGGTATTATTCTCAATCTTTCCTTTATTTTACAATCTAATAAAAATAAATGTTTAATAGTGTATATTATGTTATGGTTTTTCGACTATTAAATAATTTGTATATGTTATAATTATACGGAAAAGAACTACAGGCCAGGATATTTTGGAAATTCTGTAAAGGTATGAATAAAATATCTTTGGTATGAATGCAATACAGCCGTTCTTATTATATCTGCTTTTCTGCCGTAATGTTTGTAAAAGCTTAAATTTAGTTTGATGCAGTTAGAAACAATCATGTATTATTAACATCATGCTTATTGGCTTATTTCTTTAATTTTGAGTTCATATCTATTAAAAACGATTTTTTTTGGAATGGAGCTTTAAGTTTTGGCAATACAGTTTGAGTCTAGGACTACAATCTTTGTCATGGTAACAGCAAGTGAAGGAATAGCAGTTACGTAGGTAAGTTAAGCAAAGCGGGTTGAGGTTGAGGGGCATCGTTCTCGAAGACCGGTCTGCGCGGGTGGTGCGGCGGGTGCGCGTGGGCAGGGAACATTGCGCGGTGCGGGCGGGGCGTGCGTCAGTCAGTCGCGCAGCGAGCGCTATAATACAAGTACATCGGGTGGCGCCGCGCCAGCCCGTCGCGTGTCAGTGTTGTGTCACTGCGGTGGGCCAGGTCGGTTTCGAGATTTATTTCGTCCGACTTAAACCATGGCTCTCAATTCGGACAGTGAACAGAAATCGAACCTGGTCCTCCGCGTAGACCAGGATTCCGACTCGGTTCTACAGTCTTTATTCGACACAGTGCTTAAGCCGGACTCTAAGCGACCGCTACAGGTGCCTCTGCGTATGCGACAGCTTCCAAAGTCATTCTTTAACCCGCCGTCGACCGGTTCCAAGTCGCCATCTGTGTCTCACTCGCGAGAAAACTCGGCTGATTCGGCGTTCGGATCGTCGTCAGCGACAGGCGCAGCACCGGTGTCTCACTCTAGAGCGCACTCGTCGCCAGCTAGTTTACAACAGACTTATGCAGCAGGACAACCGACTCAGCCGGCACCTTTACATCATCAGCACGCAAAACAGAGGTCTTATGATGTTGGCACACATATTCCAGATGATCTTGGTCCGCTGCCATCCGGTTGGGAACAAGCTCGCACTCCAGAAGGACAGATTTATTATCTCAAGTAAGAATTTTTATTTGCATAACTTTTTAGAAAATATTATTTCCATCAACTCGTAGTGCTTTTGGTATGTAAAGTACTTTAGACCACTGCTCTTAAAATATCTGCCCATGTCGTCGGCCTCTCATACCTACCTTGAATGGAGGGAAGTAAAATATGGATACGAATCGCTCTAACATCATAAGGTTGGTTTTTACTTATTTGCTTCGGCTTATATTATGAACATTAAAAATTGAGTAATTATTTACAATGTGATTCTTACACATATTAAGTATATTTAATTTGTTGAAAATTATATACTATATAATCCTCCTGATAAATAAGTACCTGAAAAACTCATTGTTAATATACGCATTGCTAATTTGTCTGTATGTTATTAAGATTTCGTTGGAAATGTTTTGCAACTAGATAAAATTCATGATATGTTTTTTTTTGTTATTGAAGAAAATATGTGCATGCATGTCGTTGTGCTTTTTGTTGTATCTATAAATCACTAAAGTTTTATTTTCCAATCACTGTAATCAATAGAAAATCAATTGATATCTGTAAACATGTTATCGATTTGTTGGATACCAGTAAACAATTATACCTAGAAGCTGTATAGAAAAAAAAATGTCCACAAGCACACAACTGAGCAGGTGTTTGGAAAACAAGTGCCTACCTAACAGGTGATGCGTCTAGTAATTGTTAAGTAGGTAAATGTTATAACACTATATTATCACAGAAGTTAATATATTATTACTTATAAAATAACAAATTACAGGTAATTAGAATTCATATGTCATGTAATAAATGTAAAAACATTAAGAAATGCATAAATACTATATTATACTTATGCAATATCACCTTTGCTTAATACATCATAAATTATTAAATATGGTAGTATTAGGTTATTTGAAAATATATTTTTATAGAATTTTCATTGCTAATTCTGAAGTAACCTAAACATTATCTAGCATAGTATGGTTTCTGTGAATGAACGGATTTGCGCTGGTTGAATGGGTTTGCGTTGTCTTCATCGAGTGATATTATGGCTTTAATGCCTGACTAAAGAGATTTCACTTTTGTAATTTATGCACTTACCTACATTAAAATAAAATTAATAAAGAGTTCTTTATGTTGAAAAGCTATCTGAAAAAGGGATGTCTGTAAATAATGCTGGCTTTGTAAATACAAACGTAGCAGTCGTCATCATCACTATTATCAACAACAGTCTTTTTAATTCTACTGCTTGACATAGGCCTTTCCGAGAATGTGATAGGTGGCTTTTATTGTTAAGATATTCCAAATCGGGTTGGTGGGGTCATAGCCGATACCCTCGCTACTAGTGTTGCGGCGAAAAATCTTAAATATCTGTAGTAGACTTAACACTGACATAATCCAATACTTTGGTGAGCTCAAAAGGCTGGCTGGCTGCTTACGTCAATCAGAAATGTACGGAAATGACATTTTTGTACAGGCAAGCGTAGTGTTGTACGATACCCCCTGATGAGGGCAAGTTGATAAACACTTAACCCTTAGGAACATACTTGAGTAAGTTGAAAAGAATGTAATGTGACCAAGAATTAGTAAAGATCAATTCACCAAAAGTTTCAGCAAAGTATTTATTTGCTGCACTCAAAATCACATGCGAAAGCAGAAAAGTGCTCGATTTAAGGCTTTACTATAAAACAGGCCGCGCTTTACAAAAAAAGTACGGAAAAAGATATTACTTCTTTTTGTTTTTGGAAGAAGAATCTACCTAAAAAAATGGAACGGATTGATATTATAAATATTTTGTTGCAATATTTATAATCAGGTAAACGAACCCTATCGTTATACCATAAGTAGTTTACGTTACAATTATTCCTGTATAAGACATTAATATTTTTGAGCAATTGTTTTTGAAGCTTTAAATTTAACACTAACGGGATGTAGTTTCGTGACTACAATTATTTAAAATATATATATATATATATATATATATATATATATAATAATAAAATTTTGTACAACCGACTTCTATATACATAAATTATTAAGAATAACTCAAAAACTTGATCAGACCTTGATCAAATTTATATGGGACCACATGTGAAGCACCAGCTAAAAAAAGTCATCTAAATCGGTTCACCCAGAAAAAGTTATGAGGTAACACACATAAAAAAATCATACAGTCGAATTAAGTACCTCCTCCTGCTTGAAGTCGGTAAAAAAGCCTGTGTGCCCGATTAAATCGATTATTTAAACAGGATCATAATCAAGAAATGATCATTAAAAATGGCAATCTCTAACTTTAAATTATATGAAAAACAAAATGAACAAACCTGTGTCTATTGCAAATATTGTAACTGATATCAAAAAAGTATCTATTGTATTAACAGTAATAAGCAAATAATCATAAAATTTATAATATCTATCTTAATACTAAAGGGAAAAAGGCTTACTATTAATTTGTCCTGTGCTTAGTAAAATTGTGGGTTTCAAGAGGCAGAAATATGTTCATTGTTTTAAAAATCTACCCTAAACCTTATTTTATGTTACTTGTTACATAGATTTAGATAGAATGAAAGAAAAATGTCACGAATAACTTTATAATAATGTCCTTCGCTACTTCAGACCGAAATTCGATCACGGTGGTCAGTCTTAATGGAAACTAGCCATCCCCGCAGGGCCAGGTTATAGTGTACGAGTGTGTACGCAAGCACAGGTGTACTCATAATTCCTTTACTCTCACAGTCCGATGGGACAGAGAAATCCGACACGACCGGAGAGATATAATGTACCCCTTGCGACATAATATAATATAATATATTAATGTTAACTGTAAAGTGTAGAGAATTGAATTAGTCTGATTGAAGTTCTAGTAGAGCCGTGGTATCTCAGGGGCTAAGTGCTCGCTGTAAATTTCACAGAACGCGAACAAGCCGTGTTCGATTCCCGCCGACACCAATGAAATTTTTTAATCGCATTAAGTGCTGATTTACCACGTGCTCGGCGGTGAATGAATACATCGTGAGGAAACCTGCATGTCTGAGAAATAAGAAAAACATATTTCGAAGACATGTGAAGTGCGTCAACACGCATTGGGGCAGCGCGGCGGACATTTTCTTGCCATGGAACCCTCTCAGAAATGATAGGAAACCTGAGCCTAGCAGTGGGACGTATATAGGCTGTAAATTAACTAAGTAAACGTTCTTACGTGGTAGAGCCATGCTGCAGCTATATTAGTTGTAGCACGAATGGGTCGGCTCGATCGGGGAAGGACCACGCTCTCACAGAATACCAGCGTAAAATAGCGTAGCTTAACACTGCTGTATTTCGTATGGTGAGTGTAGAGAACCGGAGACCCTTTTTACTGGAAAAGAAGCATTCTATCTTAGTCCTCACGGGTGACAATGCATCTGCATTTTAATACGAAAACGAAGATACATGTAGATGTCTATGGGCCACAGCAACCACTTACCATCAGGTGGACTGTGTGCTCGTTTGTCACCCTATCCTATAAAAAAAATTAAAGTTCTAGTAACTGCAACACGTCTCTCATTCACACCCCCCTATATTACATGGCGATCCTACTAAGCAGTGCGGAGCAATTAGTCTCGCGAATCCGCTAGAATTGCAGGATTGTACAATATTTTAGAATTATTAGTCCACAACGTTATTTTAGAAGTCAGTAAAAGAAACAATATAATTTACTTAGAAGAAACAAATAGTATAATTAAATTTTGATCAGAAATAATGACAAAAATTAAAATTATGTTATGTGAATTAAAGTCGGAAAAGAAAAATATTAATGAGATTCGGACACTTGCTTCTGAAATTGTTCTCTGCTTCCTCTATTTTCTTTTGAGTTGAAGCCCGATGCTCCATTACAATAGATCTAATTGTATGAGCAGAGGCAGGCAGTTTATAGCCTTCTGCTTCAAACAGTTCTCGTAAGTCAATCGATGTCGTAAACTTTGAGAATGGTATGCAATTCTTAACGACCATTCGTGATATTCTCTCTTCCATGGAACATTTTGATGACTTTGAAAAAAAAATCTGTGATGACTTTTACCTTTTTAGCCGCCGTTGAAGTATTAAGTAAGTTGTGAATGCTGCCGAGAAGAGCTTGTACTGGCGGTTTCAGTATCACTAACGCTACATACGGATTCCTCTGTCATCTTTGCTTCGTACGCATGTGTACTTGCAAGCTTTTAGTAGATCGAGCGCTTATTTTGATGATAGAAGGACAACGTTTACACTGACCAGAAAGGCCATCTTCCGATCTTAGAAAGTGCTGACATATAAATTTATTACTGTCGTATTCCTTATAAATCCCTTTAGCACTCATTTTTAATTTCACGATTCCAACTTTACCTATAGCCAGTTATTAATTAATTAATTTTATTTAGATTGAATATTGCTGTTCAAATATAGAAATAAACCGTTTATTTCTATTTAAATTGCATATCACAAACTACGCACTAGTACGCACACTACGTCACAAACTCACAAGTCACGACTGAAATAGTGTAAGCATTAGCAGAGGATAAAATCATGCAACAGACATTTTAGGGAATCCCTGTACAGAGAGAAATTCCCATTCAATCATCTCACACACAGATACGTACTTCGATTAGGGGATCCCCCTCTTATCGTGCATTCGTGCCGTGCATGATGTTATGCGAATTCAGGCTGGAAAAAATTAAATCTTCCGGATCTCACACGTGTTATCCCGCATTTGTAAATCCGCATGAAATTTGTGGATCCGCGGAATTGCATTCCCTAGCCGCGACAATACGAGAGCACCGCCGCGGCCTGCAAGTATAATTTAAGGAAATAATTAATTATGAAAATAAAATAGAAAAAGTAAGTTTAAATGGCGGATGGACATTAATTACATTGCATGTGACAAAAATCTCATAAAGGAAAATAATAGAGGCCATAAACATAATTTTATAGAAGCTTGGAAAAACAAAAATTAAGTATAATACTATCAAGAATAGACTAATAAAATAAAGACAAAAATAAAAGGCCATATTAAAGAATATTAAATTAAATGTTGAATCTCGAAAACATACAACAAGCACAATAAATGACTTATTCTCTTCTACAAGAATAAAGGATATTGTAGCAAAAGGCTATACATAGTACATCGTAGAGAGATTATTAGAGAGATCTCGCGCTGGACTAACGGATTTACGTCCTACAAACACTTATATTCCTTTCTTATGTGAACAATCAGAGCCAAAAGTGTAAGATGCAGCAGTAACTGAGTATAAAGTTTGTTACAAAAATAATGCTGGAGTAATACTAGCGTAAAGATTATGCAAAGTTAAATTATAATTTTGATAGAATGAATCTATATCTAGGATACTTTTTATGCTAGCTTGTATGGGTAGAAATCGCGCTAATATCAATTATTGCCGCCAAGCAGTATTGCATCTAACGTTGTGTTCCGGTTTGAATGGTACGAAGATCCCTATAATCACAGGTTGTGAGGTATCCTTGACAAACTTTTAATGTAGCTTTCTTTGAAATTTTTGAAAAACCGAATATTTTTTACAGTCTACATTTAATGTCAATAAAAGTTTTGAATTTGGAATGTTATAGTTTTAGACTATTAGAATTTTTCTTATTTTTAATTACATAACATTAATATATTACAGTATTTTATAATATACAATATTAAAAACTATAATAAAATTGATTTAAAAGTAAAACTGACAGTTTAGAACAAACAGACTACAAAACCACGTCCAAGTTTCGTGGCCTGAGTATTCAGTGTCCAGTTATGGCCTTTCAAAGAGCTCTCCACCAGCATCTATACAAAGTTTCATACGTTTGAAACTTCTAAGGCCTGCTTGAACGCTGCTAGCGCATCTTCCAGCGATAAAAGATGGATCCCTTTTAGGAAAATTTTAATTTTAGACAGTAAAAAAATTAAATTTTAATAAGAGTAAATGCAGAGTACAAAGCAACAAAAAAATCACATAACGGCTTCGGAAGTAGGTGCTAAAAGTTAATTTTTTTGAGATGTTTGAGTGGTCTTAGGAATGTCACAAGCTCAAGGTATCAAGTAGAATATCGTCTTAATAGTATTAAAAACTTCATCCCTATTTTTCCTCCCTTAGGGGTGTGTTTTTTCTAGAACGTGCCAAGGCGGCGAATTAGAGTTGTTGTCAGAAGGGTGACCAAAAAACTTAAACAGAGTTCTGTCCAGGAAGTGTTCTTCGTTTTGTGCCCGCGGCCGCGTTGTTATGATGCCCCGTGTTCGGTCGCCTGTTGCTCACAGCAATGTTCACTTTTGGAATTATACTATTCGTCATTGATGTTCCATTGTTTTCGTATATAAATTGTACCATGACGAAATAAAAAAAAAAACTAGTGATTAAAACTTCGCTTTACTTTGGTGGTTTATTTTGAAACGAATTTATGCTGTAGAAATTAGTGGCACAATCAGCAAGAAAGTCCTTGATGGATATTTATCGACAAAAATTGGCGATATATTGATGGGCTAAATTAAGAACGCCCTTAACCGACGAGAATGTATGCGTAGAAATATGGATGTGAAAGAAGCGAGAGAGGTGTGTCATGATCGTGCCAAATGGAAGTCCGGAGTCTGCCCACCCTCTGGGTGAAAGGAGCGAGAGTTCATTTCATGTAACACAATAAATAAAAGTCTCTTTTATTTATTGTGTTCCTGCATCTGTAATACAGGGTTTAAATAAAACTTTGACTACACAAAAGAGCGTTAGTAAAAACTACGATACGTGTAAAATGCGTTTTTAGACGATTGTAACACTATAGTTGCCTTTTATCAGTTATCACAAGCTCTACGTTAAAACACATTGTCGTAATTTACTATCTTATCGCCATCGGCTAAGTTACCTTTCGTCAGTGAGTACTAATGATAAGAAATGATAAAGCCAGAAAAAATGATTCATTTCTGTGGGTAAAAACTACGGTCTAGCTAATTGTATGATCATAGTGTAGTAAAAAAGTAATTTTAACGTTTTCTACATATTTTCAATATTTATTAAAACGATAGTCAAGAATAATGATTTCTAATATTTACGCGAACACTACACATTAAATGAAACTAATTTTTACGGATTCTATCGCTTCTATATTTTTAATTCCTGACGTTTCGGGTGCTTTACAGCACCCATGGTCACGGGGAAGTCCCCCCGTGTCCATAGTTAAGAATAATTTTAATTATATAATAATAATGTTATGATAGCTCTGTCGCTGGGATCTGCGAGCAATTTGAGTTATATTCCCGCCGGTACCGATGAAATTTTATATCGCAATTTAAGCACTTATTTACAGTGTGCTTGACAGTGAAGGAAAACATTGCATTGGGATATACAAAGCTTGCCATCACGAATTGTGGTAGCGCAGGGAACTCACGCTAGCACCCAAATTCTCTCAGAAATGAGAGAAAGCCCTATAGTGAGACACGTATATACATATATAAGCTGTTACTTTTTATATATTATGTGAGAATACCCTAAAATAAAAATTTTGCCTGTTTTTATATTGTATACACTTCAATGACATTTATATAGTTATTTTGAATAGTTATGTGAAATGTAGAGGAAGATTTTTATGGTGGCTTCTTGATGGATATGTTACAGTCAAAACTCATAACCGATCAAAATCACTTTTGACTGCGAATAATCGGGCAAAAGTAGTTTTGTAAATGATATTTGCAGTCAAAAGCACTTTTGACCAAGGACGTCGGGCAAAACCATTTTTAACAGCAAAAATATTGGGTTATAGTGATTTTGACCAAATTACATCGGTTAAAAGTGGTTTTGTACAACAATATTAGTCGAATTTACTTTTGACTTATACTTTTTAATTTCTGAAATTAAAAAGTTCAATTCCTTCAATATTATATTTTATATCATTATAATGTACGGCCCAAGGGCCACACCTTAACCTACTGTCACTGATACTGTGAGTTTTCACCGATAGTCTGAACTTTGAAGGATTACATGAACAGAATCATATCACGGTACCTAAAAGCAACCTCACGAATAGGACAAGGTATTTTACATATTGTATATTTAGATACTCAGACCACTTTCTTCGTGGACATTATTCATTTTTAGAGACACTGTCGTCTGTTAAGGCCCATTTTCTCATGAACGGCTAGAGAATCTAACTTCGTTGCTTACCTTATCTAAAATTTGTGAATTTCCATATATTCATTATTTTGGTAAAATTAAGTAGTACTAACTTATTACATTGTTAATTTACAGCATTTTTGTCCATCAAAAGCATAATAGAAATATATAATTTCGAACAAACTCGAAATGCAAGTTGTACTTCTGTTTTTGTAGAATAATCAGCACAATGTGTTGGTTGCGTTTAAGTAATTTCCTATATTACTGTAGCAAATGTGAAAATACACCAGGTTTAAACCTGAAACATTCTTGAAAGTTTTGCAATTTCTAGGACCGATATCAAACAAATAAAAATCGTCAAGACCCAATTCCCGTGATGTATGAACTATTTACATAGGTACCTACATAATTAAGTTTATATTGAAACCTCAGGGCGCGAGTCTTACTCGCACTTGTCCGGGTTTTTTATCACTGATAACCTTTAATTTTTAAACAAGTTAACAAAGCTGACGAAAGTGAACTATCAACGCTCCTTTTGATTTTTTCTAACTTGGTGTAAGTAAGTGAAGATGCATTTAATTTTTTATGATGATGCATATCAAATTAGGATTATTAAATGTCAATATATCTGAATAAGTCAGCTTATTTTGTGATGGTGATACACTGTCAATGAATGATAAGTTAATAAAGCAATTTTTTGTGCAAGCAAACCCGCTTGCCAAGCGCGCCAACGGGTTGAAACTCCGTTTTTATTATTACTCTGAAATGTTATAGGAAGATGCCCATGTCGCCACATACTACACCTTCGGGATGATATGGGGTAATGGATTCTCTAACGCCGCCTTAATTAATACGGTGAATGAAGTACTTAATGGTTGTCCTACGCACTTAGTGAATATATCGTATCTGCCACTATCACCTCGCCGTCTGACTTCATAGACGACGATCACTTATGTGAAAATTCTCTTTGACGATCGCGAACTGAACACACGAATTTGTGGATAGATGCGCAATAATTATGGCCCAACATGTATTCGCCAAACAGATACGAACGTGAATGCACGAGCTTTGTTGATTGTCACAATGTTCGCGCACAACAGCAATGCGAACTCGTGTGCGCGCACGAGACAAACGATGGAGGTGTGCCAACGCACACGCACTTGCTGTTTATCTACGCACTGTCTTAAGTCAGAACCTCACCATACCACATGGTTTTGATCTTCTTTAATTTTAATCAGTATGCACAAAAAAAAAAAACACTACCTACAATTTACTGCCCGTTCATGTTAATGACTGAAGGCGAAGTACTCTCGAGGTGAATATGTTCTTTTTCAAATGTGCGGCACTGCAATACACGCTTACAAAAGTTACGTAGAGATTTTCCAATGGAAACAGCATTCACTCTTGAAGTTCTGCACATAATCTTTGTGAATCGTTTGTAGATAAATGTGTTGTATACAATTTTGGTGGAATCGTGCCTTAACAGTAACTTGAACTAACGATACAGGTTTCAGACTTCAAAATTACGATAATCTACATTAACTACTTGGTTGGCGCCGATGCCATTATAGTTAGGTTACGTTTTGCTTGCGCACAGTCTAGGATAATATCGATTTTGTGTGGGCGTAATTATGCCGCTGTTAGATATAACAACATTTTAAAATACTTATGGAACTATATTGAAGCTAATCAAGCATAAATATGATTTTTCAAGAAGGCATTTGTTGTGTAATCCAATATTATTTTGGACATAATATTTTTGCTCGAATTGATGGCGGAATAGTGTCCTCAAAATTTAACGTTGGAAGAAAGCCTTAAATTCAACGAATTACAATTAAAACATTTAAATTATTCCTAAACCAACACCGGGTTAGTTGGGTTATTAGGTAATATAAAATGTAACAGCGGTTGTTTAGCAGACACACGACGCCACGCCGTTTCCACAGGGCGTGGATGAAAGCCAATGCAACATCAAAGCTTTTGTCACCTCGTAAATAAACCTTACCGGCGAAACTGGCATAATATAAGAACAAAAAAACTGAGATTCATCATAATTAAAGCGTCGTGATTAAATATAGGCGATATCAATAACATCCAAGAAATACTTTATTCAATAAACACATTTAGATTTCCATAATTCCAATATTGTGTTATGAAAGTATTTTTTTCTTCTTTTTTTTGTTCGTTACGTTTGTAAAATATTTACCATAAAGATGTAATTTAACAAATCAATTCTTAAGGATATTTCAGTAGTCATTCAATTTAAATCAATATTGGCATTAACAAAAATGTTTTTCTCAAATTTAAGTTTTAAGTATATTTTGGATAATATTATAACTTGTAAATTACTTTTTTGATTGGATAGTATTAATAATTTACTATTAAAATAAGTTTAATATTAAGTATCTATATTGTCATGTATGTTTAATCCAATGAAAATGTTTTTCATTATTGTGAGTTAGTAGTTAAGAGAAAATGAAGAAGCATTTCGTAATTAAGCACCTTGCAAACTTCATGCAGCTATTGATAATTAGAATATCAAAAGTATTAATTCAGACAGTCGGCCAATTGGCTCTGCTTATGAAAACGCCGCCTGCCTGCATGGCGAACGCTGCGATGGACCATTGCAAGCGGTGCATGCCTTCCGCATCAGCAAATAGACTTGCGCATCACTTCTTAATTGCAAGTTGGGTCGATGTTTTATAAGCTCCATAACGGCCAGCGTGCGTCTGGCCTGTGAAACGTTTGCTTTAATTATTATTGGAATGGAGGGTAATTCTCTGTGGTTTTGTTTGGCTAGACTTGGCGATGTTCCGAAACGGGTAGCGATGCAAATTGCCTTGGCGGACGCCCAACGCGGCAACTACCAGGCCCAGTAGCTTTAGCGCGTTGCACCTTACTGGTGACTCTTGACCTGCTGCTGCTAGGCGTTTACGTCCTGCTAGACAATTCTCATGACTTAAAGTAGAATGATTTGATTACAGTACAGTTTATGTGAAAATTTCTTTCATTAAAGAAATGTGGTCGTTTAAATATTTATGTCCAGTAACATCGAAGGGTACAAACGATTTCTATTGAATGAAAAAAATATTGAGGCGAAATTAAAACGAAAAATCGAAGCAGATAAAATAATTTAATTTTTATTTTCTTATTAAATATATCTATAATTTATACATAATTAAAACTTACAAGAAAAAAACAATTTGTTTTCAATTCTTAAAACGAACTGTATGTTGAATCGGCTCAGTGTTCATACAATAAGCAAAGTGGTTAGGCTACGGGCTATATTTCCTTTTAAGTGTCGCCCTTAGAATCTTTAATAAGTGGAATTGCATGCACTGAATACAAAAGATTATGAGCTGCGTACGAAATCTCACAGTGAAGTTCATTCAACTTTTTTTATTAGTCCAGTTTAATGGACAACAAGATATGAAACGATTTTATCCATTGCTTTTAGAAAATAAAATTTAAATATTTTCTCCAGGTATTCACATAACAAATTAAAAAATATATGAATATTAATATGAAATAATCAAACAATAAAAAACCGTACTAAAGTAAGTAGGACTCGCGCCTTAAGGGTTCCGAATAAAGTTTTCACGAATTATACACGAATGCCTTAAAATAATAAAGATAAATGAATATTTCATTTACATTAGGTCGGGGAAAAGGTTTCTTCGTATTTTATATACAAATTAAAGACATTGTTTTAAAAGTTTAATTTGATTTAATTATTATATATATGTGCCATTTTGTTCGATAACGTGTTTCCATCTTGTAGGTAATGACATAATTCAGTTGCTGTAGAAATAGTGAGATTTATGATTTTAAAAAAGCGACAAGTAGTTTTGACAGTCCTCTCTTGATGTTAACCTAACATTAACCAAAGAATTCTGAAGAGACCGAAACAGATGAAAGTCTGAGGGTGCAGGGTGAGGACGATATGGTAGATGCATTAACACTTCCCAACCAAGCTCTCCCAATTTTTGCTAAATGGCCAAAATGTATGTGGTCTGGCGTTATCATGATGAAAGACTACTCCTTTTCAGTTGATTAATTCCGGCCGTTTCTTCTCAATTAGTTGCTTGAATCTCTTTAGTTGTTGGCAGTAGAGATCCGAATCGATGCTTTTGCCCGGCGGTGAAAGATCATAATAAACGATGCCCTTCCAAGCCCACCATACACACAACATCACCTTATTACGTGTTAATCCGGGTTTCTCTACAGTCTGTGGAGCTTGACTACCCTTTGATGATCATCTTTTTCACACGTTCTTGTTGTATGTGATCTACTTTTCATCACCAGCGATCGATTAGGTTTCAATAGAGAATTGCAAATGAGTACACGATTGAATAGATTTCTTTCAGTGAGCTCGTGTGGTACCCAAATATCGAGCTTTTCTGTATAGCCAGACTTTTTCAAATGGTTCAACAAACGCAGCAGCATTAAGTTGCTCTCTTATGCTGTATAACCTTAATATAGCTGCTCTACCACGTATAAAACACCTCCATCTAGTATTTGATATTAATTTCAACTTGATACTCATTCCTGAGAAAAAGGTTCTTGTTCTCTCTTCGGACTCAAGGATGGACAGCAGAAAATCTTAAAAGGGTTCCATTTTTTTAGTTTTTTAGGTACGGAACCCTAAAAGAATTAGAAAATGATCATTCAATAAGATTGTACACTTACGTATTTCTCACCGTGGTTCTGTGTATGTTGGTGCTTAGTTTTGTCGATTTATTGTTATAATTAAAAAAAAAAGATTAACTGAAAGTTTGAAGACGCTTCTAAGAATCACGGTTAAGTAGTGGCATGCACAACAAGTGAACTTATCGTGGTGTATTCACAACGATAACATTTAAAATACAGCTCGCTATCGCTTTCCAAGAACTATTCCGTTCGTTTGGTTGGCGCAGGCGACAGGTAGCCAGCCATAGCTAACGGAACTCGTGACGGCTCTACAATTTTAGTTTTTAAACTACGTCACATTGTGCACCAGAACAAAACTGCCATTTCTCATTATTTATGGATCTGTTATAAAAAATATTTTTCTTACAATAACTAGTAGAGAGAAAGTTGAAGTTTAATTTCTTAAATCATTCATAAACTACATATAATTTATCATATGCCACATTTTAATACATTTTTATATTATAAATAACTAATTAATGGTGCAAACAAAAGGTTAAATTTATTTGTTATTATATTATAATTGTATTATATAAAGAATATTCTCGTTTGATTTAAACATTATTTCAAAGGTGTCTATGACATTAAAGCTGGTACAAATCATTTTATACGTAAGGGTAATGTTAAAATAATAGCTTATAGCTATTTTAAACCATCGTGGCTTGAGAAAAATAATCAATATTCCTTGCTATATGAATTATTATTGAAACAAGGTACTCGCTCAGTTTCCACGCTCTGATTATTGGATGTTGGCTCTAGACAGCGTCTTTATCGGAATCGATCAGAAACGTAGTTAGTTCGGTGGGATTGTTTGTTGTTTATGGCATAGTAAGTTAGAACAAATAATAAATTTAAATTTTAACTCAGAAAGCATACCTCGAAATGTGTTTTACTTTGCAAACAATTAGGTTTTTAATATGTAAATTAGTTTTCTACATGCATTATTATTATTTTCTATTAACCCGTTTAAAATTATTATATATGGAGAAAAATACATAATTAAAAAGGAGGAGATTTAAATCAATAAATACATTACATTTTATATCAGATTTAACATCCATAGAAAAGTAAGTAACATCGAAAAACTTTTATCTACATATGTTATTAAAGTCGTGTTTTAATAAGTTAAAAACTAAATTTTCAACGCAACATACAAATAATTTATGCTTTCCAATAGATCCAAAATCTATTCTACTATCAATCATCACCACCATCACAGCCCTTCCCAAACTACTCTGCCTACACTGCTGAACATAGGCCTTCCCTAAAGAACGCCACAAAAACGATCCCGTAACTTCCCAAATATTTTTTTAACTTATCAAATACTTAAAACGTTGCACTTGAATATTTTTAGTAAGGTTACAAACAATGCACTTGAGTGAATTAAAATTCTTTTGCTGGCTAACAAATGCATATATAAAGAGTTTTTTTTTAACCAATAAAACACCACTAACACCACTCCCGTACCCTCAAGGGTAGGTCTTTGTTCGTTGCACGGCACATTATCAAGTCTTGTGGACACAGATGGTTCTCATTGGATTGTGTCATCGGTATAAATAATACTTTCAATATTACTATCGTCGTCACCGATACAGTCTGTTCTGATAAAGAGCGAGACCGAGTTTTCACTTGGACCACACTAGTCGACAGTTGTATGTACATATTATTGCCTTATATTTATAATAATTAATCGCATCAACATAAAAGGTACACACGAATATTGATTATTAATTTGCTTATACGAGTACGAATAGATATGTCAAAGGTTTTGTTTATTTGATAGGTGGTATACTCGTATTAAAGATCATGTTGTATATCTCAATACTACAGAAATGCAGTATGTTGGTGTTTCTACTACTTGACTTTACCATTTGTTCGCCAATGTATCCTATTTGTTTTCTCACTCAATTTAGTGAAGATAATAATCTTTTGCAATTATCAAATTATGATTATAAAGTTCAATCACTTTACTAATGTTAATATAATAATATGAGAGCATTGTATAAAATGTATGCAATACACATAGTAGTGTATAATCGTCCCGTGTGTATCGTAAGAGGCGACAGAGGGAAAATGAAAGGAGAGATGGGCAGCAGCATCTACTTGATACAAAATTATAAAAAAAGCTGCGGTTGCAAACGCGCCTGTCAAGCGTGGCAACTATGGCAAAGATTCCTATATAGGCCAATCTATGAGGGGGTATATGTTCGGCAGAGCACTTGATACGCTGTAATGATTATGATGAATATATTGCGATTGATAAAAGTCGGAAATTAAAAAAAAATCAAAATTGTGTTATTTGTTCTTAGTGTTGTTTCGAATGATACTAATGGTGACATAGGCTTATATCATGTAAGTATGCTTCAGAGTATCTCCATGCCTAATTGTGAGATCAAAAGGGGTCAAGTGTGTACATTGACAGGCGCCTTAGGGCTAACGTCATGTCGGTCCTGATGAGGCTAGCTTTAAACAATAACGAGAGCTCGCCAATTATGTATGTTTTAAAGGTGACGTAAGTTCTTTCATGATCGAGTCTACAATAATGACAATTTCTTTACTGATAATAGTGTTGTAATGTGATACAACAATATCTTCTGTGTGATATATCTTGTAATTCATGATATAAGGGTTCAAAGTATTATGCCACTCTAGAAGCATAGAGGATAAAATATAAAAAGACATGTATACTTATCAACTTTTATGCTAACTAAAATTCAACGTATTTGCGGCTCGTCTTAAATGCGACGTTTCCTATTTTTATCTTTTATTTTAGGCACTCAAACTAAAGTGGACTGTATTAATATATACGTGGCACACTCAAGTCGTTAATGATTTCGACCGGTTCGTGTGTCAGCGTAACAAATCGGCCTTCAGGTCAGCGAAAAAGAGGTAGCCAAAACTACACACACACTGTTAAAATAAAATCGATAAAATTATAAATTATATGAATGAGACAATACACACTAAGTTCATTTTGTTGTTCGCTTTGGAGTAGGGTATAAATTCCATTATAACGATGACAAGCGAGCACACAGTCCACATGATGGTAAGTGGTTGCTGTGGCCCATAGACATCTACATCTATCCTTGTTTGTGAATCAAAATGCAGATGCGTTGTCAGCCGTGAGTACTAAGATAAAATGCCGCTTTTCCAGTAAAAAAGGGTCTCCGGTTCTCTACACTGACCATACGAAACACAGCATTAAGCTGATATTTTACGCTGGAGCGTGGTCCTTCACCGGTCGAGCCGACCCATTCGTGCAACAACTGTACTATTGATATAGCTGTAGGATGGCTCTACCACGTATACATACTAAAAAGATACAAATGCTTATCATTTGTTTCTAATTTCTTCTTTATTAGATCGCAATATTCATCTGCTGGAGATGGGCGTCTACCGTTGTAGGGAATATTTGCCTTATTTGTCACGCTTCGAAGGTGGATTGACGATCGTTCTACCAGACATCTCGCAGCTTTACTATCGGTCAAAATTAATGTCCTATCTATCCACGATTTACCCTTCTAAAGATAGTTTTAACATAAGCTCCATACATTTTATGTCAAATTTCTATCTCAAGGAGGGTAATTCGTGGGTAGATTGGATATTAGTTTTGGTCGAATACCACCATCTATCGAAAGCTATAAGATACTTCTGGCATTTTCCATAGTCGCCTCTAACTCTACCACACCCGCGGGTTGAAATGGGATGTTGGATTCTCTTACGCTGCCACTGCAAGCCAAGTTTATTTTATTGCTCGCTTTGTACGTCCGGTATAAAATATTGTAGGTATTGCTAATGGTCAGAACTGTTAAGGGTTTATAATGCTTACATATGTCTGGCATGACCTTAAACTGTGATACAGTTACCAAACCAAACTAGTTTTTTAGACTGTTTATCGGAACAACGGAACCCTTATAATCTATGGCTGGTGTATGATTATCTGTATCTTATTTTCATGTTATCTATTGTTAAGCATGTAGTGGCGATTTAAGAATATCCACCCATATCGTCCCGACGGTGTCGTAAGAGGCGACAGAGAGAAAATGAAACAGGAGATGGGCAGCAGCATCTTCCTGATAACAACTAATTGCAAAATCCTCCATGGCTGTAATGGGCAATGTTTTATGTATTGTACATATATATTAATTTTCTTATAATTTCATTCTGTCCATCTGACCACATCTTGGTGAGGTATTATATAAAAAGCTAAGAAGTGTTTTCATTCCTTCTCAGTATCAATTATAAGATCAGAAAATATTAAAAAACATATGTTTTAAATATCCATCAATGATCGTATCTCGCAAAATCTAACAAAAAGCGAAATACCATTACGAGGCATTGAGCTCACCATTTCCCCAAATACGTGATCTATACCTTCCGAAATAGTTCCTAGAAAAAGGCATTTTAGTCTTTCAAGTTTTCGCTAAATTATCATAAGAACACGTTTGTTTCTATCGATTAATATGCATTGATTTTGCATAATTATGGCCATAAGCATTCGCTTGTTTATACGGCACACAGGGACACGTTGTCCGTTTTTTAAATGTTTCGTTCCTTTAGGTGGAAACTTGTTGTTCCTTCTGTTACTCATATAAAACATTGTTGGTAGTACATATGTTGAATACAAATCCTTTTTGGAATATTGATAGGCTTACTCATTGTATTGCACCGTGGCATTTTACCATTGCTTGTACGCTGGTATTGATTGAAACAAAAAAAAAATATCAGTGCCCACCTAATTTTGAGTAAACTTTTCAAATTATATTTCTTTCTGCTTCACAAAAATTAAAAAAAAATCCATTCAATTAACGAGGTGAAGAAAGGCTTTTGCTCGGACTAGTATATAGGTCAGTATGGGTTAACATAATAATAAAAAAGAAATCTAAATAAACCGCTTGCTATCGGATATTGCTCAATTTTTATAAAAGTTTTATCTGTATTTAGTTAATTTCAGCAATGTTATAAGACTAGTTTAGATTTTTATTGGCGAAAGGCTGTTATTTAAAAATTGTTTTTCCGCAGTGTCATTATTATGCATTAAAATTAGAAGCATGGCATGATTGAAAAGCCTGAGTAAGAGACCACATATTTTCAGAATATCTAAGCTGACTAGGTTCTTGATCTATAGGAAATGCATGCCATTACAGAACCTCGAGTCATATGGCCTATGGTTATATAGCTTTCTGAGCTTACTGATCCATTGGGCTATGACGCTTTCTATGATTTTATTGCAGAGACCCTCATTAGGAAATCTATCAGAAAAACTTTGATCATATCGATCTTGAGGTTTTTATCTTACGAGTACGAGTAACAGTTAACACGTA
Source organism: Parnassius mnemosyne (assembly GCA_963668995.1). Taxonomy (NCBI): domain Eukaryota; kingdom Metazoa; phylum Arthropoda; class Insecta; order Lepidoptera; family Papilionidae; genus Parnassius; species Parnassius mnemosyne. The sequence continues at coordinate 32,952,693 of CAVLGL010000137.1, read as the reverse complement.
GACTCACGTTTAGATCTACATGTAATCACTGACAGCAAGTACTGGTTGTAAAGTACACTCTTGTATAAGTATTGTCATCTCCCGAACGCCGCTCAGTCGAGTTGGATCCGTCGATTGTCCTTTCTGTTGAAATTGGACTTACCTAGTCGGACAATTGGCTAGAAAACAGCACTTAGTCGCGGTTCAGAAGGAAAATCGGTTTGTAGTTCTTCAATAGAGCTTTCTTTTCTTCTATAGCTTTATTGCCTTTCTTGTAGAGCAGAACCATTTCACTGATTCACGGTTCCGGCGTAGTGCCTTGCTGTTTTAAGGTGCTGGAGAGCCATTCTAATCTCGCTCAGACTGATGTCCGGATATAATCGGAACAGTGTTGGGTGAGACTTGCTCTTGGATCGTTACTCTTATAGGCCTAAAATCTTATGGAACGGTTTAAATTGGTTATGAAGATATTTTGGTAAAAAAAAAAATCGAATTTTTAGTACATTTTTAACTTTTTAATTTTTTCTTCTTTGAGGAATATCCGTAGTTTATTAATATAAAATATAACTAATATTATAGAAAAAAAAAAAACATTAACCCTTACATTTTCCTAACAAATTAACTTCCCTGGTATGAAATCTGTCAAAGATTTCACCTCCTTCCAAAGTGGCGGCGCACTGGTGGCAGAAAAAATCGTGGATGCATTCATTGATTTCTTAACATTAATATTTATGTTTAACATGGAATTATGTGCTTCGCTGATCTAATTATATCATTAGAAGGGAAGACTAGGCTTCGCTTCTTAGCCCATGTCCTTGCGAGAGTTTTAACATAACTAAGACGATTCAATGTTTTGTATTCATATTTCATACTACACAGTTTTCTTTTTCATTATTTGGAAAGTCACTTTTTATATGTTACGAGAGTCTATAAAAATCAAGGTAGTTGTTGTTAATTTGGCTTATTATTTTTCTAAAATACTCCATAAATAATTGGGACATTGTTATCGCAGTTTTCTCTCCAAATGGTCATTTAATTGGTCCTATAATAATTATATCGGGCACAAACCAGACAGTACTCCTTTTTCTTCTTTTCTTAGTTAGTCATATTCCTGTTGGAAAATGTTTTTGATTAATAGCTCCCTTCTAGATATACCTAACATAATCTTTTAATCGAAAGAAGGCTTCATTCTTTTTCCAAAATTTCTTCAATCCTAGCGAATACTTTGATTACAGCTGTTTCTAGTATAAATGCTGAGATTTAAATGAATGCTGCAGGAGGTTATCAGCATTTCTATTAAAATTATTTTATTCGAATGCCTAAAACGCACCAAGCTGCTAGATAATAATAAAAAAAATTGAATAACAATAAGAACCCTCTTAGAATGTAAAACTATTGAAAAATGTGTTTAAAATAAGGAATCTGAATGAAGAAAGATAGAAAATTTTAGAGAGCTAAGTAGCAATGCGTGTACTTTGTACATATGTATATTGCAATATGAAAAGTTAACTTTTTCTGAATTTGAATTTGGAATGCGTTTATTATGTTAGAAACTTCGATCGGTTTTCCAGCAATTTACATATTATTTTTCTGTTGATATATTACATTACGGAGTGGAGCGATAAAGATAACAAAATTGCAGTGATTGTTTTACAAAAAGTGAGCCGTCAGTACATTTTAGGACCCTTTTAAAGCTAGGCATCAGCCGTATGTTCCTGTATCGCAATAAACAAATTTCAATAGATGAAGATGGCCACTTAAGAGCAACTTGTCCGACATCAATAGTAGCAGCAAAAAGAGGGAATTACGGGAGTGACCAGATCATGAAGAGGAATTACTATTTTACGACTAATATAGTCACCATCTACTGAACTTGAATAGTTGCGAGAGGATGGCTCTCACAACATCACAACTGTGGAATTGCCTGTTTGATACTCATTCAGTACTAGAATGAGGAGTGCTAATTAATCTAATTGACACCGATATCATGGTGTGACGGAATTTCATTTTTTTCCAACTCCTAAAGACTAAGAATTTCCAGACCCTAGCAGGGTTAGGACCTAGAAACCTGAATTCATGTCAAACTACCCACTTGCAACGATTTCGTATCAATCTATTTTTCTCATTGGTCTAATGTTATCATATCATATATTTTAATAATTCTCTGTGTAGGCGAGTATAAAACATACTAATAGAAAATGGTTGTAAGTTGTTTAAAATATCGGATAGATTTTAAGCCCTTACAGGCAGTTATCTCAGTTTTAGACGGGGCATTGGGACTAGCGTAGTGGACGGCGGCGCCTCGCTCGTCTTGTTTACGTCTAATTTTGGCGCGAGCGCCGCGACGCCGCCCCCGCGCCGCCTGCCCATTGAATACTGCGCGTGCGGTTATTTCGGCATGGCGGACGCCGGACGCCGCTCCAAGACGTACCACGACGCCTGTTTGAAGTCGCTTTCGCTATAATACTCTCTCAGAGTAACTTTGTCACTGTTATTGTTTACGTACAAAAAAGTTACCTAACATTAATTTATAGTTAATTACTTGAATATTAGGTACATATATTGCGTTCAACTATAATTTAGTGGCCGATCCTTACTCCACAAATTCTCAGTTTTTCGCAACACTAAGATTAAATGTTTCTTTCTTGTTGGTAACAATTTTGCTTTACAGTTACACAGTAAAATTATATTATTCTTAATAAATTTCTTTCTACATTAGGTTTCTAGACAAAATTAGATAATTAGTGATGATTTAGAACTGTTTATCTTAGTGAGTTTAGCCAAGTTTTGTTACGTTACGTGTTATATAAATCAAATTACTGCACGGCAGACGACGCTCGACAATACCAGTGCAAAGTCATTTTCATTTAGAGTATATGCACAGTTTCTTTGATGTTCTTAGCAGGTGTAGCAATTAGTAAGTTTAGTTAATATCTGGTTACTTGATCAGTATGATCACTGATTAGTATTGTGATATTAGGTTATATAGTATTGAGGATAGATGTAGATGTCTATGGGCTACAGCAACCACTTACCATCAGGTGGACTGTGTGCTCGTTTGTCACCCTATACTATAAAAACAATAGGTGAGATGCAAAATCTGTAAAAATTCGATTTTTTGAAACTATTTACAAATTTTTAATAAAAATATTATATTTTAAAGTTGACAAAAAATTACTTTGCGTACCTACATCCGCGCGATAAAATAAAATGATGTGTCTTACCTAGTTTGAAGAGCACCTAGGTAAGACACATCATTTTATTTTATCGCGCGGATGTACGCAAAGTAATATTTTGTCAACTTTAATATAATGGACTTCCGCAAAGTAACGCCTGATTCTATTAATTATCTTAAAAATATTATGTAAACATGCTATCAATCATGTGTAAATAAAACTTGTACATAAAATGATGTTTTAAAATTAAACGAAATTTGAAAAGGCATATAATTCAACTTTAATTATAGAATTCACGGTCGAGAAAGAATAATACGATGCGGCGATCTTTTAAATTTAATTGAGTATGCTTAAAGTGCATCCGCCGTGTGTTTTTCACCTCTCGGAGTTAACGAGCTCGCGCCCTGTGATGTTACCGCGGTTAGCCTTGGAGGCTTCGGCGCGCTCCAGCTTCTCGGAATCGAACCCTCACCGCCCCGCTCCCCTCACATATTCATCCCTGGGCCCTGGGCCAGGACTCATTTTATCAAGATTCGCTGCTATTGAGCAAAGCCGTTATACATGACATGTTTCTTACATTAATTTGTGGCGTTAATATTTTAATAGAATAGGTACCTAATTTATTTTATTTTTTCAATCAATGTGATTTTAATATTGAAAATATACATAGAATTATTTATGCTCGGCTAAAAAAGAGTCCTATTGAAAAAAGAATGTAGGGACCTTGCATTGCAACTGATGCTTACGTGTACTTATGTATTTAAAATTATGAATTTTCTCATGGTAATGTGCTTATTTAATAGCCATGCAGATATCCAGATTGACATAGTGAAGAAGCGCCAGGGTTTCGAGATGTCTAGTACTGCAATCGCCAATACGCATCTCCGCTATTGGAGGAGTTCATATTAAAATATATCAATAATTTTAATTAACAAACCTTGCTATATTTTGATTTCTCTGCAGTCATTTCCTGTCGAATAAGGTGTTTTACTCTAAGGGTAAAACAATTAAATAAAAAGATGTAAGCAGAATATGAAGGAAGTATAACGGTTTCCATTGGTGATCGTATAGTTACCATCATTAACTACTGCACTCAGACTTGTTATCTTGGTAACATCTCGTCAATATATCGATAAATTATGTAGCAGCTTTGGCGCCTCCCTGTGCGAGTGAGCACCGTCAGATCGTGTTCGACTTGTTTTAATTCATTTCGGTACACCTTAGTTGTTAGTAACAAAGGGATTGATTTTTTCTCTCGACTCCGCCCGGCCTTTGAGTTGCTCGCCGCGTTTCTTGGTACCAGCGGCAATCATTCAGTAATCTCCGATAGTTTATTGATAGCACTTCGTGGACCGCACCGCACAACGCACCCGATAAATATATTTGTACCTACCACAAGCATTTACATTATATGAATGTATTTAAAAAAAATTATTATCTCTAAGCTGGGGTATTTACTTTTTTATTTTTGTTTTTAATGCATTTTTATTATAAACATGATATTTTTAGCGCAAAGTGTATTTATTAAACTATTGTAAAATTGAATCATCTAAAGTAGTTAGCTTTAATGCATGGCAAAGCAGATTGTGAAATGGTATAAAATATCATAGGGGCACATATATAGTATATATATTTATATATATACTATATATGCCTTCTGTCAGCCTTCGCCAGCGGCTTCTGTAACTATTAAGTGGAAATTATTATTTTTAGTTCTTTTTTAAAAAATAAAGAAAATTTTAGGAAAACCATAATTTTTATTTAACAATAACATTTGTTCATTTTATTAATAATATATGTATAGTGTTTTTTGCTAATGTCCATTTGGTTATGCTTCTTTCGGAACTAACACGGTTATATTTAAAAATTGTATTGCTTGTTAACAGTTACTTTAAAGTTACAAGAGCCCTCAAATAATTTTTCTCCCTATGAATGGAAAACGCTTACCTGCTGCTACTATTACGTAACCTTTAATACAAGCCATAGAAGACAATGATTACCAATAATGCAATACATGTTCATAAACAATTAGTTAATAGGTTGAGCTTGAATTAAATTCTGTTATAATCAGTTCATAGCCATAATCCTTTTGTTAAAATGCCTATATACTTATATTTATTATCATTACGTATGTAGGTATATAATATGCTACAAATATTTAATTTTTTATAGGATTTGTATTATTGCAAAAAATATTATAGGTTTTCTTTTTATTGAATAATGTTTAAAACAATGTTACATCATTACTTGATACTCTAAACTTTTTAAAAAGCCTTCATAATCCCAAGATACCTATATCTTCATGATAACTCTTGAACTATAGTTTATATAACGTTTTGTCCTTCAGTTAACAGACAATTGCGATTTGAGATCATTACGAAATTCGCAGCTGACATTTTATATTAGGGCGGAGTGCAACATGCCTTCCCTTCTCAAATCGAAGTTTCACAACCTCTGAGCATGAGCAGTGCTTTGTAAATGCTACGTGATAAATAAGAATTTTCCATATTATAGCTAGGCAAAAAATATTGTAAATTTTGTATACTGTTAAAAATAATAAATTCCAATATTTTAAAGGCTAGTTATAGAAAAGTATCGAACAGCTTTTATTTTATTCATGCATGATATTGTTTATATTTACAACATATACAAAATCATTAGTGAAGGATTACATATCACCATGGTAATTCTGAAAAAGTTATTGGTATATTCGTTAATAATAACCTTTTCTCCATAGATCACGGGATCACGGCAAACTTGCAAAATACCTACTTGCGTGCAGGAAATACTTTTTATGCCTTGCCAGCAGGCAAGTCAGGTTTAGGACAGGATATCTTAACGCAAATTACTAAATTACTTTACTGTTTTAAATAATTTTCAAGTTTCCTTTCATATACCTATTTTATTATTTTATTTACTGATACCTTAGGAAAAAAGTTATTAGTTTGTTAATAATGCTGCCTTCCCAGCAAAACAGAAAAACGACACGAATCTAGAGATGAGGTAGTAATGGTGGTGCGGAAGAATGGGTGCGAGTGGGACAAAGCATGTAACCAAAGGAAAGAACGAGATGTGCATACAAACAGATTGGTCCAAAGTCCGCCGGTGTTAAGGACAGTAGCCCCTCGGTGCAAGATGCACTACAATAATATGTTGATTGTTCTAGAAGTAGTGATTACATTCTCTTTGGGGATTGTTCTTGTGTTCTCGCAGTAATCTTGCTGTATTCCAAAACGACCTATTACAATAATATTTGCATTATTTAAAAACGTTAAAAACTGATGAAAAAAGCTATTTTCTGAAAGGCGAGGAAAATAGGTAACGGGAATTAGTTTATTTTTGGTCTCTTACACAAATATAATGAGTGAGTAATAGCTAAATTGACGTAATGATGTCAAAAATACAATTAAACCTGTAGGCGTATTACTACGAACGAACGAGTCAATGTTAAACGTCAAGAGTTTAATAAAGTCTACGTTGGCAACTCGCAAATCCGGTACAGAAGTACCCGACACCGGTGACCATTAGAGCTTCCTGCAATCGCTCGCGTCTGAATGGACGCTCTATCCAAGACCAGGCTACTGGCAGCCATATGAATGAGAAGCGCGTAATGCACAATGAATTATTCGTGCCAGACTGGCTTCCGTTGGCGCCGGACACATGCACCGTTTTCTGCCTTTTTCTGATTAACGTCTAATTATAGGGCACAGCTCTCCACACGATCCCCGTGACTCAGTTTCGATTTCGACTGTACTCTTTTGACATGCTGCACAACACGCTTTGGGATTATTAGTAGGCTTATGAAATATGGCTTAGAAACGCTGCGATTTTGGTGGTAGGTGTAAGTTTAACTTTTAATTACAATTTGATGGTTATGTGTATGAGTATATTATGTGTTAGGAACTAATCATAAACCGATCAAAATCAGTGTTGTTAGTTAGATACAAAATGCATAAAATAGGTAGGGACCTATTTAATGCATTTTGTTTCTTATTGATAAGTATTTTTTTAACGTATGAATAAAATAAATAGTAAAATTTTAACTTTAAATTGAAGTTTTTCTACACTGAAATATCTTTTTCTATTATATATTAACTGATTAGATCTAAATTAAATTTTACCAATATATGCCCTATAAGTCGTTCCAACTTCTGAATAAGCTTCCGCTACGTCAGACGTCATTGACGTAATTTGCTTGCTACACTGGCTCCTTTTGCAAGTTTTCAAAATGACGTTAATGAACACTTTTACCAAATGTTTTACGACTCTTAGGAATAACTTTATTACCGTTTCCAAATATATTCTGATGATAAGGTAGCGTAGTCGGTGCTACTTCACAATTAAACGCTTTTTTAATTTTTCTTCGAGTTTCTGTGTTTGTCTTTGTTAGAAAATGCAAACATAGTACATTATTTTTAACTTAATGTCAAAGTCTACCTTAGTCAGGACAGTTGGAGCTATCTTAAAGAAAGGCCAAGATGCGTTATCACTAATGAGGAGTAAGACGAAATTAGACGACCTCACAGCCTGTAATTTAACTAGCGCCACCTACCGTGTCCAATTGTATATATAAACCATCCAAGGATTCACTCAAATACACACAAAAAATTTCAACAAAATCGGTCGAGCCAGTTTCGATATTTAGCGAGACTAACGGACAGGGATTGATGTTTATCTTATAGAGATGATGATGTACCTATATGATAATGTGTTTAGTGTTGTCTGCAAATTTCAACTCAAAAACAGTAATTGTTTTCTAAATACAATGCGTTATGATTACGACTGATAAAATAAAAAAAAGGCTTAACTTTGTATTTTATTTTTCCGTGCGACGTATGATTAAACTGTCGCACTATTAAATACATCGGCAGCCGTCAATCGACCTCGAAACCGGTCTAAGAACAAGTGGTCATACAAAACGTTCTGGTAAGTGTTTAACGTGCGCAGGAATCGGAGACAAGCTTTGGCGACCCGGATGCTGCGCTTCAATAGCGGGTTCGACTCAACGCAGCACAAAAGGCAGGTCACGATGCGTCGTCATTCATCCTTGTCCCGCCAAACCGGTTTCTTGAATCGCCACTTTATTATTACCTAGGTATATTGATAGCTCTCGAAAACTTTATACACCGACGTGATTTGAGATTTTTTTTTTTAAATACGTATGGAACATAATCCTTCGAAATTCTATTTATTTGCGGCATAGCTGCCAGTGCTCGCAACATTAATAATTTCTTTGAGATAACGCGGCGAGCGTATTATCTGAGTACTTTCTAAAGTTAGATGAAAAAAAAAACATGTTGTTAACCTCTGGCGGCGAGAGGCGGACCACCTAGCCGCAAGGCCGTCTAGTCTCCGGCACCACATCGCACTCACTGCCTTGTATCGTATGCTGTCCTACTAGATAGTGCTCAGAGTATACGTCGACTAAATATAATATTTTTATATTCACATCACGTAATACATAAAGAAATAAGTGTACGTCGAACAGCAACATGTTAGTTTATTTGAATATACTGTAAAATAGCTAATAAAAAATTATTATATAAATCCGCGACTTTGTCCAAGTAAACTTAAGAATTTGCCTTAAATACTAATACATACATTCGTTCCTTTCAAACCCTTACGGTGTGACTAATTACGCAACACTGTTAAATGCTGCAGTTGTGACTTATTCATGAATAAACATATAGACTATGAACTATTATTTGCTGGCCAAAAAAACACTTCCGCGATACATTCAAACCCGCGCTGCGCAGCCAAATGTTAAGCCACTTTCCTATCGTGTCGTCAAAACCTAACTATAAACCTAACCTATAAATATCTAAATAAGGTTCTACTTATAACCCGATAATAATGACACATTATGTCGTGTCATGTTTTATGTAGCTGCACCCCGTATCGAATTATTGCCTGCTTATTCTTGCCTCCCCATATGACGAAATCAGAGAGTTCCTACTTCCTAGAGCTGGGATTTGTCACCGATAAATTGAGGAAAATATATTTAAAATGTAGTTAACTATTTAATAACATAAACAACCTAATTTAAATAGCTAATTTAAAAAAATTAAGTGTCATATCAATATTAAGGTAACTTATATAAATTCATAAATCACTATCATGAAACTTATTTATAAATTTATAAATGTTATGTGTACTGTGGAGAAATTGCGACCCAAATATAAAAATTATGCTTTTACTTATTTAAAACAACGCTAATATTTATTCTGTCACCATAAGTACTTTTTTATATTCGTTTAATAATTTATCGCTAACGCCGCTAAGGGCGAACCTCAATTTTTAAAAAATTACAGGAGAGCAAGGAAACATTTATTATTCCCCGATCACTAGCTTTTTTCATCAGAAAATTAATCTTATTTGTAGTTTTCCATTAAGTCTAATATATTTAATTTTCTGACGAAAAAAGTTAGTAATCGGAGTTTTCTTGTTCTCCAGTAATTTTTTAAAAATTGAGATTTGCCCCTTTGCGGCGTCAACGACGAATTATTACTTTGATTTAAATGAAACTGTATTGAAGTGTTTTGTGCATGATGTTTTGTTACCGTATACTATTTTGTTTATTATCAATTATAGGTACGTATTCAATCGCTGTGCTTGTTTATTTATAGGATTAGAAGTCAAATGCGTATTTAAATTAAATACTGCGTATGGGTCGTAGTTTGGCCAGCACCGCCGTTCTTACGCTATACTTTCATTTTGATATTTCACATTCACAGATTGCCCTACTCGTTTAAACCTATATAAATTGAAATCCTTGTTTTCAATTTTACCCAAAGAAAATCTAACAACGTTTGAATACAGTTTGGCTAAAACAGTACAGTAGATCCCGTAATAAAATCATCGGCCGGAAGTCGATGCGTCACTTAGTCGTTTTCGTCCACTTCTGTTTGTGTGGGTATGTTTGCGCGTTAGAATGTGTAAGTAGACAATAAAATAGTGCCCACTGTATTTTAGCTACCCAATTTCGAACAATCGACAAAGCATAGGGCTAGCGCAAGTGTTTGGCAAGAATTTTCTTTATGACACGTACACTAGGAAAACTGACTAACGTGCAGTTTGCGTTATAATATTATGGTGTTACGGGTGTAACACGTTGCTCTCGTTTGTATAGTGTTACTGATTACTTGTGTGTGCGTTTATTTACGTACGCGAGCGCCGACTCGTCCGAGATTCAAATTTAGAACGCCGTCTCCGCCATGTTGTTCTCGGTGAAAAACCTACAAACCATCGTGTGGAAGCCGAGAAAATGTCACAAAAATTGCCATGGTGATGGTGATTAATTTTGTATGATATTTGCTCCCAACATAATGTTCTTAAATTAATTAGTGCCGTAACAGATTTAACAGAATTTATAATCATGAATGTTTATTGAGAGTTTGCAATATCTTTATATTCTTATAACAAATTGCATGAGGATACCTGAGGAAATTAAAAGTTTTACTTACGTATGTACACTGTAGACATTATTTTAGAATTGTGTTAGCGTAAATAAATTGTGCTGGTTAGTAAAACGTATTCATGTGAATGAATGAGTCACGCCCAGAATTGGTTCATTTATCCACCAGATTGTTACGGAGCACTATCATCGTTCATTTAAATCACTTTGAGATCTTTACGAACTACAATCGTATCAATTTAAATGATAGAATCTTCAATGAATATCGTTAGGGTCCTATACGGACGGCGACCCCACTACAAATACAAGAACCTAGATGATTGTTAAAGACTTATTAAGATGTAATAACATCTATGTCTCGTAAATGATGTAATATAAATGTGGCCAACGTTTATTAAAACTGTATACAGGAAAATCCATAATTTAAAAGTTACGTAAGAGTTAAATAACTAGGTAGGTACCTACCAACTGTAAAGATAACGTATTAATGGAAAACTATTTTAATATTATTTTAACTCACAGTGAAAGTAATGCTTGCTCATAAAAAATATATAATTCTATATATACACTGTTTTTAAATTTTTAATAAAGAGATTTTATGGAGTACTTAAATGCTTTATGAATGCGAAAATGAGCTAGATGAGGAGTAAGTAGTGAGTTAGGTGGATTTTTAGGGTAACTTACAGCCTTGTTATTTTAGATCTAAATTATTTTTATATTGGAAGCCATCTTGTTACGGACAAATGTTTCCGGTCTGAATGGTTATAGTAATTAAAATTCTAGGCTGCGAGGTATTGAATCAAATATCATCCATAGCCCTCAGAGGTGACATCGCTGCTGTAGCCTTTTTTGTTTGAAGTTAGTTGCAGGTGTTCATGAGCTCAAGTTGCCACCTTAATCTTACTATCAGGACTGTTAACTCGTTTGTCACGTCCATTTTATAAATAACCACGTGTAAAATTAACAGCGAGGAGAAAGAAATTGACAATAGTTAATAAAATTTCGAACGATCATTCGTAAAAATTCCAAACAATATACATTCCTTAAATTATAGAGAAAAAAAAAATATCTTCAAATACTTACAACAAAGTTTCGTACAAAAAAATATCTTCAAATACTTACAACAAAATTCATATCAATCATATTATTCACGTTAAAATTAACACACTATACTTCAAAGAAAACATGCATTACGAAATAATAATGAAATAAGAACAAGGCCACTACTGCAATGGATCAAACCCACTGATCTATCGACATAATATAATTTTTCGGCTCCAAACGGTGCCTCTTGGAACGTTGTTACTAATAGTAACTCAAATCATATATCCTATGTATTAAACACCAGAATCCGATTTTTGTCCGGCTAATCCAGAAAGAGGTTAGTATTTTCATGTGTATGGATTTTGTATGTCTGACCCTTTGTTACTTCCTAGAGCCTAAACTGTAACCGGTTTTGAAGTGCGAGGTGGCGTCAGATATTAGAGAATCTTGCAAAAACAATATGGCACTTATTTGATACTAACTCTGTCGACACTTATTCGACCAAGACGTTGCTAAAGTTTAATACTACAAATTTATAAGTCATCTAGAAGTGGTCTAGATTTTTTATGAGTGGGAAGATGCATAAGTGAATAAGTAAGTGATAAAAATATCACTTTTCAGACCTTAATAACTCAACTGCTATAGTGGGTTCATTAATGAGTCCAGGTATTCAAGGGGGCATTCAAAATTACAAGATAAGTATGTTCGTCTAATTGTTTTTGAGTTATGAGGGTTCGAAAGTGGTTCGAATCGATATGATTCTTGTAAGTATAGTAAGTACACATTGCCGGTGCGTCGCCCTTTTTATTTTTGAAATTAGTACAGTAAACATCGTTATTTATAAACAATTTTATGATATCTACGATAACGACTCCCCTCAGTAGTTACAATAAGAACTATTCTATTCTGAGACTGAAAACGCTTATTATAAGCTCAGCTAGTCATATATCTGCTTAATGAAAATTGGAAATAAATTTTCACTGACCATTTTGATATCGCTGCTTTTTGCGTTTCGTATTAACATTTTGATAATATTGCCGTGCGATCACTACAATTGCGTAATCAATTACGAAGAGTAAATAACCTTCTTTGTTTCGAGGTTACTCGGATGTGTTCATTTAAAATTTTGTAGTTTTTAACAGCAGTCTAATTTAATAAAAAATATTTATAATGTTTGTTAATATAAGCTCATGTTTTTTATCAACCTTTCGAATCCATTGTTGAAAATAGCACTTCTTAATAATGGGACAAATTAGTCATTTGTTGAAATATTCGGTGATACTACGTTGTTATGAACAAGGCTGGCAGAGCAGAACAGACAGCCTCGTTTTTTGTATTTAAGAAAAATGCATTTTATCATCAGTCACGCATAATAGTAGATTCGCATATCGCGTAGTAGTGTATATAGACTTACTGCAATCCGTACACAGGAATTGAGAGGGTATAACAGAAAATACCGAGGAGTATGTAGTATTTAGCGGTTACGATATAAAAATCAGAACTGAAACCGAAAGCTAAGAGAACCGTTAGGCACCTTTATTTTACCGGTGTAAAGGTGATGTTTTATTCTACACCAGGAAAACAAGTTCCAACTTCTTTTATTTATAAATGCTATTTACGTTAAAAATACACCATGGAATTATAAAATTCTTTGTCATGTGTCTTATGATTTCAGTAATAACATAAATTCTATATTAGTAGTATAGTTGTAGCACGAATGGGTCGGCTCGACCGGGGAAGGACCACGCTCTCATAGAATACCAGTGTAAAATAACAGCTTAACGCTGCTGTGTTTCGTATGGTGAGTGTAGAGAACCGGATACCCTTTTTACTGGAAAAGAGGCATTCCATCTCAGTCCTCACGGGTGACAACGCATCTGCATTTTGATTTGCAAACGAGGATAGATGTATATCTATCCTATAAAAAAAATATAAAGTTAAACTGCAATATTGCGAAGGCATCTCCTTTTTACTTAGGTCCGGAAAAAAAATTGACATAGTATCGGTATATTACAACCGATACCGTGTCTTGACGTAAGTGAAAACAACTTTAAATAAAATAGTGCGGTTGCCAACCCGCCCGCCAAGCGGCACTATGACAAAATAAATATACTGCCTTTAAGGCATTCTGTCGGGAAGGCTTAATTTAACAGTAGAATTTCAATGAGCTGTAATTAATGTAATCGGAAACAGATTTTTGGATTGATGATTTATTTTTTATTCCCGTCAGTTTTCAGAGTCACTTTTATCTATATAAATAAAATGATAGAGGTTTGCAGTTGTGCGCGCATCACGGAAAAACTACCGGATAGATTTGAATTAGGTTTTCTAAGTCTTATTTCTTAGACATTTGGCCTTTATCAAAAAAAATATTTCGATATCTTCATTTAATATAAAGTTATTAAAGTTTTAAGATACTACGATTTTTATAAGCACTACGTATTCAGTAATGTGTGTAAGCAACGCGGACAAAGTCGCGAGTATCAGCTAGTACAGAATAAAGGTGACAAACGAGCACACAGTCACAGTGTGCCACGTAGACATCTATATTTATCCTCTAAAAAGAATCAAAATGCAGTTGCGTTTGTAGTTGCAGTGCTGCAGTTCACCCCTGAGGACTAAGATTAAATGACTCGTCTCTTGTCTTGAGTGTTCGGCAAAGGATTTGTTTATCTGCAGGGTGCACTTATCTTTTTTATCAATCCTTTGAATCAATTTTTGCAGTCAATATACTGCTTTGCGAATTTATTAGAATTTGTAATAAATTCGCTAAATGCTGCTTTTCATAAAAGGTTTGACCATATTACTAGTCCATAGTACACAGTACGTAGTCAGTACAAGGCTGGCAACGACATGACATCCTCAAACTGTCAATGCTGGTTTCCTACCTGCCTCTTTCCTGCTCCCCGTCATCCATCTAAAGATGTAGATATTTGGATGAAGTTTTAGAAATGAGTAGTTCTTCAAAGCCTCGTTTGTCTATTAGCCGGGTGCTTCGCGTGCATGTGAGTTTGAAAATCAGAACGTTTTATGCGAAGGTTCGTTAGGCCCTTAAAACCATTAGCAAACAATCGATATAGTGTTCATTTTATAATAATTATAGAATGTACGATTAAAATTATGCAGTATGATCCAACAAACTAATGTTACGATTTTATAGTTTTTTTATTGAATTTTTTAATCCCCGACGATCTCGTGGTTATAGAAGTGTGGGGTGCTACGGCCACTAAATGGAGTGAGGACCTGCTAAAAGATGCAGGAAGTCGATGGATGCAAATGATGATGAATGATGAAACCATACTTTGCGGCATTTCTTGAGTGAGGCCTACGTTCAGCTGTGGACTAGTGGTGGGCTGTAATAATGATGATGATGATGATTGTGTTCAGGATAGTAACTGATTTGACGTCGTCTACGAGTTTTAAAAAGAAGTTCAAACAAAAATCGATAAAATCAGAAAACTTTGTTTTATTTAATTTATACGTCTTTATTGTTGTGTACTCGCGTCTCGCGTAGGTAAATATAAGAAATAATTTTGTGATAATCTGTTTTATGCAGTAACACTTGAATCGTGAGAACTCGTTACATTTTAAAGCATATTATTTAGTATTATTTATTAGTATTTTATTAGCCCGGAACGGATGTGTGTACATGTGACGTTCATCTGGCGGGTACGAGCGCCATTTCAGGATTGCCCTGCTCCTAGAGTAAGAACTATGAACATACCTCCGAACAGATTCGATTGTTCTCGTCATAGCCGACAAATGGCGTTTGCATAAGAATATTCTATATTTTGAAAACTAAGAGTGGACAATAGAACGCAATGGAGGAAACAAAATATTATTTATTTGTTAACTTCCATTCCTTACGTATTATGAAGAAAACTTTTCCCCCTTTATATTCATTTACTTATCGTATAAAAATATTCACTGTATTGTTTATGTTTTCACTGTGTGTAATCATTTATTTATCATTTAAACATAATATTATTATACAAATTAAAATGAAAACGTAATTAACAAAATGATACACATAATATATGTGTAACATTTTGTTAATATAATATAACTAACTCTGATGCTCACGGCCCCCGACTTACTTCATCACACAGCACAGACATGAAGCTCTCTCCAAAGGCTGCTTATATATTTGCCATCTTATATTTTATATTTTTTTTAAAAAACGTTACCCCCACACTAGGATTTTCTCTTGTATCGTGGAGGCAGTTTACAAACACAAATTGCACAAGAACAAACATCCAGACCAGGAACAATTATTTGTAGGTCATACAAATACTTGTTCCGTGCGGGATTCGAACCCGCGGCCCCCCAGTGCAACAACTCATTGCTAAGCCACTGCACCACGGAGCCGCCATAGTTGCCACGCTTAGCTGGTTTTTAATTTTTTAGTTGTTATTAGGAATACTTGACTTGATTCCCTCTGTCGCCTGTCACGTCACCCATCGGACGATACAGGGTAGTGGATTTACTTATACCGCCACTGAACGGTCTGACTGTATGTGTTTGCAGCTAACCTTTGCAACAGTATGGCGAATGGGCGTCTTTTTTTTAGGGGCACAGGTTTGCCTCACATCCTCACTCATTTTTCGGAAAACATAAGGTTTATTAGCAGCGTCAAGACATTAAAGAGGTCTTGGCTAGTGTTTCCCCTAGTACCTGATAGAAGATTTCATACGTAGTAGAGCCACGGCCATGGCATGAATGAGTACGGCTCAACTCAGGGTAGGATCACGATCTCGCAAAATAACAGAGTGAAACAGCAAATTATGTATCCTATTTGTCATATGGTGAGTGTAGAGAACCGGAGACCCTTTTTACTGGTATTGGTGGCTCCCATCGGCGGCATATAAGCATGTACGAACATTTTGTTCTTGTCAGTAATGGGAACATTATTTCACTGCTCAAGACTCCATCGGACGGATTCTCGGGCAAAACGTAATAATGCAACTCGACGTGCCGAGATGATTATGAACTTTAACCCTGTATGATTACGATTTCTCTCCGGTCGTGTCAGATTACGGTCCAATCGGACTATGAGAGTGAGGGAATAAAGAGTGCACCTGTGCTTGCGCAGACACTTGAGCATTATAATCCTGTCCTGCGCATACGGCTAGTCTCCGTTGAGCCTAGCAGCCGTGACCGAAATTCGGTCTGGAGGACATTATTATTATTTTGGGGTATTTATATATGTATTGTATTATATGTATATGCATCTGGATGGGCTGTATAAATATATAAATGAGAATGATAAATTTTTAGGCCCTAGCAGAACATACCTGCGCGCTTCGCGCTTAAGGCATGCAATATTCATAAATCTATACCAATAAAATAAAACAAATAAATAAAAATCCAACTAGATGGAAGCCCTCGGCAGGGGAGACCAAACAGCCGAGGTTTAGAGAGAAAGGGAAAGAAACCAGGTTTTGAGTGCTATATGGGATCAGGTTATTAAGACCAACAACTATCGGAGATATATTATAAAGGATAGCACTGTCGTCATCTGTCGAGCTTATCGCCATCCTGGTGAGTCACTTAGGTATGTCATCTCTGGTGGTCCAGCGCTTTCTATCTACTAACTCTGAGTACTTGCACAGGCACAATCTAGTAGCCAGGATTCTACAGCAGGAGCTCGCTCTAAAATACGGTCTCGTGGGTCGGAAACAGCCTTATTATAGATACTTGCCGGAAGCCGTGCTCGTAAATGACCGCACTGAGCTTTGTCCGAGCCATCATCATAGGCAGGACTATTCTTACGAATAAGATTCATATTGTGCTAATGGATAGGGCACAGTCAAGTATATTTTTTGGTCGACATTATAATTCTGTATGACAAGAACCTCGTGAAAGCCGAAACAGATAAGGAAACAGAATATCTGGACCTGGCTCACGAGGTGACTGACATGTGACATGAGGCAATTATTTCTGTGATCGTTTCTGTGAACGGATCTAATCCCGGTCAGCCTCTCGGGTCATCTGAGGCGGCTGGGACTCCGGGTCCCAATGCAGAAGGCGGTGCTTCTCGATACCGCCCGCATCGTCCACCGGTTTCTTTGCCTTTCTTCCTTTCTAGTTGGGCTTTTATGTACTTTCATGTATTTATTTTATATTATTGATATTTATGTATATTTATCATTTTCATTTACATTTATATATTTATACAACCCAACTAGATGAGAAAAATATATAGATACCCCACCATAACAATCATCTATTATTTTATGTATTTATTTTATTAATATTTATGTATGTTTACCATTTTCATTTACAATTATATATTTATGCGGCCCAACCAGATGAGAAAAATTTATAGATCCGATCCGATCCACAATCATCTATAATTATTTTATCAATAAAATATGTAACATTAATTCAATGCTAGCTACGTTAAGTACTCTAACTGCCATATATGAAAGAGAGTTATAATCGAGTTCTTTGTTCCGTGGCAACTGTGCCGGTTAATATCTGTGCTATCGAGAAACTGCAACCGCCTATTGTGTAAGAGTGGAAGGCCTTCGCACGGGAGAAAGATATTATGCTGTTTCTCAACATCTTAACGCTCCTTGTCATCCGTTCGGGTGATTGTTCACAACGTCTATTTATATTGTAATATCCTATGCGTATTCATCTAATATGCAAAAGTAGCGTACTACTTTGAGCTCAGTGGTTTCTCATTTTTAGACGCTATGCAATGAGTGTGCCTCGTTACAGGTTTTAAAATACGTTTAATTGTGAATTGGTTCGCAAGTTTCGAATTTGAATTGTGTTTTATAATACCTATATTCTGCTTTTGAACGGAAATCCGAAAACTTTTTCTACAATCTAAAGAATATTGCATCATTCAGATAAACTGCATTTAAAAATAGTTCCGACAATCAAAATACAAATCGTATTGCATGTTGTTGTTCCTGGACTCTCATAACCGTGGAAACGTCGTGTGTGTGTGTGGGTGACAATTAATTCTCATTGGTGGAGATTTCTGTGGTATAGTTTACATGTCGTATTCCGCGAAGAGTGCGGGGTGTGAGTAAATAATGTGATTGTGTACAAACATGATAGGTGCGAGTCTCCTTGTATAACAGTTTGGCCGGTGTTATGCAACATGAGTCGAGCTGCGCGGTAGAGCCGGCAGCGGTACTCGGCAGGCTGCGCTGTAATTACACACGCGACCGCACCTCTCCCCCCTTCCCCGCGCTGACCTACCCGCGACTATGCACCGCTGTCACGTGGCATCACGTACAATTTATACCTTCAAATTAAGCTATTTAACTTAAAATACTATATTTTAATATTTATGGGGTTAAGCTTACTTAATGGTTTAAAAACCTTTCGTACTTCTTTTATCACTATGGGTTTTTGGATTGGGGGTCGGTTAACGTGTGCAGGATTTTTTATCTAGTATAGGTAGACCTGCTGCAGTTTGGTTTTCTATTCAGATTCAGAGCTAACATGATAGACACGATGGAATGGTTACTTTAGCCACCTGCAAACGCCGTCAATCAAGGAAAAAGTAACGTGACAGATGCGTTGTCACTAACAAAGGCTAAGAAAAAGTACCCACTTGTAATAAATGACTCACATAGGTACTGTTTTGTGTTGTATGTATCATAAAAATACTATAAAGGTGCAATACTTATGTCTGCTACTATCACATATCATAAAAACTAAATAGTAAAGTTTGGGTAGGCTTAATAAAAAAGTGTAAACTCAAATATATAATATAATAATAGGCACTCACTTCTTCCTAACCTACAATATGCCTAGTGTAATGCTTAATGCGATGAAATTGGAAGACCCTATTGTCTAGTGGTCTGAGTACCTCGTTACTGCGTCTTAGTTTAAAATTTAGCAGAAACCAAAAATCTGTGAAATTTGTTTTTGCACTTTGTGTTGTGATTATCCTCGTTTTTCTGACGCAGTTTAATAACAGATGTTATGCTATGATGGCTTGCAACTTGCATTCAAAATGACTTTTAAAACAGGAAAGCGTAATAACGCTGTTGTTGGGTTATTGATACAAAGACCTAGCTCCAACAACATGACAATTATATAATTAAATATGTAAGTACCTACCTTCCTTTGTAAATGTCATACCCACTTGCTTTATATGGTTAGGAATAAGAGTTACGTTTTATTATAATTGATATTATCATTCCTTTCGAACAAGCTATGTTGTATTAATACAAAATAAATTAAAACCAGGAACTATTAAGAGTCGTTTTTCGATCGAAGATCGAAGAAGTCTTTTCGATTTTATTTATTTTGAACAGGTTAACTTATAAAGCGTCTTAATATTGTTGTTATGATACCTTGTTTGTTTTCATGTCACAATAATTATATCCGTAGGAAGTTTTCCTCAATGTGACTTTTTAAATTTTTCGTGTTCTCTACACAATGAAATATGTTTCGCATTATTTGCTGAAATTGCATAACGATGCTCTTCAAATTGTAGCATGGTATAAGAGGTGACAGAGGGTAAAAACAACCAGGAGATGGGCTGCAGCGTTTTCCTTTAACAACTTTTAAAAAAACTGTAGTTGTCGACCCGCTTGTAAAGTATGGCAACTATGGCAAATATCCCCCGTATGAGACAATTTATGGGGGAGTCCTAAATTTAGCAGTAGACCCTTTTGAGAGGCTGTATCGGTGTTGCTGTCAAGGGGCGGCGTAAAACAATCTACCACCTCATTTTGTCCTGAAAAGGCTTCCGATAGATGGCGGTGTGACCATCTTGTTTACGCCAGACGTAAAATAGCCACACTGGCGACGGGTAGCAGCGCCGAATGCGCAACACGTCTAGTACAACCGTTAATAAGCCCACGTAGCGAGATGATTAAGGGAAATCATTCCTACATGAGTGAAGAGAAGAAAGAAGAAGAAAAGAAGAATATTAAGGCTCATTCATCTTGTGGGTGTCATAAGAAGCGACAACAGGAAACAAATCAGGAAATGGGCAGCGACTAAAAATAAAGCCCGCTTACCGGCTTTCCAAGCGTGGCAACCATGGCAAATCTCCCCTATGAGGCAATCTATGGGAAGGCCTATGTTCAGCAGTGGACTTTAATAGGGTGAACTGTAACTGTTGTATGAGGCTCATTTCCAGCGGTCGACTTTTACGGGCCGGTGATGGAGAAGAATATTAAGTACAGTGTTAAATTCATGATTTTTATCGTTATGAAATATATTTAATCTTTTTCCTATTTTAGGGAATTTTTGTCATACAAGAACCGTTCTGATTTATTTCTGTGGTCTATGACACATGATACGAGTAGATGACATAGGTTTAAAAGATTGATCGTATTAGAAAAAATTTACATTTCTTTCGATGTAGGTTTTAATTGTATCCATATGAAGATAGCAAAAGGATGCATTTTTTTTACTTTCTCAATCGAGTGGAGTCATCAGACACATTTAACAATTTGGCTAAATTTTTGAACTAGCAGGCTTCAAAGAAGTTCTTTTCTTCTTTCTGTTGTGTAGTCAAGGACCGGAAAGCCTTTTTTTTTTTTAACGAGGCATTTCATATTCGTAATTAATTTTGCAACGTTTTTGAATCCTACTCAAGGATAGATGTAGTGTCTGTGGGCTAAAGCATCCACATACCACGTGGATTTTGCGCTAGTTTGGCATCCTTTACTTTTATAAAAAAAAAAACGGAAAACTAAATATCAGTTATTAATTACAACCATTGCAGTCCAAAAGCTAGTAGAAGACACAATGAAGTTAGGAAAGCTTCATGAGAATACCACTTTGCCCCATAGCTGTTGCATATAATTTTCATATTGCTTTGTGCGGGGTAATCTAATCGCAATTATAATAAAAAAAAACTACAAAGGCTAGGCTAGGCAGGTGCAGCATGCGCATGGCGTAGCCGCAAGTTTAGCGTGACATCGGGCACAGCTGATAGTGCGGCCAAGTTCATTACCGTTCCGTGAAAATCGATTCTTCGTGGTTACGCCCTTTCTCGCTTTCCAATACAAAACATTTTCCTTATCTTTTACATTAGAGAGGCGCTAATCTAATGTTATAAATTGACTTTGCTTTGCGGTCAGAAAATCTATTTATTTTCGCATACTAGTTGTACAAATTTTTGTTGTGCGCCTACGTAAATCTGTGTTTCTTATTATTTTCGTTCATGCCATTGGCTGTTGGACATTTTTATTATATGTAGAATGTCAAAGCGGACATTAAGATATCAATAGTTCTAGTACTGATATTGTTTAGTTAATGGTATTTTTAGCTGTAAACATACTGTATCTATCAAACTCAACTTTTTTATGTGGTAGAGCCATGCTGCAGCTGTATTAGTGGTATAGTTGTAGTACGAATGGGTCGGTTCGACGGGGGAAGTTAATTTCATTGATAGGAAGTTATATCTTAACTTTTAAGTATTACTTTACTTTTCACTTACTCTGCGTATTCTCTAGTGTGATTATCATACTCACTAGAACAAGGTCAGTAGGTATATGACGTGGGCTTGAATCAATTAAAATCAAAAATTAAAAATTCCCACTTACCCCCGGCCCTACCACTTGCATCAGAGTGGTTACTACGTGTCAGCCCACTACTTTAAGCCATATGTATTCAGCCTTATATTATTATATTATATTATAATCACCTGAGGAAAAACCAGGCTTAATAAATTCAGACACTTTTTTGGCTCTGCCTCTCCGTTTATTAGCTGTACAGTGGTTGGCCACTACAGCTACCTACTATATATAAGACAATACGGGATAACCCGGTTGAAATAACACAAAGCATATTATAGAAAAACTTCAGTAAACGTTAGATAAATCGGTAATTTTTTTCGGGTAAGATTATGAAAAGACTACATTGCTTTTCTGACAACGTAACATACATTTTTTTTAATAATTAATGGTATGACAAAAGCTTAACTTAAGTAACCTACCTAACCAAAACAATAATTATTTTATTTTATATTAATTTAAGTTTGTTATGTACTTACATTGCAGGGCAAAGGCCCACCTTTTCCCACTCTTCATGATTTTTGTGTCCAATCGGTACAGAAATTGTCCAGTTCATCCCGCCATTTTTTCCGGGGCCTACCGCGTTGTCGCGTAACATTGTGTAGGACCCATTTCCCGGAACATCCAACATATGGCAGATATGTACGGCCCAGTTCTCATTCAGTAAGGCGACTCTATAACCAACGTCTGCGTTACTATAATATTACTATTCTACTACTATACTATTACAACTTAACTCCCAAGATAACTACGTTCCATTGTTCAATGGCATACCTCAAAGCCCTGGTGTCCTGTTAAAGATCAAGTGTGGAGAATGCACATGTCCATAAGCTTTTTTTTAAGAGTGAGTGGAAGTGCCTTTCTTGAGGTCTTTTAGAGGCAAAGCTCTACCAGGACTTATCGGTGCGACGTTCAAACTTGACGCAACTGGATGTAGTAGACAAAATGGCCCAAATGTATGATATCATAAATTAACGATAGATTTCATAGACAGAGTGCTGAAGATCATCTAAAATACTTAATTAAAAAAGACTTAGCGAATGTTTACGTCACAAGCGCCTACTTTCAGTGTAAAGAAAGTAAAAGAGCTCATCATGGCGGTGGCTGTTTATTCACTAGGTCGCACACGGTACGTCCGGTTTACCTGCAAATTGGTTACATTGACCGCTAAGCAGCAATATTCGGCTTTGTTACTTACTTTGGCCATGTGTAAATCCAAATAAAACCCTTGATAAAATTTTGCAGAAGTAACCTTCATTTAATAATTAAAATAAATTATTTAAAATTATAATTACCTCATTCTCAGTAAATTGATGCGTTTCGGGAAAACTATAAAGTTCTCGTTTTGTAACAATATTAATATAAGTTGTTTTGGTGCTTAATTAGTAATTAGTAACCATTTAAAACTAAAGTCATATAATATTATTATAGTACATTTATTGTTAAATTAATGTAAAAATTACATTGAGTATCATTAAAACAATACTTATAAATATACAGTAAAAAGAACAATCCTTTCTCGGTATTTCTTGCAACAATTTTTTTTATTTAGATGAGTAGTTTGTTATTTAAAAAGCGTTATCGAATGCGCCATTGAGGTAAATTATCCCATTTTTTTTTTATAGGATAAGGATGACAAACGAGCACACAGTCCACCTGATGGTAAGTGGTTGCTGTGACCCATAGACATCTACATTTATCCTCAATTACGAATCGAAATGCAGATGCGTTGTTACCCGTGAGGACTAAGATGGAATGCCTCGTTTCCAGTAAAAAGGGTCTCCGGTTCTCTACACTCACCATACGAAACACAGCAGCATTAACCTGCTATTTTACGCTGGTATTCTGTGAGAGCGTGGTTCTTCCCCGGTCGAGCCGACCCATTCGTGTTACAACTATACCAGAAATATAGCTGCAGCATGGCTCTACCACACATTCATACGCCATATGGACGGTATGAAGTGAACCAATCATAAAACACTAATATCTAGTTGAAATTGAAGAGATATATATGTTTATACTTTTTAAATTTTAATATCACTTACCAAATCATGCACTTTTGGGTAATTACTGCGGCAAAGTAAATATTGAAAAACATAGGGAATGCACATGCGTACAGCAGTTAAATCATTATTTCATTATTCATCATTATTAGATTTAATATTTTAGAACATTTTATGCAGATATTGCTGCCTTATATCGTCGTTTTAGCCTATAATACGTCCCACTCTTGGGCACAGGCCTCCTCTCATTTATGAGAGCGTTTTAGGGCAAAGTGTCCGCCGCGCTGCCCCAATGCGTGTTGGCGAACTTCACATGTCTTCGATTTCTCCTATTCGTCTTCATTATTGTAATATTAAAAATATCAATATGTTTAAATATCTTTCGACAACATTTGAATTTATTTAAAATAAGTGAATTTATGTTTTAACAATAGAAGATTTTTTTACACGAAAGATGTTCCTTTATGTTAATTTGTAAATTAATGTTGTATTGCAGTCACATAACAAAGACTACGACGTGGGAAGACCCGCGCAAGACCCTTGCGGCGCAGAGCGCCGAGACCCTTCTCACACAGACCGCAGCCCCACAGACTATAGCCACTGCGACACCGGCAGGTAAATATAGTATAGTTCAAATTATATACCTTGCTTACAATATATTTACTTATAATTAGGCTCTATTTGACATTTCTTTTAAATCTGTTTCTCTAGACTACAGGCCCGTATTTCTGACATTTTTAATATGCACATTATCTAATAAAGTCCTTTAAGCATTATATTATATCCATACAGATAAATAAAATTGAAGTGTTTGTTTGTAATGTCAAAGTAACAGACTTTTACTAAATGCATATGAAAGTATATACGGTACTTATAACGATGTTTTTTATTTCGATTTTTAAAATATTTGTGCCTGTCTGTCTGTCTTTATGTTCCGGTTAATCTCCGATATAGCTGCACCGATTTTGACGGGACTGTCACTGGCAGATAGCTGATGTTATAAGGAGTAATTGAAGCAACTTTTCTAGCGTAGGTAACTTTTTTTAAATCCACTTAAATTCAACCGTAGTAAATTCAACGCGGACGAAGTCACGGGAAACAGCTAGAATTATAATATCGATAAAACAAATACCATGGCCATCGTCCGGATAACAATAATTTTTTTGAATAATTGCATCCGGGTAACTTTTGATCTTTTTAATTTAAATGTGAATAAGAACCATGCGTAGTATACTAAATATTACAGCTATACTATGTGTATATCATCACTCTATCTAGTGGGGGGTCGCCCTACACTTCGCCTACCGATACGAGGTTGCCAATCGAGAACCTTTTTTCCCTCACCTCACTTCACCTCAGCTTAGTAATCCGTTGGGCTATGTCGCTCACTCTGGTTCTACTACGGATATCCTCATTTCTAAGTTTATCACGCAGAGAACCCCCGAGCATAGCCCTCTCCATAGCTCGCTGAGCGACCTTGAGCTTCCTCATACGGCCAGCAGTGCAGGACCACGTCTCAGTTCCGTAAGTTATATAATTAATTAAATAAGTGGTAATTGTGCACATGACAAAAAGTCAGAATTACGAGCGTGTAGTTTAGAAAAGCATAAAATTTAAAAGACCTTTCAATTAAAATATTAGTCAATTCTATGTATTTAATATGCATTTTCGAAGTAATAGCACCATATTATCTTACCTCGGAATAGAAGGATGAAACACATGCCCTTAAATCTTATCTCGTTTCAAGATTATCGATGTTGAAATTTATGGAAAAATATTTCACTATTGATAATTATTGCGATTGCTTCTTTTAAAATGTCGAATGTATTTTCTAATTTAACATTAACTAAATTCGAATACAGTGCCGAGGATAACTAGAAAATAGTAAATAATTCATAAGTTGCATAAGAACAAGTGTCAAAAGAGCCCTCTGTAACCATGAACAGCTATGGTATTTCCATGTTTAGAATACAATGAAAATCTCTACTTATCTATTTTGTGGCTATTTGAAAATGAAAATAATCTTTATAATCATTTGCATATATTATAGAAAGTACTGTTTGTGGCAATAATTAAGGATATTGTAGGTTTTTACATAGTCGTTGTTTGCAAGTGTCAGTTACTTGTTGCATGTTTATTAAGACGTTATGGTTCGGATTCAAGCGGACGTGAATATTGTTGCATCCAAAAAGCAATGTTATTACTTTTTGGAAGCTGATATATTTTATTTTGACTATAACTGACTGTCTACGACCATGTACCGGTAAGCAAACCGTGGTAGAGCTACGCTGCAGCTATATTTGGGTGTAGCACGAATGGGTCAACTCGACTGGGGTACACAGAATACCGGCGTAAAATTGCAGCTTAATGCTGCTGTGTTTCGTATAGTGAGAGTAGAGAACCGGAGACCCTTTTTACTGGAAACGAGGCATTCCATCTTGCTTCTCAGGGGTGACAACGCATCTGCATTTTGATTCTTAATCGAAAATAAACGTGGATGATTATGGGCCATTAGGTGGACCGTGTGCTCGTTTGTCACCCTTTTTCTATATAAAAAAGTGTAACACGGCCCTCAACTAGATGGAGTAACGACCTGGATCCCACAAAGATGGGTTGTAATCATGATGATGATAACAGAATTAACTCATAACTAAACGTCTACCGGGCAGACGCGGGAATGTGAGAGATAAGTATGAGCCGTGGTCACTTGCCGTACTATAATACAACCTGCATTGATTGATACATTCAAGATAATAAATAGAATGAGGCGTAAAAATGTTAAAAATTAATTAGCCAAGGTGTGCGTAATAAAGTACCTATAAGAATAAACAATACTTACACATAAATAAAATAAAAATGTTTGTCTGTAGTCTGTAATATCGAAATAACTGCCTTTTATCGAGCTCAAAGGTTTACTCGCATGTAAATAAGACATAAATACCCATTATTTATTATTTTTTGTCTGTCTACCTGTCTGTCCGTTCGAGCTAATCTTCGAAAGCTGAACCAACTGTGATTAAACGTTACGAACAGATAGAGAGGAATGCCAGGAGTGATCTTAAATATTAGTTCTAGAATCTTAGATCTTGTAAAACTTGAAGATTTTTTTGTAAAATGGAAAAATTAATAGAATAAATTTAATGATCATTGACGATTATTTAAAAAATCTAAATGATGCCACATTCATAGATCCCATCCAGACGAAACCAAAGCGGATCGCTAGATCTGTCTATTAGGCTAACTTTAGTAATTGCGATGTTCACTCACATCCGTTCAAAAATTTATCCTTTATGAAGGTAAGTCCACAGTACAAATTAAACGATAAATTATCTATCACCTATAAAGGTAAAAAGGTATGGATTTGAAGATTTATGTAATATTTTTATATAACCATAATATAACGTTGAAACTACTGAATGGATTGTGATGACACTTAACAAATAATGTAGAAAATATAATTTGCAATAACAGAAATGCTACTTTTAGGCACAACAGGTACATTTTTCATGCGAAACCGCGCGTAGAAATTAGTGCCCATATAAGGTACATATTTTCGTGTCGGTGGACTTTATTTAGATTTACTGACGATTAACAATTTTTAGTACCTACATTATTTTCACGTATTATCCAACCATTTTCATCAGCACACGCCGATATATGTAAAGTAGCTAAATAGTAATTTAACACGTTCTTCCAATTTGACTTCAAAATTATTTAATTTCGAACTCTAATAATTTATATTTATCAAACAAAATATCAGGGAAGATGTATATTAATAAACAATCTTGAGAATCGGTCCAGTAGTTCCGGAGATTTTCCCCTACATGCAAACAAATTTAACCTCCTTATAATAATAGTTTAGATATACTCTTTCTTTATCACTGAAGCCGCTGGAATAGTGAAACATAATATATCACGGCGAGATGTTTTTACGCGGCCGATCCTTAAGATTTCGTTTTCACGTGATCTAATTGGCTTCGGACCGACGTTTAAAATTATCATGAAACTAAAATAAAAACAAGTAAATAACCCGAATTCTAAAACTGATTTTATGACGGGAATTAACGCGTTGTTTCCGTCGGTCGATGCGAGACGAGCGTTGAAAGGTGGTTCGGAAAATACATCGTAGTGCCGGCGCCGCCGGCCCTGGCGCCCGCGCCTTTCAGCGCTTGCGACATATCCGTGAAAGGTACCACCGTGCCTCAACTGTGTCGCTGCGACATATTCGGGATACGTATTAAGTTGTCCCCTACCATATTAAAGAGCTCAAATGAACATTTGTAGATAATTTCTTAATAATTGCGAATATTTTACAAGCTTGTGCATTTTACACACCTGTCAAAGCATATGTGTAGCCTGAACGATGACAGGTATACTCGTTATCTTATAAATGAAGTTCTAATGATAGAATTAGATCACGGTGGCAACTTCCGAATAATCGAAAGCTGCGCAAGAAATATTAAAGTGCTTAGTATTTGTTGTACAGAGGCAGTAATTCTAACATCCTATTATTTATTTATATAAAACGTATAACCAACTCAAAATTTATTAATGCAGTTACAAATTGTTAGATATTTATACGTTTAGTTTTAGGGTGTAGCGATATTTATACGTTTTAAAGTAAAACCTTAGTCTAGGCGGGTGACACGGTCGTGATCCGTCGCCCTACATATAGGTAAGGCTTGAAATGGAGCACAGTGTGGTGTCGTGCACTCCGACATGTAGGAAAAGAGTAGAAAACTTTAGCTTCATTTCACGATGAGGAGGAACCTGTAATGAAAGATCCGATGTGCAGCCGGGGCCGCAATAGTGCACGAAAGCGATCCTGTAAATACGAAAAAAGGCGAAGAGAGGAACATTGTGGCGTTTTAGCCAGTAGGAATCTTGCATGTTGCCCCCATGCTCCCATGTTGCAAAGGAGTCTAATTAAAACGTAACCAGACCGATCAGCTAATTCTTACCAACAATTTCTTTTTGCACAAATGTTCGCTTCGCTCAAATTGAGATTCGAACCCAATACTCGTAGCGTAGTAGCCAGGTATTCTTGCATATAAATTGGTATATATTTATATGTAATACACGAATTAAATTAATAGTTTAACATATTATATCACGATGTAGTAATACCAGATGAATAAACTGAAATGTCTGTCTGTGGCGATCAAGGAAATGTATTCGTAATTTTACTTTTTTAACATGTACGAGTTAATACTATCAATACTATAATACCTACTGTTAATACTATATTTTGTAAACTGTGAGGGAAAAAGTTTTTTCATATTTTATATACAAATTCAAGACATTTTTTTTCAAAGCTTAATTACATTTAAATATAATATATATGTGCCATTTTGTTTGATAACTTGTTGCTCTTGTAGGTAGGTTGTAGGTAGTGACATAATCCCGTTGCTGTAGAAATCTTGAGATATTTGATCAAAAAATGCGACAAGTAGTTTTGACAGTCCTCTTTTGATGTTAACCTAACACTACCGAAAGAATTCTGAAGAGACCGAAACATGAAAATCTGAGGGTGCAATGTCAGGACTATTATGGTGGATGCATTAATACTTCCCAACCAAGCTCTCTCAATTTTTGCTGAATGGCCAAATATGTGTGTCGTTAAGCATGATAAAATACCTAACACTCCTTTTCAGGTAATAAATTTCAGCGGTTTTTTGTCAATTTCTTGCTTGAGTCTCATTAATTGTTGACAATAGAGATCCTAACCGATGGTTTTGCCCGGCGGTAAAAGCTCATAATAAACAATGCCCTTCCAATCCCACCATACAGACAGCATCACCTTAATCCGGGTTTCGCTAGTCTGTGGAGCTTGACTATCCTTTGACCATGATGTTTTTCGCACGTTCTTGCCGTAGATGATCCACTTTTCATCACCAGTGATCAATCTTTTCAAAAATGGTTCGGTTTCATTACGTTTCCATAGAGAATCGAAAATGAGTACACGATTCATTAGGTTTCTTTCAGTGAGCTCGTGTGGTACCCAAATATCGAGCTGTTTTGTACAGCCAGACTTTTTCAAATAGGTTAAAATTCTTTTGTGGTCAATCCTCAATTCCTCGGCTATGTCATAATTACTAATATGCTGATCTTGCTGTACTTTTTCAAAAATGGCATCGACTTTATCCGTATGAGGGCGACCAGAGCGAGTTGCATCTTTGATTTCAAAATTTCCGGACTGAAAACGCTTGAAACAACTTTGTGCTACCTTTAGTGACACTGTATTAGGTCCATAAACGTCTCAAATTTTTTCAGAATGTATCGAATTTGTTCGCTAGATTCACTCATTTTGGCGGACAGAAAAACAATTGAAAAATGGCGGGAAAGTGGTTTTTTACTTCTTATTTTGTATATGTATTGATATTAAAACCAGCCAGATACAAACAGTACAACCAAAGAGAATTTTTTCAATTTTATACAAAGAAAATACGAAGAAACTTTTTCCCCGACCTATTATAACATGTGGTGTAATTGAATTACTTACTGCATGCAATTGCTAACAGTTACACTATATAATATTCATATATTAAAATGCTGAAATGTGAACGCGCAAGGTCGCAAACAATGTGCAGTATTACGTTACATTTTCGTATTGTTTGACGTTTTTTTTTATAAACCTTCTACTCGTCTGTTTAGATCGTATAATGTCTATATTGGCAATTTTATCGAAGTGTGACATGTAGCAAAATTACGCATTGTCCACTACGATAGTTTACTTAAATACGTGCCCTAGTCACGTTCTTGTACAGTGCATGTTGCAGTTAAGCGGACGCACCTTTTCAAGGTTACCAGGTATCCGGTACTCAGCCGGACGTTCCGTTACACCTTCACCTTATCCGGTATAAAATTTTCCATAATAAATTCATATATATATATATATATGATATTATTGTAAATATTTTAGTCGATTTTTGTATTATGTAGTGTAGTTAGTTTTTATTAAGTTGATTTTTCGAAGTGTTGCTCCTCCTAGTTTTGGTTTTATAAGGCGGTAAAGCTTAAGGTGACAATATTACCCTCACGTACCTTATATAATATTCACCGCCGTGGAAGCTCGGAGGCTAGACGTCCGTTTTAAACTACATAGAAGTGCATGCAAACGGGGTTCTATATGTTGTAAGCATTAAAGTGCTGATTAACACATTCCCGGCGATTTAGGTTAACGTCTTGAGGAACCCTACTTGCCGAGGCAAATTACATACAAAATAATTACAGACAATTAATAAAAAAAATGTATTTCAAGGATGTCTAATGTTAAGGATATGTACTTGTTCAAATTTAAGTATTAGGGGAGCGCAGCGAAGTCATCCCTGCTTCAATACTCTCTTAGAAATAAGAATGTCGACTGTGCCACGCAGTGGTGTTTGCACTAAGCTGTTACCGACTAATAAAATATCCTTGAACAATTTCTTAATAACTAGTTTATCCTACTTCTACATAATATGACTACTAATGGTCTTAAAATCTGACATTGATTGTGATAACTAATAATCAAATGATTTGTAGCTCAAAGTTTAATTTAAGCAACCAGTAACCGAACGAGTCATAAGCATGGGCAATATTTCTGTTAAAGTTATAGTTATGCATGCATGACGCATGTCTATTTTATTTTTCATTTTTATTTTTCTTTTCATTCAAAAACGCCAAAAACAAATCTATCCAATCGACTCGATAGAAATAATTTCTCTCTTCGTTCTATATAGCTAATGTTTATTTTAACTTACTTTAAATTTTCGGCGTAAGTATGTTAGTTATCAGCGGTAAATAAATTAACAATGAACCTTTGTGAAATTCTTTTACTGAAGAGTATGCGACTGCTAACTCCCAATACGGAATAACAGTTTAAAATAGGCACACGTCGACACGCCATCGTACTTTTAGGTTGATGTTGGAAGAAACCGTAGATACATACCCCAATACAAGAGTCATGAGAGACGATTACGGGAAATGTTAAAAAGAACTCTGTGCTTCCAATAGATTACTGCATAACCGACACGTTTGAGCTAGACGTAAAATATCCCAGCCAGCCAGGAGGAGCAGCGTTATTATTATTTACTAGCTGTTCTGCGCGACATCGCCCGCGTGTAATTTAGGGTTTTAATTATGTTGCGCGGAATTCTAATTCTTTTTCTAAAATATAAGTAGCCTAAGTTACTCCTTATAACATCAGCTATCTACCAGTGAAATTCCCATCGAAATCGGTCAAGCCGTTTCGGAGATTAGCCGGAACAAACAGACAGACAGACAGACAGACAGACAGAAAGACAGACAGACAAACAAAAATGAGAAGGAGACGTCTCCTTACAATCTTGGGCCCAAGTGTTAACAAGATGAAAGTAAGAACATTTGAAAGCGTATATATAAACAATTCATAGCTGAAAATCTAGCAAGATTTGTCAATGTAGGAGCTGAGTTATTGTAGAATAAATAAAAGTGAGATTATAGAATATAAAAGTAGGATCGGTATAAAATCACCAAAAAACCTTTGATTAGTAATGAAACGTAACGGTGAAACGATTAACGAAAGTTCAACAACAACTAAGTGAAGTTAATATTAGGGATATCGATCTGTGATCG
The DNA here is from genome assembly GCA_963668995.1 of Parnassius mnemosyne. Lineage (NCBI taxonomy): Eukaryota > Metazoa > Arthropoda > Insecta > Lepidoptera > Papilionidae > Parnassius > Parnassius mnemosyne. The sequence continues at coordinate 32,919,980 of CAVLGL010000137.1, read as the reverse complement.
ATTACTTGAATTGTTGTAGTAACTGTTACTTGTTAGAATGTTGATATTTTGTATTTTTTATTATTATTTTGTAGATATGTACGCTATTATTTTTTATCTCCTTAACACAGAAAAATAAAGGGAAATAGATACTAAAATGCTCAATTTAATCGAGAATCGATTATATTGCACTCGTTTCAAATCGAAGCGAAAATCTGTCTTTTTCTTTTAAGTAAATTGTTTGAAGTTTGAACTGTCAAGTTTCAAAATACGAAGTCCTCTGTTGGAAGGTAACTAAACGTAGTGGTTATATTCTCTTTGAAGGTAACGTTCAGAAACGAGGATTTCACTAGTGTATTCTTTATGGTAATCGATTTATTGCCATGAAGAGTACACTACAATCGATTTTCTAACTTTTTTCTTATTTTATTGTTTTTTTGAATTCTAGATTGTAAAAAGAGCTACTTTTTTGTATTTTAGTTTATAAAAATATGGCCAATTTTTTAAAGTATTTAAACTAATTAGTTAACTTCAGGCCCAAAAATCCCATTCTCCTTTTGAAAATTGTGTTTTTGTTATAAGTACCGTATATACTTTCATATGCATTTAGTAAAAAGCTGTTATTTAGACATTACAAACAGACACTTTAATTTTATTTGTTTGTATAGATGTCGTCTCTTTTATTCTTCTTCTTTCGGAGACGTAAAAGAGCAGTGATTTTTTACGGGCTGATAAAGATGAAGTTAAAACTCCCTTAACACAGTTACCGTATTATACGTCATCATCTAGGGCTTCATCACCACTTACCACCTGGTGGTATTGTAGACTAGTACTGAATTGTAATAAATAAAAAATGATGTCACTTTGGGAGATTTGTGCCTTGTGACCATACTAAAAAGGTTTATTTTACATTAATGTCATCATATTACTAAACTATTTAAATTATGGAAGTATCGCGTTAACGAAAGCTTAGTGTTTCCTAAGTCAGATATTTTGAAACAATTCTGGCAACCCTCGCCACTCCAGTGAGTGTTTGTTCTAACCTTATCTTTGTTATAATACAGGCGCAAACAAGTCCCGTCTATTTAGATCACCTGACATAGGAATAGTGTTTTTATAGTGCATTCCTTAGTGTAATCTCTTGTCGCGATAGCATATTGCCTTTCAAATATGAAATAACATTCTTATGATCCATTAAGTACACATCTCTCTCGTGTACTCGTTTTCATGAATTTCTTAGGAATAGGTAGGTATTTTTATATAATGATAGATATACAATTTACTAGGTTCAAATGTGTCAATATGTATTATTTTTCACTATAACCACAAAATAAATATATGTACTATACAAGAACAGAAGGATCACTCTCTGATAATAAACTTGCAAATTTAAACCTAGATACAACTATAACTTCAGTGTAGGAAGAGTTCATTAAAATTATCTGATTACTGGCAACTTTGCTTTCACAAAATAGTTTTAAGAAAAACAATTACAATCGGCCATTTAAAGTAATATTGAATTTTTTATGATGCGGACCTAAAGTATAAAACACATACCTTTAGCGCTGTGGTTCCTGGATTAGTATGACAGTGAGTGCTTACATTTGTTTTATTCATTCATTACAGCCCTTCACAAGTCCACTGCTGAACATAGGCCTCCCCCAAAGAATGCCACAAAGCACGGTCCTGAGCCACCTGCATCCATCGACTTCCTGCATATCTTACCAGGTCGTCACTCCATCTAGTGGGGGGACGCCCTACACTTCGCCTGCCGGTACGAGGCTGCCACTCGAGAACCTTTCTTCCCCATCGGTTGTCGGTTCTTCGAGCCATATGGCCGGCCCATTGCCACTTCAGCTTACTAATCCGTTGGGCTATGTCGGTCACTCTGGTTCTACTGCGGATATCCTCATTTCTGAGTTTATCACGCAGAGAAACTCCGAGCATAGCCCTCTCCATAGCTCGCTGAGCGACCTTGAGCTTCCTCATCCGGCCAGCAGTGAAGGACCACGTCTCAGTTCCGTATGTCATCACTGGCAACACGCACTGGGTGTACAGTCTCGTTTTCAAGTTTTGAGGTATACCTGACGAGAAGATGTGCCGTAATTTCCCGAACGCTGCCCAACCGAGTTGAATCCGTCGATTGACCTCTCGGTCGAAGTTGGACTTACCTAGTCGGACTATTTGTCCCAGGTAAACATACTCGTCAACAACTTCGAGCTTAGTGTTCCCAACAACTACCGGCATAGGTGTGACATGGACATTAAATTGTATAATTAATTAATTACATTTGTACAAAACACAAATTGCTGGTGATTGAGTCTGTTGCACAGTGACAGTACCCGTGACATATTTTTTTTTTATAGAAGTAAGGATGACTTACTCGCACACTGTCGACTTGATGGTAAGTGGATACTGTGGCCCATAGACACCTACTTTTTTATATAGGATAAGGGTAACAAACGAGCGCACAGTCCACCTGATGGTAAGTGACTGCTATGGCCCATAGACATCTACATCTAACCACGATTACGAATCAAAATGCAGATGTGTTGTCACCTGTGAGGACTAAGATGTAATGCCTCGTTTCCAGTAAAAAGGTCTTCGGCTGAAACACAGCAGCTTTAAGCTGCTATTTTACTCTGGAATTCTGGCTTGGTCCTTCCTCGGTCGAGCCAATCCATTCGTGCTACAACTATACCAGTAATATAGCTGAAGCATGGCTCTACCACGTAGAAACCTACCTCAGCAGACTGTCAGCTCCAGACTAAAGGTCTCTACTTACTATAACATGCCATACTATGACCGTAACCGCTTGGGCATACGTAAAAAATATTCTTTGTATAAATTAACATGCAAAAACGGCCACTAGACCGTTCCGACAACCACCTAAGTGCCATGTCCGTACTGTCAACGAATTCACGACGAGAATGCAGGTGCTTTTAAATAAATATATGGTAGAATACCTTATATAAATACATCTATACCTATATAATGTTATTAAGTATATGCCTTTACCCTACAAACATCAAATATTACAACATACAGACATACTCCCATAACAATTTTAAGAATGTTAGGTACATTCTTAAAATTCGCCCCCTGGCTAGATGGAGCGACGATCTGCGAAAGGTGGCTGGCAGCAACTGGATGCATGAAAACGAAGATCGGGCTAAGTAGCGCTTGAGAGCGGCCTATGTCCTATGATGATAATATGAAGACGTGCCCGCTGCTACAATGAAGTTGCTTCAGAATGCACCATTGTCACGTGCTATACACTATGTTAATATCATTTCGCAGGATATTGACATATTTACTTGCAGTCAGACGAAGTTCATAATTACAGCATACAAATACGTTGCTGCCAACTGAATATATGAAACCGAAGATCGGGCTAAGTAGCGCTTGAGAGCGGCCTATGTCCTATGATGATAATATAATGACGTGCCCGCTGCTACAATGAAGTTGCTTCAGAATGCACCATTGTCACGTGCTATACACTGTGTTAATATCATTTCGCAGGATATTGACATATTTACTTGCAGTCAGACGAAGTTCATAATTACAGCATACAAATACGTTGCTGCCAATTGAATGTATGAAACTGAAGATCGGGCTAAGTAGCGCGCCTTGAGAGCGGCTTATGTCCTATGCTCTATGATAGAAAAGACATTATTGCCGCACACATATTGAACGATGATGAATTATGATAACGTGCCCGCTGCTAGGACGAAGTTGCTTCAGAATGCACCATTGTCACGTGCTATACACTGTGTTAATATCATTTCGCAGGATATTGACATATTTACTTGCAGTCAGACGAAGTTCATAATTACAGCATACAAATACGTTGAAAATTGTAATTATTTCATTAGTATTTTATTTTATAATCATGTTAATATTATTATTCCTTATTCATTATTTTATAGTCATTATTTATTAGTCAATAGTTTTCTTATATTTAGGATAGTTATAGCATCACATTGGTTAACATAACTGTAATGATGTTAAAATTATGTAATCTATATCTATACAAATAAATAAAATTGTAGTGTCTGTTTGTAATGTCAAAATTACAGCTTTTTACTAAATACATATGTAAATATATACGGTACTAATAACAGAAATACAATTTTTAAAGTTTTTGTCTGTCTGTCTGTCTGTCCGTCTGTCTGTCTGTTTGTTCCGGCTAATCTCCGAAACCGCTGGACCGATTTTGACGGGATTTTCACGGACAGATAGCTGATGTGACAAGGAGTAACATAGGCTACTTTTATTTTAGAAAAAGAATTAGGGTTCCGCGCAAAAAAAATTAAAACCCCAAATAAAACGCGGGCGAAGTCGCGGGGAACAGCTAGTAAATAAATAAAAATGATACGGTCATTGAAAGCTTTGTATACGGGTATGATACGGTGTTGATGATAGGTTCTGGTAGGTGTAGTAATGACTACCATATCTTTTTCGTGCCTGATACGTTCATAGATATAATGTATTTATGTTATAAACCGTTGAAGTGGGTTTAGTAGAGATTGAATGCCTTTTTACCATTAAAATATCATCGCTTCTCGTCACTCACCATAAAACACATTGGCATTATGCTGTTATTTCACCATGGTATCTTGTGCGAGCTTGGGTATTCCCCTGTCGAGTCGACCCAATTTTGTTGCAGCCCTAACACGTTGCAGCGTGGCATTATCGTTTTTACACAAAACTTCGTCATAAATAATAAAATCATTTAAAAACATTCTTGTGGCGGCGCTGTCGTCGCACCACAAGCAACACATCGAAGCCTAAATCACGCTATCAAAGTCCGAATTAAAAGCAGTGTATATATAGAATAGCTCCGAACTACTACACGGAGCGTTGGCCGCTCCCCGGGCAGAACACCTTGCCCGGCGGGAGATGTCCCCTTTTCCTTACCACGTCCACAGTGGTAACCCCGACGTGATATGTACACGCAACCAACAACCTTCGTAAACTATAACTTTAAGCCTTCGTCATTCTCCTCAAGAACCCCTACCACTACCATTCACTTTCGAGAATCGTCCTCTGGAGTCTTCAGCTCCTGCAATCCAGTCCAACTTATCTTCATCTCGACTCACTGCAGATTTCTGCTTGCACCGGTACATCGTTCTCACCGTCATCACTTGCAAGTGCGTAGTACGGCATGCATTACACACCGACATATCGTTCGCACCAGCGGCACTTGCCCTTACGCACACAGCATGCATTCCCCACCAGCATTAAGGACGCACCGGCAATTGGACTGCACTATCGACCTCCGGTCTGAGCAGGGTGTGGCGTGGGTGGGTGCGTGACAAGTGGCGACGCTGTCGACGCGCTACAATCAAAACACATCGAAGCCTAAATCGCGCTATCATAGTTCCCAAGTAAAAGCAGTATATATAGAAGTACCGAAGTGGAATCTGTGACCCATAGACGCTAATATTTGTTATCGATTAAGAATATGTGGCGGCGCTATCGTCGAGCCACAAGTCGAAATCACGCAATCTAAATTTATGAACTACTCTGGCATATATAAAACAACTCCGTACTTATCATACGAAGCATTGGCCACTCTATGGGCTGGACATTACCCGGCGAAAGATCTCCTCTTTTATTTCCACTGCGAAAGTGGTGACTTTGACCTGATATGAACTTGCAAAATGTAATCTGCGGAAACGACAATTTCAAGCTTTCGTCTTCGTCTCCTAGAACCTTTTATATTCGCTCCCGAGGTTATATTGTCCGCCGTCTTTAGTTCCTGTTAGCCAGCCTTGCTTTACAAGGTTCATCAAAGTATTGGAATAACGCTTTCCTTCTACTGCTACTACCAGCTACTCTCTGCGGTACCGTGTTGGACACGGCCCTAAGAGTAACTTGTTCTTGACTCATCTAAGACTACAAGGCAACTCTTAGTACTTGCACCCTCGTCGATAGCTGAATTGCAAACGCCACTGAAAGTTCGAAAGTTTCTGAACTACTCCGGTATTATGGAAAAGTTCCGTACTTACAAATAACTCACAAAGAACGTAAGCCGCTCTCTGGGCTCTGAACGTCTTGCCCGGCGGGAGATCTTCCCTTTTCCATTAATGACCAAAAATAAAAATGCCGATGCGTTGGCGGAGGACTATGGTGGAATGCGTCGTTACTAGTAAAATAGCTCTGGTGTATTATACTCACTATGCAAAATAGGAGCAATATGCTGCTGTTTTACACAGGTGCTCGGTAAGTGCGTGTTCCTTCGCCAGTCGAAGCGACCGATATGTGTTGCAGCCACTATACTAATAGATATAAAAAACGATTAAATTTAAAATATTTACAGTAATATGCACACGTAAAACAACTTTAACCATTCTTTTGCAGTATTCGAATATGGCGCGACATCGTTAACATGCGAAAGCAGGACACGTCAAAAGATTGGACATACACTTTAATTTGAGTACAAATTAAACAACATCTTTTAAATGAGTTCGTTTTTATTTCGTATACATACATTTTGATATAGAATGTAAATGCACCAATACCACTACTTTAAGGAAAGGACGCAAACAACTTTTTTGGCGGCAAATGAAGGCGTTTTCTCTTAAATTTTATAAATATGGCTTATTTTGACTAATGCTGAACATATTTTGCAAAATTGTAATAACTTATTGTTAACTTATCTATAGTAATAACACTTAATATTAACTTATCTATGGTAGTAAAGTGCATAATGTGATATCCCAAAAGAAGGACGAAACTAAATTATGATTGTGACAAGAAATATATTGATTAAAATTTTAAAATATTTTTCTGGCAAATGTACAAATCGTAGAATAGAAAAACTTATGAGAGAAGTATCGCAAAGTTCTCTTTCATTATTTTATGTTTACCTACATACTAAAAAAAATACAGTTTACAAACCGTACAGGTTGATTGGAGCAGTGATTGCTGCTACATGAATTCATTTCTTAACAAACCGTAATTAGTCGAAGGCTGTACATCTGTCCTGTTCAAAGGAGAGAGGATTTGCCATTATCTCTCTATCCCTCATATAGGACAAACAGAAAGATCTATTAAAACCCGCGTAAAAGAACATATTATATCTGACGTGAAAACACCAACGCTCTGGGAAGTCTGCAGTTTGTGTTAAATCCTAGACGTCCCCCGCCATTGTATCAACTTTGATAGACCACAATCCTCGCGAAAGAACATCGATTCCCACCAAAGATGATATATATGATGATAGCTATTGAAATAAAAAAAATCTAATTTCAATAGACAAGGAGGCTGAGTACTATCCTGTAATTAATAAAATTAATACTAAATTCCACTGTAAGACTTCAAGATACAGTAAACTCATCCTGCGTAGAACTACGTTGAAAAGCTGAAGATCATCTCAGTTCCCCCGTGACCATGGGTGCTGTACCCGAAACGTCGGGAATCAAAAAGAAGTAAATTTGAACGCGATAAAATCTGTGAAAAAATTCAATAATTTAATTCACTTCCCTTAGTTGAATGTTATGATAGACACGCCAAGGGACGTAATAAGGTCTTCTCTTATGACGCTTCCAATTAGCTTACCTATAACTAAACTAGAATTAACCTAAACTTTCATAAACATTTTTTTAAGTTTTTTTTTATAGAATAGTATGACAAACGAGCACACAGTACACTTAATGGTAAGTGGTTCCTGTGGCCCAGAGACATCTACATCTATCCTCGTTTGCGAATCAAAATGCAGATGCGTTGTCACCCGTGAGGACTAAGATGGAATGCCTCTTTTCCAGTGAAAAGGGTCTCCGGTTCTCTACACTCACCATACGAAACACAACAGTGTTAAGCTGCTATTTTACGCTGGTATTTTGTGACAGCGTGGTCCTTCCCGGTGGAGCCGACCAATTCGTGCTACAACTACACTACTAATATAGCTGCAGCATGGCTCTACCACGTTATTAGTATTGCACTGAGCACTGTAGTAATGTTATAAGAGAATCCTGTTATCCTATCCCTACTACTACGGGATGATAAGTCTCGTGGGTGTTGTAAGAGGTAACAGACAGTTATGAAACAGGAGATTAGCCGTAGTATCTTTCTGATAACATCTTAATAAGAAATGCGGTTATCAACACGCCTGACAAGAAGGCTGTTATGGCAAATATTTCTTTTATAAAACTGAGGTGAGAAACGAACTTACTGCCTATGTAACTGCCGTACATTGGTTCTCTTTACTCTTCAGACTTAAACTTTGGCTGCAGAAATAAGTAAGTGGGCGGTACCTGCCCAGTTGGAATCCTAGGTAGAAAAGAAGTCCCACCACCTAAAATAAATTGCCTTAAGGTGAAAGCTTCAGGGTGACCCGCAAAATTCAAATTTTCTTGCGTTTTTTGGAATTTGCAGGTCAGCGTCAGGTTGTATATTTAATAACATATGATTCGCGACCGTAACGTTCAATTTATGGGGAAGGCTTTTGTATAGCAATCGAGTTTTGTTAGGCTGTAATGTACTGAGCACTGAGGACTATGGGACTAACCAATCAATACCGTCAATTCTATGGTAGGTTATAATATATTTACAGTTGTGGCTTATGTGATGAAGGTCGTCTTGCCCTTAACTTTAAGCCGAGGACCGGCCACGGCTTAAAGTTTGCAAAATGGTGTGTTTCATGCGAACAGTAAAATCGATTAACGAATATCGAGTTTCTGCTTAATACGCGTTTAATTTTAGGCCTTGTAGACCTACGTTTTTGTTTTTCATTTAAGATCTGTACAGTGTACACCCTGTAGAACACACGAACTGCCTTAAAAGTACGTAGTTTTACGCTAGTTTAATCTTTAAAAAAGCTTTAAGAATCCAGCTCATTTTTAAGTTTTATGACAGTATAAATAATGGTTTTAGATTTGTTGTATTAGGTTGAGTTTGATAGGTTGAGATTGAGTTTGCGGCATTCCTAATTGCAATTAAAGTAAAACTCTTTATTTTTCGACATAAAAATTGAAATTTTATTTGTCAAATCTCAACACGTTTGTTACCCGCGTTATTTTTTTTCTAAAAAACGTTACCCCCACTAGGATTTTCTCCTGTGTCGTGTTCGTCGTCGTCAAACATAAATTGCACAAGGACAAACATCCAGACCCGGAACAATTATTTGTAGGCCATACAAATACTTGTTCCGTGTGGGATTCGAACCCGCGGCCCCCAGCGCAACAACTGATTGCTAAGCCACTGCGCCACGGAGCCGTTATTTTTAAGTCGCTTTCTTGTTTGTTTGTCTGTCTCTCTGTCTGTGGTTGTCGTTCCGGGTGGAATTTCGAAATTGATTTTAATCTAATTTCCCCATGAGCTGGGAACTTGAAAATTGAATATACTTAGTTCAAATTCGGATGACAATGGAAGAATATTATAAAAAACGTGGTATATTAAAATTTTCATACAAAATTTTTAAAATTAAGGTACACTTTAGTGGCTGAAATACTGTTTCTATGATTCTTTAATAGCGAAATCCCACAATGGGGATCCCAATACTTCAATATCAAATACCGTTTTTAAATGAGGTTCCCCTGTCCAGTGATGAAACGAAATTGTTTACAAGTCGCCAATAAGGCAATCGACAATCATATTATAACCAATAATTATAACAAGAAAATGAATAAAACATCATCCATTTAAAAAAATAAGCTTATTATTTCGTTCAATGTTATCCTTTCTAAAGTATTTTTGTTGTATATACTCAACGGGTTCGCTTTGTTGTATGATTCCATAGGATATATTTCCAATATTCCATATTACATACCTAAACCACTATTACGAAGTTAAAGGTAATCACTATAGATTATTGTAACTTGTACTCTGCTCCATCGCTCAGCCATTGCCCCGTTGAGTAATGATTACAGTAAATTACGCTTAATTACACTTGATAAGTTTTACTTTAATGTGCTGAACTGTATATTAGATATGTAGTTATAAGGAAACACATAGTGTTATATATTAGGTTTATAACATTAAGTTTGCTGATGCGGCTTCACCCGTGTTTACACGTTTACAGTAACGCCTTCATTCTAATTTTCCCGCGTTAACGTCCATAATAAAAAAATCTAGCTCTTATTTATTTAGGACATATTTTATCTCTGTACGAACTTTTATCCAAATCCGTTTAGCCACTACCGCGTGATCGAGTATTAAATGTAGGTACCTGTCTTCGGCAATAATTGTAAAATATATAGTTTATTTGTTCTGAGAAGATCATCTTATTCTATATATTAACAACTTCAGTTAGTCTTTATTAAAAGTACAGGTGAATTCGTAGATAGCATCCCAGTAAAAAAAAAAATGCGAAAATAATACTAAATGAATCAATTAAATCATTTTAAATATCAGCGTTGTTTATGAATGAGCACTTGTTTGTTGCGTGAAATATCCACACATATGCATTAATATCGTTTATTGTGAGAGAGGCGTGAGTGTGGCGATGATGCGGCGACATCCGTCCGTGATTCATCTGAGCGCGCGCTAGAGCGCCTCAAGCGACATGTGCGCCGCGCTTTTCTTGGAACAGCTCCGCGACCTTCCCGTTGTCCACCTGATTTCAAATCACGTGCCCGTTTATATGCACTTCTCGCTTGCAACTAGTCGCTGTTGAGAGGATCAAACACCGATTACAATTGCCGAATTTATCACTTTCACTACCGCTGATCGATCGTGTATGATTAATTTCAGCAGCGAAGAGTACAAGTAGTAACACGACAACAGACCCGCTGGGGCCGTTGCCTGAAGGTTGGGAGCAGGCGGCCACGCCGGAGGGAGAAATCTACTTCATCAATCACGCCGCTCGAACCACGTCCTGGTTCGATCCTAGAATACGTAAGTGTTAGATTACTTAAGCTCGTTTGATGGTTTTTACGAATGTGTATATGTGATGTGGGTGTTTTTTTTTTGTTTCCAGCGCAACATTTGCAGCGCACACCAGTGGCGGGAGCAGGCGCCGCGGGCGGCGGCTGGGCGAACGCTTCACTTCAGGCTTGCCAGCAGAAGCTCCGCTTGCAGTCCTTACAACTGGAACGGGAGAGGCTCAAGCAGCGACAGCAGGAGATTATGCTCCAGGTAATAACATTTAATAGTACATACCAGAGATAGTTTAGAAAATTACAGTAAATTATGTAAGAGTAGGATATTATGCTAATTGTTGTTTGTTTATATTTATTATGTATCATTGTTGCTTATTAATACTAAACGAAATCCTTCAAAAATATGTAAAGGTCCTTTGCCGTAAATAAGGAAGCAAAAAATAAGTTATATTTTAATAAATAAAAATCAAAATTACTTTAGCGGTTCAAATTTTCAATTCAATTAATTTAAGTGTTAGGTATTTAGGTTATCATACCCATAATTATCCACCACTATGCATTTAACTCACATGATTTAAGAATTTGCTATGATGCGAACTCTTTGAAGGGAGTTAGTAGAGTTGTGATAAACTCACACTAACTAAATACTGAGGAAAGAAAATGGGTAGCCGACAAAGTCGTTACTAAATTATTATACGAGTATCATGTGATTGGAATTTGTTAATTAAAGTAGTTACTTTAAGTAATATCTCAATTCTGTTTTAATAAAATTAAAATTTTGTTATTTTAAAATATACAATTAAATGGTAATTTGTTTAAGAAACCTTAACGTAATTATTTTTCTATAAAACAAATCATTTACTGGTGTTCCCGTAAGTTTCATAATGATGATATACTTTATTCTTACTTTCTATTGTATGGGAATAATTTTATACTTTTCAAGTTTACTTTCAAGTAAATGACGCTAGTTACTTATTTGCATATTTTATAGTATAAAAATTTACTTAAACTTAGAATAATAAAGACCAAGTTTCGAGTTTTTGAGTAAAGTAGCAAGTTCCAATTAAATGAGTTGATAATTTTAAAAGGCCGGCAACGCATCTGCAATTCCCCTGGTGTTGCGGTTGTTCATGGGCGGCGGTAGTCACTTACCATCAGGTGAGCCGCATGCTCGTTTGCCCCCTCTCCTATAAAAAAAAAAATAATAATTTATTAATGATAATGTCTATTACCTAATTAATGCCCACGCTAATTTATTTATTGGAATCAATTAAAAATATAAATTAATTCTACGTACGTAAAGGATACCGTTAAAGTTAAATTGTTCAATTTTATACAAAGTATGAATTTAAAGTTTTAATTGTGGATATTGTATGAAGCCTAAGCAATGAGTACCAGATTTATAAACAAATTACATTTTAACAATTCTTTTAAAAATATAAATAAATGATAGAGGGAATTCTAGTCAGTGAAATTAAATAAGTAGCTTATCGTATATGAGATGAAAATAATTGAAAAATTCAAAACATTATTATGTTTTCTCTTATCATGTACCGCGCTCAAGTGAGGCGAAGAAAAACGAAAATTCTCAGCTGTAATCGCGACAGTGATATAATATATAATGTGTATGTTGAGAATAAAATTGATAGTTCGCTGTTTCTTTATCGTGATAGGAGCAGATAGCGAGAGTTGTGTGCGCCTAAATAGACGCAGTTAGAGTCACTCGCATACCGCCGTACTATGACGTACATTTTATTTTTAACATAAAATTTTATTATGTTTTAAGAAGGACATCAAACTGGACAGCATTTAGCTATGTTTTATATATCTTCATGTCAAAAGTGTCATGTTTTGAAACAATTGTGGATTATCAGGCCCCAAAGAATTCACTTCAGTGTATACCATAGTAGAAAAGATTTACGGGACTGGCAATCACAATACCAGCTGTCTCGCATTGGTAGAGCCATGCTGCAGCTATATTAGTAGTATAGTTGTAGCACGAATGGGTCGGCTCGACCGGGGAAGGACCACGCTCTCAAAGAATACCAGCGTCAAATAGCAGTTTAATACTGCTGTGTTTCATATGGTGAGTGTAGAGAACTGGAGACCCTTTTTACTGGAAGCGAGGCATTCCATCTTAGTCCTCACGAGTGTCAACGCATCTGCGTTTTGATTCGCAAACGAAGATAAATGTAGATGTCCATGGGCCACAGCAACCACTTACCATCATGTGGACTTTGTGCTCGTTTGTCACTCGATCCTATAAAAAAAAATCTTTAGTGCTGCATCCCATCGCTGGTCTGGTAATTTATATCTGGTATAAATAAGAAATTGTTATACCACCGTCTATCGATTGCTACAGGGTTTGTGCCTTTTAATAGGGCGCTCAATATAATCCACGGGATCAGACTTGGACTGTTCGGTACGGTACGGCAAGCGGGTGGGAGCGAACTCAGCGCGAAACAAGTATTTCTGTTTATATAACAAGTACGGCCCACAAATAATTGTCCACAGCATGTTCGTCGATGTGCAATCTATATATGTTTACATTATTACGCCTCTACGATGCGCTATATATGTTTTAGTATTAAGAAAAGAACACACGTATTATCACGCTGCTATATTATGGTTGTAGTTAAATAGGTCAGCTCGACCGGTGAAGATATACGCTCTCGCAGAATACCAGCGTGAAATAGTAGCTTAACGATGTGTTTCGTATGGTCAGTGTAGAGAGCCGGAGACCCTTTTTACTGGAAACGAGGCATTCCATCTTAGACCTTAAGGGTGATATCGCATCTGCATTTTGATTCTAAATCGAGTATAGACGTAGATGTCTGTGGGCCACAGCATCCGCTTGCCATCAGATGGACGTGAATTCATTTGTCACCCTTATTCTATAAAAAAAGTAAAGAAATAGGTCTGGTCGTGGTTCCTACTATGCCGAAATCACACGAAAATTAATGAAGTGGTTCACTATCACGACCATGACCCGACACGACCATGACGTCAGTTCTGTCGAAAGCCATCAACCGCTCTGGAGATAGAAATACACTCTTATCCGTATTTACTCATTCCTTCTAATCGATACGCGTTGAAGGTAACGCTTCTTTGATAAGATCGAAGATAGTTTAAAATGCAGACATATAGAATAAGCAATAAATGTTTTTTTTTAACAAATGGTATCCGGCTAGAATTTTAACTTGGGATTCTGCAACAAACTAGTACTCAAATACTAGTCCAATTGGTTGTCCTATTAGGATATTTCAAAAATTCCATGTTTAAATGTTATTTGATCGAATAAGTCTCTTTCTATTTCATTCAAGGGGTACTTTGAATTATGTAATAGGATTATAAAAATATATAAGCAGACTTAAATAACTACTCTGAAAAAAATAAATAGCTAAATCGATTAAACAGTCACGGAGATATCATGCTACATACACAACAAAATACAGTACAATTGATAATCTCATCGTTCTGAAGTCAGTTAACATCAGTCTGTAAATATATAAAATAAATGTTCATCATACAAACTTATCTAACCGTGAATGAAATACAATGAGACGAAAATGTAACATATGCTCAAGATGCATGAAAATTTCTCCAGCAAGAGTTAATGGGCCGGCAATCGACTTCGATCGTGTCCTCGCTGGCCAGTAGCGCGGGGACCGTTGCTAACACCGAGCTGCCGTTGGACCCGTTCCTTTCGGGGCTGACTGATCACCAACGGCAGGAGTCCGCGGACAGCGGGCTCGGGATGGCTGTGAACCCTTCCTACTCCATGCCGCACACGCCTGAGGACTTCCTCGCCGGTATGGACGACCGCATGGACTGTACAAGCGAAGCCGGTGCTAACCTCGATCCCACTGATATCACGCTCGGTGATAACATCGACTCTACAGATGACCTGGTGCCTTCATTACAGGTAAACTTATTGTTTTAATGACATTTATTAACAAAAAAGCGTAAATTAACTCGACGGTTTCTCTCTTAGTCATAGATGACGCAAAACTGTATTAGTTGTCTTTTTAAAAAAGTCTTTTTCTTTCATTTAAATTTTTATGTCTGTCTTTACAATAAATAAATAATGAAAAAAAAAAAACATACACTAATTGAAAGTTTACTTCAGTACCATTCTAATGATATCAAATACAGTGAAAAAAATACCCATTAGGGGTTTTAGGGCGCAAAAGCCAACATACGGATAAAATTACCCATTTTCGCTTAAGAAAGAAATGAAAATCAAACTCAAAATTCTTGATTAAATTGTTTATTAATAAGGTGTAGTCCCTCCCTTAGCCTTAATTACAGCTCTTAATCGATTTTTCATGAACCGTATTAATTTTACCATGAAATCTTGTGGTATAGCGTTCCACTCCTCTTCAAAAGCAAGTTGAAGCTCTTGGAGGCGCTTAGGAGCAGGACTTCTTGCTCGAACTCTCCTTTTTAGCTCATCCCAGACATGCTTAATCAGATTGAGATCAGGACTACGTGCTGGCTACTCCATCGCGGTGATTCCAACGTCTTTCATGAAGTCGCAAACTGTTCTAGCGACATGCGCTCTGGAGTTGTCATGCATTAAGAGAAAGTCTTCTCCCATAAGCCACGCAAGCGGCCTCACATGTTATTCAAACACTTCTTTGACGTATCGTGCACCCGTCAACACTCTCCATCTCGGTCCAGTATTCGCCCCGGTGATGAATACAATGTTAGTTTTAGTGTTAAACATTATGTCACCCCAAAACATACACGATCCATTTCCAAAAGCCACACGTTCGCTTATGCAGAATTATGAAAATCGCTCTAATGACCTTCTACACTCTAGAGCGTTCGTCATCACTTTCATTATTTTTTTTTATAGTAGAGGGGACAAACGAGCATGCAGCTCACCTGTTGGTAAGTGACTACCGCCACCCATGAACAACTGCAACACCAGGGAAACCAGGGGAATTGCAGATGCGCTGCCGGCCTTTTTTAAGCTTCGAGCAAGGCAATAACTTGAGCGGCTTCTGCGGGCGTGATATCCATATGTTTCCAGTAAATCCGTATGCTTCCAGTAGAGATGTTATCAAGTTGACCTTCGGTATGTAACTGATTAAAAACCCAAAAACAAAACCGACCTATTTATACCTGCGGGTAAGGGTGCAAGAAGTGACATTGCAAACGGGTGAATTTGGGGAATTTGGTGTAGGTACGGTTGATTTTTGTAAGTTACGTGAAGGGAAAGATTTTTATTTTGTGTCCGTGTAAAAAGCTAAGCTTGTATGCTTTAGTTTTGCCTAATGATTTGTACTCAATATATTTAGATTTAAGGAAAAAATCAGTAATAAACCAAAATTACAAGGGATGTGCGCTTTTAGTGCTCTCAAGTGTAGTTTAAACTTAAGCAGAGGTGGTCTCATATAAATATAAAAAACAATATATATATATATATATATATATATATATATATATATATATATATATATATATATATATATATATAATATACGTGGTAGAGCCACGATGCAGCTATATTATGGTTGTAGAACGAATGGGTTAGTTCGACCGGGGAAGGACTAAGCTCTCACAGAATACCAGCTTAAAATGGTATCTTAATGCTGTTGTGTTTCGTATGTTGAGTGTAGAGAATCGATGACGCTGTTTACTGGAAATAAAGCATTCCATCTTAGTCCTTAGGGGTGACAACGCATCTGCATGTTTATTCTTAATCGATGATAAATATAGATGTCTATGGGCTACAGGATCCACTTACCATCAGGTGGACTGTTCTCCTTTGTCACCCATATTCTATAAGGGATGCAATTTTAATGACCTTGAACTTTGATATTCCTTAGTTCACTCAAAGTGATAAAACTTGTCAAAATGATAAAAAAATAACTTAAAAAATTAGAAACTCCCTTCCGAAACAAAAAATTATAAAAGGAATTGGAAATAGTTGGTGTATCTATTTTTGTTATGTGCAGAATTCATCATGATAAATTTAATTTACCACCGAGCATTTGGTGAATCAATACTTAAAATTGAATTTTTTTTTGCTGCCGTTATGGACCGTACTGAGTTGGCTCGCGTAGTACGCTCATCTCTTGGACTACCAGTAATAGTGTGGGTATAAATAATGACTATACATATTGTATAAATGAGTCATTTATTGGAAATACATAATAAAGTACCTACTTATAATATTCGTTAATGTTCTGTACGGCTGGATTATATCTTTATGTGGGATTTGGAAACCTTCACCAGTAGCGGTAAGCTTTATTGTGGTCATCAATCCAAACTATTCGTGGTATATTTGAGTACTAAGAAGAATCCATTCATTTCAATTTATTTATCACTGGCATCACTGGCACTGGGAGATAATGACAGAATTAAACAATAACTGGTAGCGACAATGACAAAAAATTTAATATGAGTAAATTATTTATCATCAAAAATAAAATTTACTGAAATGGAATTGTTAATTGCAATTTGAAGTTCGCGGTTAGCCAAACTTTCAAAGCTTCCCATTCAATTTATTACAAAATCCTTAAATTAATCATTTTTCATTTATTGTATTAGTAGACTATGTGGCTGTCTGTTGATTCTATTATGCAACTCGAATTAAGGAAAAAAAAACAATAAATTGTTTTTTTAGCTGCAGGAATAAATGTTATTTTTTTGTTTTGACAAGCGCGTAGCTTAATGTTCAAACTCTACAACTATTAAATAATCATAATAATCAAATAATTATTATTTAGAAATAGAAAAGTCGTGAATAAAATATATATTTAAGGACATGTGATTACGCAATGATGTGGTGCGGACGACTCTTCCTTGTTCTAAAATCGTTTTTCGGAGCCATTTCGGAGATTAGCCGGAACAAACAAATAGACAGACAAAGATTTTACTGTCGTATAAGTACCTTATATACTTACATATGCATTAGGTAAAAAACTGTTATTTGTACATTACAAACAGACCCTTCAATTTAATTTATTTTTATAGATAATTCATTAATTATATCTTTCTGCTCCTATATAATATTTTCGCTCAATGGAGTAGTCCACTAATTTAGTTCAATACCTATTTCAATTAGTCCACTAGATTATAACTACTCAATGAGTGGAAGGATTAAGTAACGAATGACGTATTTACGTTTTTTGATATTATCAGATTAGATATAATATAAGAGATAAATAAAAAGGCCTAAATTTTAATAATTTGCGAGCCTAACTTGTGAAATAGATTTATTATTTAGTACCTATTTGACCTGTGAGCAATCTATGTAAAAATAAGTAGTTTATTAGGGCTTCTCCTCCTCTTCATCTTACGTATCCTCTTGCTATTAGGCTGTTGTACACTTACTGTTGTATTATAGTTATAAGGGTAAGAGAACCAGTTAAATTACACGCTGTGAATAGAATCATCTTATTCCTACACTCAAAACTAAAAAGTCTAATCGACTAATCTTAAGTTTATTATTAACACTAACATTACCCGTAACATATACTCTTCGACTAAAAAATATCTTGACGTAAACGTTAATACACAAACATCATCAAGTCCTTATACGTGGTAGAGCTATGCTGTAGCTATATTATGGTTGTAACACGAATGGGTTGGCTTGACCGGGGTAGCACCACACTCTTACAGAATACCAGTGTAAAATAGCAGCTCAATGATGCTGTGTTTCGTATGGTGAGTGTCGAGAACCGGAGTTCCTTTTTACTGGAAACGAGGCATTCTATCTTAGTCCTCAGAGGTGGCCATGCATCTGCATTTTGATTCTCAATCGAGGACAGATGAAGATGTGTATGGTCCACAGAATCCACTTACCATTAGGTGGACTGTGTGCTTGTTTGCTACCCTTATTCTATATAAAAAGCTAGCAGAAGCTAGTAATTAGAAAGCCTTTAGTCACCTGGGCTACGTAACTTTACTTTTACTTTAAACTTTTACATATAGTAAAGAAAACCTACATACATGTTAATAATTCTTTTCAGCTAGGCGAATTCACCAACGACATACTACTGGACGACGTACAATCCCTGATAAATTCAACACCGAGCAAGGCCGACAACGTTCTCACTTGGCTGTAGACAGCGCGACGTTCGCAGTTCGGTGCATACAAAAATTTTACAATGACTATGTATTAAACTGTTGTTTTAGTACTTACCGTATAAGGACCATTTCAGATTGACCGACGGAACATTTGGAACTATTGCAACGTGATGTCACAGCGACATTTCCACTGAAATTAGCATATTATTTCACTAGCGATATACTGTTACGCAAATATAAATGATGCTTGTTTTATCCATGTCGATTTTTAAACGCACGCTAACAGTCACATCGCAATACTTCCGTATCGTACCGTTTGGTTGATCGAAGTAGTTCTTGGACGACATCCACTTCTGCCGAGAAGTGGCGATGACAGGACGGTAATGATGGTGTACATTTCACTCAGAAAATGACAATAACTAGCGTAGTGTGTATGGAATGACATTCGTGTGTGAATCTTACATTTTTTGCTGCTAGAAACTACCTAAATGCTGCTACACTTCGGTGAACATGCGTCGAAATTGGAATCATCTCGGCATTTACTTGAATGAGATAGTAATATAAAATTATGTTAATTAAGACTTTTTATTTGATATATCTTCGTGTTATGAGTTGTTGTCTGAAATCAAATGTGTGGAATAAACTAAAATTGCTCGTTTACTCAAAGTTTTGTGTCATGTGGTAGTTTATAATTTGAGGGCATTTCTTATACCAAAACTGTAATGAATCAAAATTAATATCTTTGTACAGTCTCCATTGTATCCTAAATTCTAACTTACAGAGCGAAACCTAATTATTAAACCCCAAACAGGTTAAGAAAATGAACTTGAATGGAGGTGAACAAACAACAATGGTGCTCTTTGCAAAAACTTCTTTCCTAGCTGAAAGGAGAACTCTTGCATTGCTTCCAAACTTCTCGTAAGCTAGGTTTTCCATACTCTTTCGATTTAAGACTATCGGAAATCCTCGATATTAAGTTTAAACGATACTAGATGTTGACGATATAACTTTATCGATAAATAATCAAATTGTGATAACATCTTGACGTAACAGTGCCTTATTGTGCCTTTATAAAAATTATTTATTGTGGTGTTTTTAACATAAGATATAGTTAAAGTATTTCTACACGTATTGGTGACATTATTGATGTTATTTTTCTAAGTGGTCAGATTTAAAACCTACTTACGTACTTGTTGTAATAACGTGTTTTGTCTACTTACACCGTCCTTGTGTATTTTTCGAGATTATGGTTAGACTAGTTAGTTAAATCTTGACCTAGATAGTTATTTTGGCAACTATTATGTTTAAATATTAAGAATATATTGTAATGTATGTTTCGAAGTGGGTGACGTATTTTGATGCACATGGATAAGTGCTACTAGGTGAATAACATTAGCGAATAACCATAATTATGAACGGTTGCCGCGGGCGAGGTTTTTTTAACTTTTGAATAACTAGAAGAACTTTTGATAATTGTAGATACATTTCAAACCACGTCTGTGCCACGGAGGTGTGCAATAGTATTGTTTTCATTACGCTATAACCAACTGCGAACATTAGTGGCCAACAATAAATTAATTTCGTTCATATTTTAAGTTTATTCTAAAATCATGAGTATGTCTGTCACATGTTTAACTGTAAAATACTCCTGTAACTATCGTTGAACCTGTTGGAAATAATCCTTGAAGTTTACTTGTGCAGCGAAATATTTCGAAAATCGTATTTAAAACCCACCTAGTCTATTTTTTTAAATTCATCTAGCTTGATTTTAAAATAGATCCAAATTAGGCCTTATATAAAATGCTACATTGAAAACTTTGCCATATTAGTAAAAGTACTATTATTCTTATAAGACTTAATGTAATCTTTTATGTTATGTTATAATATAGCAATTATTAATAACTTTGTAACTATTGTAATTAGGTGTAACGGTGCTGGGTTTATGGTACATATGACTTTGTACTCTGTAGATCCATTCGTTGTACTTTATTTTGTATTTGTCGTGTATTATTTCTTATAATTTTAAGTTACTACGCTTTTCATATTGTTCGGTTCATTATTCTTAACGCTTTTCTATTCTTACCTTTAGATATTAGATTGTATCGAACTGACAGAAGTAAGGTTGTATCTGTGGCAGCGATTGAATTTTTATTTAAATAAATGTCATTTTTGTCACAACTTTAGGCACAGTTTTTAAATCTGTATAGCTGCTGGGGAGGGGAAGGATAAGGAGTAGTAATCTTTAGGAATAACCAGTGTTCTAGGGATTAAGCTTACTAAAAATTATACTAATTGAGACAGATCATGGCATTTATATGTGTAAAATAACGAGAATGCCAAAGGCTGATAAGACAAGTCGTTAAAACAAATGAAACCAGTAAAATTATGCCAACTTTATTCCCTTCCCCTAGCAGTTGGTAACTACTAAGGATATTTTGCTTACTGTTGTTGTTCAGTACTGCAGAGTTATTTACGTACTTTGCTCTCGCTATAATGACATAATGAGAAACATTCCATGTTGTTAACAGTTTGCTCGCCGCTGGAACCTATCAGTAGAAGCCTCTGGCACTGCTTATGACGGAATAATATGCTGAACAATATATCAAGTTAAAACTATATAGTTATTTCTTAAGATAGCCTTTAATTACAAACATATCTTTTTAGTCTGACAGCAGATGCAAGTTTTCTATGTAGTGTATATAACACGTCGTTTATCAATGTTATAACAATGAAATTACAAATGTCATTTAATTTTAATTTGCAATAATTTCATTGTAAATAATTTGATATGAACTAAATAAATATTTGTTTCAATATCCATCATATGTTTCATTTCGGTTCTTCATTATTCAGTTTATTTCACATTTGGATTATAATTCGGTTTTGGATATTTGCTGTAGAAAAGGAAACAAATTGTTTATTGACTAACTCTATTTAATAAATAATATCGATTCCTTGGATCCAACACCGCATGCCTTACGATCTCCTCACCTGTTAAAATGTTAGAAATACTACACTATAACTTTATGCTACATTTACAATAAAATATTTAAAATAAATTAAAAAGTATGTGAATGCAATCTACATAAACATTAGTGAGAATGATTTCAGAAACACAAATTTTACGAGTAGGCAATACTTGTGTGCGCAGGAATACCCATTACATGCGTTAATTTCTCATTCCTCTTTCCACAAACGGACAACCAGGCGGTCGGCGGGTCTTCACCCCTTTGTTGTCGATATTCCACGCATTCGAACCAAACGGTTTGTTTCGTCTTTCGTAACATGTATAGCAAAGGAGTGGAATAACCTGCCGGCTTCTGCCTTTGCGTCAAATTATAGTGTGAGCATTTTCACGGCAAGAGTGAATAGGCTTTTGTTATCCTAAGACAGTGCGAGTTACCATTTAGGGCTTTATCACTACTAACCACCACTTACCGCCAGGTGAGTTTGTAGTCAAGCACAAGCTAGTTACAAGCATAAGTATAAGCAAAACTATTTTATAATAAGTAACAAGTTTCTACAAAATTTGCGACCGCATGGGAAACAAATGGTACTAAAAATGCATGCATGAACCCAAACTAACTTAATTATACAAAATTGTTACAGTAAGCGCAATAATACAGATAAAACAATAACTGGGAAAGTAACAATTAAATTTTTTCAGTCTCTAAGTAGTAAGTATGTAAGTGGATTTTCTTAAATAAAAAAATCATGCAAAATTGACAAATATTTGCGAATTTAGAGCGAGAATAATAAGAGCAATGATTAAATTATAAATTTCGTCTATAACGAAATCGATAACGAAAAAAAATTTTTATGCGTTTTAAAATTTGCGAATTATTACTAATAATTTGGCACTCAAAATACTAACCGTCGTTTAATATCCCTGGTATATAGTGTATTATGTATGGTTTAATACGCCTCATACCTTTTGAGTGTATCATGTTTGCTTACCGAGGGATCCTTGAAGCGGTCATCTTGAGGCAGTTCGCGGTTGGCAATCAATTTTTTATAATATTCCACAGATAACTTTGGTGTACGTGGTCTATTGGGGTCGGTGATGTCTACGTAATAGAAGCCGAAGCGTTCGCTGCGAATGAGAAGCAACATATTACATAACATAAAATTTTCTCAATGTTAAATATTTAAGAAGTGTTTTGATAGTTTAAAAACACATATTTTTAAATAATGTCAAAAAATATTTACTTTAAATGTGTTAAAAAGTTTGGGCTCGTCCGGGATTTGAACCCGGGACCTCTCGCACCCTAAGCGAAAATCATACCCCTAGACCAACGAGCCGCTTGCTAAATTGTCAAATTTTATGAACAGTTGATAAGTAACATTCACATTTCACTATAGTAAAAATATTTGATTTTATGCCAAATTGTATGTAGCCCACTAAACATCTATACAAATAAATAAAATGGAAGTGTGTTTGTAATGTCAAAATTACAGCTTTTACTAAATGCATATGAAAGTATATACGGTACTAATAACAAAAATACAATTTTTAAAGTTTTTGTCTGTCTGTCTGTCTGTCTGTTTGTTCCGGCTAATCTCCGGAACGGCTGGACCGATTTTGACGGGATTTTTAGCTGATGTCA
Source organism: Parnassius mnemosyne (assembly GCA_963668995.1). Classification (NCBI taxonomy): domain Eukaryota; kingdom Metazoa; phylum Arthropoda; class Insecta; order Lepidoptera; family Papilionidae; genus Parnassius; species Parnassius mnemosyne. Next base: position 32,896,525 of record CAVLGL010000137.1, on the reverse strand, counting down.
CGAGAAATAACTTAGGCTACTTTTATTTTAGAAAAAGAATTAAAGTGCCGCGCAAAATATTAAAACCCGAAATAACACGCGGGCGAAGTCGCGGGGAACAGCTAGTTTTGATATGAATTAATTGCAGTTCATTTTACTCAAAAAGATTGTTTGTTGTTATATATTTACAAATTGACTTGTTAAAATTTAATTTTCTGTGAATAGATTTGTTTATTTGAGTAATTATCTAAAATCCTAAATTATATAAAGTGTTGAGGATAAATAAATATTGTCTACGGCCCTTTTAGGTTTTTTTTATATCTTGTAAGTTGTTGTCATGGTTACGAAAAATAACAAGAAAAATGTAAGACTAGTTTTTCGTAATAAGTATATTTTGTTAGAAGATTAAATGTTTCAAGTCTAAGAAATCTTCTTATTTCAATGTGAGGAGCTACATACAACGGTCATACAGAAACTCCCCACATAATGGCGACCGTGAAAGCGGATAGACCTGGACAAACCGAACTCGACGCTATGAGGCGTAAAAGGGCCGTAGACAATATTTATTTATCCTCAACATAAAGCAATTTTGATTTTTATAAATGACCAAAAACCCTTGAAAACGCGTCCATAATGGCATCTTTTAGATTACGAGACGGAAAGTATCCTCTCCTATTTTAATATTTGCTATTTCTGCCACTAAGTATCCACTATGGTTTAGAAATCCAATATGTATAATCACAGTCTGCGAGGTATTTCATCTTAGTTCGCAAGAATTATGCATTTTTTCTTTGAGGTTTGTTGCAGGTGTCCATTGGCCATGAGCAGTCCACTTCTTTGTCAAAACCTTGTTATAAAAATATAACCAAAAAAAAAAACAATAATAAATGTAAAGCACTGTAACGGTTTTATATACATACGAGAAGCCAGCTCTCCATTCAAAGTTATCCATTAATGTCCACGCCGTGTATCCCAGAACTTTAACGCCGTCTTCGTATATAACATTCAATATTTCTGTGAGGTAATCCTGCAAGTAATAAGTAGAAGTTTCATTCAAAATTCCTCCTAAAAACCTAAGACTTAAATGAAAAGCTTAGCTAAGTAATCATTTCATAATTCTTAACAATTAAGTATACCGAACATCAATTACACCGTGATCCGTGACCAAGGGTGCTACAAACATAATTTGAATTTTTAAAATAACCGCGATATAATCAGTGGTAATTAGATTTATTCACTGCAGTTATTTAAATACTTTGTTAAATCCGAGCAAAATGACTAAAATAATGATTAATAATACTTGGATACACGTTCAGAAATAGGATTTTTAGGTTAGCATTAATAAAAAATGGTTTTTTCGAATCTTTTCTCTCTCTTATCAGCCTAAGCCATAATATGTGTGGAGTGTGTCCTGGAACCTCTCGGTAAAGAGTAATAGTGCTCTGTGCCTGAAACAGTCTAAAGTTTGATATCGGTGGTCAAAGTCAAAGATTTTTACTCAATTTAGACATGTTTAAATCTACGTCGGTTCGCAGGGTAGGAGTTTAGAAGTAATTTTGTGTTGTACTATTATTTTTATTCTGTCGTTTAGGGTAGAAGTTTTCGCTCGCAGTCAACATACTCGGTGTAAAGAATTTATGTATTATTACTAACTGCTCGGTGTTATGTTAAAATATTTGTGGAAGGCTATTGTATTTTTAACGGTATACCACGGTGTACACATAATGTCAAAAAAGGAGGAGTTTATCAATTCGACCGTTTTATCTTTTTATATTTCCTATAATAATAATATTATACCTACATATATGTAACACGATATCTCTGAAGTACGAGTTACTTTAGCTATTTTTTTTTAATTAGAAGGTGTATACTTCATCGTGGTCCCATGTACATTCCAATTAGATTTAGTAATAAGTGAAGTCGATAGTGCTTTACCCTCGACATGTCTAGGTCTATCATAACTATTACCGTATATCAAGAAAACATTCTAATTAATTCATCTTATATTTTCTAAAATATCATTTTATATTGATACCTTGAAAAAAAAAACGGTTTGAAAAAAATTTACGTGGACGTTCGGATGTTGATTTTGCATCTGCTGGTTACGATAACTCCCGAAAAAATTGACGTATCGAGATCGGGTTTTTCTATATATATAGTTTACATAGTTTGTTATTAGAATGACTTTCAACTTTTCGTTGCAACAACGTTTTATTGCTATTAAAAATTTAAAGGCCATTTCATATATTTTATTAACCGTTTATAGACAAAGGACAAATGTACCATACAGTCTATATCGATTTTATACTTTGTATAATCGATTTATTAAGGTAAATATTATATTTTTCATCAAAATTAAATGAAACGCGCATGAGGCGTGCATTTTTGTATTTACCAAACTATTTCAATCAGACAAAATCACCGCTATGGGCATTATGATGAATTTTCCAAATAATGGGAATCTGTTAACTTTCTAACATAATAGGATAGAAACCAATTATGTAGTTGTTCTTCCCAGAACGGAGATATTTTCCGAACTAGTGGTAAATAAAATAAAAAACTATGTACAACTACAAATTCAGACCCGAAAACCAACAATCTGTTCTACACAAATATTCGGTATGAATGGTTTTAGTTATCAGGCACACTAATATTAGGTCTTAAATTTTAAGACAAGCGCTGATCTCTACAGCTCTCTCCGCTCACACATTTATATAAAACTTACGTTGAAGTATTTGATACGTCCGTAATCCTCTAAAGTACCACGGTCTGAGTAACCGTTCTCAGTGATATAAATCGGTGGATCGTTGTATGAGCTCTTGCACCAGCGGAGTAGGTTACCGAAACCAGTTGGCACCACCTGTAAATTAGTTTTTTTATATTGATAAATATTTTATTCTTTCTCTCTCTCTCTCTCTCTCTCTCTCTCTCTCTCTTTATATCAGCCCGTAAAAATCCACTGGTGGGCATTGACCTATCCTGTTATAAGGAGGATGTATCCTCGTCACTCTTGGCTGGCGGATTAACGAGCGTAGTACCAGACATCACGCACATTTGACACTGCTTCCAGTTGATGGTCTAGATATTTTATGCTTAAAGGTCATGATTATACTGCCGATTACTGAAAGTCATAAAATCTTTCTACCATATTCTACAATACGAATTGGGTGAGTACTATGGTTGCCAACCCTAATATTTATTATAATATACGAGTAGTATCTACGACATGAGCCGTCCAAATGCTTCAATACTATGAAATATAGTAGACGAACGATATCCCCTATTGCCTTATTATTTAATCGGCCAAGGCGGCCAAATTAAATAGTCCAGGACCTGCTTATTAAGAGTAAATGTAGATAGTAATTTTGGATGGAATATTTATGTAGAATCAGTATGTAACAAATTAAAATCATATGAATCAAAATGCAGATGCGTTGTCACCCGTGAAGACTAAGATGGAATGCTTTTTCCAGTAAAAAGGGTCTCCGGTTCTCTACGCTCACCATACGAAACACAGCAGTGTTAAGCTGCTATTTCACGCTGGTATTCTGTGAGAGCGTGGTCCTTCCCCGATCGAGCCGACCCATTCGTGCTACAACTATACTATTAATATAGCTGCAGCATGGGTCTACCACGTAAAAAATATTGACCCACGAGAGATAATAGATAGAGATAAAACTAATTTTAATAAACATTTCAATTGACAAAAATAGGAGTATTGATATAACATATCAAAGCAAAATAATAACAGCGTCAATGGGATATATTTTTTCTGATATTACGTCATCCTAGATTAGGAATAACGTATTATTTTGACAAGTGATTTTGATAAACGTATCAAAATAAACTAGTTGTAAACAACGTATGCGTAATATGAGACTATTTAGGTAAGTAGCTATGTATACAAATGTTATTCACTTTATTTGAAACTAGCTGTTCCCCGCGCCTTCGCCCGCGTGTAATTTAGGTCTTTAATTTTTTGCGTGGAACCCTAATTCTTTCCTAAAACAAAAGTTACCTAAGTTACTCCTTATAACACCAGCTGTCTGCCAGGGAAAGTCCCATTAATATCCCATTAAAACAGACAGACAGACAAAAAATTAAAAAATTGTGTTTCTGTTATAAGTAACAGATATACTATCCTATACATTTAGTGAAAATCTGTTATTTTGACGTTACAAACAGACACCAATTTTATGTATTTGTATAGATGAATAGGCGGTACACGAGTAAGAACAATTACTTACGGAATTCTTCATAGGAGTACTTGTACTATTATGTATTTATTCTGTGCTAAGGGTTAAAAGAAGTGTTTGAATAGCCGAACGTAATTTCAAAGTATAAACATAATAATTGGTAAATATTTTTCATATGTTTAATAAAATATCAAAAATATTCAACAAATAAATTACATAAAAGCATAAAGCTAATTTAATGAAAAAAAAATATAACGAATAACGTTCTTATTTTTATACAAGTAGATAGCTGTTATAACACCTTATAATGTGTATTAAAAGTTTTTAGCGTAGCCTCACAAAACTCACAATCGATATCCCGCGTTTTATAAATTTTACTTAAAAATAGTACTTATTTGTTAAAAAGTCGCCTTCTTAATTAGCATGGCAGCATATTATACTTAGTCCGTGTGTTTGAAACCGTGTATGGTTGTGCCTTTTTGTCTTATTTCGGAAACTAATCCAAACCACATGCCACGCGTATACAAGATAAAACGTTATTTGAATTTAATTTAGTTCAACAGTAATTATAAAAAATAAGTTAGGGTTACGTGGTAAAGCTAGAGCTATGCTGCAGCTATATTGTGGTTGCAGTACGAATAGGCCGGCTCGACCGCGGTAGGACCACGCTCTCACAGAACACCAGCGTAAAATAGCAGCTTAATCTGTGTGTTCGTATGGTGAGTGTAGAGAAACGGAGATCCTTTACAGGAAACGAGGTATCCCATCTCAGTCCTCAGGGGTGACAACGCATCTGCATTTTGATTATTAATTGAGGATAAATGTAGATGTCTATGCACCACAGCATCCATTTACCATTAGGTGGATTATGTGCTCTTTTGTCACCCATATTATACAAAAAAATCAACATATAAGACTTTATAGGTACCTAGTGAGAGCAGAAAGAATTGCATCCACACTCATTTTCTGCCGACTTCCAAAAAGGAGACTGTACTCAATTCGATTGTATGTTTTTTTGTGTGTTACCTCATAACTTTTTACTGGGGGAACCGATTTGGATGATTCTTTTTTTATTTGAAAGCTGGTACTTCTCGTGTTTTCCTCGTTGGTCAAGATCAGACCAATAGTTTTTGAGTTATTCTTAATAACTCATATTGAAGTCGGCTGTACAAAATTTTTAATTTTAATTTATTACCTACATAGTTCAAGTTACATTATTAGGTAGTAGAAAATTAGAACCTATTCGTTCGAAGGTAAATCTCTTTCATTATGTATTTATACTATAATATTTTAAAAAGAAATAGTGTTCATATGATTACCCTAAGCCATTCCGACGCTGAGTCACCGCCGACTGCCATAGTTGTTACGGCTCCGATGTCTTTGAGCCAAGAAGGTGATTTTGCGATGGGATCGACTCCTGCGCCGGTTATTAAATGTGTCGTGTAATGGTTTATACCAAGGAAATCTGAAGTTCCCTTGATCCTCTGAATCCAGTATTCATCAAATTGTTCTAAGCGTGGCTTAGGAAGACCTTCGGCAGCGCTTTGTTGGGCTACGTTCTCCACCATTACCGCTGGGTATCCACCTTCTTCCGTGAAAATCGGGTGGGCGAACCATCCGAACTGAAAAATGGTATAGGAGCGTTAAGTTCTATACTAGTTGACGTTATATACGTGGTAGAGCCATGTTGCAGCTATATTACTGGATAGTTGTAACACGAATGGGTCGGCTCGCACGGGGCAGGACCACGCTCTCACAGAATACCAGTGTAAAATAGCAGCATACCGCTGCTGTGTTTCGTATGGTGAGTGTAGAGAACCGGAGACCCTTTTTTACTGGAAACGAGGCATTCCATCTTAGTGCTCACGGGTGACAACGCATCTGCATTTTGATTCGTAATCGAGGATAGATTTAGATGTCTATGGGGCACAGCAAAAACTTACCGTCAGGTGGACTGTGTGCTCGTTTGTCACACTAATTCTATAAAAAAAAAGTTATTATTCATAGATTACTACATAGCTTAATCTGAATTTGTTATTTCTCACATTGTATGGTCGGTTTTTCATTCAACCTAAAGTTAAATTATACACATTAAAAGTTTATTGGATTACAAGAATCTTTGATGCGATTGACGTATATTTCATTATAAAATCTACGAAAAAAATGTTCGTTTTGGCATCTCGTGAAAGGTAATTTCAATTGATACACTGGATTTTTGAATTTAGCATTAGTAAAACACACCGTAATAATTCTATGACACATATAGTTTCTCCGTGTAGATACTAGCTAGACTCCACAGAATTAGTAATTTATTTATTGGGCAGTGTATACGCTTTTACACTAAAATCTCAGAAAATGTTTTAAGTTTGTCAATTTACACGTACAAAAGTTTTATTGAAAAAATTGTACAAAAAGGGTTATTATAATATCAAGGAATGCATGAATGAAAATAACCCCTGGGAATAAGGTGATCGCTACCATGCCGGTTCTATTATAATTCGTAGAAAATAAATGTACAAAATTATTGTAAATATATTAAGTCTAAAAAAAATTAACCCCGCTGGGTTTCTTGCTGGTTCTTCCCAGTACAGAGAGGTATTTTCTGAACCAGTGGTAAATAAAAATATATATAAGTAATAAGTAATAATCTATATTGAATAAAAATGATTTGATTTTATTCTATTTTATTATATTCTATTCAGGTGTTCCGTATTCGTACTTACTTTGAATTGATTTGCCACTTCAGCTAAGGCGACTTGTTCGGCGTTGCTTGGGTCGCTGGGTTCATACCAGATGGAGTTGATCGAGATCATTATCCTACCGTTTTGCACTGGTCTGTAGGTATCGTTATACAGGTGATAGACCTCAGCGTGTGCCTTAAGTAGGGTGTTACTGCATAAGTAGTTTCCCACACCGTGACTATCAATAGCCGGAGCTTTCTTCTCGTCGCCATAAGCATCCTCACAAATTTCATAGGGTTCGTTGAAGGTGATCCATGATTTGATTCTGTCACCGAACTGTTTAAAGCAGAGATCGGAGTAATCACGGAAGTAATCAACCATTTTTGGGTTCGCCCAACCTCCAAGGTCTTGAAGTGACTGAGGTAAATCCCAGTGGAATAACGTTACCTGCCACAAGCGTCATTTTAGGCATAATATAAGTAGAATAAATAGTTTACACAATAGTAAAATGAGGATTTGTAATTTAATTATTAAAATAATTATGTAAATTACCAGTGGTTCGATGTTTTTTTCCGCAAGAGCGTCAAGGAGAGCGTTGTAATAACGAATTCCATCCGGATTTACATAATCGACTCGACCTGATGGTAGGATCCGAGACCAAGATAGCGAGAAGCGGTAAAAGTCGACTCCGAGGTAAGCTAATTCATCCACATCTTCAAGGTAACGGTTATAAGAATCACAAGCAATGTCCCCATTGGTGCCGTCAGCGATCATCTCGGGACGAGTGTGGGTTAAACGATCCCAAACATTTTCTGATTTCCCTGCAAATTTATAGCAAGGCGTATATAATCTTGTTTTATTGGTTCCATAATTGTCCAAAATTGTTAGACATTTAGACAATGGAGATGCTAAGTTGCAGGGGAGAATACATTATAAGTTTATAAGCAATCAATTTCAATTGCCACCTCATTAAAAAAGAACAATGGATTATAATTATTTATAAGGCATATCTTATAGTCGGCAGTAAATCGAGCTAAGAACGTGTCAAAAAGCATTTGGAAAGGTATGTAGGTAGATTTTACCGTGTTTTAAATTCAGCGAAAATATAAATTCGTAATATTTTTCTAAGTTAATCTTTTTATTTTCAACTATGTTGTGTTCACAGTGGTGTAAGAGAATCCACTGCCCCATACCATCCAGTGGTTATCGACCGACGGAGAGAAATACATGTTAAACGAGAGATGCGAATCTTTCTGATAACAACTAAAATAATAAAATAGCTGACATATACGTGGTAGAGCCATGCTGCAGCTATATTAGTAGTATAGTTGTAGCAAGAATGGGTCGGCTCGACCGGGGAAGGACCACGCCCTCACAGAATACCAGCGTAAAATAGCAGCTTAACACTGCTGTGTTTCGTATGGTGAGCGTAGAGAACCGGAGATCCTTTTTACTGGAAAAGAAGCATTCTATCTTACTCCTCACGGGTGATAACGCATCTGCATTTTGATTAGCAAACGAGGTTAGATGAAGATGTCTATGGGCCACAGCAACCACTTACCATCAGGTGGACTGTGTGCTCGTTTGTCATCCTATCCCATAAAGAAAAAAGAGTTTGCCATTCCGCCTGCCAAGAGTGTTACCACGGTATGGCAATATCCCCCTCTATGAGGTAATTTAGAGGACAAGCCTATGTTCACCAGTGGACTTTAATACATTATAATAATGATGCTGATGATCAAGTCTTTAAAAAAGTGTCATTTTCAAATAATATAAATAGTTATTATTTATATTATTTAAAAATGAATCACACAATATTGTGTATTTTTTGTAATCTATACAAATAAATAAAATAGAAGTGTCTGTTTGTAATGTCAAAATAACAGCTTTTTACTAAATACATATGAAAGTATATACTGTACTTATAACAAAAACACAATTTTTAAAATTTTTGTCTGTCTGTCTGTCTATCGGTTCAGGCTGATTTCCGAAACGGCTGGACTGATTTTGACGGGACTTTCAATGTCAGATAGCCGATGTCATAAGGAGTAACTTAGACTACTTATATTTAAGAAAAAGAATTAGGGATCCGCGCAGTAAAATTAAAACCGTAAATTACTAATTAGGCGAAGTCGCGGAGAACAGCTAGTGTAGGAATAAATATGTAAGGACTGCAAGTGGATACGTGCCGATTATCTCGTATTTTCAGAAATTTTAGGGCTAAACTAACTTTTCTTTTCCAAAATGCTGCCCCCTATAATTTGCCACACAGCGACATCGCATCTTTGTACCCCCCTCAATGCTACGTTATTGTATAAACGTTGTGAGGCATAATGTGGTAGGATTTGGTAGTGATAACGGATAATACATGGTGATTGACAGTGCGACAAAACCCACTTGAGTTGATAAAGTACATTAGAGATTACAAAACCTCTGTAAAATTTGTGTTACATATCGCTTATAATATATCTTTATATATAAAAATTACGTGTCACATTGTCCGCGATGTACTCCTAAACTACTGAACTGATTTCAATGAAATTTTATAAACTGTGTGCAGTTTGGTCCAATTTGAGAGATATGATAGTTTTTATCCCGATAAGTGACCCTCAATATTTTTTTATTGCGAATTTAAGGATTTTTTTCATAGGAAGGGTCAGCGGAAAGGGCAGAATAACGTCTGCTTGGCCAGCTAGTACATATAGAAGTATAGAATATAGTTTTAATGATTTTTATTTTATTATTTTAACGATTTTTATCGAATAGGTATATCTCTACTTCCTTGAATTTTTTAAGTAAGAGCCGACATGACAGTACTTTTTAATGCAAATTACTAGATAGATACTAAAGCTTAGTCTGCTTGGTAGGTAATTTATATTTAAAAACTAGCTGTCTGTGTGTATTTACCACGATTTCATGGGTTTTAATTTTTTTGCGCGGAACCATAATTCTTTTTCTAAAATAAAAGTATCTTAAGTTACTCCTTATAACATCAGCTATCTGCCAGTGAAAGTCCGGCCAATATCGGTCCAGCCGTTTCGGAGATTAGCCGGAACAAACAGACACAACATTTTGAAGATTGTTTTTTGTTATTAGTACCGTATATAATTTCATATGCATTTAGTAAAAAGCTCTTATTTTAACATTACAAACAGACACTTTTATTTATTTGTAATTATTTGTAATAGATTAGATGAAAGCAAGTTTAATTAATAGAATCAGGCGTTACTTTGCGGAAATCCATTATATAAAAGCTTTTACAAAAATTTACTTCAAAGCAAGTTTAAAAGATATATTTTTAAATATTTTCTCTTTTTGTATACAATTCGTTAAGGCTAAAGAGTTGAAACTAAAAACAGTTTTATATGCAAATTTACAATAGATAGAAAAAAACTTGTAAGAAATGATAACAAAAAAAAATACTTTTAATAAAAACTAAAACTAAAAATCATTCGTCGCATATAGAACCTCCTCGTTTTTTGAACTTAGTATTATGGTTTTCAAGGAAAGATATCTTCAAACTTACCGCTGACATTCCAAGCACCTTCTATTTGATGAGATGCTGTTGCCACACCAAATGTGAATCCTTCAGGAAATTTGGTGTAGTGCGCAAGGCTCCTGCGTTAATTGATTGAAGTGATGTAAATATTAATCACACAGACGTTGTTCATGCGTGTTGATGTGTTAATTGTTTAGAAAACCCTAAATTAAAGAAAAGGGGCCGAAAATTTTTCTTTACCTCAGCATGTAGAGTATCATACTCATTGAGCAGAGTAATTATAATATTAACTTTTCATAAAGAGTAAAAACAGAGCTAAAAGAACTAAAATGTTCACATTCCGAAGACATAGGTAGTGTACAGAAGAATCAAAGACCCGATTTCAGAATATAATTTTTTAAATATAATTAGTTTTGACGGATTTTATCGCGTATATTAACTTATTTTATATTCCTGACGTTTCAAGCACTTTGCAGCACCCATGGCCACGGGGTGGGACCATAGCGTGGGACTGAGACGTTTGACGACCCAACGTTAAAAATTAACCACGGCCACCTCCAGATTAAAATTATTAATTTTTGTTCCGATCTACGCAGTATAACATACAGTATCTTGAAGTCTAGCAGTTGTATACATGGGTTGGGATTTAATTTTATTAATTATAGAATCCCATGCAGATGGTATCACCCAGCTATCTTCTCTATTGAAATTAGGATATTTTTGATTTCAATAGTAAGGCTATTATTAATATTTATATTTAGTCCAGTATATTAATATTTCAGTCCTTGGAAGGATTTTTTTTATAGGATAGGGTGACAAGGGAGCACACAGTCCACCTGATGGTAAGTGGTTGCTGTGGCCCATAGACATCTACATCTATTCTCGTTTGCGAATCAAAATGCAGATGCGTTGTCACCCGTGAGGACTAAGATGGAATGCCTCTTTTCTAGTAAAAAGGGTCTCCGGTTCTCTACACTCACCATACATAATAATATTATAACCAATTAACTTTTTTGTAAAAAAAAAAATTGCTTGTTTTGATCACAGTATATTATGAGCCAATGTTTTCAGTATCTTTTATTTAAATAGGTACTATTTAAATAAAAGAAATAGTACCTATTTAAATAAAAGATACTGAAAACATTGGCTCATAATATACTGTGATCAAAACAAGCAATTTTTTTTTACAAAAAAGTTAATTGGTTATAATATTATGTACGCCGCCCTAATAGAGTTAGATCCGACTTGCACTTTGTTGGTTTTTAGCAAGTAATATCAAAAGTTACTTGACTTAACTGAAATTATTTCGATCGATGAGAAAATTTTCCAATTTACCAATGTAAGAGCTACATTTACGTAACGTCAAATGCACAAAAGTCGATTTGGGAATTGAACAAACTTTGTGTTTAAAAATTCCTTGAATACTCATGATTTGTTAGATAAATTATTTTTATGAGTGGTGGCCATTATCTGTCTAATATGGGTAATGTTTGTGCTCTTACAGCTTATAGGGGACCTCGAAGGTGTTCCTATACTCAAAAAGTGTAAATTAAAACCCTCGTATTGTTGTAATAATTACTAAAGAGTCAAAATATTGGTGTTTAAAAATAAACCACTTGTACAATTATATATCTGCCATTAGTGATAATTTTTTTAATAGTTAAAAGTTGATTTTCTTGGTGATGTAGTTAGGTAATGTACTGAAAGGTAACTATGTAATTTCGTAGTATAAACAAACGGTTTTACTTACAAGTGGTAAAGTGTAAACAGGCCGATAATGGTTCCCCACGCCATTTCGTCGTGTAGCGGTGTGGAGTTACGCAAATATACTGTTCCGTAGGATGTAGGCGCCGCATCTTTTAGCTGCCTATATATTTAACGGTACTCTTATGACGTTACAGAATGTTTCTTTCTGATAAAGTCAAAGCCACCAGAAGATAATAAACGTTTGTAAAAATGTAGTTATATAATTTTATAAGGTTTTTAGTGTGTGTGTTTAAGTAAGTTTATAGACATCTTATAAAACTTTGCATAACTTACAGTTGTGTATTCTCTTCATTATTATTTTTTTACTTTGACATCCCAAAAATATAAAACAACCACCGAAGACAAAAATTCTCGGTTTTTAATATAAATAAAATAATATCTATATAATTATGAATCTGATTTCTCTCAAAGAATAAGAATACAATTTAAAGAAAATGCTAGGAAAAAATGAATTATTAACTTTTTTTATAGTATAGTATAAGCGTGAAAAACGAGCACGCAGTCTTGCTGATGCTAAGTGAATTTTGCGGACCAAAAGATTTTCCGGTTGAGCCGACGACCCATTCGTGCTGTTACCACAATATGGCTGTAGTGTGGCTCTACTACGTTCAACTTAAAAAGTGTATTAAAGTAAAATTTGAAGTAGCTCATTATTTATTTAGGGATGTCGTTATAGTTAAGTATATAAGTACTTTATTGTGGAAATAACATTTCTTCAATTGAAATTGGAACACAGATACTCGTTTATGGTGGGTAGCTATTTGTTAGCGCCAAAAATTAAATTAAATATATTTATTTTTTCAACGAGAGAAATTAAAAATTCCCTTGTCAAATGTCATTTTTATCACCAAAATTACTACCATTCCGAAACGAGGTTCCTCCAATCGAAGAAAAACTTCTGACATCATTTCATCCCGTGGGTGTTGTAAGAGGCGACTATGGGAAAGGCTTTAGATCGATGGCGTTATAATCATCTGGTGTATGTCAGACGTAAAATACCCAAATCATCAACATCAGCTACATCAATTCTTTCAGAAGAGCCCTTATGCTATATGTCCCACCGTCGCCTCGACCACCGAATATGAAAAATGATCCGCCTCTATTTACACAATCTACATCTGCAAATGAATCTTCACAACAAGATAAACAGATGCCTGGGCCTAGTGAAGTGCATACTTATGCCAGTGTTACGAAAGCATCCTCGGAAAAAACGAGGAAAAATTCTAAGACTGAGAAACGAAGAAATAGAAGAAAGTCTCTCAAAGAACAGTGGAGGAAGTAAGGCGTGAGAGGTCTGGCACTGGCCATCAAACCGCCTGTCAAACGTTACGATAGGCATACAAATTCTCGCTACAACGATATTATGATAATATACAAGTAAACATTTTTGTATACGCCTTTCTGAGCCTTATTAAGCAATGCTCCGATGAGTCGTATTAAATTACCTATTTTTCATCACGTTAATTGTTTTATATTAATAAATTGTTGTTAGTATTTCGTTTCAATCAGGTTAAAATTGTTACAAAAGAGAAAACAGTTACACATAATACTTCAAAAAAGCCTAGGCTTAAAAAAAGAGAAGATATCACTGGATCACTGAAAATATACCTATCAAATATGAAGAGGAGAATAGATAGCAAATCTCAAAGGCGTTTACAAATGATAAACTGATAAATATCGATAATCCAATGAATTGTATGAAATCTTTTTATATCACAAAAATGAATATTGCGTGATATAAGTATTATTAAAATATCGACACTGGTATCCGAGAACTGATCAGAATACTAATTACATTGGCATTGTCTCTTTGTAGGTTAAAGCCAAGTACAATTTGTTAACTGACATTAACACGTACGAGCTATGAGGACAAAAATTCTTTATAGTGCTGCAAATTGCAAGTAGTTATGTAAATAAAGGGCCATTTATACGAGAAATAAGTAATAAACAATCATACTCGTATTAATTAGTAGTCAGAGTACGAGTACCTACCTAATTACTTATGACCGATTCTGCCGATTCGATTCGATACGGATCGCAACAGAGAACAAAATGTTCTCTGTTTTATTGTCTGTGATAGTAAAATCCGTATAAAAACAATTTTATTTAAAAACTAGCTATGCCCGCGACTTCGTTCAAATAGCATGTTTGTAAGTAACTTATTTTAAATAAAACTAATTTTTTACGGATTTTATCGCGTTAAGTAAAAAAATTTAATTCCCGACGTTTCGCTTGTTTTACAGCACCCATGGTCACGGGGGGGAGGGGGGATTTTTGGTCCGATCTACGCAGAATGAGCTTACAGTATCTAAAGACTTGCAGTGGTATGCTTGGGTTTGGATTTAATTCTATTAATTATAGGATCCCAAGCAGATGGCAGCACCCATCCATTTTCTCTAATGAAATTAGGATGTTTTTTAATTTCAATAGCCTCGCGAATCATCCTTGGTAGGAATGGGTGTTCTTTTGCGAGGATTTGTGGTCTATCATATTTAATGTAATGGCGGGGATGATCTAGAACATGTTCCAGTAACTTATTTGTTTTGAAGTTTTAATTCTTGAGACTATTGATTATATTTTATAAGCTACACATATTTCAAGTCAAACAGTAATAATGTAGATATTTTTATACTTATAAGGAGTAATTTCACGATCAAGTGCATGGACGATTTCAACATCGAGGATGTCAATTTCGTTCAATATGTATAATCTATACATATAATAAGTCTGTAGAAAAGTCGTGTCTGTTTCTACAAAAAACAATTCCATGGGACTAAATAAAGGCCATTGAGGTCAAATTAGTGGTTTTTAGAATTTTTGTCTGGTGAAAACTACTGTACAGATTTCCATGAATATATGCCCCGGGCCCCTAACTTCATATACAAACCGGTGTCCGGAAGATTTATCATTCCGCCTGTGGCACCGCTCTCGAGCGGTCGCGTCTAGGTAGTCCGCACATCCGTCCCCGTACGGTAGTGCTCTCTCGCTCTCGCGCCTCCGCTGTCCTGCTCGCACTGTACAGTGCGACGCCTGGTGAGTCCTTTTTCGCTAACTCCAGTTATTACCTCCCTGTCTCCGGGCGGGGCGGTTTGACTGTTGGTCTTGCTTTTTAATTGTCATTTTTGTTTTTGTAATTATTTTATTGTTATTTATTGTAACGTGTATATTGTTTCAAGGGAGTTACTTGCTCTTTTCAGAGCAAGGCCCTGTTCTTTTGAGAACCAGGGCACAACTCCTAGAATAAAACCGTCCCGTTCTTCTCAGAACGGTGATCCCGTCCTTACTGTTTCTTAAGAATACGATCTGTTCTTTTCAGAACAGTGTCCCCTTGTCCCCCTAACGTACTTAACTTACATTCATACCGAAAATGTCGGATATGTCCGTCTTGATAGATTCAATCACCGAAACTTACTTTAGGCTCCGTAATGACCCGAAGGCTCTTACCGCAGCCATCACCGCCATTCTGGCTTCCGCCAATCTGGTACACCTACATCTGCCCGTTATAGCGGCCCACTTTGAGTCCCAGAACTCATTCGCGCCTCTCGAAGTAGACATGGAGTGCTCCAACTCCAACTCCGACTCAGAATCCACGCTCCGGGGCTCCGGTTCTACGGAGTCGTCTGACTCAGACGGATCCGAAGAATCGGAGTTCACGACAGTGTCTTCCAAGCGCCGTAAACGCGCCGCGAAAAATCACACCGTTTCGGCGGCCCCTGCCGCCCCCGCAAACCCCGCAGCCCCCGTAGCTGCCTCAGTCCCCGCAGCTCCCGCTGCAGTTTCCGCGACACCACTGCCCAAGCCGGCCTCCCGCTGTGCTTCTAACCCGACTAAGAAGCAAGTCCCGCCCCCTGTCTTCTTACGAGACAAGGCACAATTCACCCGCCTCTCCAAAACCTGCTACGACGCAGGAATAAAATACGACCAAGCCACCAACCTCGGGGAGGCTATTAAAATCATCCCCAAATCTGTCGACGACTTTCGTCGTCTCACCAGGCTCTTCACAGCCGAGAAAGTCTCTTATCACACATACGCTCTTCCGGAAGAGCGCAAAATCAGGGCCGTCATCCGAGGCGTCCCTTTTGAAATTTCCAACGAGGAAATCCTTGAGGACCTTAAGTCCCAAGGATTCCCGGTTGAGGCTGTGCATAAAATGCACAGCAGAACGGGCTTGAGGTTCCCCCTCGCTCTCGTTATTCTTTCAAACGCTCCGGAGGCACAGACTATCTTCCGGCAGTTACGCACAGTGTGTGGGCTGTCGGGAGTTAGGGCTGAGCTCCCACATAGGCGCGGCTACCCGGCGCAGTGCCACCGCTGCCAGTTATATGGTCATGCGGCGGCCAACTGCTCCGCCCCACCCAGGTGCGTTAAGTGCCTCGACCCCCACAACACGAAAGAGTGTCCCCGGCCCAAAAATGCCGAATCCCCACCCGCGTGCGTCCTGTGCAAACAAACAGGCCACCCGGCTAACTACAGAGGCTGCCCTTGCGCACCTCACCCCCGCCCCATTAGGCACGCTCCACTGCCGGTTAATGCTAAGTCATTCCCGGCCCTCCCGTCAAGATTGCCACCTAAGAGATATTTTCGCCCATCTCAGGTAGACCCAAGGCCCTCCCGGGTCCCTCCCCCTCTTCTTCGCCCACCTCCGGGCTTCTCGCAACCATTACAGCCTCCAGTCTTTCCCTGGGGACCCAAAAAGGCCGACCCTCCGCGGTCGTCCCCCGCTGCACAGCATGAACAACCCTCAGTGGCTGATGATCTAAATACGGTGTACGCCGCTATTAAGAACATCAACATTGGGGAGATCACAGTCTTAGCACGCAAATTGCGCGCTGCCAAGTCCCCTCAGGACAGACTCCTTGCTCTTACAGAGCACCATAATCTCTTAAGTACGTTATAAAATTATTTTAATCATTTCATCGTAAGGTAAATACGTCGGGTTAAAACTGCCTCCGTAGGCACTCACTAATTAAAACTCTCTGAAACTTCTTCAAAGTCTCAGAGTTTCATTAAACATACTTATTCGTGAGGTAGCTAAGTGTGCAACCCCACTCCCTCTCGCTATCGCATCCGCAGGCCGAGGAACTCCCACTCGAACCCGCTTATTCTCTGTCAAACGATCTGAACTACCTCCTGGTGGCTCAGTCAATTTCATAATTAAACTTTCATAAATAATTAACCTTTTACAATCAAATTGCCTTCCCAGGCACTCCCTCAGCGGCTTATAGCCGCCTGCGCCCTCTTTTCCCAAAAGAGGGTCGCTTCACGATACGGCATAGGAAGCTTTAAACAGCTGGTTGCCAGTCCCCAAAGGCGGTTTTTAGGGGGTATTACATAGGCTCCCCCGTTAGGCGTGAGTCCCCCATAACCACGATGGATAGCCATCGTGGTATGCGTAATGCATTTTCCGCCTCCCGTAAAGGGTAGCCCTTTTCCAAATTGCTTCGGGCGCAAAAAAAAAAAAAAAAAAAAAAAAAAAAAAAAAAAAAAAAAAAAAAAAAAAAAAAAAAATGAAGATTTATCGTTATTGTCACTTTTAGCAAAATGACTAACAGAACTGTGTACACAAAACTGTGTTTAAGACAGAATGTCTTTAGTTGAATATGTTGGGTGGTCTATCAGCATAGCAATATTTCACCAACTTCTTTTTGTATCAAGTCCGATGGAATCACTATACCTGCTAGGTGCCCCGTTGTTTTTCGATAGTATTCGACCTGTTTTAAAAACAAAATTTGATCAGTTTTTAAACCACGTTGTTAAATTGTATAAATTAAACTCCCACATTGCTCTATTTTAAAATATTGTCTCCTTGTACCTGATTTACATACTTACTCCGCTCGAGTCCAGTCTGGAAATGTTCGGATATTTTAAAAGACATTGATAATAATCTTAAAATAGCTATAGAAAGAATTCTAAATTTAACTTTAAATACAAAAGCCTGGACTCAAGCTACTTTACCTATAAAATTTGGTGGTATTGGTGTGAGAAATTTTTCTAGCTTGCGTTGCCTGCTTTCCTTGCTTCTGTGCATAGTGTCAGTAATTTATATAACACTAGCTGTGCCCCGCGGTTTCACCCGCGTATATCAAGCATCTGCGCCTTGCGACATGCGAACTTCGAGAGAGACATCACGACGGACGGTTGCTGAATTAACAAAGATTTAAAAAGTGAAATATGTTAATAAAATTATATGGTTAACGTAATTGGTGGTTATGCATGATACAGGTACTGATACGAATAATGTCTAGGCCACATTATTCGTATCAGTACGTACTCGTATTAGTAGTATTTGTACCGGCGTTACTATTTCACATTTTAACATGAAAAAGTAGTTATTGTGACATAACTATAATAGTTAAACATATGGTATCGCAGACTTTTATGTAGAGATTAATATCCTCTATAAAAGTGAAGTACATTACTTTACTCTATTATCAATAGTTTCCGAAGCGTAGGCGATATAAGGATTCTTTTTGGTATTTTTTTCACACCTTGGGTTACATTAACGAAGTTTTCATACGGATCCCTAACTTTTTGAAAATATTACATAGCCTATGTTCATCAGGGATAATGTAGGATTCTAATGGTGAAAGAATTTTTCAAATCGGTCCAGTAGTTTCGGAGCTAATTCAATTCAAACAAACAAACAAATCTTTCCTCTTTATAATAGTAGTGTAGATGTAGATAAATAATAAAGTAGACCTGTGCTTTGCTACGGAGGCAGGGCAGACATGGCAAACGCTCTGTCCCGGCGAAAATGTTCCACTGGAAGTTAACCAACAAAAACAGTGGGATATTCCGTTGGTACAGAAGGTGCAGAAAGATTTTTTTTATAATTTCCATAGTGTTCAAGATCAGACACGCCTTTTAGCTGTTTCTACTAAGGAATCTAGTCACTGGTTACACGCTTTACCATCAAGTAATCTCGGCACATTACTTGACGGGGAAAACTTGCGCATCGCCGTAGGAATCCGACTACGAGCGGCGATTTGTCAACCCCATCAGTGCCCCTATGGTAGCAGCGTCGACAAGCTTGGGATCCACAGATTTTCATGTAAGAAAAGTGCTGTAGGTTTTCACGGCACGATTCTTTGAACGATGTCATCCTAAGGGCTCTTACCTCTATAAATGTTCCCTCGGTTTTAGAGCCTCGTGGAATATTTAGAGGCGATGGCAAGATACCCGACGGTATGACATTGGTCCCTTGGGAGAGAGGTAAAGCTCTAGCGTGGGATGCTACTTGCGTAGACACCTTGGCGGCCTCTCATCTCAGGGGTACCTCGTTTAAAGCCGGGGTGGCATCAGAGGCAGCTGAACTGAGTAAATGGCGCAAATATGAGTCTCTGAGAGATGACTACATATTTGTGCCATTTGTTGTAGAGACTATCGGTCCGTGGGGTCCTCGTGCGATGAAGTTCCTAAAGTAACTCCATCCGCCGCTGGTAGTTCCTGCTGGTGATAAGAGAGCTGGCTCTTTTCTCGCTCAAAGGCTAAGTATAGCCATTCAGCGGGGAAACGCAGCCGGCGTCCTTGGCACGATACCGCGGGGAGCAGGGCTGTTTGATAATTAAATTACTAGTTATAGTTTTTTTTTTATTATAGTTTTTAATATTGTATATAATAATATATAAAATATTGTATATCATATTAATCTATACAAACAAATAAAATTGAAGTGTCCACTTCAATTGAAGTAGTATTAATGATATTTCTAAATTGAAAACAACGCGAGTGAAGCCGCGGGTAAAAAGCTAGTATTTAATAAGACCAAGTAAGGTGGATTTATGCACAAAGATAATATAAAAAAGAAACTAAAGAAAAGTTTAACCATTAAATTATAAAACCATAATTAATTTATAAAACCATAGAGTTAATTTCAAAAGCGACAGTAGCCTAATAGGGGGATCCGGTTCGCGAATTCAAAAGGTCGTGGGTTCGAATCCGCCATTCGACTACTGTCGTGAACCACTCCTAACACAAGCATTTAAAGCTTACCAGAAGTGGTGACAGGGAACAATAGTAATGTTCATAGCATTGCTAGTATTAAAAAAAATTAAAACATAAGGAGGGAATGACAGTTCGTTTGGCGTGTAGTGGCAGCGTAAGCGATTCCATCACTCCTCTACGTCCCGGGAGTGTAGTAAGATGTGACTTTGGGAAACTCCTGAAAAAACTAATGGTTTTCGATATAATAGCGTTATAACCAAATGGATTACTCCAGAGACAGACAAAATACCCAGATTGGCTACGGACAGCAACGTCAAAGGTGCGAGACGTCTTGTATTGCGATCGTCGATCTGTCTGCCAACCGTGATAAATATAGCAAGTCACTCCTACAGTGGGAGATCATGTCTTGCAGTGGACTTTTACGGGATGATGATGACAGAGAAGAAGAATAGATAATTCTTTTGTCATTTTGCATCATAAAGCAATGCGACAAAAGTCTTCAGTCTCTGACCACTGTTTTAAGCAAATTCGTGAGATAAAACACCAACATCATAACCGATGGCAATATCTGTGTCTACCACGTTCTTTTAAGAAACAACTAATTTGAGCCGAGTACCATTGTAAAGATCTGGAGGATATAATAGTGGACTTTTATTGTTTGTAACTTGTAATGAAGATTTAGTTTGTTTCGCTGCTTCTTCACTTGGTTTCTTTTAACATTTACCGATAGATGGCACTATTTACTTTTTAATATAATATATAATATATTAAAATTAAATAGTGGCATCTATCGGTAAATGTTAAAAGAAACCAATATTATATTAAAAGTAAATAGTGACATTTATCAGTAGCCCTTCGGCTACTGTGGCGAACCACTCTTAACACAAGCGGTTTAAGCTTGCTTAGAACGGTTTTTATATTTTATTTTTTATAGGAATAGGGTGACAAACGAGCACACAGTCCACCTGATGGTAAGTGGTTGCTACGGCCCATAGACATCTACATCTATCCTCGTTTGCGAATCAAAATGCAGATGCGTTGCCACCCGTGAGGACTAAGATGGAATGCCTCATTTCCAGTAAAAAGGGCCTCCGGCCACCTGCACTCACCAAGCGAAACGCAGAGGTAAACCTCTACTTCACGCTGGTATTCTGTGAGGTCGTGGTACCACCCCGGTTCGAGCCGGCCCATCCGTGCGACAGCAAAAGCTGCCGCGTGGCTCTACCACTGTTACCGGGAGCATTAGTAATGTTAATAGATTTACTATTATTCTTTTTTTTTAATGACATTCGTTTGTTAAACCAGTATTTTTGTTTCATAAAAGGTTTTTTCAAACACATATTTTGTGTAGAGCCTACGGTAAATGAAAACTTAATGTTTATTAGATATAAAACCGAGCATTATTTGCTAGACCTGGGTCCGAATCCCAGCCAGAATCAACATTTGTGCATGATGTGGGCCTACATTTCCGGTTTTAAGGCGTAAGTGTAACACAATGCACAGCGTACACGTAAATTGAGACTTAGAAAGATTACCTACGCGCAGAGGAAATGGAGACCGTATAGTCGTGTAGTCCTCTCCCGAGAAGGATCCACTGGTGGCTGGACAGCACCAGTGGATTCTTCTCGGGTGGCTGGAAAGTGTATGTGAGCATACCATGATTATATCATCATGCGATATGCATTAGGTATTAATCCAATTAAAAAAATGAATATTATTCTCATCTCAGTTGGCTACTTCCTAAAGTACTCGGAATTGATTACAATAGAAAAAATTTCTAAATAGGGAGAATTCCATCATCATGTGAATGTTGAGGTTATTTAGCTCATCGACATCATAGATACATTGAGAAGACTGAAAAGGGGAAAACCTTTTCAGTGTATTTTAACCGGAGATGACATACCTAAGTGACTCACCGGGATGGCGACAAGCCCGACAGATGTCGACCGCGCCATCCTTTAGGATGTATCTCCGATAGTTGTTGGTTTTAATAATCTGATCCTGTATCGCAAAGACAAAACCCTCGGTTTCCCCAAAGAGGTCACCGAAACGTAGCCAGTGGAGGGAGGCGACTGTCTCTACACAAGGCGCATGTAGAACATTGTAGAACCTCCCATTGAGCACCTGATCCTTCCAGTCGGTCGGAAATGCTCCGTACTGCCAGATCTTGTCATTGCTCGTTGGCTAAGGATAGACGGATAAGCCCTTTATCACAAGAAATGACGTCCTTATAGAATGAATCATCCGATCTCGCCAGGAAGTAATTACGGAAGCTGCACACTTCGCGATTATGCATGGTGAGCGCGCTTAAAAAGCCACGCCTACCATGCTTCCGCGGCAAGTACAGCCTCATCACCGATGATTTCGGATGGTGCATCCTATGGGACGTCATAATAGTGCGGACTTTTCTATCCAGAGCGTTCAATTCGGTCCGAGTCCACCTGAGTATGCCAAAGGTATACATGAGGACAGGCATGAGCCAACCGTTATACGCATGTGTCTTATTCATGCCCGACAAAAGGCTGTTATGGCTATTATTATGGTTGTAGTATGAATGGGTCGGCTCGACAGGAGACGCTTTCACAGAATACCATCGTAATATAGCAGCTTAATGCTGCTGTGTTTCGTATTGTGGGTGTAGAGAACCGGAGACCCTTTATACTGAAAACGAGGCATTCGAGCTCAGTACCTAGGGTAAGATAAATGTAGATGTTCATGGATCACTGCATCCACTTACCATCTGGTTGACTGTGTTCTCGTTTGTTACCCTTATTCTATAAAAACCCTACCCATTAATCTTTTAATAAGACCGTCTTTTGATTTTCCTTTAATTTTTTTTATTTTTGTTATATATCTTTCCCTGCTGCCCAATAAAGAGTATTGAGTTGTATTGTCCTAATGCATTTCTCGATTTCTCGTCTGTTTCATCACATTTCCTCTTTCTGCCTGTATTTTATTACACTCTGTAGTTTATTTAACTCCCTTTGTTTTCCTCGTCACTATTCGAAAACTCAGTTTCAGGTATACTATCGTTACATTCGTATATGCAAACCAGGTTATTATTTCGCTGTACTATCCCTATCTTTTCATCGAGGAAGTAGCTATCTTTATTGAAGTTTTCCTCAAGTAATTCCGTATCCTCTCTTAACTGGCCAATGATTTCTGAACACAGTAAAAGTCGTAGGTTTATATGGTAATTTATCACTATATCGGGTGTCCCAGAAAAAAATGGATAATCCTGGAGGGCCTAATAGTACAGGTATCAGACGCTCAAATAACAACACAGAAAAAATATTCCAAGTGGTGCCAAAAATATGAAGGTTTTAAAAAAAATTGTTTTTATTGACCTTACTGTACTTTCATATACACCAATGCTGCAAATTAATGAAATTCGTTGCGTTTTTGGTGTTCTCTTATTCCTCACAGACTATTCTATTATAATAATAATAATAATAAAATGGCGTAGGGTAGTGACGACCCCATCGCCCGCTGACGTAACAGTTAAGTGACAAAACTGCTACGTCAGCGCAATCAGTCAGCACCTTGCCCAGCGGTGTTAGAGCCGTGCCTCGGCAATATTGAGGGTGCAAAGACCCGTTTGTGCGTATGGCTCCATCATGAAACGGCGCCGGGTTTGGGCGTCTCCCGTTAACTGACGCCCAATATATGGATGATGGAAACCAATAGACCGCGTATAGGGCCGCTGCCAGGGGGTCGCCGGGGCGCGTCTGGAGCTGGCGCAGGACGTGACAGCATGCGGGCCGCCAGCCGAACGCGAGGTGCTACACGACCACCTAGTAGCCCCTCGCATCCATCATCCCCACCTGGCTTGGTGTCGGCAGGGTCCTTTCGGACTCGGCAAGCGGCACCCGCCGCTGGTGGAGTACGCCGCATGCGTTGGACGAAGGAAATGAATACAAACGTATTGCGGGCGTATTTTAGGGCGAAAGTGGAAGAAATTGGAGGTTTTGCGTACCGGGCTATGATGCATCGACTATTTGCTGAGCTGGAGCCGTCTATTACCGTTACCGAGCAAAACCTGGCAGACCGAGTTCGGTACATCATGCGCTCAAAAATATTTGATGACGCCGAACTCGAACGAGGCTATTCCTTCGTCGAATGAAAATACTACAACAGGTGATGCGGCTCTACGAGTTGCAGAGCAACCCGCACACGTAGATGCCGCCGTAGATCTCCTTATGGTTGACTTAGGCGATGATGGAATAGTTGCCCAGGAACAAGAGCAAATGAGGAGCGTATTGGAAGAGGCGATTAGGGAAACGCGCTGTACGCCTCTCGAGAATCGACCGCGACTTCTCCGTATACCCCTAAGCAAGCGGAATCGGACTGTCGTGAGGGCTCTCAACCCAATGCTGGTGACCTATTTGGAAGCCAGCCGGAACCTTTGCGACACGGACTCAATTCTTTTTGGCGCCGCACTGGCAGTTTGCTGTATTATTGGCGCCAAACTTCCCACGGCTGGACGCGCTACTAGACACAGTAGCGCCATCCCAGCCTGGAGAAGAAAGATTGAGGACCGTATCGCAAAAGCAAGGGCCCTCATCGGCAGATTGATAAGCTTCAGGTCGGGCAATAATAGGCCAAGAATTGTGCGCACTGTCAGGATGGCGTTTGGTGGGACAAATATCACTTTGTCCCAGCCGGATATAACGCAAAAACTGACGGAGCGCATAGACGACCTGAAGCAGAGAATCGCTGCTTGGGGGAAGCGGATTCGGCGATATACCGAGAGGTCGACACAGTTCAACCAGAATCGTCTCTTCCAGAGTGATCAGAAGAGGCTCTATGAATCATTGGAGCGACCAATGGTACGTGGAACGGGCCCAGCACCGAATCAGGCCGATACTATCACATTCTGGCGCGGCCTGTGGTCAGAGCCCGTAAACCACAGCGAGGGCCCTTGGACGGAAGTTGTGGCGAGTCAGTGTGCGAATATTACGCCCATGGACCCCGTCATCATAACGCCGGATGACGTGGCTGAGGCGGTCCGTAAGGCCCCGAACTGGAAAAGTCCGAGACTCGACGGACTGCATCACTACTGGCTGAAGGGGTTCGTGGTGTGTCATGTTGTGTTCGCCCTACAGTTTCAAGAGGCTCTCGACCAAAAGTCGCTCTCGAGCCCCTTCACTATTGGGATCACTCATTTGGTTCCTAAAGATCGGGATTCCACAGACCAGAGCAAATACCGCCCCATAACGTGTCTATCTACCATATACAAGACACTTACATCCATTTTGAGCGCGAGAATCACTAGTCACCTGAACTCAAATCAGGTGATGTCGCGCGCTTAAAATGGATGTCGGGGCAGTGGTCGTGGAACCAAGGAACCACTCCTCATTGAGGCCGTCATTGGCAAGGAGGTTAAACGCAACCGTCGGAACCTCTCTGCCACCTGGATAGACTACAAAAAGGCTTTCGACTCGGTGCCTCATACATGGCTTCAGAGGGTCCTCGAGCTGTACTCTTAAACCACACAAATGTCCCGTTATCAAAACCGTAATATGGTAGTTTATCTATTAACAAATCCATATTTATCGAATCGAATGCTTTTGAAAAATCTAAAAGAGTGAGGATCGTGCCTTTGCCAGAATCCGAAAAAGACAGCACGTCATCTACGACATTTATAAGGGCTGTAGCTGTCCCATGACTCTTCCTAAACCCTGATTGTAACTTAGGTAGTATTTTATTTAGTTCACAAAAGTATACTACTTGAAAGTTTACAACTTTTTCCAATATTTTTGATAAATATGGTAAAATGCTAATAGGCCTTAGGTCGCTTAAATCAACTGCGTTGTGTTTTTCTGGTACGGGACGAATTAGTGCAGTTTTCCACTGAAAAGGAAAAATTGATTCTGTGATAGACCTATTAATTATTGCTGTTATAACCTTTAATGTTTGTGGTAGTGTCAAAAGTATAATTTCCATACTAATTCGATCAACCTCTTGTGCGTTCGACTTGATAGCTATAATAACTTTTGCAACTACGCTTTCATGGACTGGCATTAACTTTAATGTGTTTGAGTTATATTTAGAACTTTTAAAGAATTTAGAATAAAACGAACCAGTATTGCTTATGTCCGGAATATTAAGAAAGTGGTGGTTAATTTTATCAGGATCATTAAAATGGTCTGGTAAATTGTTAGAATTTTTAAATGAAGGTAATGCAACCAATCTCAAGTTTTTCCACAAAATGTTTGCTTTATGTAGGTTCTGATTAATATGATAGTCAAAATATGCTTTCTTCTCAGTATTAAGATAACTATTAACTAGTCTTTTAAGAGATTTGTAATGAGTTTTATCACTTTCATCTTTGTCGATACTTATTATGAGCGCTGTCACGCAGTTGCATCATGTACCGAACATTACTAGTGAACCATGGCAGTTGTCTTTTTTTAAATGTTACTAATTTCTCAGGAGCATGCAGAGCAAATAATTCTAAATTTTTTTTGGAAAACTCAGATACCATTTGATCGACACAGCTAAACCCTATGATAGTATCCCAATTTATAGCTTCGAGATCTGATAGAAAAGCAAGCATATTGATACTTTTAATAGGTTTTATAATTTGTTGTATTGGTGCATCTTAGGTTTTTTAAAATGGAAGTCAACCAAAATAAAAGCGTGCCCTCCTAATTCTGGTGTATGTTTAACAAATGTATTTGTAAGACGTGCATCCGTGATAACTAAATCAATTAACGTTGCACTGTCTCGTGTGAAATGCGTAGGTTCTGAAATACAGTTACTTGAATTAGTATAGGTCAAAAATTGCTTAAGACGAAGAGTTTTACTGTCATTAGTATCCAAAATGTTAATGTTAAAATCGCCTAATAATATAAAATAATCAAAGTTGGATTGTGAAGTTAAAGTGTCGGTGAGAGAATCAAGAAAATTATCCACATTGACCAATTGTGGTCGATATGCTGTACCAATTAATATTGTAATCCTATTTATGATTACCGATATCCATTGTTGCTCCACTTCAGTAAATGTGTTAATATGTGGACAGGAACGAGCACTTACACCTCGTCTAATGTAGAAACCTACACCTCCGCCCCTAGTTCTTGATATGTTACACGCTCGAGGAATATGACGGAAGCTATATCCAGGAACTAATGGGGTTCTTACATTGTCACCTGTCTGAAGCCATGTTTCGTTAATTGCCATAATATCAGCAGAGTCACGTTGTAAGGCAACCTGGAACTCGTCTATTTTGCTTCTTATTGATCCAGCATTATAGAGACCAACTCTAAAACTTTCATATCTAGCCATTGTTATATAATATAATGTAATATCTTAAATTTTGAAACAAATTAAATAAAAAATAAAGGGAAAAGCTAGAACACAATAAGTTATAACTTGTACTGACCAACATCGAAATAAAATCAACACGTATAAACAATATTAAAAAAGGATTTCAACAGTTTAGCAGAATGTAGACAAAAGATTGAATTAAAATAAAAAAGTAGGGCACAATGAGATCTCTAATATTAACAGCAAAATATTTTTTTAACATTTTTACTGTTATCAGAATATTAAGTAATAAAATGTAATAACATTTGTAATCAAACTGTTCTAGAACTAAGTTGACATTAAAAGTATAACGAACATTAAAACTAATATACAACAGACCGAATAATAACAACAATAAGTTATAACCTGTACTGACCAACATCCAAATAAAAACAACACGTATAAACAATATTAAAAAGGATTTTAACAATTTAGGAGAATGTAAACAAAAGATTGAATTTAAATAAAAAAAGTAGGGCACAATGAGATCCCTAATATTTAAAGAAAAATATTTTTTGAATATTTTTACTGTTACCAGAATATTAAATAAAAAAATGTAATAATATTTGTAATCAAACTGTACTAAAACTATATTGACATTGAAAAAATAACTAATATTAAAACTAACACACAAAAAAACCGAATAGTATCAGCAACAATAAGTTATAACTTGTACTGACCGACATCAAAATAAAAACAACACATATAAACATTATTAAAAATTGTTTCCACAGTTTAGCAGAATATAGACAGAAGATTGAGTTAAAATTTAAAAAGTAGGGCACAATTATTAGATCCCTAATATTAACAGAAAAATATTTTTTAAATATTTTGACTGTTAACGGAATATTAATTAATAATAGAATGTAATAATATATGTAATCAAACTGTACTAGAACTAAGTTGACATTGAAATCAAACTGTACTAAAACTAAGTTGACATTGTAAGTGTAGTTGACATTAAAACTAATATACAACAAACCGAATAATAGCAAAAACGTTAGAAGCCCAAAGGCCACCAAAATCAATTTATAATCATTTAACTGTTTTGGAATATGGTTCACCAAAAATACGCCTAAAGTCGTCTTCCGAGTAGATGACGCGTACCGGAGCGTTAGAAGAATCTTCTCTCTTGACATAAACTCGGCCATCTTTTGTCCACACAAATTTCCATTTTAATTTTCGGGCCACTTCACCATTTCAAATAGCACACGATTTGGTTTCGTTAGCCTCTCATTAACATAAAACTTGGTTGTTTCTTTATAAGGTAACCCTAGATCTACAGTGGTGAGCGTACGGCGCACACGTGCATTTTTCAGTAGGATGTCACGAGTGATGCGGCGTGCTAAACGCACAACTAGGGCACGTGCCTCTATACGGTTTTGATTCCCTGTTTGCACCTCTTGAAGTAGATTACTCGAATGGCGACCGACACGCTCTGCAAATACTATGTCATGATCATTTAAGGTAACTCCCAGCTTATTTGCAACTGTCGACATTATATGCACTGGAGTTTCACCTGAAACTTCAGGTAATCCAACTATTTCAATGTCATTGAGCAACGCTTTCTGGTCCTTGTCATTTATTTCCTGTTTTAATTCTTTTATAATGGTCTTCATATGTGAAATGTTTGAAGGCTTATTTTGTTCACTTTCTACTTGTTTACGTACACATATGTTTTCTTGCTCAAGTGTTTGAACTTTTTCGCGAAGTGTACATAAATCTCTTTTTAAGTCGCATATTTCTCCTGTTAGGGATTCGGTTATTTTCAAAAACTCACTTTCCAACTTCATTAAAACTTCATTAAATTCTTGCTTAATTTCCGAAGCTAATGAGTGACGAGTGTTTTGTAACTTAGTGTCTAATTTATCGTCAAGCAATTTACCTAATTCTTCTAAACAAAAAGTAAAAGTATTTTGTTTTTTACCTCCATGGTGCTCAAAATCCGAAGGCGGCAGTTCATTTACTTGCATGTTATCACTAGACATGTTAATGACATCAGATGGTGATGAATCCCCACAGTTAACTTTTACCGATGTGTCGTCGTTTCTGGATCGCCGTTCCGTAACGTTGGTGCAAGTAGGACATTTCCATGATCTTTTAAATTTTTGATAGTTACCCATAAATTTCGCAGATGTAATATTAAGGTACATATAATGATAGGTTCCTTTACATAAAATGCATCCCAATAATTCATTTCGTTCTATAGAATTTTCACATGCTGAGCATTTTATTTTAAGATAAATTAAAAAAATAAAACTGTACTAATATACACAATGATAGTAATTATTTATACTAAATACTTTATAATTTGTTCAAACAACAAGTGGGTATTAGGAAAAACATACGCGATTCAATAATTGTAGACGAACTAGAACAATATGCAGTATCAAAGTCCACCGCACTGAGTATTAAAATTACGAAGCAATTCAATCTTTGTTCACACTACACTTTCTTTGCACTTTTACTTTAATTTTAAGTAACTAACTTCTAACTATTGATATTTGCTTTTTACACAGTATAAATATAAACATTAACTACAAATATATTTTTTCAACACGGAGTTAGTACAATACGATGTTAACTCGGCGATGTACGCGCTAATGTTAAATTAAAAATGCAGTAAAGAGTATGAGTACCTATTGTACTTTTTTGCAAAAAAAAAAATTTTAGCATGAAATTTTATAAAAAATAATTTTGACAAAAGTGTGAGAGCCATTCGCGAAAAAAAAATATGAAGACGATAACACAGTTTATTTTTTACTTTTTTCTTACTTTTTTATACACATACACGTAGTAGCGGTATGATGTGAATAAATAAACCACAGCAGCCGTTAGCGCTTAATATCCATTTTAAATTGGCCTGAACCGAAGCAAACTGAACGACCTTCCAACGTATGGACGCCATCACAAACTCTTGGGCACAACATTCGCCACAATGTTGGCCAACGTGAAGAGCTGCCATTACGCTAGCGGCATAGTGAGTAGTGACATAGACTGATATGTCTGAACTCAACCCCACACGGTGTCTGGTTTTAGTGAAAACATTTTCAGTCACATATTTGAAGTAGATGTATTGGAATGGTTATTACTTTATACAACTGTTGGTGTAGAAGGTAATCTTGTCGTATATACTACAATATGCGTGCGTTACGCTGCCCGACAATATTTTTTTTTTCAAAATTCTTTATACAACTCCTAGCTAATTTTACACGGCTATTGATTCGAAATTTACTGAAAGTACTCTGTAGATAAAATAAAAGAACACGAATTTTGCAATTTTACAAAACATTCTAGGTTATTTTATTTTAACAAAATCTTTGCGATTTTATTGTGAAAACGAAAAGTTAATTAATAGAATCAGGCGTTACTTTGTTAGGTTGGTAAAAATTACTTTGCGTACATCCGCTAGATAAAATAAAATGATGTGTCTTGCTTAGTTTGAAGAGCACCTCCCGCCCTCCCTCAATCTTGTACCCTGTATTGTAATTGATAATTGTATAACTGTATTTGTAATTGTAATTTTTACCAACTTTAAAACGAAAAGTGATATAATAAATGATGGTCATTAATGATTATGTTCAAAAATCTAAATGATTAAATAGATTAAATTAAATAACCAAGTGAAGACGGGGCGGGCTGCTAGTATACCAACACATATAAATTGTGATAAATAATAATAAAAGCAGATTTCTAATTCTAAACATCAAACAGCAATCACGTTTTTTTTATATTTTATTGGAATAGTGTCTTGTGAATTCAAACAAATACAGTATGTTAAGATTCGTCAAGAAGCCCCTGCATAACGCAGAGGTAATCCACAGATGTTGCCATGGAGTGAGCTAGCAAAATACCACGCGTAAACACCTCCCGTACCTTCCACATGTCGCTAGCGGGGTAAGATCGGAACACAGTTGAGAGTGCACGTTTTACGATGGTAACAGGGTAAAATCGATATGGTTGGTCCAACCACCAACTGTAATCAATTGCAATAAATATATATAATAAAATCCTAATGATGTTTTATGGAAGAGTTTACGAGATGGTATTAGTTTCATTGTAAACAGCACAGCAGTACTACTGATTTGTAGCAGTACTGAAATTTTGCTGGATTTGTTTTTTACTTTATATTTAAGTGAAGGTGGGTTATCAGCTAAATTATTTATTTTGGATACACCTAGGTTTAGCCGGCTACTACTAGCTGCAGTCTATTGCGGTTGGTTAAACTTAGGTGTATCATATATAATTTATAAATTAGATATATGTCTGCGGCTGTGGTTGGGGTTGCGATTGCCTACTGTCCCTCATATTACTTGATACGTCTATCCGTATTTTTACAAATTTAACAGTACACCTAAATTTAACCAACTACTGCTGGCCGCACCTAGTTCTATCCGGCTAGAACAAGGTGTAACCGCACTTCGGTTTTTAGCTGTAACATACACAATAATCCTTCCTTAAATTTCTATAATAGTGATTTTATGTTGTTTTCTAATTGAAAATAAATATTAATACAGAACAGAATTGACAGACAACTAACGATTTGAAAATTAATGCTAACTATGATTTTTTTCTAATAAAAAAATGTATCTAAAACTTTAGACTTATGCCATGAATGGAAAAATTATACTTGACATCTCTTTCATCGGTCTGTAAGTGTCTACTTCTGGTTATAGGTCTTTTAAGATTTGCCTTAATCGTTACGTACTCTTAGCAGGCGGGAATAGACGACTGCCGACAAACTGTAATGCACTGCCGACAATCTGTAATGCTGCCGACAAACTGTAATGCAGTTTGGCAGATGAAAATGTTAAAAACGTTTATTGTATAATTGGAAGAAAATAAATAAAAAAAAGGTGATGGCAGTACTTCAGACCAGACAAAGAGCAGTGTCAAATGTGCAAGACAACTGGCACATTTGACAATACATTTGAAGTCGAGTCTTTGCTGAACAAAGTCTCGGATTGGGGGCGACTAAATCTAGTCCAGTTTAATCCTCAGAAGACACAAGTTTGCGCGTTTACCGCTAAAAAGAACCCCTTTGTCGTATCTCCTCAGTTTCAAGGCACTCCCCATCTTGCCTCAGCCAGTATCGGTATCCTCGGAGTCGACATATCGAGTGACGTGCAGTTTCGTGGTCACTTGGAAGAGAAGGCCAAATTGGCCTCTAAAAAGCTTGGCGTGCTCAGCAGAGCGGGACAGTATTTCATGCCGCCACACCGCCTGCAACTTTACAAGGCGCAGGTTCGGCCTCACATGGAATACTGTTCCCATCTCTGGGCAGGGGCTCCCCAGTACCAGCTCCTTCCACTTGACCGCATCCAGCGCAGAGCGGCTCGAATCGTCGACGACCGAGCCCTTTCCGATCGGCTCGATTCATTGGCACTGCGAAGAGATGTTGCATCTCTTTGCATTTTCTTTCGCATCTACCATGGGGAGTGCTCTGAGGAATTGTTCGGATTAATCCCAGCCGCCAAATTTCATGAACGCACATCGCGGCATAACTCCCGATACCAACCACACCATCTGGATGATTGGCGGACCACCACTGTGCGATTTAGAAGTTTTCTTCCTCGCACGACTTCCTTGTGGAATCGATTACCATCAGCGATTTTTCCGGACCGATACGACTTAGGGACCTTCAAGAAAAGAGCTTACTCGTTTTTAAAAGGCCGGCAACGCATCTGCATTTCCCCTGGTGTTGCGGTTGTTCATGGGCGGCGGTAGTCACTTACCATCAGGTGAGCCGCATGCTCGTTTGCCCCCTCTCCTACAAAAAAAAAAAGAAACATTTGACACTGCTCCCTGTTATCGGTCTAGTTATTTTACATCTGACGTCAATAAGATAGGTGTAGTACCGCCATCTACCGCAAGTTATAAGATCTTTTTGACATTTACCATCGTCGCCTCTTACGACACCCGCGGGATGAAATAGGGTTCTTTTTTATAGAATAAGGGTGACAAACGAGCACACAGTCCACTTGATGGTAAGTGGGTGCTGTGACCCATAGACATCTACATTTATCTTCAATTACGACTCAAAATGCAGATGCATTGTCACTCGTGAGGACTAAGATGGAATGCCTCGCTTCCACTAAAATAGAGTCTCCGGTTCTTTATACTCACCATACGCAACACAGCAGCGTTATGCTGCTATTTTACGCTGGTAATCTGTGGGAGCGTTGTCCTTCCCCGGTCGAGCCGACCCATTCGTGCTACAACTATACTACTAATATAGCTACAGCATGGCTCTACCACTTAAAAACTGATTCTCGTACTCCACCACATGACAATTGTTACGATATATATAGTTTACCGTAAGAGGAAATGTGGGTGTCGTACGAGACGACAGAGGGAAACAAAGCAGTAGATGGGCAGCAGTCTTCCTAATATCGACTAAAATAAAAAAAAACTGTGGTTGCCAATCCGTGGGCTGAGCGTGGCAACTATGGCAAATATCCCCCGTGTTCGTATGTTCACCAGTGGACTTCGATAGGCTGTACCGGTAACGGTAACATAGTTTATCAAATAAATGTTTACACTACGCAGCTGGAAACAGGCCTCCTCTCATAGTCAATATTTCATTCCACAGACATATGTAGATTTCCTCAAGATGTTTTCTTTTAGTGTTGAGCGCGTGGTAGATCCATTATAGTTGTTTTTTCATTGGTGATTTAAGTGATTTAAGAAGCCATTTTTATTCGTAATACCATCTTATGACATTTCAATGCCCTTCTGTATTTCACCTATTTTTTCATGGATTGTATATTTAAAATTATCATGTAATAAACAACAAGTATTTACCTTAAAAATAGGCCCTCGTAAATAAAATATGTTGCAAAAATCACGAATATGGGATATATCAATGGCAAAAGAACAAGCAAAAAGAGAAACAGTGTACCAATAAGCTTGAGGAAGGTTGGAAACGGCGCACCATAATGCCAAAGAGCACGAATGTCGTTCGCGAATTCTTTTACAAGCACTTTGAACCGACCCAAGCGTGTGGCCAAACGATACTGCAGAAAGAAAGATAAAAATTATTAAAACTGTTTATTGTTTTTACTTATTTATGTTTATACAAAATTAAAGTGACAAGCAAACTAACAGTTCACCTGATAGTAAATTTTTCATTGTTTTTAAATTAGAAGGCTATAACAGATGCGTTGTCAGTTGTCACCCAGGGGTCATTTTAATTTCATATTTTCCTTCCTCATATTGAATAAATAATCACACTCTTGGCAGGCGGGTTGAAAAAAAAACTCTTAAGGTCTCGTGTCTTTAACGGTGTCCCCCTACATATGATTGGATAATTTACATTTGTCATATTATATTGCTATACATAAAGTTACATTTAATAAAATAAATTAAAATTTCATCGGTGCTGACGAGAGGCGTATTATGAAATTTTATATTTATATGTAGATAGATAGATAGATGCAGGACTGTGCTTTGTGGCATTAATTGGGTCTTTATTTAGCAGTGGACTTGTGAAAGGCTGTAATGATGATGATGATTATGATTATATTATATAATTATGCCCACTGCAATGACCTCATAATTATTGCGCTTATACAACTTGTAACAAAAACCCTGTGGTTCACGTTCAGTACGTTATCAGAGTCGGTATTCAAACGTAAAGAAATAATTTTTTTTCAAAAAACTTGTACATTAAAAATATTTTAATTTAAAAAGATATAATTTGCGAATTGTACTCGTATGTGGTTTTATTACCTCTGCATTATCCGGAGATTAAGAGGATTGTGAAAGACCCCCCTTCACCGACGCTCGTGTCAGTTAGAAGTAATAAATCCACATATAATTTGCAAATTATTTTTTTTAATCAAAATATTTTTTTAATGTTCAATTTTAAAAAAAGAAGTTATTTCTTTACGTTTGAATACCGACTCTGATAACGTACTGAACGTGAACCACAGGGTTTTTGTTACACGTTGTATAAATTCCATGCCAGTATTGTATTTAGCAGCCTACAACTCTGTGGCCCAGCTGGGAAGGCTGGTTTTGGGTAGACATGCAGCGGTGACCATGAATTTTTATCAAACGCTTTGGCCAGATAACCATTGATGAATATAACATTCAGAGAAATTTGAAATTTAAGCATTTGGAAAGAAATTTTTAATTACAGTATTTTTACAGAATATCGTTGTTTTATCGATATAGAATCAAAACTATTTAATACTTTTAGAATAATTATAAAAGGTTAACAAATATAATGTTAAGTATAATTTATATGTAATTGGTTTCTCGAAAACGGATTTGAACGAAGTTTTGTGCTATCTACTAGACAGATGGACCCTTTTAGAAATGGAAGGTCTGAGCCCAGCAGCGCTGTTTAAAGGTTATAACTTTAGATATATGTAATGAAGGTGATGGCTATAATAAAATAATATATCCACAGTCAAAAAATTGCCTTAGTGTAATATGGAAATAGGTAGCTACAGTCACTATAGTCATTGAAGTAATATATATGTACCAAGTACATAAGTAACTTTTTACGTGGTACAGCCATGCTGCAGCTATATTACTGGTATAGTTGTAGCACGAATGGGTCGGCTCGACCGGGGAAAGACCACGCACTCACAGAATACCAGCGTTAAATAGCAGTTCAACGCTACTGTGTTTCGTAAGGATGAGTGTAGAGAACCGGAGACCCTTTTTATTGGAAAAGAGGCATTCTATATTAATCCTCACGGCTGACAACGCATCTGCATTTTAATTCGCAAACGAAGATAGATGTAGATGTATATGGGCCACAGCAACCACTTACCATCAGGTGGAATGTGTGCTCGTTTGTCACCCTAATTCTGTAAAAAAAAATATTACACTTCAACGCCTATAGTACGTTAGAGTTAAATAAGAATTTCAAATGTACTGTCTTTTGCTAAACATTTTCAGAAATTTGAGGCTTGAAGACATTATCTTACTTCGACCATAAAAGCTTTATTGGACCGACGGTATGGCTTCATGATGACCGTTCATCCCGTGCTTAGTTTTGTGTTTTCATTTTTGTATTCTGTTAAAATTATTTGTAATCCATTTTTATAGTATTTTTTAATTTTATTATGTATGTATATGTTTACTACTGTTGTTAACGTAATGCTATGTGTCATTGTTACGTCACATAGGTTTTTATCACAAACTATATAGTAACACTACGCGTTTTTATTAATACCAAAGAGAATATAATCATTACGTTT
Organism: Parnassius mnemosyne; assembly: GCA_963668995.1. NCBI lineage: Eukaryota > Metazoa > Arthropoda > Insecta > Lepidoptera > Papilionidae > Parnassius > Parnassius mnemosyne. The sequence goes on along the minus strand of CAVLGL010000137.1, from coordinate 32,859,933 downwards.
ACTTCTCCTCACCCTTTCCCTTCCGTAAGCCAGGTACATTCATTATTACGTACCTTTATTCTATTTCTAAAATTTCGTTGGTTAATTTCGCAACGAAAATATTCGAACTACTATGAAAATACTATGAAATCTTATGGTACTACATTTTAAGCAATGAAAGTTTACGTGGTGCGCAAAGATTATACGAAAGTGAGTCGTTACCGTGTTTGCAAAAACAAGGAATTAACGCTCGTGTACCACCCAATTGAAGAACAATTTTTGCAGCTAACAAAAGACTGTTAGACTTTGGACAGTTTACTATTCCGTTACATGGAAGTGCTCGAGGTGGTCATTTAGTAATAAGCAAGGCTGTCGAAAACGCAGTGGTCAACTTTTTTAAGCGAAACCCCAGAGCCAGCACAAATTACACATCACGAGTTCAGAGTTAGCCAGTAGATGTGAAAACTGCTGAATTCTTCTTCAATCAATTCATTCATTCATTCAAAACATTTTTGTGAATGGTTAGTGTTATTTTAAGTGATTGCATGTTTAATTTGTGAATAGTTGTTTTAAATATTTAATAGATGTAAATACTTAATTTTTTTTTTAAAATACGCCATAATATTTACAGTCAACGGTTACGTCGTTGAAACGTATTTTTATTTACTCTATTTACTACGACGGACCTAAGCCAGTTTAAAGTATGAAAGGAAAATTAGAATCATACTTCGCGTCACGTAGTTATTAACCTAGTAGCGACCATGTCATTAAGGAAGTAAATAGTAGGCAAAAACTCCGTGCATTGACTCGTACATACACGAGCGCACGTATGCTGTAGTTGTTGCCCATAAATCACATTCAATTTCGAATATTTTCTAATAAATGTAGAAACCTTATTTACGAGTATTTTTAAAAACTGCACAGTGTATATTATGAACTTAGTTATTAAATTTGGCTAGTCCTTGAAAAATAACCCTGTATACATTTTACATTTCCGAGAAACCTATTACATACTTATATCCATTCCCTTACAGCCTATCAATGTCCACTGCTGAACATAAGCCTCCCCCATAGATTACTTAAAAGGGGGGATATTCACAAAGCACCAATATTCAGCAAGCGGGTTGGCAATCGCTGTTTTTTTATTTTAATCGTTATTATATATCGTCGAAGTTACTGCTGTCCCTCTTCTGATTTGTATCCCTCTGTCGCCTCTTATGATACCCACGGGATGATATGGGGTAGTGGATATTCTTACGCCTCCACGCCGCTACACGGTAAATTATATATGTTGTATATAATTGGTTTCTCGGAAAGGGATTTTTCTATTTTGGGGTGCAATTTTGTAATAATGTATAGTTTTACGCTGCAAGTTTAATTATATAAAATTATTATTTATTTATGTTTTTATACCGTTCAATACTTATAAAAATTATTTCGTTATTGATAAATAATTTACCAATAATTAAAACTATTAACAATTAAATATATTTATAAATATTAATAATAATAAATTAGGGTTTAAAATATTAAATATAACAAAATGCATGACGTATTGAATATAAAAATACATTTGATGCCAATAGGATGTAAAAAAGATTAATCTTATGTAAAAGAAAAATCAGTATTAAAATTCATGTATTTATAAAATGCAATAAGTAAAATATTTTAGATCTAAAAAATATCTCAGTGTTTTCATTTATTTTTTTCGCTCTTCAAACTTTACGTAGATAGGTTCTGTTGAGCGGAGCATTAAGTCCGAGGTGTATACCACATCCTGTGGTCTGGTGACTGCTAACAGTTTGTAGCTTCTTAAAATTGTTGAAAGCGCCAATTTCATTTCGATTATAGCAAATTTTTGGCCTGCGAATGTAACCTTTAATTGTAATCGAAAGTGTAAATAATAATAATAATAATATTCCACAACTATCAAACAACGCCATCTAGTCCCAAGCTAAGCAGAGCTTGTGTTATGGGTACTAGACAACTGATAAACATACTTATATATTTCTAAATACATAAATATTATAGATAAATTACACCCAGACACAGAACAAATGATCGTGCTCATCACACAAACATTTGTCCTCGGTGGGAATCGAACCCACGACCTCCGGCGTAGCAGTCAGGGTCACTAACCACTAGACCAACAGGCCAGTCAAAAGTAAAACAAAGAAAAAAAAGCAAATATTTCAATTTGATGCATAAATAAGGAGATTCTTACTTTTTTAAACTTAAAAATTACACCTTGCACCTTAAAAACACTCCTTTTTTTAATTAGCCCATAAAGGTTCAGTGCTGGATATGGGACTCACCCATTAGGATTTAACTTGGTTGTCACGCTTGGCAGGTGGATTGACTATCATATTAATAAATTAATGTTTCTAATCGCCGTCGCTGGTCTGCGTATTTTTCGCCTGTTGTAAACGCCATCTATCGGAAACCATTAAACCTTTTTGGTATATCTCGCCAGTCGCCATAAGTCGTTCGACAGAACTTCGTCCGTTGTATATTATCTATGGCAGGCAGATACGTATATTATCTATGGCAGGTACCGCGTAAGGCTCGCCACATACATACGGAATTCTGTTTCGAGATTCCGTTTCGATATTCCGATTCGGAATCCCGAACGCAGCAAGTCCATATAAAATCTATGACCCGCCACAAACGTACGGTAGTTTTCCGTTCGATATTTTGCGGGCAAAACGGAATTCCGTTTGTGTGTGGCCGACCGTTCGAAATTCCGAAACGGAATCTCGAAACGGAATTCCGTATGTATATGGCGGGCCTTAAGGTGTGGTTGATATCTTGCTACATATATATTTATCTATGGTTGATATTTGAGAATGAATAGATGTTGTTGTCGCTCTCACACACAATCACTAGTATTACATATTACAGGTAATAATTGAATGAAAATGATTTTACCTATACAATTCCGAGGGCCTGCGCTAAATGGTATATAAGCATATGGATGCCATGTGGGCTTATCGGTCATAAATCTCTCCGGATGAAATTCTTTTGCGTTTGGAAATTGATCCTCGCGTCGATGCAGATCATAGATTAAAATGCAACATTCAGTTCCAGCAGGAATCTCGTAGTCCCCTGGATTAAACGAAAGCAATTCAAGCAAAGGAATATAAAATAAATTTATTTTTTCATAGGTAAGAGTCAGTCGTTACTTTTCAAAAATTAACAACTTATACAGATAGTTACTTGTCCTAAGGCGTGCGTATCCCATACAAAACATTGTATGTAGTTTCAAAATTTAATTATATAACTTCACTTACTCAACTTGACACGATGCTCAATAGATCTTAATATAACGGGCACTGAAGGATAAAGTCTCAAACATTCTTTGATGCAACACTCGAGGTATTTTAATTTTGATAAGTCGCTTAAAAATGGTGATGTATTCAATGACTCTAACAATTCATTACATTCTTTTACCGCTCGTTCCTGAGACCAGAAGAAATTAATAAATAGAAAAAAATATATGTTATCAGATTGAGTTATATGTACTACGTACTAGAGAAGCCATTCCAAACACAAAAATTGTGTCCTACTCTATGTCTTCGCGCATGCGCGGGAGTAATAGTCGCGCATGCGCGAAGACTTTAATTTAATATAAAATAAGATATTAATATAAAATTAATATGAGGATTTAATATAAAATATCTTAATTTAATCTAAACAAACATATTTCTAAATAAAATGTAATAATAATTATTTTATGGAATTCACAAATCTTCAATTTACGCAAAATTTAGTTTGTATGGATTGCACTACAGTTCAGTTGAACATAGTCAATGTTCGGAATGGCTTCTCTAGTACGTAGTACATATTATAACTCAACGTGTCATCATCATTGCTTCCCACTATTAAAAGTAGTACTCCTAAACCGAACCACCTGCGTCCATTAACTAATCATAGACATGCAGTCTTTGATTATTAGGTCATTCTCCGCATGTTTTAAACGATGTTGCAGAATTAGTTTATTTCACCCAAGTCAAAATAAATTCAATTGTTACCGCCTGAAACTTCAAAGGAATAGTAAACAAAAAGGAACAAGGGATGCCATTCGATACAATTATGATGCTTTTAAATGGGTCAAATTTTTAAGGTAATCACTGCAAATTAACAAATTACAGAAAATATAAAATCTCGACAACATCAGAGGTAACAGTACTGTGGGATATGAATTAGATAATAATATTAATGTAATAAACCGTATAGTGGCGTTGTAAGAATATCCACTACCCTAGGTGTCGTTGCGTACTGGACGAGTATGTACATGGGTTGTTTTATCCAACAAAGATCCAGTTTTACGAACTCGTTCCAAAAATTGATCCACAAACTGCGTTTTTGGCACATCCTTTTTGTCAAATTTTTTTTCGTAAATTTCTTATAGTTTGAATAGAAGACTCACCACTTTGGAAATAAGTCTTTAATATTTCCCAACTTTGTTCAAGCGAAAAGCGACTCATTTCATAAATATCAAACATAAAACTAACTTTCTGTCACATCGGAAACATCATCAAACCTTCCAACCTCAAAATTACCTATAGTTCCGATTTCAAATGTTAGATGGCCCATCCTGTAGTTATGACCAAATATTAGTAATTTTAATCAAAGCAAACAACAAGCAGTAGAAAGCACGATAATAGCAACTAAGACTTTGTCGCCACTAACAAACTTCACGTCGCATATTGCTGTTTACTACAATGTACTGCTGATATTGCTGGCAATATTATTGAGGATTTGTAGCCACTTATTATAGTGAAAATGTGGCCTCTTTAAAAGCACCTTTAGAAGTTCATAATAGCACGTCTATAAATACCTGTACATGTGGATAATTTGCAAACACCATCAAAGCGTACTGTAGAGCTGTAGCTACTGTATCGTGTCCCTTAAATAAGTAAATTAATCATATAAATTATACTGTTATAGTCAATTTGCTTTTCAAATCAAAAATAATAACAGTACTTACTCCAAACATAAATGTATCTACTTCTTCCTTAATGCCATCAGCATCTATATCTCCTTCTTTTTCGGCTTGAAGTAATAAATCCAACATTGCCAGGCGCTTCTTACCTGCTGATATCATAGTTTTGTCATCGAAAGTATTTTCAATGTCTAAAAATAATTTATTATCTTTAAATGCCTCTCTTCTTAAATCAATTACTCGATCTCGAAATTTATTCATAAAAGTCAATATTTCCTTTTGTTTTCGTCCTTTATGGGAAAGGTTGAATATAATATTTGGGAACATCCAGAGTCTTAACGATCGATATATTGCACATTTTATTATTTCAAGCACACCATGTTTGTACGCTTTTGCAAACTCTTGTGTTTCCTCGTCTAATTTGATACCCATTGCAGTTTCTGTAGTGAAAAATGGATAAGCATGTAAATTATGATAATTTACACTAAGTTGTGTAGAAGTAATAGTAGAGAAAAAGCTCACCACATATTGAGTTTAAAGTAAACTCTTGTAAGTAAGGCTCCACATTCGTTTTTGGTTTGCCCACTTCACATTTCAACTTTTCGACTAACTTTTTACTGTTTTCTTCTAATATTAATTTGTAAATGCTTAATACATTAAAGTAAAAAGCAGGTGCCAGCAATTTTCTTCTGAACTGCCACTTAGAACCTGTTATACAGCAAAATAACTTTACGCACTTTCGGAATGCATCATGGTCAATAAGTATGTAGTAAGTTTTTTATGAGTCCAAGTGAGGCCAAATCATGTAAACATTGAGAAATTTGCAGGTTTTTAACGACTTAAAAAAGGAAGGGTTCTACATGCAACGCTTGCGTGTTTTATGTACATTCACCGATTCCGAATTGCCGAATTTAAATTTGCAAAAACAATCCAACCCTTACGAGAACAAAGAATAACAAAATCTTCGAGCTATTCGATATCCTCATTTCTAAGTTTATCACGCAGAGAAACCACAAGAATAGCCCTCTCCATAGCTCGCTGAGCGACCTTGAGCTTCATCATACGGCCAGCAGTGAAGGACCACGACCAGATCCATAAGTCATCACTGGCAACACGCACTGGTTGTATTGAGTTTTGAGGTATACCTGACGAGAAGATGTGTCGTAATTTCTCGAACGCTGCAAATTTTATTATTGTGTAGTTACTTTTTATGTTAAACTATGTTTCATCTCAAGCATGGGAGATTAAAGATCTTTATAATTAAGATTTTAAACTGTATTTAATTTTAATAAGTTATGTAAATCAGTGTCAGGGGCTAAGCACTCGCTGCAAATTTCACAGTACACAAGCAACATTGGTTTGATACCACAGTCACCGTTAAATAAATAACTTCTCAGAGATTCAACTTTCCTCACGATGTTTTTCTTCACTGCCAAGCACGTGATAAATCCGCAGTAAAAATTTTAATGAACCATTTCATCAACATCAGGGATCATAAATTGTTAAAAAATCTATTTGATTGGGTTTTGTTTGCTGTTTTTATTTTAATAAAATGGTGGGCAAACGAGCATTTCTCTCATAAACATCTGCAACACCAGAGAAAATTCAAGAGCGTTGCCGGCCTAAACTAGGCTCTTTTCTCGAAGGTCGTTAAGTTTTCAGTTTTCGCTAAGCCAGTGATTTTTATTCCACGTTAGTGGTAAAAACATAAAATTATACTAAATAAATATCTGAATTGAATAAAAATTATTATTATTTATTCTATTCTTTGGCTCCTTTCGCCGACAGACTCAGTAATTTATTTCGCATAAAGAATTTAATTGAGTTCCCAACAAACGTTTCTCTTTTGTTTCATATAAGCTGTTACGCGCACAAAACAAGTTAACATGAGCTCGTATTCACTGATATTATAAATTGCTGTTTTAAGTACCGATTTACCACGTGTTCAAAATTGAAAGAAAACAATATGAGGAAACCTTTTTTTTTTAATTGGATAACGGTGACAAACGAGCACGAAGTCTACCTGATGGTAAGTGGTTACTGTGGCTCATAGACCTCAATTACGAATTTAAATGCAGATGCTTTGACACCCGTGAGGACTAAGATAGTACGTCTCGTTTCCAGTAAAAAGGGTCTTCGGTTGTCTACACTCACGATACAAAACACAGCGATTGAGCTGCTATTGCACGCTGGTTTTATTCTATGAGAGCATGGTCCTTCCCCAGTTGAGCCGACCCATTCGTGTTAGAACTATACTACTTATACAGCTGTAGCATGACTCTACCACGTAAAAAACTTGCATGCAATGGAGCATCGCAGTGGATTAAGTCCTCCATAATCCTGTTAATACTTAGCGGAGGTCTATGTTCAATACGAGACGTCTCAAATTACTTTTAATTAATTAATTTTAATGTAGTACTGAAGACACGACTTGACCGTTCTATAGTTTGGGCTTTCATAAATTAAGGCTATTAAAAGTAAAACGAAAAGTTTCACTGCAGTTCTGACTCTATTTTAGGAACTATATTTATTATTCGCCGACGTACGGAGGTTTACTGTAAGCAATTTCGTATTTTTATTTGTTAAAATGAAAATACACGATGAAAGAAAAAAGATAACTGCACTACCTGGGGTACAACTCATTACTCTGTGATAATAGTGTTCTGTGGAACAAAGGATCCATAAATAGTTTACCCTTTACTATTAAATATTAGATTAAATATTTGATAAATTCTTTTAAAGATTAGATTAAATAATTCGCCACCTATCCTCCTGTGGATGTGACAAGAGCCGCTTATGAAAAATGCCTGTAGATCTCATGACATTAAAATGATAGCCCTGTAATACACAAATGGTAAAATTAAAAATTTTGTACAACTGACTTCAATACAAATGTAATTTGTTGTTGATTTTTTAAAACCGCTCGACCGATTTCGATATAATTTAAACGGAACTACCTGAGAAGTATAACCCTTTGAAACAAAAAAATAATTTTCCATATCGGTTCAGGCGTCTTCGAGTAATCGGTGTACATATATAAAAAAAACCGGCCAAGTGCGAGTCGGACTCGCGCACCGAGGGTTCCGAACAAATCCGTAGGTATATAAGTTTAAAATTATTAAAAAATATTGTTATTATATGATTTAACTAAAAAATTATGCTTTTCGCAATTTTTCTTTTATCTGTGCTATAATACTTTGCTTCGTACCAAATTTTAAGTTTCTGAGTTCACGGGAAGTAGGGGAGAGCGGGGCTAAAAGTTACCGGGGTAAATTGTTCCGATTGGAATAGCTCCGCGAGAAAAAGAGATAAAAATATGTAGTAAATTCGTCGCGAAATTGACCGTTGCAGCGCACGAACGGCAGCCATCCGGTATATGGGAAAGTGAGTTCATGCGTCACTGATCCGTGTAAGTAAATATTTTCATTTTTAATATTTATGGTCAATCTCACGAATTGTAATAAGTAAATTTTAATTCTTTGGTGTTTTAATACAAAAATATATCGAGTATCTTGATATACGACGCTAAAACTGCGTATGTTTCGTAACCTAACCTATTATTTACTTTTTGGAGGCCATGTGTTATTGGGGTTAAAAGTTCCTTTCTTTTGGGGCACGTTGTGATCTCGGAACAACTTACCCCAGTACCAGTAATGAAGTAAAAATATTGTTTTCTTTTCCTTTTGTAGCATGCGGACTTACACTCGGAAAACAACACGAGGTTCTGTATCTCAGGAGTTAATGCAAAGAGCGGCGGATGCAGTCATCAAAGATGGAAGAAAAATAAAAACTGTTGCTAAGGAATTAGATATTTGTCATATGACATTATACAGGTTTATTAAAAAGCTAAAATCTGGAGTCGAAAACGTTACGATTGGCTACAAAAAAGTAAGATTGGTCTTTAGTGAAGAACAGGAAAATATATTAGCAGAGTATCTGTTGAAATGTGCTGCAATCTTCTTCGGTCTTTTACCAGAAGAAGTACGAAAATTAGCATTCGAATGTGCACAAAAATTTAACACACCTAATATTCCGTTATCTTGGTATAAGAATAAAAAAGCTGGGTAAGCGGGGCTAAAAGTTCCGTTTTTTATTTAACATAATAATTACATTAGAAAAAATAGCTGCAGTATTAGTTTTACCAGATCATAACCTGGACATATATGTAACGTTGATATAAAGAAGGTTTTTTGGGACTTATTTCGTTAGATTTTTTTACATTTAATATTACAATAGATAAAGTCAGAAAGTAACAATTTACCCCGTCTTGGGGCTAGTTGTTAATAGGGTGGGGTAAGTTGTTACAGGATTGATTAAAGGTATAATTTGTAAAAAAAAACAACTACAATTAGTTTAATCAACTTTATATGAACTAATCCACAATATCTTACGAATTATCAGTAGTTTTCTCTTAAATTGTCAATAAACTAAACGTATTTAACATTTCAACGGTTCAATATTAACTATTACTCATATAATTAACAGCTTTACTAGCTAATCAGCCTTGATAAATTAGTATAGAATGTTGTATTTGACTGGAAACCCCTTGGGAATGATGTACCCAAAAATATTTAAACACTTGTTATTTCTAATCCAAAAATATTATATGCCAAGACGTTAGTTATCAATGAAATACTCGTAGTTAAACAACTTATCATCCTTAGTTTTACGCCTTAAGTGTAGAATTGTCAAAACTACTGGAAAACATACTCTTTGTTTTTAATGTAAAGCCGTAATCACCCAAGAAAATAGTAATTTATTATACTTATAAAATTTTAAGTGAAATTTCCATAAATCCTTAATCACTTAGTTTTCAACCAAAACCCCAAATAACAATTTAAAAATAGTTTGGAAAACCCAAAAGTGCACGGCTCATGAGCGTTTCATTTAATTTTGATGAAAAAATAAAAATGGTGAAGATAATTGGATGGATCCTATTCAACTCCTAAGGGTTTGAATTTTCCAAAGTTCCGTTATATAGTATGCCTACGCAAAGGAACCAACTGTCCCAATTTAACGCTTCTACGTGCAGAGGTTTATGCTAAGCGTCTAATACAATATTTTCATATAAACTTTGTAGCCTTGTTTTAAAACTAAATTAAAGACTAAGTTGAAACGCCACACAAAATATAATTTATTTTATTGGTAATATTAGGCATCAGAAATGTAATCAACTGAAGTAGCATGTTAGCAGTAACGTGCTTAACAACTGAAGTAGTTAAAAATGCGGTCTCACAGACGCCATCAAGGAAAAGAGTAACCATTACTCTCGCTAATTAGATAACGTTATATATTACCAAAGTTTAACAACTAAAAATCGAACCGTGGGCAAAAGTAAGTTTTTTAATATAAAATAGTTCCTTTTTGTTTATGTATTTTGTTATTTGTATTTGTGTATGTGTTATTTGTAGTGTTACTAGATAGAAATTTATAAAATGTATTTATTACGTATAAAACCAAGTTATTGTTATCAGACTAATTTAAAAATATTTTACCTGTACTTAAAGCAAGTCCTTCCGCCAGCCATGGTTTTATAAATTTGTAAGGGTAGCCTTTTGTGATAAATTTAGGATCACTGAAAATAATCTGCAAGAGAAATTATTAAAATACTTGTACTTGTAGATTTTCTTGAATATATTTATTTATCTTTATACATAAAAACTACGTGTTACGTTGTTTGTCCGCGATGAACTCCTAAACTCGTGAACTGATTTCAATGAAATTTTGCACACTTTGTGCAGTTTGGTCCAACTTGAGAGATAGGATAGTTTTTATCCTGATAAGTGACATTCAATATTTTTATTACGAATTTAAGGATTTTTCATATGAAGGGTCATCGAAAAAGGCAGAACAACGTCTGCCTGGCCAGCTAGTAGTTTATAAAATATTTATACTATATATTTAGTACTAGAGTACGTGAGGGTAATATTGTCATCCGGTTAATATGTCACTTTGTTATAACTCAAAAACTACAGCGTCGTTTGCATAGATGGCTCTGTGATGCGTTAGCTCTTCATCAGTCATTCAAATAATAAAGGGTCAAAAGGGCGCCGCTTTATCGACGCCATTTTGACAGTTGATATTATAGTAAGTACGTGAGGGTACTATGGTCACCTTAAGCTTTATCGCCCTATAGAACCAAAATTAGGAGGAGTACAGAGAAAAAAAAACACAAAGTCGTATACTATAACTAATACATTAATAAAAAAATATAGCAAACAAGCTTTGGAAATAATTAGGAACACTTCGAAAACCTTCTACCTTAAAAAACTAACTACACTACACAATACAAAAATCGACTAAAATATTTACAATAATATCAACTGTTAAAATTGCGTCGATAAAGTAGCGCCTTTTTCACGCCTTTATTATTTGATAGACTGATTAAGAGCTATCGTATCACAGAGCGTTCTATGCAAACGACACTGTAGTTTTTGAGTTATAAGAAAGTGACCTTATTAACCGGATGACAATATTACCCTCACGTACTATAGTTAGTTTTTATTAAGTTGATTTTTCGAAGTGTTGCTAATTATTGCCAAGGCTTGTGTTATTTTTTTCTATATTAGTTATAGTATACGACATTGTGTATTAGTCTCTGTTCTCCTCCTCCTAGTTTTGGTTTTATAGGGCGGCAAAGCTTAAGGTGATCGTATTACCTTCACGTACCTTAGAATTTATTTTGTGGCTACAAGAAACTCCTGGATTTGAATTAACATTTCCTTGCCCTAAAAATCCTCTCAGAAGTGAGAGGAGACCTGTACCCAGCAGTGGGTCGTATGTAGGCTGTAACTTTATATGAACATTACGAGTGTTCGTACGTGCTTGATTTAAGCGAGTTATTATTGAGTAATGACAGAGCATAATATCTAAAAAGAGGTCAAGTACGGTTCTCTGCAGTGCAATTACAATTTAATATTATTAGGTGTCATTAATATTCCACAACTATCAAACAACGCCATCTAGTCCCAAGCTAAGCAGAGCTTGTGTTATGGGTACTAGACAACTGATAAACATACTTATATATTTCTAAATACATAAATATTATAGATAAATTACACCCAGATACAGAACAAATGATCGTGCTCATCACACAAACATTTGTCCTGGGTGGGAATCGAACCCACGACCTCGGGCGTAGCAGTCAGGGTCACTAACCACTAGACCAACAGGCCAGTCAATTAATACATATTGTAATCAAATTGGACAATAACAAGTCTCTAACTTACATCCTATTTTCATATCAAAAAGTACCCTGTGGTGTTTCCTATTATCACGTAGATCCGTCATCAGATACGAGCTAATTACTCCAAATAAAATTGGATGATGATGTTTTGGTGTTTACCATTTTACCGGACCATCGACACGTTTTGGTCTGGTATTTCGATGATTTTAAATCCGCTAATACTCGTATAAATAAGATGTGATCAGACCACAAAATCTTTATTATATTTTTTTATTCGAATTTCCGTCACTCACAGGACATACATTAACATTTTCCAATATCCTGGCAGTGATATGTATACATAAAAAAAGGAAATATCATTGTGTCCTGCTTGTCGTATATAACTCATATACCTACTGTAAGTAAGTTAATTCTGTTAGTAAAAATAATTTCAACGACGTAAGAATAAAAATACGAGCAGCTTACCTCTACATCTTCCGGATCATATATAGCAAGTACTTTCTTTGGCCCAATTTTAAGTTTAAATAATCTTTTATATTTTTCGGTCAGCTCTCGAAAATAGTAAAATGTCTTAACTAAAACGAGATTTTTTTTAGTTTTAAGGGACAATTAAGAAATATAATAAAATACAATTTAACTGTTATAGTAATGTTTGAACATCAACCAATTAAATATGTAATAAATATGATTATTTTGTCACAATTTATTGTTACGGCTAACAACCACGATATTTTCCACATTATTTATGTGCTTGAAGTTCGATTAAGTACACCAGGTACTCTCAGTAACTTAGACCAATAAAGAAGTACTCATGAATAACATTGGTTAGGTATTTTCGTATACATGAAAAACCTGTTTGTTATCCATGCCTTCACCTTTTTAAATAAATTTAATGTGATTGTGCATGTGCATAATACATATCTATACATATAATAAAACTGTAAATAGCAGATGTCTGTACATTTTATATTTTTGTAATAAAAGTGATTGAGGGGTACTAAAAATAAGTAATTAAATACATTTCTACCATTTTTAGAATTTTCTGTCTGTCTGTCTGTCTGTCTGTCTGTCTGTTTGTTTGTTAACGTATCACGTATAAAGTACTAATTTATATCATAAGAATTGTTAAGGAAATTATAAAGTGTATCTTCGGGTTACATTTAGTCTTTATTTCATTAAAATCAGTTCATTCCATCAAAAGTTATGATAAATATTCTGAAGTATGGGTAGGGAAGTATAGGTACGAATTTGCTCAACGGTGGCTTTGTTTGAGTCATCAAGTGCATTTTAAACTAATATCATATCATAAATCATAGTTAAATTATGTAAAATAATGATATAATTATCTATATCTAAAGCGCAGTAAACAAAAGTAATAAAGAACGTATTAAATATATTATACAAAAATATATTAACCTTATTAACTAAATCTGAAGCACAATAGTTAACCCATTTCTTCGATAGATGGTGGTGTTGTGAAAATGCAATTGCAAATGTGGTTTTTTCCTGTAGATGAGTTTTCATATTTACTGCTAATCTTTATTATATTACTCGCTGCCCTACTGCGTGTTGACAAACTCAATTTATTCTTTACCGCCGAGTACTCTATGTGGTAAATCAAATTTTAAAAGAGCTATTAACAATTGCATTGGTTTTGGCGAGAGTCAAACTTTATTTTTTGCTTACTGTGCAGGCACTGATTTATAAGTTCTCTTACGTTTTATATAATTTATCAATCGCGTCAATTAATCTCTTTTATTTTTAGAATTGATGATGTTAGCAGCGCCATCTCTCTTTAAATATATACATATAATAAAAATGATGATAACATGTTGTGTCTGTTTCTGTACATTGTAGGTATATATTATATTTTGGTGGCTAAAATCATTATGGGGAACTGAAAATAATTAAATAAGAACATTTTATAATTGTCTGTCTGTCTATTTGTCTGTTATTATATGAACGCATAACGTCTAACGTAAACATCTTTTATTTTCAAAGCAATCGTTAAGAATATCATAAAGCGTATCTTCGAGTTACATTTAATCTTTGTTTTATTAAAATTGGTTCATTCTATCGAAAGTAATGATTATTATTTTGAAATGTAGGTTCGAATTTGTTCAATGGCGCCATAAAATCTCAGAAATAGTAATAAAAAGATTTCTGTGTAAAAAAAAAAACGTTCCATAATAATTAATATATTTATACTTAAAACACAAAAAGAGATAGGATGTTTTCTCACACAAAGGACGTAATAGATGGAGTTGTACAAATTACAAACTTTTCTGAATTGCTGTGTTGAGATTTTTCGCCGATGAATCGTATTGAGACTGACTGAAGAAATTTGTATCCATCGAAGCCATACAACGGAACCCGACCAAAAATGAAGATTTTGTAACGAAATGTCGTGATATTGTATTTATAATATACGCAAAATACGCAAAATCAGAACTGCCATTTTAGCGCTTTGGGAACTAGATTTAGCACTTTTTTGGAATGTATAGCGCGCATTTCGAAATTTTAGCACCTAGCGCTTAATCCAGCGCTTTTTGGTGTATTTAGCACACATGTCAATATTTTAGCGACTAGCGGGTTATTAACTCTTTTATAGCAGCACTGTTAGTCCACATTACCGATAATAATAATAATGACCTTTATTATTTTTTCCCACAAATAGTACATTGCAGTTTATCTTTTTCAAACATATTTTTTCCACAAAACAAAGAGCATGGGAGACGAGTCCAAACTAGGATACCCTGTGCTATGGATCTCCTGGCTTCCTCTTTAGAATGATCAACTTGATTTTTTTACCGACGACTATAAGCGGGGAAATCCCCTTTATTAAAGTTTTCGTTCATGGTTTTGGCAACGCATTTATTTTGCTTTATTCAGTTTTAGTCAGTTGCTTAGAGCACAGCTAAGTTAAAAGTTACATAGAAGTTATAACACAAAGAAACTGTGTAGCAACCGCAATCAGATGCTGACATCTGAAACTAAGTTGCGAAATACATTGCACTTTAAAACAATTAATGACATTTTTATTGTTCGTACAGTACTAACTACTCTTGACAGCAATTGCTATAATTATAAGTCGATGTCCTGCGAGGTATTGATACATCAAAAAAATATTGCCAGAAAAAAAACTTAATGTTGTTTTCTTTATTATGATTATATAAAAAAACACAAACTTTGTTTGTAGTTAATTTAGCGCGAAATCTAGCGCTTTTTGTGTTGTCCTAGAGCTGAATGAGTTTTTTTTATCTGGCAGCACTGCCCAAAAACCCTCTATTAAGAAGTAACTTTCCTTTCAGTTTTAAGCGCGTTCAGTTCCCAGTTACAGTGAGTGTGTGTTATGCGATGACCGTAAATAAAGCGCAAGGTCAAACTTTACGCGTTGTAGGAGTGTACCTCAGTACTGACTGTTTTGCACATGGCCAACTCTATGTTGCTTTTTCCCGCGTTAGTAGCCCCCGTAACCTTTTTGTGTATACCCCGGCTAAGCCTACTTCTAACGTCGTTTACACAGAAGCTCTATCATAAACGACTTAGAACTTTGATGATAATGATTTATTTTGTTACCACTTATTGATACAGTAATGAAATAAATCGTTTAATATTCTCTTACCTAAACGACAAATTCTTTATGTAAAACCTGTATACGCGAGCTACGCCGCGGGCACAGCTATTATACATATATTTCATAATATGATTAAAGACTTAGATTAATGATTACGACCTATCATTAATCTATGGATTAAAGATAATACCAGTTTGCAATTTTAAGAAGCCCAATGGTTAAAATAATAATTTAAGAAAACCCGACTGGGTGAAAAGTCACTTCCACAATTAAGACAAATCTAAAGACGCCTCATATCTTAAACTCCATCAAGTCAAGTTCGGGCTACAAAGCGTGCCAAAGAAATAGACATACATTTACTCAAAAACCATTACCCTCCTTCTGAGGCAGTCGTGTAAAATGCGGTCAGGTTCAGGGAGTCGCTACTATAGGCTTTCACTTTACAGACAAATTTAATATTCTTATTTGTCTGTTTTTTTTTTATAGAATAATGAATGAAAAACCGACCATACAATGTGAGAAATAACAAGTTCAGATTAAGCTATGTAGTAATCTATGAATAATAACGTTTTTTTTATAGAATAAGGGTGACAAACGAGCACACAGTCCACCTGATGGTAAGTGGTTGCTGTGACCCATAGACATCTACATCTATCTTAGTTTGCGAATTAAAATACAGATGCGTTGTCACCCGTGAGGACTAAGATAGAATGCCTCTTTTCCAGTAAAAAGGGTCTCCAGTTCTCTACACTCATCATACGAAACACATCAGTGTTAAGCTGCTATTTCACGCTGGTATTCTGTGAGAGCGTGGTCCTTCCCCGATCGAGCCGACCCATTCGTGCTACAACTATACTATTAATATAGCTGCAGCATGACTCTACCACGTAAACAGTGTTACGATTTAATCATTAAAGCTTTATAATAAATTAGTACCGTGTAGTGGCGGTGTAAGAATATCCACCCTATATCACCCCATGGGTGTCGTAAAAGGCGACAGAGGGAAATAAATCAGGAGTTGGGCAGCAGCGTCTTCCTACTCGTAATAAAAAAAAACTGCGATTGCCAACCCGCTTGCCAAGTGTGGCAACTATGGCAAATATCATGCCATGTGATGCAATCTATGGGGGAGGCCTATGTTCAGCAGTGGACTTTATTAGACCGTAACGGTATTATAAACTGTACCCAATAATTTGAGATAAATTAGACTTTGTTTAAACGAGCTAATTAAACACATTTTAGTAAGGAGACAAGGCTCATTTGACACCTACGTAC
The DNA here is from genome assembly GCA_963668995.1 of Parnassius mnemosyne. Lineage (NCBI taxonomy): Eukaryota > Metazoa > Arthropoda > Insecta > Lepidoptera > Papilionidae > Parnassius > Parnassius mnemosyne. The sequence continues at coordinate 32,842,971 of CAVLGL010000137.1, read as the reverse complement.
AATTCAAAATAGGTTGATGGTAAAACATTTCTCACATTGAGAGCATCTGCTAGTAGATCATAACTTTAAAAACGAAGACATTGTCCTAAAGATTGTAATAACGTTTAATATAACCAGAATTGGTAGTAAGTACTCTATATGTGTGTACACAATAAAAATCTTACCAGGTCCTCTTAAGAAATCTAAAGAGTTGTTTATTAGAAATAGACCCGGTGGGCCTGGAAGGTTATCAAATTCGTTAGATTTAAATATATTTTTAAAAACGATAACAAATATCACCGCCGCGATAGAATACAATAAAATCCACAACATTTTACTTTTAATAGGGCAAAAATCTTGTAAGGACAATTTATAATGCAATAAAGATCGGATACTGATTGCCTATACTGCTTGAGTAAAACTAACGAGACTGTGCTTTCGATACAAAATATATAATATGTAAGTAAAACGGCACCAGCATATGACGACGTTACGAAATTGCAAAACTCGCAGAACCACTATGCGCCTACTAGCTAAAGCATACACCGTTAACTTCTTGGATCTGGGTGTATAACAGGTCTTGATAAGATACAATACAATTTGCATAACCTAATTACAGTATTTTATTGAAACAGAAACAGAAACTTTTTTTATTCAATATAGATTATAAATAATACTTATTGAAAGTCACTCTTTTGTTTAATTACCACTGGTTCGAAAAAAAACTTCTGTCCTGGGAAGAACCAACAAGAAACCCAGCGGGACTTTTTTTTTTAAAAATAACAGCTTACAATCATGTATGTTACACAAATTAACAACACAACAAATTAGAAATAGCTTGGTAGCGATCGCCTCATTTACAGGGGTTATTATCATCCATAAATTCTTTAATATTATTATAATATAACCCTTTTTATACAAACTTAGTTTAATAAAGTTTTTGAACTTTGAGCATGTAAAATATTGTATATTTTCTGGAATTATATACAATATTAAAAAACTTTAATAATAAAAAGGAAAACTAAAACTAATAACTTAATTATCATACAGTCCTCCCCGTGGTATCGTGCCAAGAACGCTGGTTACGTTTCCTCGCGGACCAGCCCTCTTATCACCAGCAGCAACGACCGGTCGCGGATAGAATTCATATAATTACACAGATATAAATTGGCGATTTCATAAGGTTTCCTACATTGGACAATGAATAAGGAAGATAGATATTGGCTTGAGTAATATTTTTTTCATTCAGCCGTGTAGTGACGGTGTACCCACAGAACGATATGAGGTGTATCCACTACCTCATATCGTTATGTGGGATGTGGGTATCGTAAAGGCGAAAGAAGGAAAATGAAACAGGAGATGGGCAGCAGTATCTTCCAGATAACACAAAATATAATAAACTAGCGATCCGTACCGGCATCGCTCGACATTTTCATTCACTCGACAATAGCTCCACCTACCGGGTCCAGTTGTGAATCTAAGCCAACCCACTCAGACGCATTATAAAAAAATATCAAAATTGGTCGAACCGTTATGGAGTTTTAGCGAGACTAACGGATAACAATTGATCTTTATATATGCGCGGTTGCCCCCGCCTGCTACGCGTGTCATTTCAACTATGACAAAATCCTCCCTATAAAATAATCAATGGAGAGGACCTAAGTTCAGCAGTGGACTTTTATAGGCTGTAATGGAGGGATGGATTGATATTATGTTTTCATATTATGTTGATGATGTGGTTTTACATCACTCATTTTCATCATCCCATTTTGTCCCGTGGGTGTCATAAACAGCGACTGTGGGAAATACTAAAAAATCTAGACAGGAGACGGGGAGCAGCGTAAAAAGTACGAACAGTCTGGTACTGTGATCGTCAATCCGTCTGCCAAACGTGGCGATTTAGGCTTCTCTACAACAGGAAAAGTCATGTCCACCACACAGACATTTATGGACCGATGACGAGAAAGAAGAAGATATTAAAAAAAAATTTGTATAGCGAAACCCCTCCTTTATTTGAAGGCGGTAAAAACAAAGATGATTTTGAAGAAATTACCTACGCTCTTAAACATAACACTTCCTCCTGGACCGCCAACTGGTGTAAACGTGTGCACAATCCATATATATATATATATATATATATACACACTTCGTTCGCTAGCAAGTTCAAACAGCGCAACATAATTGAACTCTTTGGTGCTCCTAGTATCCTGGTACGTGCAAGCAATTCGGCCACTGACAAGGTACGACTATTTACCTTCTCACGCGCAACGACACGCCCTCGAAGAGTGCGAAACCGCGCCTACTCATATGTCACTGGGTTGTGCAAGGACAGAGACTGTGTGCATAATAAACAACTTCCACTCCACACTACCACAATATCTCTGGGCGCATCATACTGTACAATACCTGTTTGCGCCTATACTCTTATGGTACTCGAATTGATTTGACTTTACCAGAAGAAAGCTAAATTCCGACGTTGCCGTGTAAAATAAGTCTTTTGGCAATCAAATATACCCAACATAGAACAACTACGAACCAGGCTGTAATTACTTATCCACTTTTTATTATCTCCTGGTACTTATAATGGAAGACATGAGCGGCAAATCCCTTTCTGAATCGAATATTTTCGGTCAAACAGAACAAAACACCCCTCCTAACTTCATTTTCCAACGAAGTAAAAGACTAAGAGAATGCTACTGCGACTCTGACTTCCTTGCTTTCAAATATGAAAATCACTGATATCATCTCTATTGTCACCACAGCAAGAGGAGTTAAACAAAATCTACTCGACACTAATAGAAATTAAATCTACAAATAATAACATAGATGGCGGTTTCTAGCTTCACTGTCGACACAAAATGAAGAGCTTAAAAATAAAATAGAACTACTCGAAGTACAAACAACAAAGGATAGAAATTATATTACTATTCTAGAGGACAAGTTAGAGGATCTGCAAAGGAGCTCCCGAAAGGCTAACTTTGAGATCAAAAATGTACCAAAAACGGCTAAAGAATCAAAAGAAGAATTAATGAAAATGGTCATTTCTTTATCTAGTGTAATTGGATGTGATATCGCAAAAACGCAGATTAGTGACATATTATACCGAGTTCAGAACAAGCATGCTAAGACTAAAAATAGTACAATCATAGTTGAGATGACAGCAACTATTCTGAAGACCGATTTATTTAAGAAGTCTAAAGACTACAACAGAACACATCACGAAAAATTATGTGCCAAGCATCACGAATTTAAGACGGAAGAGTACACTCCAACTTATGTCTAGGAACAGCTAACTACAAAAGGAGCTCGACTTCACTTTCTCGCGCGTGATCTGGCAAAATCCAAAGGATATAAGTACTGCTGGACAGCCTATGGCAAGGTATATATCAAAAAGGATGACAACTTTCCTACTATTGCCATAACAAGTGAGTCCATAATCTTTTACAACTTAAATGACTAGATTTTATATTATTGTTGATCATTTGTCATGCTTACCATACTTTGGTCTGTTGTTGCACTTAGCCGTAGGATAAATATTAAGTTTAATATCAGGTTAAACATTAACGAATACTATGTAATACTACTGATGATTATTTGTTGTACTTACCATATTTTACGCTGTTGTTACGCCTATTTTTCTGGTTTTTATAGGGACATTAGATATTTAAAATTAAATAGAATTAGTATTAATAAGAAGCTTATTATCAGGTTTAATATATACTTATACTATCTAAACATTTTGCGCGCTAACACACACTTTACACACAATTCCACACTCGTTCACGCTATCTCTTCCACAACAAACACACATACACTCACACATATACTTAATGTCTATATAGCTACGTTCTCCAGCACCTATAAAACCTATTATAATGAATAGCACCTTACAGACTTTGAACGACATAGACAATCACGAAATAGCCAAGTGTTCGACTGTGAACTCAACGAACTTACTAACCATATTAAGTCTAACTCCCCTGGATTTACTATTGTTTCACAAAATATTAGGTCCATTTACTCTAACTTTGACGACCTTCAACTAAACATAATATTTCTTAAAATAGATATCGATCTGATAATCTTAACTGAATGTAGATTAAATCCAAATAAACAAATACCTCATATAACCAACTATAATTCACACCAATCTACTAATCATCTTAATAAGGCTGATGGAGTGGTCGTATATATTAAAAACACATGTCAATATAAAATAAGGGAAATAAAGCTTACTCCTGCATCTTGTTTGGAGGTCCATATCTAACCTGACCTTATAGTCATAGCGCTTTATCAATCCCCCTCAACTACAAACGCTGACGAATTTATCCATTCCTTATATCATCACCTTACTACCATTGAATCAACTAAAAATTTAATTATCACAGGTAATATTAATATTAATCTGATACTAAATCAAGGCGAGCAATCACATGAACGCACAAATAGGCTTAATTATCTCAATATGCTGGCAATGCATGGACTCCTCCCTGGTCACTTGCTACCCACGAGAGGCAAAAATTGTCTAGACCATATCAATATAAAACTCGAACCTGCCAATAAAACTGCGGTCATTGCAATTATTCATACAATTATCACAAATCACTTCATGACTTTCCTAAAAATTACAAACAATACAAACATTATAAAATAAAATCAGTAAACCTACTAAAATAAAATCAGTTTTTAACGTTGAGAAAGGACTCGACCTCTTAAAAGATAGCAACCTGACCAACCTGCTGCAACTAATAAACCCTAACACACTAACTAATAAATTAATCGAAATTCTTCAAAACTGTATCGCACTTGGTACTATCACTATTGTAATCCCGTCAAAAAATAGAACCCTGAAACCGTGGATGACTATTGGTTTATTGAGCTGTACCGAACATAACCGAAACAACATGCAACGGAGACTGAGACTTGACCCTTTCAATGAGGTACTAAAAGTTACCTACAAAAGGTACCGAAATTACTGCAACTGCATCATCAAAAAACAAAAACGAAAATATGACAGACACGAACTTGCCAAAGCATATAAAAACCCTAAAAAAACGTGAGAGATCATTAACAACATTACACAGCGAAAACATAAAAACCAAATAACTTGGAACTCCTAGAGCTATCTAATACTCCCCAAAACTCTATTAACAAAATGAATAACTTTTTCTCTAACATGGGAAAGATTCTTGCGAACAATATCTCACCACCTCCGTATTCTACAGCAGCTAATAACGATCCTAGATCATCTTTATCTGCCTGTACATCGGCCTCTTCTTTTGCCCTGCTCGACACAGACTTTTATGAAGTTCATGCTACACTAATGAGCTTAAAACCAGATAGTGCTCCAGGTTGGGACCACATTCCAGTTAAATTCCTTAAAGCTGAACACGAAAAAATTGTACCAATCTTAACTTATTTGACAAACCTTTGCATTGAGCAGGGACTTTTCCCGGATGCTTTGAAAGTAGCCCTAATAACGCCTGTGTACAAGTGTGGAGACAGGTCAGACCCGTCAAACTATAGGCCAATTTCAGTTCTACCATCCATCTCAAAAATCCTAGAAAGACTCTTAAATTCACGTTTAACTAAATACCTTTCTAAGTATAACATTCTGTCACCTTCTCAGTTTGGGTTTAGGCAGGGAAGGTCTACTGAGGATGCGGTCCTGTCTCTAACATCTACTATAGTTGACAAAGTGGATAAAGGTAGCAAATGTCTGGCGGTTTTCCTCGACCTCAAAAAGGCCTTTGACACAGTATCTGTCCCCATACTTCTGGACAGGCTCGAAAACATAGGCATAAGAGGAACCCCTCTCGATCTGTTCAAATTCTACCTAAGCAATTGCAAACAAACAGTCAAAATAGGGGAGTTTACTAGCTCACAAGAAACAATTTCATACGGTGTCGGGCAGGGAAGTGTCCTTGGTCCGACATTGTTTCTTATATATATTAATAACCTATGCAATATGACTATTGACAGCGGTCACATTTTCTCATACGCGGATGATACTGCCATAGTCTTTGCTGATAACACTTGGACAAAAGTTAAAAGGTCAGCCGAAATCGGCCTGTCTAAGATTGCAGTTTGGCTCAAGCGTAACCTCCTCACACTAAATGCCTCCAAGTCCAATTACGTATGCTTCACCAAGTATACACACACTCAACCACCACTCGAATTCCAAATAAAGATCCACTCCTGTGCTAACCCCCCTATTTCTGACTGTTCTTGTACAAAAATTGACAGGTTACAGTATACTAAATACCTGGGTATCCTGATTGACCAACGCCTGTCCTGGCATATGCATACTGAACTGATCATGAATAGGATTAGGAAATTAATATGGACTTTTAAAACATTACGACACGTTGCCTCAAAGAACCTTTTGCAGTAAGTCTATGTATCATTAGCCCAATCTATCCTTACATACTGTCTGCCATGCTGGGGTGGAACAACAAAAATTAAACTTTTAGAACTTGAGAGGGCGCAGTGATCTTTGCTTAAGGTTATGCTTTTTAAATCCTATAGATTTTCAACCCAAAGCCTTTACCTAACCTCTAACCTACTCTCTGTAAGAAAACTTTACCTACTCCACCTTATTCTGAGTAAACATAAATCCCTCTCGTATGACCCCAAAAACCGATTATGAGTAGAGAAGAAGCTACTTGGTCGCTCCAACTGTCCCAGTTAGATCTGCTTTTGCCAAGCGGCAGTATGCAAGGCAGTATGCAAGGCAGTATGCAAGGCAGTCTTCCCACTTATACAACCTATTGAATAAAAAACTAAACATCTATCCTCTAAAACCCCGTGACTGTAAAATATCTGTGACTGATTGGCTTAAGACTAAAACCTACGATGACATTGAGGCTATGGTATCATCGTTACCATAATCTGTCTAATAACCAACAGGACCGCAGTAACGAAATCGTTAGTGGAGGAAGCTTTGCCTGGCTTCTTCCGATCCCAAGACATTGTCCATTAAACCCAAAACTCATATCTACACGCAGGTCAACAACATTAACCCATAAACACAACGAACGAACGAACGAAAACACACACACACACACACACACACACACACACACACACACACACAAACACGTGTGCGCGTACACTCAAAGCCCCACTCACTACATCACACAAGTGCGCTTCTTATCCTTTTTGTATTTGTACTTTCTTTTCTTTTATTTTTTTTCTTACACACACTGTATAATGTTAAGTGGAAGAGCGGAGCCACCTAACACAAGCATCTCTTTGCTTAAAAGGTGATCTCGAAACCCTGTATCTTAAAGCTTTATGTAATTGAAATAAACATTTTTATTTTTTATTTTTTTTTATAACAAATGAGTACGTTAACCTTTCGTTTTGTTAAAACAAATAAAATAAGCTAACAATTATTAACAACAAGAACAAAGGTTTTCAGTAAAAATGTGATTATGTTAATAATTAAGACGTTATATTGCAACGTACAGAAAATCATACGCTAAATGTGTACGCTCGTAAAGTCCAAAAGCAGTGTATCCATTTGAGCAGCTTCAGATCGAGTAGCCTCTACTTGAGGCAGACAGAGGGTGTTCACCTTGAGGCAGAGGGTCAAGGCACGTTGAGGATTAAAGTGAGGTGACGCGATCCAGTTTAGAGCAAAAGTGCGATGGCACCAGACGCGAGTAGAGTAGCTGCTGCTTTAATAGTCATTAACACTATTAAAAAAAGAGAATACAACAAAAATAAATACAAAAGAGGAAGCACTGATGGTGGATAAAAGAGTTATTTAGCAATATAAATCAGAATGTAAGTGAGCACTTGTTTTTGGACATTACTTTAGAAGGTCGCGATGGGTTTAAAAGTTTTACACGCATGAGCACTGGTGGCTTTAAATAGAAATTTTTCCGTCATCCATCGTACTCGATAGACTTTGCTTCTACTGATTTCTTTTAATTTGGATAAATTTTAGTTTACAGGGGGAATTTTTATTCTTTAGATCTCCTAAGATTTCTATTGCAGCATCAATTAACGTCCATTAAAATACTAGTAGTTCATTAACAATAATGGCTGATATTTCATGTTATTAAATATTTCTGAAAATAAATTAATGGCTTTAAAAATACACATTATCTTATAAAATGAAATGCAACTCGTATCTGATTTATAGGTATCGTACCTTTGACGCTGATTCCAACAGTAGTCTGTGTATCTTACGTCTGGCGACAGCGGGGTGGTTATGCCAGCAGCTATCAAAAGATGTGAGGCCTTTCTAGCCTTCCCCATAGTCGCCTCTTAACCACGGGACGAAATGACGCGCTAGAATCTCCTACGGCATCACACGGCACCTTCAAGTACATATGTACATATAGTAACACATACTAGTGATACCAGTTTCTCGACTTCACAGAGTCAGTAATTCATTCTTGGGGCAGAAAATATTAAAAGTATACAATATACAAGAAAATATACTCTCTATTACCAAGTTTAAATATTTTATTAAACAAAAACTGTATAAAAAGGGTTATTATAATATAAATGAATACGTAGTTGATAAAAACTCCTGGAAATGAGGTGGTCGCTTCCAAGCTGTTTCTAAAATAAATTTTGTAAATTAATGAAACACCTTTCCTGTTTTTATTTAAAAAAGTCCTGCTGGGTTTCTTCCTGATTCTTCTCAGAACAAAGGTTTTTTTCCGAACCAGTTGTAATGTAAAAAATAACTTTCAATATAAAAAAAGACAAAATGCTATCGAAAGCTAAACCTAATGAGATCGGGTTTCTTAAAAAGCCTCATGGTAACTTCACTAAAAGTGAAACGGAAACACTGGAGCTGCTAGCGTCAACCCATTTCCCAGGGTCACATATGACCGAACCGAAGTGTTAATAAATACATAAGGAAAATACAAAAATTAATAAAACATAAGATTAATACCAAAAATTATGTTCATTTATGTAAAGAAAAGCAAGCATTGATATATGAACTTAAGTTGTATTCAATTGAGGTGGATAACATAAAGAAATGTTATGAGACTGACGTAGAGTGCCTTAAATCAGAAATATTATCTCTTACAAACTCCCTTCAAACTGTGTCCAATAAATATAAATCAGCCCAAAACGAAATAAAACAACACATACTGGCTATGGATAATCTGGTAAAAACATGTAAATATAATGAGGAGCGTTTTGACTCCTTAGTTAAACATCAATGTGAGTGTCAGCATTCAATACCAGCTTCTTCAGAGTCGGTGTGTGCTGATAATATTATATCACCACCAAAACTCTATGACAGTGACAGTGCCATAGCAGAGGAGATTAAAATAAAAAATAACCCAAATATTAACAACAATAATATAATTGCGTATAGCGATGGCATGGGAAAAAATCTAGGCATAACTTTAAATTACTCTTTAAAGGGACAAAAAATTACAAATTGCTGCATGCCTGGAGCATCTTTTAGTGACATCTTAAATAAAATTATAGTTACTAAATTTTGCCCAAATAGTACAATAATAATTTTTGTTGGTAGAAGAGGCAGTGTAAACAACAAACAGTTATTAAGATATATTGAGCAACTTAATAACTTAAATGTACACAAAATTGTCTTGTTCACACTGCCTTACATACAGGGATTGCCACAGGAAAATAATCTAAGACATAATTTAAATATACAAATGAATAATTTAAGGCTTTAACAAGCCTGAATGACCTTGACGAAACGGCGATCGCAGAGATTTTAGTCGACGTCAACACCGTCTAGCAACTACGTTCTGTATTACTTATAAAAGTGCAAAGATTAATAGACTGCAGAGATGACAATTATATAAGTGACATACTGCCTGTTATGCTTGCGCATCACTGAGAATTATGTCGCGGTTACGCATCTTCAATTACATAGTGCTGTAGCTTTGTCCGGTAGGCGTCACGAGCTATCAAGTATTCAAGTTTCAAGTACGTAAGAGTTTTTTATTATATATGTTAAATCGTATTTATTTGTGTCGTATTAGTAGATCTGGGCCAAAGCGTTCGCTGTAAATTATTCCCGGGTTTGATCCCCGATAGCACGAATGAAATTTGTAAGTGCAATTTTCGTCAACACGCATTGGGGCAGCGCGGTGGGCATTTCCTTGCCCTAAAACCCTCTCAGAAATAAAAAGAGTCTTGTGCCCAGTAGAGGGACTTGTATAGCTTATTACTTTACTTTGTAGCAATATTCATATTCGTTTCAGATACAGAAGGGTACCTTATGCTGACAAAAATATCATGTGGAGGCGACGAAAACGCAAAACATCTTTGTACCTAGATAAAACGTTCGAGAGATTGTCAGTCATGTCATACGCCACATTTTCTATTGAGCGTAGAACATTGCAGATAGGTCAAAATAAAAAATAATACAAAATATTATGGGAACTATTTATTAACATTATATACATGTATAGATATTTATAATAAAAATAATGAACGAGCTGCAAGGTTCAACTAATAATGTTTCTTGTAAACAAAATTGTAAAATTCCTGTTTTAATTTTTACCAATGGTTAATTGACGAAACGTAGTCAAGATCACTTCATATAAAATATATTTAATTAAAATAGACACATGACATATTTGGCCTTCTACTTTCAACTCGGTGGAAATTTGAAAAGAAGATTTTGTCTGTTCTTAATTATGTTGTACACCATTTTTCACACAAGTATTGTTTACAACTGGCATGGTTTCGAAAAGCGTGATTAAGTGTCAGCGCTATATAATCAATTAAATACTGAACTTTTTTGAAATTTATTTTTTGTTTATTTTTGTTATATCTTCTTAAAAACTGACGCCATCTCACTATTTTATTATTTGTTTTTTTTTTGTAACGCATAAGGATAAGTTAGACTAAGTTAGATTAACTTGGATAAGTTTGTAATTGTTTTGATTTTATCACAAAATTTCCGCAATAAATTATTACCTTTTCTACAGTGATTCTCTCCTCTTAGTTTCAGCGTGACTTTAGGATGTTATACTGAGTCACCGTCAGTTACTAATCGGCCATAAATCATTATATGTATAGACATACATATATATAATGATTACGGGCTTAATTTAAATCCCAAAAAGACCCAAGCCATTATTGTTGGAAATAGCACTCTAATCTCGAGAATTTCTTGGGATAACCTTCCACCTATTGTTGTTGATGGTGTTGTGATACCTTTTAGTAAATCTGTAAAAGACCTAGGATTATATATTGATCAGAATCTTTCTTGGTCCCTGCATATTAAGGAGTCCAGCAGAAAGATGTTTGCGGCAGCATCTTATTTAAGACGTTTGCGTAACTCGCTTCCCATTCCTACTAGAATTTTACTGGCACAGTCTTTGTTACTCCCTATCCTTGATTATGCTGATGCATGCTACTCCAATCTTACTGAGGATCAATTAAATAAACTTGAGCGTCTTCAGAATTTCGCTATCAGGTTCATATTTGGCCTTCGCAAATATGATCACGTTTCAGAGTACCGTATTAAGCTCAAGTGGCTCCCTATCAGGCTTCGTCGGAATACTCATATTCTATCTCTACTGTACTGTGTACTATTTGATCCTAAAACACCGAGTTATCTTAAAGAAAAATTTGAGTTTATGGGCGCAAATAAAGATTATTCAGAATAGCTGATAAACTTTTACTGCATATGCCTGCTCATAACTCAAAATTTTTTCATTCCTCCTTTTGTGTCAAAGCAATCAAATTATGGAACTCGCTTCCTTTAATAATTAAAAAAGCCCAAAGCATTGAGTGTTTCAAAAATGTGGTTCATCATCATCATCATTACAGCCCTTCACAAGTCCACTGCTGAACATAGGCCTCCCCCAAAGAATGCCACAAAATACGGTCCTGAGCCACCTGCATCCATCGACTTCCTGCATGTCTTACCAGGTCGTCACTCCATCTCGTGGGGGGACGCCCTACACTTCGCCTACCGGTACGAGGCTGCCACTCGAGAACCTTTCTTCCCCATCGGTTGTCGGTTCTTCGAGCTATATGGCCGGCCCACTGCCACTTCAGCTTACTAATCCGTTGGGCTATGTCGGTCACTCTGGTTCTACTGCGGATATCCTCATTCCTAAGTTTATCACGCAGAGAAACTCCGAGCATAGCCCTCTCCATAGCTCGCTGAGCGACCTTGAGCTTCCTCATACAGCCAGCAGTGAAGGACCACGTCTCAGTTCCGTAAGTCATCACTGGCAACACGCACTGGTTGTACAATTTCGTTTTAAGGTTTTGAGGTATGTCTGACGAGAAGATGTGTCGTAGCTTCCCGAACGCTGCCCAGCCGAGTTGAATCCGTCGATTGACCTCTCGGTCGAAGTTGGACTTACCCAGTCGGACTATTTGTCCCAGGTAAACATACTCGTCAACAACTTCGAGCTTAGTGTTCCCAACAACTATCGGCATAGGTGTGACATGGACATTAAACATGATCTTAGTTTTGTCCATGTTCATCTTAAGACCTATCCGTTGGGAAACACTATTGAGGTCATTGAGCATAGTGCTTAGGTCCTCCAGCGATTCTGCCATAAGGACTATATCGTCGGCAAATCGAAGGTGAGTGATGTACTCGCCATTGATGTTGATACCGTATCCTTTCCAGTCCAGAAGCTTGAAAACGTCTTCCAATGCAGCGGTGAAGAGTTTCGGGGATATGACGTCACCCTGTCTTACACCTCTCTGCAATTGGATAGGTTTCGTACTCTGGTTCTGTACTCGGATAGCCATCGTAGCCCTACTGTACAAGCACTTCAACACTTCGATATACCGACAGTCAACTTGGCACCGCTGAAGGGACTGCAGCACCGCCCAAATTTCGACGGAATCAAAGGCTTTCTCATAGTCCACATACGCCAGACATAGTGGCAAATTGTACTCTTCGGACTTCTGTACAACTTGCCGAAGGGTATGTATGTGGTCTATGGTGCTAAAGCCCTTTCGGAAACCGGCTTGTTCGGGAGGCTGGAAGTCGTCAAGTCTGCGCGCGAGACGATTCGTAATGACTCTCGAAAACAGCACGTAGACGCGGCTCGGAAGGGAAATCGGTCTGTAGTTCTTCAAGAGAGCGTTGTCACCTTTCTTGAAGAACAAGACCACCGCACTTCTGCTCCACGCCTCCGGTGTAATGCCACCATGGAGGACGGAATTAAAGAGCTTCTGAAGGACTTCAAGTACCGGTCTTCCACCCGCTTTCAGAAGCTCCGCTGTAATTCCATCCTCGCCTGGGGCCTTACCGTTTTTAAGGTGCTGGAGAGCCATCCTAATCTCGCTCAGACTGACATCCGGGATATCTTCGGAATAGTGTCGGATGAGACTCGCTCTTGGATCGTTACTCACACTTGCGTGTGGCTCCAACGATGATGTGTACAGCTGCCCATAGAACCTCTCAATCTCACTCAAAATCTCAGGTGTCCCGGAAACGATGCTGCCACATTCTGTCTTCAGCTTTGACAGTTGGCTCTTTCTGGCAGACAGATCTCTGGCAAAGACTTTGGAGCCTTGGTTCCGCTCGATCGCTTCTTCAATACGAGCTGTATTGAAGTTGCGTAAGTCCCGCCGCATGCATTTGGAGATCTGTCTGTTCAGATGCCTGTATGCTGTCAAGTCTGTTGAAGAATGTAGCTTCATCTCCCGTCTAACAGCCATGAGATTAAGAGTGTGATCGGAGAGTTTTTGTGTTCTTCTGCGGCGGGTCTTGCAGAACTTAGCTCCAACCGCATGGACAGTTTCCACGAGCTTGTCATTCATATCGTCCACTTCATTGCAGTCTTCTAGGCACTGAAAACGGTTTTGTAACTCGAGCTGAAAGGTTTCGGGACTTTGAAACAGAGCACGAGGGGGACGGAGCGTTGACTTCATTAGACGAGACCTCTCCAACTTAACGTTTAGGTTCAGTGTGCCTCTAACCATTCGGTGATCGCGACCAGTTTTCACCCTCGCGATCACGGAGACATCACTGAACAGTTGTCGTCTGGTCGTCATAATGAAGTCAATCTCATTTTTTGTGGAACCGTCGGGGCTCGACCAGGTCCACTTCCTGTGGGGCCGCTTCTGGAAGAAAGAGTTCATCATAAAGAGTCCCTCTTTCTCCATGAAGTCGGCCAGCTGCTGGCCCCTTGGGTTCCGTTGCCCTATTCCAAATTTCCCTACTTTCAGCTCACCGTTCTCTCTTGTGCCTAGTTTTGCATTGAAGTCTCCCATTAACACCGTATATTGGGTTTTGGAGGAATGCATGGCTCTAGAGATATCCTCATACATTTCCTCCACCTCCTCATCGGGGTGTGCCGAGGTTGGTGCGTAAACCTGTATGACCTTCAGCGAATACCGTTTGGTGATTCTGAGTATAAGGTACGCAACCCTCGTCGACACACTCCCGATTTTTACAACGTTGTTAACGAGAGACTTGTGGACGATAAATCCGACACCTCCTTGGGACAGATGGTCGCCCTCCCGGTGATAGAGCAAGTTGCCGGATTCGAGAATTACCGTGTCCTCCCCCTCTCTTCGGACTTCAGATAATCCTATAATATGCCAGCGCAACTTGTCTATCTCTTCTTCCAGCTCCACGATCTTCTCGTCAGTCCTCAGGGTGCGTGCGTTGTACGTTGCCAGGTCGAGTCGTCTAAGGTGGCAACCGAACCTCCACCGGAGATTCTTAGCACCCCCTGCCCCACCGTTACCATGGTCGCCACCGTAGCCAGGAATAGCGGGGCCGCCGGGGACTGGGGGCCGTTTTTTTGTTGCTCTCATCATTGGGGGGTATTTGCCATAGTTGCCACGCTTGGCGAGCGGGTTGACAACCGCAGTTTTTTTATTGTCATTTGGCTATTATCAGGAAGATGCTGCTGCCCATCTCCTGGCTGTTTCCCTTTGTCGCCTTTTACGACACCCACGGGAGGATATGGGGTAGTGGATATCCTTGACCGCCACTACACGGCACCAAAATGTGGTTAAAGATTATTATTTAAATATGTGTTCTACTTAATATATTTTATTGTCATATCTACTTTTCTTGATAAGGTTTATGTATATGATATATAGTTATAATGTATTACAGAAATATTTATAAAAGTGTATGTATTCTATGTATGTATATGTAGGTATATGTGTATATGTATGTGTTTATGTATATATTTGTTTATGTGTATAGGTATATATAATATTATTTTTAATATATGCTTGTTTATCTACTATTTATGCACACTTCTATATATTTAAATGAAAATTATCTCCTTCACCAAGGTTTGCCTGGAAGAGATCGCTGTTTAGCGATAAGGCCACCTAATTGTACATTCGTTGATAAATTTAAGTTTGCTATGTT
Organism: Parnassius mnemosyne; assembly: GCA_963668995.1. Lineage (NCBI taxonomy): Eukaryota > Metazoa > Arthropoda > Insecta > Lepidoptera > Papilionidae > Parnassius > Parnassius mnemosyne. The sequence continues at coordinate 32,827,667 of CAVLGL010000137.1, read as the reverse complement.
GTGTAGTGTTTTATGTGCAATAAAGAGTATAAATAAATAAAATAAATATATACATTTTTTAATTTTAATTTTAATATTTATGTTTTTTTGAAGTTTGATTGATTTTTTCAAACCTGGTAAAGTTATTTTTTACCATACCAATTGATGGGCCTGAGTATTATGCCAGTTATGCTCTATGGCTGAAGTTATTTTTTATTTTATGCTCAATTGCAGACAAAACAATATTGATTGCGCATCTCTAAAACAAAATTTTACCTCTTCTCCTTCTAATAATAGCTCCTGCACCTAACACGGCGGAATAGTTATTATTATCTATAAGACCATTTGCAGAAACAGTTTTTGTTAACAGTTATGAGTGTAACATTTTTATCAGCTGCTTTGTTTATAGTGACTGGAGCAACACTTTGCCGGTTTTTGTACAGAAAATGATGGCCGCTACCATTGAATATAATACCCGCTATGTTACACTTATTTACATAGAAACTTTAATTATCATTTGCATAAAATTCTAAATAGCACTTTTTACACAAGAAAGTAAACTTTTAGATCAGTCCATCTTGTTCTTCACTAATTAAGTGAAAAGTAAAACAAACCAATAGGTCCGTGATTTAAAATTTCTTGCAACTTTTTATAGAAAAGCATGACCGTATCATAATATAATAGTCAATCATTTAGCCATGTGATAAAACTTTTAAGTGTGGCAGTCAAACATTAATAATGATATTCGAGTCATTATACTGGAAATAGTCTTTTAAATATTTTGTAGTACAATTGATAATCTTCAGTATGATTGACCGTGTATATGACTTTTAAAAGTCTATGTTATTTTTGATGTAAATTATTATTGCAGATAAAAGCCCTTTCACATTTATTTTAGTCTCGAATTAAATTAATCAAAATGAAAATAAGAACTTTGGCTCTTTATAACTGATCTTTAAATGTAAAACACTGACTTGAAATTATATAATTATCGGCATTTTTTTAATTCATTGAACTTTTTTAAGATTGTGTTGAAACTCTACTGAAAAAAAAAACAGATATATATATTATAGTTCTTGATGGAAATAAAGTATGCGCGTTACATCGCATCCCATCAAGAATTTCTAATGTAATTCTTGGTGTAAAGCTAAGACGTGATAATAACTGTAAACAATAGAATAATAAAATAATGAAAACATTTGTAAATACTTGTTTTATAACCTAATAAATATTATTTGACCGTAATAAAATAAAACAAGGTAGTCTTCGGCATGAAAACTAACAGCCGGATCAGCGCGCGATTCTGATCCATCTAACGGCAGCTCTTCACGTTGGCCAACATAGTGGCAAATGTGTTGGCAGAGGTATTGGCCAAGAATTTGTGATCGCGTCCACACGTTGGAAGGTCGTTCAGATTGTTTCGGTTCAGGCCAATGTGCGGACGAATTTATTAAAATGATTATTGAAGCGCTAACGGCTGCTGCGGTTTATTTATTTACAGCAAACCACTATTTTTTTATTTAATTTTCACTATTTTTAATATTTAATATTTATAATACAAATTTTTAATATTTCTTTATTATACACTAACGTTATACAGATAAGTAAACTATATAAACATTAACACACCTAGGCATAGGTATAATTAACACTTTTACAACTAAGGCCTGGAAAATATACTTCTCTTTTGTCAGATCTTTCCTTGATTTTTGCAGCACTGTTTGGAGCCCTTGTTATGAAGTTCATATTAGGAGAATAGAAAGAGTTCAAAAATTGTTTATTAAATACCTAAATTATCGCCAAAATATTTTAAATCAGTCATACACCAATTCATTAAAAAAGTACAATTTACTTTCTCTTTGCAATAGGCGTAAAATGTTTGACATAGTATTTCTATCCAAAATTATTAATAACTTAGTCGACTCCTCGTTGTTACTTAGCAGATTGTCATTTGTCTCCAGAGTCCGTCTGCCAGTGCGCTCCTCACGTCCAAAACCACTTTTTGTAACTCCACGATATCATAAAAATTATACACGTAACTCATTTGTGTATCGTTCCACTAACATCTCCAATAAAAAATTCACAGATATTGATTTATTTAATACATCAGTATCAAAGTTTAAATCCGCTCTCTTTCAATTTTTGGCTTGTGAATAATCTAGTTACCCATCACTGAAAATGATGCAGCACTCAATTCGGTAATTGAATCTGAATTGAATCTGTCAGTGTTATAATAATCAGATTTTTAACATAGGTTTTTCTTTTCTATTTTCCTTAATTGGACACCAAATGTTAACTAGTTAAAACTAGTTAAGTTACCTTATCTTAGAACTTAGTGTATTAATAAATAAATTAATTTATTATGTCCTTTAGTCCTAAAAGTGGCTCAATAAGCTTAAAATATTGTTAAAGTTTAGTTAAAGGCACTATAGGTCTTTAGTTATATTAATATTTATCCATGTTACTATCTTTATACATGACTGTTTGTTACCTTAAATTATAAAAAAAAAATTCGAAGCCTGTCTATGAAACTGTTGTAAAATTTTATTAAACAAAACCTTTTTAAAAAGGGTTATTCTTATTATATAATTATAGAATAAAACTTAATAATAATAATAAATAATTTATTTCGTCAAACATTAAAGTTACATTATACGATCAGTGATCGAGGTCACCTAGTAAGCAAAATAATGCCTGTAACAGGTGACTTTGCTCTTCCATAGCTAAAAATTACAGTATTATTAACGAAATAAAGTAACTAATAGGGAATAATAAAGACAGTAAAAACATGATTTTAGTATCCTACTTTTTAATTTGATTTTAATATATATTATAGATTTTAAGATATTTAATAAACCAATTAATACATCAATAAATAAATTAATACATCAATCACTACAACGTGAATGTGTATATGATAAGGGTGATCAAAAAGAAATGGAAAAAAGAAATTTTATTTCTTGACGGCTCCGTGGCGCAGTGGCTTAGCAACGAGTTGCTGCCCTGGGGGCCGCGGGTTCGAATCCCGCACGGAACAAGTATTTGTATAGCCTGCACATAATTTCTCCGTTATTATATTATATATATTAATTAAACAAATATTTTATTTCGTTAATAACACTGTAATTTTTAGCTATGGAAGAGCGATAATATTTTCCAGGCTTTAGTTGTAAAAGTGTTAATTATACCTATGCCTAGGTGTGTTAATGTTTATATAGTTTACTTATCTGTATAACGTTAGTGTATAATAAAGAAATATTAAAAATGTATATTAAAACAAATATTAAAAATAGTGAAAATTTAATAAAAAATAGTGGTATGCTGTGAATAAATAAACCGCAACAGCTGTTAGCACTTCAATAATCATTTTAATAAATTCGTCTGCACATTGGCCTAAACCAAAGCAAATTGAACGACCTTCCAACGTGTGGACGCGATCATAAATTCTTGGCCAATATCTTTGCCAACACATTCGCCACTATGTTGGCCAACGTGAAGAGCCGCCATAAAGATGCTAAATTTCAGCAAGCACTGTCAAATTCAATAGGAGTGACAGAAAAAAACGGTTCTTGATATAGAAGGGTAAATAAATTATTTACCTTTTTTTATAGGATAGGATGACAAACGAGCACACAGTCCACCTAAAGGTAAGTGGTTGCTGTGGCCCATAGACATTTACATTTATCCTCGTTTACGAATCAAAATGCGGATGCGTTATCACCCGTGAGAACTAAGATGGAATGCCTCTTTTCCAGTAAAAGTTGACGTGGTAGAGCCATGCTGCAGCTATATTATGGTTTTAGCACGAATGGGTCGGCTCGACCGGGGAAGGACCACGCTCTCAAAGAAAACCAGCGTAAAATAGCAGCTTAACGCTGCTGTGTTTCGCATGGTGAGTGTAGAGAACCGGAGCTTTAATAACATGAGACACATAACTGTACGAGTGCTTACGATAGTTAACATTATTTTACTGAAATCTCAGAAAGTTTTTTTTTAAATAGAATAAGGGTGACAAACGAGCACACAGTCCACCTAATGGTAAGTGGTTGCTACGGCCCATAGACATCTACATCTGTTCTCGATTACGTATCAAAATGTAGATGCGTTTCCAGTAAAAAGGTTCTCCGGTTCTCTAGACTCACCATACGAAACACAGCAAGGTTAAATTGCTATTTCACATGGAATTCTGTGAGAGCGTGACTCTCCCCCGGTCGAGCCGATCTATTTGTGCTACAACTATACATACAACTATATAGCTGCAGCATGGCTTTACCACGTAAGAAAAAATTGACGGTGAAAATTTAAGTATTTTCAGAAGCAACTTTGCAATTATTTTCTATTGAGTGAATTTTGGTGGAATCGTGTTTTGCAAACCGCCACCTGAAATACGTATAATTTTTTTTTCGATAACGACGTGAATTTTTTTTTTTATATAGAGTACGAGCTTGCGGCTCACCTGATGGTAAGTGACTACCGCCGCCCATGAACAACCGCAACACCAGGGGAATTGCAGATGCGTTGCCGGCCTTTTAGAAAGGTGTAAGCTCTTTTCTTGAAGGTTCCTAAGTCGTATCGGTTCGGAAAATTCGCTGGTGGTAATTGATTCCACAAAGAAGTTGTGCGAGGGAGAAAACTTCTACTAAATCGCACAGTGGTGGACCGCCAATCATCCAGATGGTACGGATGGTAACGCGAGTTTTGTCGCGACGTGCTATGGTGAAATTGAGCGGCTGGAATTAGTCCGAACAATTCCTCAGAGCACTCCCCGTGATAGATGCGATAAAATACGCAAAGAGATGCAACATCTCTACGCAGTGCCAGTGTATCGAGCTGATCGGAAAGAACGCGGTCGTCAACGATTCGAATCGCTCTGCGCTGGATGCGGTCAAGTGGAAGGAGCTGGCACTGGGGTGCCCCGGCCCAGAGATGAGAACAGTATTCCATGTGGGGCCGAACTTGTGCTTTGTAAAGTTGCAAGCGATGTGCCGGCATGAAATACTGTCTCGCTCTGCTGAGCACGCCAAGCTTTTTAGAGGCCAATTTGGCCTTCCCTTCCAAGTGACCACGAAACTGCACGCTATTCGATATGTCGACGCCAAGGATTCCGATACTGGCTGAGGCAGCAAGGGGAGTGCCTTGAAACTGAGGAGATACGACAAAGGGGTTCTTTTTAGCGGTAAACGCGCAAACTTGTGTCTTCTGGGGATTGAACTGGACTAGATTTAGTCGGCCACAATCCGAGACTTTGTTAAGCAAAGACTCGACTTCAAACACAAGTTTGTCCCGGTACTCGGCGACGTTTTCCCGAGAAATATTGGCACGGCCGGTATATAAGGCATCCCCAGTGCTGTCGTCTGCATAGCAATGAATGCTACCAGTTAGCAACATATCATTGATATGCAGGAGAAACAGCGTTGGTGATAGCACGCAGCCTTGTGGAACACCAGCGTTAATAGGCTTGTAATCAGAGCATGCACCGTCTACTACGACCTCGATGCTCCGATCAGCAAGGAAACTGGTGATCCATTTGCACAATTTCTCGGGAAGCCCATAGGAAGGAAGCTTCGAAAGAAGCGCCTTGTGTCAGACCCGATCGAAGGCCTTCGCTATGTCCAAACTAACGGCCAATGCCTCCCCCTTGGACTCTACTGCCTCCGCCCATCTATGAGTTAAGTAAACTAGAAGATCACCCGCTGATCGACCCCGACGAAAACCGTACTGACGGTCACTGATCAGCTGGTGATCTTCAAGGTACCTCATGAGCTGGCAGTTTATAATGGATTCCATTATTTTGGAGAACAATGAGGTGATAGCGATAGGCCTGTAGTTGGACGGGTCTGAGCGGTCGCCTTTTTTAGGGATCGGGTGGACCAAAGCTGTCTTCCATGAATTCGGGACTACGCCTTGGGAGTAGGAGTACCGGAAAAGACGCGTTAAAACCGGTGCCAACTCCGGAGCACACGTCTTCAGCACAATGGGAGGGACTCCATCGGGCCCACTCGACTTGCTGACGTCCAGGGAGAAGAGTGCTTTGCGAACCGAGCGCTGTGTAAATCGCACATCTGGCATGGAGCACTCACATCGCGGGATGGTCGGCGGTGTGTTCCCCCCGTCATCTAGAGTCGAGTTAGACGCAAAAAGAGAGCACAACAGATCGGCTTTCTCTTTTGCGGCATGGGCCAGTGAGTCGTCCTCTCTGTGCAGAGATGGAAGGGATGGCTGACAGAAGTTCCCTTGGACAGCCTTGGCGAGAGACCAGAATGCACGGGTTCCCGAAGGAAGGCGAACTAGCTTCTCGCCAATTCTGCCGATGTGCTCAGACCTTGCCTTGGCAATGACGCTTTTGAAGGATCTGGAGGCGGAATTATACTTCTTTTTAAGTGCACTGGTGTTTAAATCCCGAGACGTTGATGCATCAGCCCAGGCCCGGTAGCACTCCTGCTTATAGCGTGATGCTATTTTACAGGAGCGACCAAACCATGGCTGGGATCTGCCTCCGATGGGCACCACAGAGGATGGAATAAAAAGTTCCATACCCTGAAGTACCACATCAGCAACAGAATCGGCAACAACGCTGGGATCTTCCGGCGAGAAGCAAACCCGCCCCCAAGGGTAGGATGCAAAAAAAGACCGCATCCCGTCCCAATCAGCTGACCTATAGTGCCAAACACGGCGGCAAGCTGCAGATCGCAACTGCGATTGGAGCGTGAGTGGCACCGTGCTCCGGATCAGACAATGGTCCGAAGAGACCAGAGGGGCATCGACGGAGACCTGATATCCGTCCGGATGAGAGGTCAGCAGAAGGTCCAACAGGGAAGGTACATGGTCTTCCACATCTGGGATCCGCGTAGGCGAAGTAACCAGTTGTGTTAGACCATATGCCAAAGCAAAGTCGTACACAGATCTACCCGCATGATCGGTTAAACGAGAACCAAGCCATTCAGCGTGGTGGGCGTTGAAATCACCGAGTATCACGATCTCTGCGGATGGGACCTGTTGTAGCACGGAGTCTGCAGCCATTTGGACGTGGTCGATGAGTCGGTCTGTGTCGGCATTACCGCTATGGGACCTATAGAGGCACCCGTAGACGCGGGGATGATCGTCGCTGTCTACGCGCAGCCATAGGATGGACAGGTCCGTACCTTCAAGGCTGCCGAGGCGTCGAAAACAGATGTCCTCTCTGACGTATACACAAACTCCAGCCCGGGGCACAAAGGAGTGTTCCAATTTGTATCCCCCGTAGGAGAGATATGAAGTATCAGCCGGAGAGGACACCTGAGTCTCGGTTAAAAAAGCAAGGCCGGCTTCGCCGTCTCTAGATGGTAATTGACAGCGTTAAGGTTGGAATGAAGTCCTCTGATGTTGCAAAAATTCACGGATAGCGTGACAGGGGTCGCCTTGGTTGTATTGCTCCGCTTGCCCCGAGCAGCATTAGTCACGAGCGGAATTTTGCCCCCCCCAGAATACGCGGGGCAGCCTGAGCACCCACGCCCAGGAGTGAAGTAGTTTGGTCGTGGATGCTGAAATGAAATTACAAAACGATCCCCATGCATATCAATGTGGCTCTATTCAACCTCGGGATTCAGAGATTTTAAATGTTTTCATGCGTAGATAATGGAAGATATAATATTATATTATTACTGTACCGTGTGAGGCAACCTTTACACTTATATACATATTCTCATCATATTTTTATGGTTGGTTAGAAAAATTATATCTAAATGCAAACTTTCACATGGTAAATTTTTTTTTACTATTTTTACCCAGCAAGTAGTAAAGCGACTGCAATCCCATCGGTAAGTGGTTATGTAGCCTAATATGGTGAATTGCACTGACGAAACAAAAACCACTCTTGCCTAGGTAAGTATTATTTGTGACCTATTTGTGTGTGTGTGTGTGTGTGTGTGTGTGTGTGTGTGTGTGTGTGTGTGTGTTTGTGTGTGTGTGTATGAGAGTGCGTGCGTGCGTGCGTGCGTGCGTGCGTGCGTGCGTGCGTGCGTGCGTGCGTGCGTGCGTGCGTACGTGCGTGCGTGCGTGCGTGCGTGCGTGCGTGCGTGCGTGCGTGCGTGCGTACGTGCGTGCGTGCGTGCGTGCGTGCGTGCGTGCGTGCGTGTGTGTGTGTGTGAAGAGGAATATAGATTGAGTGCTACTTCGCTTACCTGTACGATGTTGCCACTCGAGAACCTTTCTTCTAATTTTTTATTTTCCAAGCCAGCCCATTGCCATTTCACTTTAATATTCCGTTGGGCTATGTCAGTTACTCTGGTTCTACTGCGAATATCTTCATTTCTAACTTTATCACGTAGAGAAAACCCGTCTCCAATGTAAAATTTTTAAATTTTTGGATGATAGTTTGTAGTGTTATGCTACTTACTTATCATTTTATATTATTTTAAATTCATTTTTCCATTCTGTTTCGATTTTCTGCATTCACTTCAAAACTGGATATTTTACATCACCTTTATTTCCATAGGATCCTGTAACGATTTTAAACCATAAGAACACAATAACAAATCATTTCTACTTCGTATTTTCACATTATCAGCACTTTTAAATTGGTGTCAATGGAGTCTACCTTTTTTCGATCTTTTAGTTAGTTTTCCGTAACTCTACAATCTCGGGCTTTGTGTGGGCAGTTGCGCTACCTTTTTTCCTATATCAATAATATCTCATTTTCCACTTAAATCTTGCCGTTTTCTTATTACAAGCCTAAAACCAAAATTTGACATGTTTTGACATTGTTGTTTATTTGGTCTCCATAGCAATTATATTCAAATTTGCTACCGGTCTGTTGTTTCTATTTCGATAATTCCACATAAATACTCTTTTCTCTTGACCATTTACAAAAAATTTGCGTTTAATTTAAATAATTTTTCCGTTCTCTCTAGAAAGGTATAAAAGCCGAACAATCGGTGAAGAAATGCAGTCTTGCTTCAGTTCTCGAATTGGAAGCATCTTCTAAAGGCCTTATCCCGGGGCCGCACTGCCCCGGGATCCTGCAAGCCTCTGTCCTGCCTGAAGCCACTGGACTCTACGAACCTCTGCTCTACCTGAAGTCGCCGGATCCTACAAACCGTTGCTCTGCCTGAAGTCGCCGGGATCCTACAAGTCTCTGCTCTACCTGGAGTCGCCGGAACCTGCAAACCTCTGTTCCGCCTGAAGTCACCGGAACCTGCAAACCTCTGTCCCGCCTGCAGTCACCGGATCCTGCAGGCCTCTGTGCTGTCTGAAGTCGCTGAGGATCCTGCAAGCCCCTGTCTGGCCTGAAATCGCCGGATCCTGCAATCACCACATTCACCTGAGGTCGTCGCCTAGAGACGCCCACGCCTTCTCACCTACGCCGTGCGTGCTCGTTCCAGGCGCTGAGAGCACACTTTGGATCTTCAGACTCAGCTTCGACACTAATCTCTTTTTTTTTATTACCCTTTTTTAAATAATTTGTAAAACACATCATCCATCCTCATCTTCATACTCCATTTTTGTTATATAAAATTGTAAATACCTTTTGAATCTTAAATATATTATTTGTTTTTGTTGTATTTTTGTTGTTTTGTTGCTCTTAGGTTAGATTCTTTTTGTTCTTTATTGTCGCTTCACGACAAGTTTGTCTAAAATTAAAAAAAACCATAAACCCAAGAATGTCTTTATATAGTTATTTATACTTAGGGAAGCACCATTTTTTTTTATTTATTTAAATTGTTTGATTTTATTTGATAACAGTGTACCCCAATAATATTTTATAAAGTCATATTCATAAAAACAGCGTTTTATTGTAATACATATTTATAAAATTCAGTATCAACTATTTAATAAAAATATGCAACAATAAATTACATAGGTATTAAAAACTATCGAAATCTAAGTAACGAGAGCATGTTCGTCGTTCCACATCTAAATTATATAAAAATGCATTTTTCAATTTCAGTAATCAACGTCGCCGCGAAAATTTCTTCTTCTATGGGCACTTTAAAAATTAATTTATTTAGAAAATAATATTTACAATTACCAGTGTACAGATATTAACTAAATTAAGTATTTCTAGTCATATAAATATTTATAATTGAGTATAAACTTTTAAAAAACTAATATATATTTGAACGAAGTCGCTCCAACACCGACGCGCGGTCCACCCTCGACGATGTTCGAAAATGGACTGCGACAGGGCGACGGAGCATACGCGCTCGCGTAAATATATTCAATTTCAGGGAAAAATGGTATATTCTCTTATAAAACGGGGAATAAAAATAAAACTCTCAATTAAAAATATTAATATTTTTAAGACCTTTTTTTTAGTGTAAGAACTATTTAAAAAGCTTGTGCCGTTTTGGAGAAATTTTGCAAAATATGACAAAGATAGGTACTCTTTGGGGATTTTTTTTTCTAATAAGGGGTTAACAAAAATACAATTTTTTTCAATTAAAAACATTTACCTAATCCTCTTCTGTTACCCTGTATTTTTTCTTTGTGGATTAAATGAACAGTTATTGAGATTTTTTTACTTAAATATCCAAGATTTAGGTATTTCAACCACTGTTAAGGCCTTAATATGTAACAATAATTTAAATTTGACATATAAATGTAATGATAATAATGACAAATTTCATTTTGTTGACATAAATAATTTAATAAAAAGTTTTGGACAAAAGATAGGTATTACCTATCCAAATATAATTTAAGACTGGTAGCAAATGTGCTATCTTATTATTTACTTTTTAACTCAGCCAAGTTTTTGGCTATCAAGACTGCTTTTATTGGGCAGGTTAATTATTTGACAATTAATTTGGAATCAGTTCCAACTAATTTAAATTAGTAAATGCGACAATAGAGGCAATCTCTAGCAATAATAAGAGTTTAATTAACTTTGAATGCAGCCCACAAATAAGTTATAAAAATTGTTTTCACCTGGTGCATCAAAATATACAGGGCATGATGGGCAAAGAATTAGAAGTTGAATTGTTTTTATATAGTAACAACATACATATCCTTTGTATTACTGAACATTGGCTAAAAGATTATAATTTCATGTTTAATTTCAGAAATCACCAGGTGGTCAGTTCCTTCAATAGAGAAAAAAATTTACGTGGTGGCTGCTTAATACTAGCAGATAAATCATTATTATATAAAGAACGTAAGGGTATAGTGAGCCTCTCTGTTGAGCGAACTGTAGAAATGGCTTGTGTCGAGCTCGAACACCTCATTGTTGTAGATGTTTACAGACCCCCATGTGCTACTTATGACTATTTTGAAAGGATTGTGGAAGAAGTTTTGCTCAAACTTAGTAAACAGAACAAGTCTGTTGTAATATGTGGAGACTTTAACATCAATCTCCTTGAAACTTCTTCTATTAGTATGAAGTTTGGCTCATTGTTTAAATCGTATAATCTTGTTAATTTATTTTAAGAACCAACACGTATTGCTAGGCCTAGTGCGACCTGTATAGATAATATTTTTACATATGTTAAGCCCTTGCATAAATCAATTATTCAAAATTTAAGTTCAGATCACTGTGGACAGTTGGTATCATTGCCTTACATACACAAAAAACAGAAAAATAAGAAAGTTGTGTTTGTTGCAATAAATGAACATCGCTCGGAGAGGTTTAGAAGTAATATAATAAAAAGACTTCCATCACTTTCATTTAAAAACAGTGCTAATTATTTGTATGGTACGTTATTTAAAATTATAACTTGTGAATTTAGTAGGATATTTACTTCTAAAACTTTCTCTTTTAACAGTCAGTAGGAATTTATAAGAGTAGGCGAAAGTTATACGAGCTTTATAATGAAAAATCATATAATAGTATTGTTGTATTTAGAGATTATGTAAAAACATACAGAGGCCTGCAGGATCCTGCAAGCTTCTGCCCTGCCTGAAGACACCGGATCCTGCAAGCCTCTGTCCTGCCTGAAGTCGCCGGATCCTGCAAGCCTCTGCCCTGCCTGAAGTCGCTGGGATCCTGCAAGCCTCTGTCTTGCCTGAAGTCGCCGGATCTTGCAAACCTCTGCATTCACCTGAAGTCGTCGCCTAGACACGCCCACGCCTTCACCTACGCTGTGCGTGCTCGCTCCAGGCGCTGCGAGCGCTTATTCCAGGCGCTGTCGCCTACCACCAGCACAGCCTGTGTATAATCTGTGGGCAGCGAATACCACCACCAAAAGCGGTGTACCACTTGGATCTTCGGCCTCAGCTTCAATACTCATCATTTTTATTATCTTTTTTTTAGAAATAATTGTAAATCACGTCACCCATCTTCATCCTCATACATTTGTTTTGCCCTATTTTTGTTGTTTTGTTGTTGCTAGGTTAGGTTCTTTTTTTGTTTTTAATTGTCGCTTCACGACAATTCTAAAATATTTAAAAAAGTGTGCGCCACAGCTAAGGCTTTATATTTAAGGCCTTAACAGTGGTTGAAATGCCTAAATCTAGGATATTTAAGTAAAAAAATCTCAATAACTGTTCATTTAATCCACAAAGAAAAAATACAAGGTAACAGAAGAAGATTTGGTAAATGTTTTTAATTTAACAAAATTGTATTTTTGTCAACCCCTTATTAGAAAAAAAATCCCCAAAGAGTACCTATCTTTGTCATATTTTGCAAAATTTCTCCAAAACGGCACAAGCTTTTTAAATAGTTCTTACACTAAAAAAAAGGTCTTAAAAATATTAATATATTTAATTGAGAGTTTTATTTTTATTACCCGTTTTATAAGAGAATATATCATTTTTCCCTGAAATTGAATATATTTACGCAAACGCGCATGCTCCGTCGCCATGTAAGCTCTGTCACAGTCCGTTTTCGGACATCGTCGAGGGTGGACCGCACGTCGGTGTTGGAGCGACTTCGTTCAAATATATATTCGTTTTTTAAAAGTTTATACTCAATTATAAATATTTTTATGACTAGAAATACTTAATTTAGTTAATATCTGTACACTGGTAACTGTAAATATTATTTTCTAAATAAATGAATTTTTAAAGTGCCCAAAGAAGAAGAAATTTGTGCGGCGACGTTGATTAGTGAAATTGAAAAATGCATTTTTATATAATTTAGATGTGGAACGACGAACATGGTCTCGTTACTTAGATTTCGATAGTTTTTAATACCTATGTAATTTTATTGTTGCATATTTTTATACGTGGTAGAGCCATGCTGCAGCTATATTAGTAGTATAGTTGTAGCACGAATGGATCGGCTCGACCGGGGAAGGACCACGCTCTCACAGAATACCAGCGTAAAATAGCAGCTTAATGCTGCTGTGTTTCGTATGGTGAGTGTAGAGAACCGGAGACCCTTTTTACTGGAAAAGAGGCATTCCATCTTAGTCCTCACGGGTGACAACGCATCTGCATTTTGATTCTTTATTGAGAATAAATGTAGATGTCTATGGGCCACAGTAACCACTTACTATCAGGTGGACTGTGTGCTCGTTTGTCACCCGATCCTATAAAAAAAAAATATTTTTATTAATTAGTTGATACTGAATTTTATAATTATGTATTATAATAAAACGCTGTTTTTATGAGTATGACTTTATAAAACATTATTGGGGAGGGAAATAAAGATACAGATACTTACATTTAGGTACACTGTTATCAAATTAAATCAAACAATTTAAATAAATAAAAGAATGGTGCTTACCTAAGTATTAATAACTATATAAAGACATTCTTGGGTTTATGGTTTTTTTTTTATGTTAGACAAACTATCATCTAAAAAATGTAAAAATTTTAAATTGGAGAGGGGTTTCTCTACGTGATAAAGTTAGAAATGAAGGTATTTGCATTAGAATCAGAGTAACTGACATAGCTCAACGGAATATTACAGTGAAATGGCAAAGAGCTAGCTATATAACTTGGAAAATATATAAAAAATAGGAAGAAAGGTCCTCGAGTGGCAACCTCGTACAGGTAAGCGAATTAGTACTCAATCTTTATTCCTCTTCACGTATTCTCATACACTTTTCTTCACACATACACACACACACACACACACGCACGCACACGCGCGCATGCACGCACGCGCGCACACACACACATACACACACACACACAAATAGGTCGCAAATAATACTTACCTAGTACTATTAGGCAAGAGTGAATAGGTTTTTGTTAAGTCAGTGCAATTCACCATCTTAGACTACATAACCACTTACCGATGGGAATATAGTTGCTTTACTACTTGCTGGGTAAAAATAGTAAAAAAAAAAATTGACCCTGTGAAAGTTTGCATTTAGATATAATTTTTCTAACCAACCATAAAAATATGATGAGAATATGTATATAAGTATAAAGGTTGCCTCACACGGAACAGTAATAATATAATATTATATCTTCCATTATCTCTGAAATCCGAGGTACGTTCATATTAAGAGGCTAAATAGAGCCACATTGAAATGCATGGGGATCGTTTTGTAATTTCACGTCATTATCGAAAAAAAATTGTACGTATTTTAGGTGGCGGTTTGCAAAACACGATTCCACAAAAATTAACTCAATAGAAAATAATTGCAAAGTTGCTTCTAAAAATACTTCAATTTTCAACGTCAATTTTTTTTACGTGGTAGAGCCATGCTACAGCTATATTTATTAGGTATAGTTGTAGCACGAATGGGTCGGCTCGACCGGGGAAGGGCCACGCTCTCACGGAATAACATGTAAAATAGCAGTTTAACCCTGCTGTGTTTCGTATGGTGAGTGTAGAGAACCGGAGAACCTTTTTACTGGAAACGAGGCATTACATCTTAGTCCTCACGGGTGACAACGCATCTACATTTTGATACGTAATCGAGAATAGATGTAGATGTGTATGGGCCGTAGCAGCCACTTAACATCAGGTGGACTGTGTGCTCGTTTGTCACCCTTATTCTATTTAAAAAAAACTTTCTGAGATTTCAGTAAAATAATGTTAAGCACTCGTACAATTATGTCTCATGTTAATAAAGCTATTGGGCTATTTTGATTTGTAATAAAGTGATTTTACTTTATAGGTTAAATAATTTATTTACCTTTCTATATCAAGAACCGTTTTTCTGTCACTCCTATTGAATTTGACAGTGCTTGCTGAAATTTAGCATCTTTAGATGGATCAGAATCGCCCGCTGATCCGGCTGTTAGATATTGCAAAAATAATCGAAATTATTTATTTTTACTTTCATGCCGAAGACTACCTTGTTTTATTTTACTACGGTCAAATAATATTTATTAGGTTACAAAGCAAGTATTTTTGTAAATGTTTTGTATGTAAATGTAAATGTTTTCATTATTTTGTTATTCTATTGTTTACAGTTATTATCACGTCTTAGCTTTCTTGATGGGATAGCTAAGTAGAATTGATGTAACACGCATACATTATTTTCATCAAGAACTATAATATATATATATTTGATTTTTTTACCAGTAGAGTTTCAACAAAATCTTAAAAAAGTTCAATGAATTAAAAAAAAATGCTAATTATTATATAATTTCACGTCAGTATTTTACATTTAAAGATCAGTTATAAAGAGCCAATGTTATTATTTTCATTTTGATTAATTTAATTCGAGACTAAAATAAATGTGAAAGGGATTTTATCTGCAATAATAATTTTCATCAAAAATAACATAGACTTATAAAAGTCATATACACGGTCAATCATACTGAAGATTATCAATTGTACTACAAAATATTTAAAAGACTATTTCCAGTATAATGACCCGAATATCATCATTAATGTTTGACTGCCACACTTAAAAGTTTTATCACATGGCTAAATGATTGACTTTTATATTATGATAAGGTCATGCTTTTCTATAAAAAATTGTAAGAAATTTTAATTCCCGGCCCTATTGGTTTGTTTTACTTTTTACTTAATTAGTGAAAAACAAGATGGACTGATCTAAAAGTTTACTTTCTTGTGTAAAAAGTGCTATTTAGAATTTTATGCAAATGGTAATTAAAGTTTCTATGTAAATAAGTGTAACATAGCGGGTATTATATTCAATGGTAGCGGCCATGCGTATTGGCAAAGCCAACATCATTTTCTGTACAGAAACCGGCAAAGTGTTGCTCAAGGCACTATAAACAAAGCAGCTGATAAAATGTTACACTCATAACTGTTAACAAAAACTGTTTTCGCAAATGGTCTTATAGATAATAATAACTATTACGCCGTGTTAGGTGCAGGAGCTATTATAAGAAGGAGAAGAGGTAAAATTTTGTTTTAAAAATGCGCAATCAATATTGTTTTATCTGCAATTGAGCATAAAATAAAAAATAACTTCAGCCAAAGAGCATAACTGGCATTATAATATCAGGCCCATCAATTGGTATGGAAAAAAATAATTATACCAGGTCTCAAAAAATCAATCACAATTCAAAAAACATAAATATTAAAAACAAAAAATGTATATATGTATGTCTATACATACATATAATGATTTATGGCCGCTTAGTAACTGACGGTGACTCACTATAACATCCTACAGTCACGCCGAAACTAAGAGGAGAGAATCACTGTAGAAAAGGTAATAATTTATTGCGGAAATTTTGTGATAAAATTAAAAAAATATATAAACTTGTCCAAGTTAATCTAACTTAGTCTAACTTATCCTTATGCGTACAAAAAAAACAAATAATGAAATAGTGAGATGGCGTCAGTTTTTAAGAAGATATAACAAAAATAAACAAAAAAATAAATTTCAATAAAGTTCAGTGTTTAATTGTTTATATACCGCTGACACTTAATCACGCTTTTCGAAACCACGACAGTTCTAAACAATACTTGTGTGAAAAGACAAAATTTCTTTTCAAATTTCCGCCGAGTTGTAAGTAGAAGGCCAAATAGGTCACGTGTCAATTTTAATTAAATATGTTTTATATGAAGTGATCTGGACTAAGTTTCATCAATTAACCATTGGTAAAAATTAAAACAGGAATTTTACGATTGTGTTTACAAAAAACATTATTAGTTGAACCTTGCAGCTTGTTCATTATTTTTATTATAAATACCTATGAATGTATATATTATTAATAAATAGTTCCCATAATATATTGGATTATTTTTTATTTTGCCCTATCTGCAATGTTCTACGCTCTATAGAAAATGTGGCGTATGACATGACTGACAATCTTTCGAACGTTTTATCTAGGTACAAAGATGTTTTACGTTTTCATCGCCTCCACATGATATTTTTGTCATATTGCTACAAAGTAAAGTAATAGGCTATACAAGTCCCTCTACTGGGCACAGGACTCTTTTTTTATTTCTGAGTGGGTTTTAGGGCAAGGAAATGCCCGCCGTGCTTCCCCAATGCGTGTTGACGAAAATTGCAATTACAAATTTCATTCGTGCTGTCGGGGATCAAACCCGAGAAAATATTTACAGCGAACGCTTTGACCCAGATCTACTAATACGATACAAATAAATACGATTTAACATATATAATAAAAATTCTTATGTACTTGAAACTTGAACACTTGATAGCTCGTGATGCCTACCGGACAAAGCTACAGCACCACACCGTGCAATGTAATTGAAGATGCGTAACCGCGACATAATTCTCAGTGATGCGCAAGCATAACAGGCAGTATGTCACTGATATAATTGTCATCTCTGCAGTCTATTAATCTTTGCACTTTTATAAGTAATACAGAACGTAGTTGCTAGACGGTTTTAACATCGGCTAAAATCTCTGCGATCGCCGTTTCGTCAAGGTTATTCAGGCTAGTTAAAGCCTTAAGTAATAAAATTAAAACTGCATCTAACAAAATTAAAATGACCTGGAGAATAATATATAGTGAAACGGGCAAGATCAAACCGCGCAACTCGGATTTTCAATTGAATATTAACAATAATTTAACTCGATCTTATCAAGAATTTGCTATGGTTTTTGAGAAACATTTTACTGATGTTCCTTGTTTGACAACTAAATCATTAAATTCTTCTCCTACTGTCGCCGAATCATTGCTCAAAAAAAATGTAAAGGCTTGTTCAAATATTTTTAAATTCCATATAGTACTGCCAAAAGATATCGTTAAATATTTTAAAACTATTGATGTTAAGGAAACGGCAGATTTATGGGGGATTTCCGTTAAAGTTATTTTATCTATAATTTAGATTTTAGATATCATAGTACCTTATCTAGCCACTATATTTAATACAAGTGTCGAATCTGGTGTGTTTCCTGATTTAATGAAACATAGTAAAGTCATACCCTTATTTAAATCTGGTAGTATATTAGACCCCGCCAATTTTAGACCAATTTCTGTACTACCAAGATTTAGTAAAATTATTAAAAAAATATTTTTAGATCAGATGTTAAGTTTCTTTAATATTAATAAATTGCTACATAGAAATCAATTCGGTTTTACAAGGGGTCGCTCGACAATTGACGCTGGAGTTGAGCTTATTAAAAATATTTTTTGTGCATGGGTTATTGACAGGGTCGAAAAAGTGCTGGAGGATAAAGAAATAGCTCTTTATGCCTTTCTAGATATTGAGGACGCCTTCGACAGTAGCCCTACATCACTGCTGGTTGGGGGCCTGACATCTAAAAATGTTGACCACACAACCATCAGGTGGGTGAAGGTGAAGAAAAATAGAGCTATTTCAAACTTCGATTGAGATTGCAACTACAAGAGGCTGTCCACAAGTTGGTGTTTTGTCAGCCCTCCTTTGGACTCTTGCGGTTGACCAATTATTGTACAAAATGGCAGACCTTCACATTGACACACTGGGTTATGCTGATGACCTTGTGATCATTACGAGAGGTTTTTACCAAAGTACTTTATCATCAATCATACAAAGAGCCCTAAACACCATAAACAACTGGTGCAGGGATAACAGTTTATTGGTTAATGCTGATAAAACTTTACCAAAAAGAGACGGTTGGACAAAATAGTCACACCAAAACTTAATAGTAAAGAAGTACCATTCTCCACTGAAGTTAAGTACTTGGGCGTAACAATTGACCAAAAACTAACATGAAACTCTCACCTTAGCAATATACGAGTATGTCATAAGGCAAAAATTGCTTTAGGTTCGTGCAGTCGCATGGTCGGGAACAACTGGGGATTGCGTCCCAGTATGATCATATGGCTGTACAACAGTATAGTGAGGTCGATTTTTACCTACGCCTCCACTGTCTGGTGTAATAAGGCCAACCAGAAGACGATAGCGGACAGACTAAATAGTCTACGAAGGACTGCCTACTTAATGTCAACTGGAGCGAATCGATCATCGTCTGGAGCGGCTCTTAATGCAATTCTAGGCCTAACGCCACCTTGATCTTTACTTAAACAAGAATGCGAAGGCTATCTTGTATAGGATTAACGCTCAGGGCGGTTTGAGCTTGGTTTCCTATAGATTGAGATCCATATTCGACTCAATCAAGGAAACACCGGTCTTATGCATGATCTCAGATATCATGCGACCACTATATACTTTTAACAAAAAATATACAGTAGAACTACCCTTCTGAGAAGACTGGCTGAATGGACAGGTCATCTGTGAGGTCGGTAGCCTTATATGGTATGCCGATGGGTCAAAAATAGGCCTCAACGTAGGCTTTGGAATTTATGAGAAGAGACCCAAATTCAAACTTAGTATGAATTTGGGTAGATTCACCTCTATCTTCATTTTTTTTCAGGCAGAAATTTTCGCCATACTTCAGTGTGCGGAAATCAATCTACAAAAACACTACGTTAACCATATAATCTATTGTAACTCTGATAGTCAAGCAGCACTGATAGCTCTGAGATCAAACTTGGTGAACTCGAAACTAGTTGGAGACTGCGTGAACCGCCTAAACTCCTTGGAAGGTAATAACAAGGTAGTTTTAAGATGGGTTCCGGGTCATGCGGGTATTGTAGGCAATGAAACTGCCGACAAGCTCGCACGGGAGGGCTCAAAGAGTATACAATTTGGACCCGAACCTTTTTGTGGAATCTCAAAAAGCCCCGCCCGATTGACCCTGGAAACTCTTTAACACAACAAAGCACTTAAGATCTGGTCTGATATACCAGGCTTAAAACATTCAAAAACCTTAATCCTTGGATTAGGTAAAAATAAATTGCGCATTGTGGTAAGAGCCATGACTGGACACTGTTGTCTTAAAAAGCACATGTCCATCCTGGGACTAAGCAACTTAAGGATGTGCCGGTTTTGCTCCTTCTATTCATTAAAGACGTAGGGCTTAGCAGTGAACTGTAGACATAGCAGCGATCACAATGATCTTTTAGGTCGCAGTGATACTGGTCTCTCTAGACCTTTATTGTTTTATGTACCTTTTGACCATTTGACTCTGACCTTTTTTACAAAGTACATAAAACAAAGGATATTTAATGATGACATGGTAAACACAAAATGTAAGCAATAATATAGATATCATGCATTTGTCTAACATACATATAATTATAGATAGAGGTTAAAGGTTTCAGATAAAGATATTAATTTGATTAGTAAATTATCTATAGCGTGCTCAATGCCAGTCGAGTTAGAGCCGTGTTATAGAAACGTCGACTAAATTTTAACTCCAATTTTAATCAACAATGGTCTATTTATTATTAGTAGTGGTATTTTTAATTGCAGTTAACTACTTATTTAACTACAATAAGAAGGCTGTACTGCTTCGTAAAATTCCTGGATTTAAAGATTCCTTTATTATTGGGAACGCCCTGGAAATCTTTCAACCACCAGGTACGGTTTAAACGCTTTTAAGTTTTAACGTATTAGGGAATAGTAAATCTTACGGTATTTAAGTTTTAGGTTGTATTACACCACATATAGGCAATACTTGAATAATTTAGGTAAATACTAAAATTATTAAAAAAATTATACAAACAGATAATCATGGTATCTGAGGGATAATTTTTTCGAAGACATAAGAAGCCTGCCAACACGGTCAACAAATAGCTCCGTAACACATTTTAAAAATGAGATGCATTTATGTATGTAAACTGCTTCCATGATAGGTACAGGAGAAAAACCCTATTGTGGTGGTTATATTTTTAACCACATAAAAAAACTATTTTTTTATCCCCGACTGTGCACCTGTGCGTCTATTTGTTGCACCGTAGATCCCAACAAGATAAACCGATTTAGATTTAGTTGTTTCTGTCTGAAAAGTGACTTGATCGAGAGTGTTCTTGGATATTATTCAGGAAATATTTTCAGTTGTTTGGAGTTCTCCAGTTCTTTTTGTTTTGGGGGTTATTTCAATTTTCATTTATTTAAATAACCCCCAATACATTTTTGTTTTGGGGATTTTGAACTGAAGAACTCCAAATAACTGAAAATATTTTCCCGAACAATATAATTTAGTTATATAACTATTTTTAAAACAGCAGTAATATTTATTTTCTCCATGCTATGTATACTTTACGATAGGATTAATTTACCTAAAATAACTTAGTATATAAATCCCCACAGAAAAAAGTATATTTCCTTTAATGACAAGAGGGTTATTAGAAAATCTATCCAGTATTTTTAGCTTTGAGAAAAAAAAAAGAAAATCTTGTAAACTAGTGAAATTGTCGAAGTGTAGAAAGTCTCTCGGCGTAAGTAATAATAATGGCCTCCAGACCGAATTTCGGTCACGGCCGCAAGTCTCAACGGAGACTAGCCATCGGAGAGAAGGACCACGTCTCAGATCCGTAAGTCATCACTGGCAACACGCACTGGTTGTACAATTTCGTTTTAAGGTTTTGAGGTATGTCTGACGAGAAGATGTGTCGTAGTTTCCCGAACGCTGCCCAGCCGAGTTGAATCCGTCGATTGACCTCTCGGTCGAAGTTGGACTTACCTAGTCGGACTATTTGTCCCAGGTAAACATACTCGTCAACAACTTCGAGCTGTGATGTACTCGCCATTGATGTTAATACCGTATCCTTTCCAGTCCAGCAGCTTGAAAACGTCTTCCAATGCAGCGGTGAAGAGTTTCGGGGATATAACATCACCCTGTCTTACACCTCTCTGCAATTGGATAGGTTTCGTACTTTAGTTCTGTACTCGGATAGCCATCGTAGCTCTACTGTACAAACACTTCAGCACTTCGATATACCAACAGTCAACTTGGCACCGCT
Organism: Parnassius mnemosyne; assembly: GCA_963668995.1. Classification (NCBI taxonomy): domain Eukaryota; kingdom Metazoa; phylum Arthropoda; class Insecta; order Lepidoptera; family Papilionidae; genus Parnassius; species Parnassius mnemosyne. The sequence continues at coordinate 32,805,629 of CAVLGL010000137.1, read as the reverse complement.
GAAGGGACTGTAGCACCGCCCAAATTTCGACGGAATCAAAGGCTTTCTCATAATCCACATACGCCAGATATAGTGGCAAATTGTACTCTTCGGACTTCTGTACAATTTGCCGAAGGGTATGTATGTGGTCTATGGTGCTAAAGCCCTTTCGGAAACCGGCTTGCTCGGGAGGCTGGAAGTTGTCAAGTCTGCGCGCGAGACGATTCGTAATGACTCTCGAAAACAGCACGTAGACGCTACTCAGAAGGGAAATCGGTCTGTAGTTCTTTAAGAGAGTGTTGTCACCTTTCTTGAAGAACAAGACCACCGCACTTAGGCTCCACGCCGCCGGTGTAATGCCACCATGGAGGACGGAATTAAAGAGCTTCTGAAGGACTTCAAGTACCAGTCTTCCACCCGCTTTCAGAAGCTCCGCTGTAATTCCATCCTCGCCTGGGGCCTTGCCGTTTTTATGGTGCTGGAGAGCCATTCTAATCTCGCTCAGACTGACGTCCGGGATATCTTCGGATTAGGGTCGGATAAGACTCGCTCTTGGATCGTTACTCACACTTGCGTGTGGCTCCAACTATGACATGTACAGCTGCCCATAGAACCTCTCAATCTCACTCAAAATCTCAGGTGCCCCGGAAACTATGCTGCCACACACGGTCTTCAGCTTTGACAGTTGGCTCTTTCTGGCATACAGTTCTCTGGCAAAGACTTTGGAGCCTTGGTTCCGCTCGATCGCTTCTTCAATACAAGCTGTATTGAAGTTGCGTAAGTCCTGCCGCATGCATTTGGAGATCTGTCTGTTCAGTTGCCTGTATGCTGTCAAATCTGTTGAAGAATGTAGCTTCATCTCCCGTCTAACAGCCATGAGATTGAGAGTGTGATCGGAGAGTTTTTGTGTTCTTCTGCGGCGGGTCTTGCAGAACTTAGCTCCGACCGCATGGACAGTTTCCACGAGCTTGTCATTTATATCGTCCACTTCATTGCAGTTTTCTAGGCACTGAAAACGCTTTTGTAACTCGAGCTGAAAGGTTTCGGGACTTTGGAACAGAGCACGAGGGGGACGGAGCGTTCACTTCATTAGACGAGACCTCTCCAACTTAACGTTTAGGTTCAGTGTGTCTCTAACCATTCGGTGATCGCTATCAGTTTTCATCCTCGCGATCACGGAGACATCACTGAACTGTTGTCGTCTGGTCGTCATAATGAAGTCAATCTCATTTTTTGTGGACCCGTTGGGTCTCGACCAGGTCCACTTCCTGTGGGGCCGCTTCTGGAAGAAAGAGTTCATCATAAAGAGTCCCTCTTTCTCCATGAAGTCGGCCAGCTGCTGGCCCCTTGGGTTTCGTTGCCCTATTCCAAATTTCTCTACTTTCAGCTCACCGTTTTCTCTTGTGCCTAGTTTTGCATTGAAGTCTCCCATTAACACCGTATATTGGGTTTTGGAGGAATGCATGGCTCTAGAGATATCCTCATATATTTCCCCCACCTCCTCATCGGGGTGTGCCGAGTTTAGTGCGTAAACCTGTATGACCTTCAGCGAATACCGTTTGGAGATTCTGAGCATAAGGTACGAAACCCTCGTCGACACACTCTCAATCTTTACAACGTTGTTAACGAGAGACTTGTGGACGATAAACCCGACACCTCCTTGGGACAGATGGTCGCCCTCCCGGTGATAGAGCAAGTTGCCGGATTCGAGGATTACCGTGTCCTCCCCCTCTCTTCGGACTTCGGATAATCCTTTAATATGCTAGCGTAGCTTGTCTATCTCTTCTTCCAGCTCCACGATCTTCTCGTCAGTCCTCAGGGTGCGTGCGTTGTATGTTGCCAGGTCGGGTCGTCTTAGGTGGCAACCGAACCTCCACCGGAGATTCTTAGCACCCCCTGCCCCGCCGTTACCATGGTCGCCACCGTAGCCAGGAATAGCCGGGCCGCCGGGGACTGGGGGCCGTTTTTTTAGGGGGGCATTTGCCATAGTTGCCACGCTTGGCGAGCGGGTTGGCAACCGCAGATTTCGTTTTATTGTAGGTTTGTTGTTATCAGGAAGATGCTGCTGGCCATCTCCTGCCTGTTTCCCTTTGTCGCCTTTTACGACACCCACGGGAAGATATGGGGTAGTGGATATTCTTAACTGCCACTACACGGCGTGGCACACTTATACGGTTTTTTTAAAATTCTTTATTCCTTTTTTTCTGAACAGATTAATCATTATCATTATCACTCATACGAACGGATCTTATATTTTACGTCTTAAATTATGACGTAACATAAATTCGTTTTGTATAATTAATAATGCCGTATAACCATGCAGTGGGCGGTGTAAAAATATCCACTACACCCTATCCACCCGTAGGTGTCGTAAGAGGCAACAGAGGGAAATTGAAACCGAGATTAGGCAGCAGCATCTTCTTGATAATATTTCAAAACATAAAAAACTGCGGTTGCTAATCCGCCTCCCAAGCGTACCAACTATGAGTCGTAGTCTGAGAGCTGGTGACGAATTTTGGGAACGTCATTTTGGCAAGATGAAATTGTTAAAAAATATAATTTCGTCAATTGGGGAATCCAGTCCCGCGAGTCTGGCAGAGCGTTTGTTCGTTACTGCGCAGCATATAAAATTTGCAAAAAAAAAATCCAAAAAAAGTCTTATGGCTACTTGATTTCTTTTTTATTTTTTAATTTACTTTTTATATAATTCAAAAAAAAATCCGAGACGGTATCGGTCATAAAGTATTACCAGACCTCTCCAAAAATATTTTTTGTTCTTAAAAAAGGAAAACAAGAAAGTTTAATCATCATTTATAGACAAGGTGTACCACGAATTTAAAATTCGTTAAAAATATTAGAAGTATTTTTTAAAAACATGTCTCGGGCTCTACTTGGGATAGGTACATCGTGTTCTTTTAATATTTTGTACGGTTATTAGTTTTGGTGTAAGCCATTAATTACGAACACCGGCGATGTAAGAATATCCAATACTATCATCACGTAGGTGTCGAAAGAAATAACAGACGAAGAGAATCAGTAGATGGGCAGCAGCGTCATCCTTATAACTACTGGAAAAAAAATTACGGCTGCCAACCCGCAACTGCATTATTATTTTTGTCTAAATAACCATTAATATTTCCTTTCAAAAGCGATAAACAATCTTGTCTCGTCTTTATTTATCTACTTTTGTGAAGATAATTTTCAGTGCGATATTTATTTGTGCCTTCTATATACTATTATAAGATATATATATATATATATACATATATATATATATATATATATATATATATATATATATATATATATATATATATATATACAGCCATTAACAGTTAGTATAAACCGTATAGTGAGGTGTGTTATAAGAGGTTTTTTTTTAATAGAATAAGGGTGTCAAACGAGCACACAGTCCACCTGACCACCTGATGGTAAGAATAGAATAGAATAGAATAGAATAATAAGAATAAAATAGAATTTTTATTCAATATAGTTCACATGTGTAGTTCTTATTGAAAGTCATTTTTTACTTTACCACTGCCGTGAGGACTAAGATAGAATGCCTCTTTTCCAGTAAAATGGTTCTTCGGTTCTCTACACTCACCATACGAAACACAGCAGCATTTAGCTGCTATTTTACGCTTGTATTCTGTGAGAGCGTGGTCCTTCCCCGGTCGAACCGACCCATTCGTGCTACAACTATACTATTAATATAGCTGCATTATGGCTCTACCACGTAAAGAAGGGTGTAGGTGACAGAGGGAAACTAACCAGGTGATTGGCAGCAGTATCTTCTTAAAAACGACTGTCATAAAAAGCTGCGGTAGCCAAACCGCTAACCAAGCGTGACAACTATGTTAAACCCCCTTATAAGGCGTTCTTTGGAGAAGTCTATGTTCTACAGTGGACTTTGATAATTCGTAATCAAATTAATGATTTAAGTTTTATTTCAAAGCTGTGATAATACAAAATTTGACATATTTCGATAATATGAAGTTAAATTTACACATCTTATCTGTATCATTAATCCTAATCATCCACGTTACGTAATTCGTAAATATTCCATTGCTGATATTAATTACATTTTTTTTCAGTTAGTATGTTATTCATATAATTAAACTGCAATTTTGTTAAAGGGAATCTTTTTACTTTCAGTTAAACTTTTTGAACTAGGAAGAAAAATTGCAAATGAAAATAATGGCATATACAGATTCTGGTGCTTCCCCCTCGGGACGGTTAATATTTATAATCCTGAAGATATTGAAGTAAGTGCAAAGTTTTGTGTACGTTGTCCCTTGTGTCACGTCTTTATTAAACCATAATAACACTATAAACACTAACAATATCATAATATCATAACAAGCTTATTAAAATTTTCAGGTAATCCTTTCTGGTATGAAATATCATCAAAAGAGCAAGGTTTATAGTTTTCTTAAACCATGGTTACAAGACGGATTGTTATTGAGTTATGGTATGTGATGTTTTACAAATACTTATTGGGAACATGCATCTAATCGTAGTTTACTTATAATATGATTGAAATATCTTGTAGAAACCTTTTCTAATTTAGTGAAATTAGACACAAAAAACAAGAAAAGAAAATAAATAATATATTTTTACGCACTTTAAAACATATCTGTAAACTTAATTTTATTGTGTAATTACAGGAGAAAAATGGCAGGATCGTCGGAAGATTCTAACGCCAGCTTTTCATTTTAACATATTGCGCAGATATTACGTCAATCTACAGGAAAATACAAACCGGCTAGTAGAAACACTTAACAAGACTTTGAACACTGAAATAGACCTAATACCAGTTATATCTGAGTGTACTCTTAATAGTATATGTGGTAAGTATTAGGTCCTTACCTATGAAATTATGGTTTCTAATACTGGCAAATTGCATATTTTGGAAACCTATAGAACCGGGGGTAGGGATGGCAACTTTTACGTGCTGCCATACATGCAATTAGAACACCAGTTATGTAGAGCTTATTTTATTACAATACAATACAATACAATAACTTTATTTCAGGCATCAAGGACTTCAAAATTAATAACATTGGCCCATAGCAATATATACCTTAACCTAAAAATATATATAAAATATAGACATAACACTATTTAAGGAACTTTTTTCTTTGGCGCGTCCCTGTATCGGCGAAACACTACCCCAGAGGGCCAGAAATCGGGAGCGAGGAATGTCTCTTTGTGTTTTGCAGGAACCTGGAGTACGTAGGATTTGAAGTTCGTTGACCTATTAGACTCCAGATGCTGCAAATGTAAAAAGATCGGATCCTCAATGCGGCATCGGCTTCGTTCTTCCACGAAACGCAGGACGTCTTCTCCTGACGTACTTATTATTTTGTGATTGTTTATATTATTTATAATTAACCAACATATATCACTGCTCGAAATACTTGTGCGGCAAATAAAAACAGCAGTCGTGGTCCGCCACGAAAACGCTGAAAGCGACTCCTTTTCTTCACGTTCTGCAACGTCTATTAGTATTTAAGGTTTGAAACTTTTATGGTTAATACCGCGAATGTTGGGTTCGTAATTTTTGCCGTAGAAGGGTTAATCTCTGTATATAAAAATCAATTGCTGTCAGTTAGTCCTGCTAAAACTCAAAAGCGACTAGACCGATTTTTATGTTTTTTTTTGTGTATGGTTGAATGGGTTTATAGATGGATTAGACGGCTTTGCACGGGTGATTTCCGGTAGATCCGGAAATCACCCGTGCGAAGCCGGGGCGAATCGCTAGTAAAGAAGATAATATATACTATATTTCATTTTGGAAAATTCTTAAAAATGTAATGAAATTGTTACAAATTAAACGTAACTAACCGCAATTTCAAATGCAAATTAACAAAAAGTTCCATTTCACGAATTCAAATAAGTCAAATTTGAGCATTTTAACCTATATAATCTGGCTCGTGCAATACATACAGTTCATTGCTATTTTCTTACTATTGTGTCTGAAAATTAAACAGTGAAAGTGTTAACAAAGATGTGGCTGGTAAAACGGCTGAATAGGCAGGTAGTTAAATAGTTCGTCAATTCTCTGTGTTTGTTTCTGTTAAATTCATTAAAAATGCGAAAGCGCGTATTAATAATATCAGTGGTAGTAGGTGAAAGTGCGACTGGACAAAGGCGTGGACATTTATGTGCTATTTCCAGTTCACCGTTGTTTTTGAGATTAAACACCGACTGATTCCGATTTGACAGTTGTTCACATAAAATTGCTCAATCTATTTTTTCGCTGTCATGAACTCTTTGGAATATTTGTTACTCATTGTTTTATTTTTTTTACTAATCAGTTTCTATCGCCAACTTATTAACGTTTATGTCCACGAATTTTGTAAAATTTCTTAGGGATCGACTTCTGGCAATAATTAAAAAATCATGCTTTTCTTTCTTGAAAATGCCTTTCGGTACTTTAATCTCCCACAAAAAATCCTTCTCCCTTGAATCCGCTCCCCCTCTCCCCCAAAACGCTCAACAAAATTAACGTCATACAACAGCTCTTAGTTCGTTATCTTTGTTCCAATCTGATACACTGTACATTGTATGCATGGGCACCGGCAGCTGGGTGCAAGGGGGTGTACTTGCACTCCCCTGCAAGGAAAAAAAATACATAGAAAAACTGAAGGCGTCTAGGTTGCCGTCAAAATTTGTTCATCACCTTGTCAATAAATTCAGTATCCTGTTCTACTCTTTCCCTCTGAATACTGAACATGTCGCGTGGCAGCTGGCGATTCTCCGAGCCATAATTAATGTCAACTTTTGACTACAGAGATTAAGTATGTTTTCGATGAGCGAAAATTTTCAATCAAATACCCGCTCGATTTGAATTTGAGAGTGCATTTATCTACATAATATACATGTATAATTCTGTATAATTCTGTATTAGTTAATATTATAATGTGTAGATGCATATGCACCTCCCTGAAAGTAATCTTAGTGGCGACCATGACTATGAAAATAATAGACTCGCACTAACAAAATCTCTGCAAGAAACATTTAAACGCGATATAATTCGGAAGATTATTACCTAATACTCGTATTTAATTTAACGTTAGACGCGGGCCAAGACTCATGCACGTAACCACATAGTTTATAGCACAATGTATTGTATCCCACATTGCGGGACAATATTTGCACAGTGATAACATTAATAATACGTATTCCTTATATTTATACCTAACCTCATTATAATTGTTTGTATCTTCGTTCGCAACACTGTTAATAACCAAAGATTTTTCACTGTCTGTAATCATTCTTATTAGTGTTTTTCAATCAATCAACTAGCATAATCTGTATATATGTCATTCGCGTTAATAATTTAATCACGCTGGCACGCATCACATGTACTGCTTTATCCTTCTAGGGCCCTGATAAGATTATGATTAAAAAAAAACAATTTTTCATTTGTTTTAATGCTGTTTGGTATTCTTTGAAATTGCTGTGTGTGAAAACTTTAAGGCTTTAAGAATGACCTTGCTGAAACAGCGACTGCAGAGATTTTAGTTGACGTCAACACCGTCTAGTGACTACTTTCTGTATTACTGAGAAAAGTGCAAAGATTAATAGACTGCAGAGATAACAAGTATATAAGTGATATTGCCTATTATGCCTGCGCGTCACTGAGAGTTATGTCGTGGTTAAGGCGAGGTGTATAGACAATTCATGCATCTTCAATTACATTGCACGATGTGGTGCTATAGCTTCATCCGGTAGGCATCACGAGCTATCAAGTGTTTAAGTTTTAAGAACGTAAGAGTTTTTATTATATTCTTTGAATCGTACTTATTTGTATCGTATTAGTAGCTATGGGTCTAAGCGCTCGCTGTAAATTTCGCCCGGGTTTGTTATATATGCTGTGTTTCGTATGGTGAGTGTACAGATCCGGAGGCCTTTTTACTGGAAACGAGACATTTCATCTTAGTCCTCACGGCTGACAACGCATCTGTATTTTGATTCATAATCGAGGATACCACTTACCATCAGATGGACTGCATGCTCGTTTGCCGTATAAAACATACAAATGCCGTTGGCAAAAACTAGTAAAATATATAATTTGCATAAAAAACTGCCTCTATATAAAACGGTAATAGTATATTATTCTATGATATAGGCACCATAGTATACTACACTATATTAATACGAGTAGTGGTCGGATTCCCTAACTACTACGTCGTGAATTCCCACACAGCTAATGAAAATATATTATATTATGAGATTTATTTAGTAACTGCAATAAAATATTCATGCTATGTAATTTCTTAAACGACAATTTTTATAAGATAAAACATTTGACCTTTACGAGTTAAACTGTGGCATATATTTTTGAATATTTGTGGCATATATAGTTGAAAACTTCTGAGTAGTCCAAAATAATATTAGTTTCCTTTCCATTCTTAACTGCATATTTCACTAACATGTCAGCCTTTTCGTTGCCCGTAAGAAGAAAATAATACAAAGTCATCACCATATTGACACATTGTCATAATTCTAATCTCCTGGAAACATTTAATACTAATTATATTATAAAGAATAGGTGAATTTTCTAGTCCTTTAAATGCCCCCGCTTCTAGTGTGTATTTCTTGACTCCCTTTGCCTTTTAAATATATTTCCAGACATATTCGATAAGTACAGTTTTGCTTCGTCATAATGTCTTTAATTTCTTTTTCTATTAAAAATATCGGATACTTTTTGTTCATGGCCATATGTGGTCCTTTACAGTTGACACAAACAAACTTGTCAGTATCGCAATTCGGGTGATTGTTACCATATTTGGGGCATATATTTTTTTTTAATCAGACCCAATCTTAAGAGATGACCAAACTTCCAGCATCCGGAGCACTGGGAAAGTGGAAAGGTATAAGGTGCCACTTTAAACCTACAACCGTACCCATACACATACGGCGGTAAAGTGGTACCTTTGAAACAAATTCTTATCGTTTCTGAATCGACCCATTCTCCACTATCAGACAGTCATAGTTATTCAGAGTAGTTTTATTCAAAATTATTACGTGCCCACATGAAAGATTTTCAAGAATTTCTTGTTCTTTGGTCTCTAAATCTATTTGCCTCTGTATCCCATAACCTATGTTAGTCTCATCTATGCTTTCTCGGTATCCTAAACTGAACAACTTTTCACTTTTTAGTAGTTTCAATGCATTTTCTTCGTTTTCAAAATGAATCAACACCCTGTAGGCACTTTTGTATAACATCTTCACAGTATTTTCGATGTTTAACGACCGTAAAAGCTTTGCCATTCCAAATTGCTTCTTTACTAATAATATGTAATACTTCTTTTCCTGTCACACATATAATAATATATTTCTTCGCATTAGAATCTTGATTTCTTTCTTTTTTCTTGATTTATTCTTCACTAAATTATTATTAATTGTATCCTTTCTATTTAACCGCTTATGCTCTCTAATTACTGTAATAAATCCGTCTTCTTCCACTATTTCTTCATCATCCTGCCATCGTCTCTTCCTTGCTAGTCTTAGCTCTCTCTATCCCGCCTTCTTCATCTCCTCACTTGTTGCTCACTTTCAAGTCTTAGCTCCTGTTCCATTACTTCACTGTCAGTTGAGGCATCTAAATCACAGCTTTATGTATGTCATCCTTTTAAACTTAACATAATTATTATGTGGGTAGGAAATGAAAATAACGCAGTAAAAATATGCGGTAATAATATGCAGCCAAACGTGTGCGTTCGACACGACTGCTCACGCACAACTGTTGTATTGTTCTTCATATTTTGCTTGTATAAAATTGGAGAAAAATCACTTTGATTGTACTGTTTATATCTAGCTGATTTTAATATCAATACATGTAGAACATTAAGAAAAAAAAGAAAAAGTAAACACTTTCTACTGTTTTTCTGTCCGCCAAAATAATTGAATCTAACGAAAAAATTCGATACATTCTGAAGTTTTATTACAAAAAAAGGGAAAATGCGACTCAAGTCGCGAAAAATGTGGTGACGTACCTAATACAATGTCAGTAAGAGTAGCACAAAGTTTGTTCAAGCGTTTTTAGTCCGGGAATTTTGATGTCAAAAATGCAGTTTGCTCTGGTCGCCCTCATACGGATAAACTCGGTGCCATTTTCAAAAAATATGAGCAAGATCGGCATATTAGTAGTTAAAAAATAGCCAAGGAATTGAGAATTGACCATAAATAGTTTTGACCCATTTAAAAGAGTCTGGCTATACAGAAAAGCTCGATATTTGTGTACCATATGAGCCCACTGAAAGAAACCTAATGAATCGAGTACACATTTGCAATTCTCTATTGAAACGTAAAGAAACCGAATAATTTTTGAAAAGATTGATCAATGGTGATAAAAAGTGGATCACCTACGATAAGGACGTGCGAAAAATATCATGGTCAAAGGGCAAAACCCGGATTGACACGCAATAAGGTGATACTTTGCTTATGGTAGGATTGGAACGGCATCGTTTATTATGAACTCTTACCGCCGATTCATTCGAAACATCGATTCGAATTTCTACTGCTAACAACTAATGAGACTCAAGCAAGAAATTGAGAATAAACGGCCGGAATTGATCAACAGAAAAGGAGTGGTCTTTCATCATGATAACGCCAGACCACACACATCTTTGGCCACTCAGCAAAAATTGAGAGAGCTTGGTTGAGAAGTGTTAATGCATTCACTATATATTCAGACCTTGCACCCTCAGATTTTCACCTGTTTCGGTCTTATTATTAGGACAGCATCAAGGGATGACTGTTAAAACTACTTGTCGGAGTTTTTTGATCAAAAATCCCAAGATTTCTACAGCAATGGCTTTATGTCACTACCTACAAGATGGCAACAAGTTATCGAACGAAATGGTACATATACATTATCTATACATATAATAAAACTGTAAATAGCAAATGTCTGTACATTTTATATTTTTGTAATAAATGTGATTGAGGGGTACTAAAAATAAGTAATTAAATACATTTCTACCATTTTTAGAATTTTCTGTCTGTCTGTCTGTCTGTCTGTCTGTCTGTTTGTTTGTTAACGTATCACGTATAAAGTACTAATTTATATCATAAGAATTGTTAAGGAAATTATAAAGTGTATCTTCGGGTTACATTTAGTCTTTATTTCATTAAAATCAGTTCATTCCATCAAAAGTTATGATAAATATTCTGAAGTATGGGTAGGGAAGTATAGGTACGAATTTGCTCAACGGTGGCTTTGTTTGAGTCATTAAGTGCATTTTAAACTAATATCATATCATAAATCATAGTTAAATTATGTAAAATAATGATATAATTATGTATATCTAAAACGCAGTAAACAAAAGTATTAAAGAACATATTAAATATATTATACAAAAATATATTAACCTTATTAACTAAATCTGAAGCACAATAGTTAACCCATTTCTTCGATAGATGGTGGTGTTGTGAAAATGTAATGCAATTGCAATATGGTTTTTTCCTGTAGATGAGTTTTCATATTTACTGCTAATCTTTATTATATTACTCTCTGCCCTACTGCGTGTCCGTGTACAAACTCAATTTATTCTTTACCGCCGAGTACTCTATGTGGTAAATCAAATTTTAAAAGAGCTATTAACAATTGCGTTGGTTTTGGCGAGAGTCAAACTTTATTTTTTGCTTACTGTGCAGGCACTGATTTATAAGTTCTCTTGCGTTTTATATAATGTATCAATCGCGTCAATTAATCTCTTTTATTTTTAGAATTGATGTTAGCAGCGCCATCTCTCTTTAAATATATACATATAATAAAAATGATGATAAACTCTTTCTGTACATTGTATATATATATTGGTGGCTAAAATCATTATGGGGAACTGAAAATAATTAAATAAGAACATTTTATAATTTTTAGAATTGTCCGTCTGTCTATTTGTCTGTTATTATATGAACGCATCACGTCTAAAGTAAACATCTTTTATTTTCAAAGAAATCGTTAAGAAAATCATAAAGCGTATCTTCGAGTTACATTTAATCTTTGTTTTATTAAAATTGGTTTATTCTATCGAAAGTAATGATTATTATTTTGAACTGTAGGTTCGAATTTGTTCAATGGCGCCATAAAATCTCAGAAATAGTAATAAAAAGATTTGTGTGTAAAAAAACGTTCCATAATAATTAATATATTTATACTTAAAACACAAAAAGAGATTTAAAAAGGATGTTTTCTCACACAAAGGACGTAATAGATGGAGTTGTACAAATTACAAACTTTTCTGAATTGCTGTGTTGCGATTTTTCGCCGATGAATCGTATTGAGACTTACTGAAGAAATTTGTATCCATCGAAGCCATACAACGGAACCCGACCAAAAATAAAAATTTTGCAACGAAATGTCGTGATATTGTATTTATAATATACGCAAAATCAGTACTGCCATTTTAGCGCTTTGGGAACTAGATTTAGCGCTTTTTTGGAATGTATAGCGCGCATTTCGAAATTTTAGCACCTAGCTCATAGATTACCCCCTTTTTTTATTATTTTTATTATTATAGGGGGTAATCTGTGACCTCGCTTAATCCAGCGCTTTTTGGTGTATTTAGCACACATTTCAATATTTTAGCGACTAGCGGGTTATTAACTCTTTTATAGCAGCACTGTTAGTCTACATTACCGATAATAATAATAATGACCTTTATTATTTTTTCCCACAAATAGTACATTGCAGTTTATCTTTTTCAAACATATTTTTTCCACAAAACAAAGAGCATGGGAGACGAGTCCAAACTAGGATACCCTGTGCTATGGATCTCCTGGCTTCCCCTTTAGGATGATCAACTTGCTTTTTTACCGACGTCTATAAGCGGGGAAATCCCCTTTATTAAAGTTTTCGTTCATGGTTTTGGCAACGGATTTATTTTGGTTTATTCAGTTTCAGTCAGTTGCTTAGAGCACAGCTAAGTTAAAAGTTACTTAGAAGTCATAACACAAAGAAACTGTGTAGCAACCGCAATCAGATGCTGACATCTGAAACTAAGTTGCGAAATACATTGTACTTTAAAACAATTAATGACATTTTTATTGTTCGTACAGTACTAACTACTGTTGACAGCAATTGCCATAATTATAAGTCGATGTCCTGCGAAGTATTGATACACCAAAAAAATATTGCCAGAAAAAAAACTTAATGTTGTTTTCTTTATTATGATTATATAAAAAAACACAAACTTTGTTTGTAGTTAATTTAGCGCGAAATCTAGGGCTTTTTTAAAGCGCTGTTTTCATGAAATCTAGCGCTTTTTGTGTTGTTCTAGAGCTGAATGAGATTTTTTTTATCTGGCAGCACTGCCCAAAAACCCTCTATTAAGAAGTAACTTTCCTTTCAGATTTAAGCGCGTTCAGTTCCCAGTTACAGTGAGCGTGTGTTATGCGATGACCGTAAATAAAGCGCAAGGTCAAACTTTACGCGTTGTAGGAGAGTACCTCAGTACTGACTATTTTGCACATGGCCAACTCTATGTTGCTTTTTCCCGCGTTAGTAGCCCCCGAAACCTTTTTGTGTACACCCCGGCTAAGCCTACTTCTAACGTCGTTTGCACAGAAGCTCTATCATAAACGACTTAGAACTTTGATGATAATGATTTATTTAGTTACCACTTATTGATACAGTAATGAAATAAATCGTTTAATATTCTCTTACCTAAACGACAAATTCTTTATGTAAAACCTGTATACGCGAGCTACGCCGCGGGCACAGCTAGTAATTAAATATAATCAAAGTTTGAAAAAAAAATGGCTTGAATGTGTATATAACATACGATAAATCTTTTTACCCGACCTTATATCATTTTTTTTTTTTTAAATAAATATTAGTAATGCTATTAAACATTACTAATATTCCCTTTAACCACTTCTGGTAAGCTTAGAAAGCTTGTGTTAGAAGTGGTTCACGACAGTAGTCGAATGGCGGATTCGAACCCACGACCTTTCGAGTTCGCGGTCCGTGCCCTGCCATTAGGCTACTGACGCTTTGCTTTTATATACATAAAAGCAAAAAATTCATATTATCGATACTAGTGATCTGCCCCGGCTTCGCACAGGCGATTTCGAGATCTCGACAACAGTGCCACCTAACGGGTCCAAAAGTGAATCTAAACTACCTAGAGACACATTCAAACACATACAAAAATTGCATCAAAATCCGTTGTGTAGTTTAAAAGATCTAAGCGTATATACGGCGGCGGGAATCGACTTTGTCTTATACTATGTATCCCTTAATAAAATGTGAAAAATTATTATTTTCAGAGTCTGCTATGGGTACTAGGCTCAGCGATGAATCCAGTGGTAAACAATATAAAAACGCAATATATGAGTTGGGACATTTTATAACAGAAAGATTCGTCAGAATTCATTTGTATGCAGATTACATTTTTAAAATGTCTTCATTAGGTAAAAAGCAAAGTAAATATCTTTCTATTGTTCACAATTTTACTCGTAAGGTTATAAATGACAGGAAGAAGCTTATAATAGAGAATGGAATAAATTTTGTTAATGTAATGGGCGATAAGGACGATGATGAATCTGAAATAGTGTATGGTAAAAAGAAAAGAACGGCAATGCTTGATTTACTTATTTTGGCAGAACAAGAAGGTTTGATTGATAACGCCGGCATGCAAGAAGAAGTTGATACGTTCATGTTTGAGGTAATACTTGTATTTCTTCTATTATACTTGTGTAATAATTTAGTAGCAACAAATTTAATAAGGCATTAGGCACATTGGTGTCTGTTAATTTTAATAATAAATTACTATTATTTATTAAAATAATAAGTTACTATACAATGTTAATAATTGTAAAACTAAAAAACTAGATACACAATAGCTATGTCTACACCAGTGCGCTTTCAATTTCGTTTTCATGTTAAATTTGCGTTTCAATTTTCAGTTCGTCTTGCGTCAAGCGCTGTGTCATAAGACGCATGCAGCTTATCGTCTACACCCGTGCGTTTGTCACATGCAACTCATCTATACCTCACGCGCCTCGGTTAGGTTTGGTTAGTCATTAGCTATGTCTACATCAGTGCACTTTCAATTTCGATTTCATGTTCATTTTGCGTTTCAACTTTCAGTTTGTCTTGCGTCAAGCGCTGTACCATAATGCAGCCAAGCAGCTTATCGTCTATACCCGTGCGCTTATCGCATGCAACTCGTATATACCTCACGCACCTTGGTTAGGTTTGGTTAGTCGTTAAGATGGACGCGGCACTAGTAGCTATCAGTACGGCATAGTTTGTGTTAAGTGCAGGGAAAAATCGCAAGAATAGGAGAATCCGGATGAAAGATTATTTGAAGAAACGGGACAACACAATATTGAAAGATTTAGAGCTATACAATGACATTCTTTTTAAAAATTTCACACGAATTACTAAAGCTATTTCCTACAAGTTTTGAAAATAGTGGAACCAAAAATCACGAAACATAACACTCATTATCGAGATGGAGGCTCATATCTTTGACTCCTATTTATGTTCCTAATGTGTTTGTAATATGTTACCAGAAGTATTAAGAGCTATAATAGAAGATTTAAAATATTATATAAAGGTAAGTTTTTATTTAATTTAATATTTTTAGTGTTATAATTAAATGTTAGAAATGGTTGAAGATTCAGGTTGCTTTCGCTGTCGGCGCTCTGCAAGGCTTTTGACATGTTTTCTGTGCGTGGTAGTGAATCCTCGGTTGAAACTGATTGTGTTGAAGTTGCTGGGGAAAGTCCGATTGGTGGCACCACAAAATATACGTTGTGTGTTGAATCTGTTTCTTCTAATTCCAAATAAAATAATATATCGTTGATGCGACGTTCTGCTAACAATCTGTTACGTGAATTGAGCTTACGGAGTTCGCATGCTATAAGTTGCCCAATTATATCACACTCATCATTGTTACTCATTTTTTCACTACCTGTTTTCATTATGTTGTATGCTTCTTCTTATCTCTCATCCACCCTAGGTTTACAAAAATTTCGTTTTTTTCGTATCGGTTGAATAAATTCATGCTCAGTATTTTCTGAAAGTGAGACCTGAGGTTCAGTTCTTTCATCTACCACGAAAATTCATAATTATCTTTTGTTCCGGGCTCACTCCTTTTCATCGTAACTTTTTGATGTTCCTTTGTGGAGTATGACCTCAAGCTCTTTATCTTGTTTTTAACCGTTTTTACATCATAATTATATTTTTGGCTCAGAGAAAGCAATGCGTCGTTTCTTTTTATTTTATTTGTGTGATCTTTGTGCTTGTGGTGCCTCAATACTAGATATGTTCGATAATCATCGACAAATTCTAATGTTTTAACTTTGTCTTCCGCCATTTTGTTTAATAAAATGCAAGAAATGTTGCATGCGAACCCATCGGTAACGGATCAGCGTTCGCTAGAGGCATGCGCTGTTGTCGAACTAGTTTTAGCGTTGTGTCGTGTTGCTCAGGCATGCGTTAGAGGAAGACGCAAGATGAACAGGAAAGCGCACTGGTGTAGACATAGCTAATCAGTGACAAAAAATGTCGCCCACTCGAACATTTGGGTGCGTTTTTAATTTATACGTAGCTTTGTGAATACAACTTTAGGCAAAGCATTTAAGGTTGAATTTACATTAATGTATATTTATTTCAGATAGAATTACGTCAAAACAATTGGCGACATTTTTAGAGCACTTTTGCATGGGATTGTGTTTCTAGATTTTATTAGTGTTCGATGTACCTTGTAGAGCCACGCTGCTCTATTTTATCTTTATATATAAAAATTACGTGTCACATTGTTTGTCCGCGATGAATTCCTAAACTTATTGAACTGATTTCAATGAAATTTTGTACACTGTGTGCAGTTTGGTCCAACTTGAGAGATACGATACTTTTTATCCCGATAAGTGATCTTCAATATTTTTTTATTGCGAATTTAATGATTTTTTCATAAGAAGGGTCATCGGAAAGGGCAGAACAACGTCTGCCTGGCCAGCTAGTTTTATTATATATTTTATTAGTTGTAGCACGAATGGGTCGGCTCGGCCGGGGTAGGACCACGCTCTCATAGAATATCAGCGTAAAATAACAGCTTAATTCTGCTGTGTTTCGTCTGGTGAGTATAGAGAACCGGAGACCCTTTTTACTGGAAACAAGGCATTCCATCTTAGTCAGTATAAATAACTAGTTAGTATAAATAGCTTTAATAAGAATAAGGATATGCATACTTTAAACACTAGGAACATAAGCTTGTAATGCTAGTTACTAGACTCCACAGAATCAATAATTCATTTCGCTTTTACAACAAAATCCCAGAACATGTTCAAAGTTTGTTAATAAACAAGTTTAAAAGTTTTATTAAAGAAAAACTGTACAAAAAGTGTTATTATAATATCAAGGAATACATGAATAAAAAAACCCCTGGGAATGAAGTGATCGCCACCATGTGGGTTCTATGAACATTCATTTAAAAATGTACAAACAAAATTATTGCAAAGTGAACTATGTTTAAAAAAAGTTGGGTTTCTTACTGGTTCTTCCCAGGACAGAGGTATTATCCGAACCAGTGGTAAATAAAAAAAAATTACTTTTAATAAGTATTATGTAATAATTAATATTGAATCAAAAACCATTCTATTATATTCTAGTCCTCAGGCGTGATAACGCACCTGTATTTTAATTCATAACCGATGATAAATGTAGATGTCTATGGGCTACAGTATCCACTTACCGTCAGGTGGACTGTGTACACGTTTGTTACTTACCTTATTTTATAAAAAAATATATTATTTGTTTTTTCTTTCAGGGTCACGATACTACTGCATCAGGACTGACCTACTGCTTAATGTTGCTTGCCAACTATCCAGAAATACAGGTAAGAAAGTCATTGTTATTTTATTTCTAGAATTACCGCATGAAGGCATTTAAATTTGTAAAAAATGACGGCGGCATAAAAAATTCCATCAATCCTTTTCGTGTCGTGGGTGAGCCGTGGGTGGGCAAAAGGCGACTATGTGATATGTTTATTAATAACTAGCTGTGCCCGCGGCGTAGCTCGCGTATATAGGTTTTACTTAAAGAATTTGACGTTTAGGTAAGAGAATATTAAAAGATTTATATCATTACTGTATGAATAAGTGGCACCAAAATAAATCGTTATGCTCAAAGTTCTGAGTCGTTTGTGATAGAACTTCTGTGTAAACGACGTTAGAAGTAGACAGCCGGGGCGTACAGAAAAATGTTACGGGAGCTACTAACGCGGGAAAAAGCAACATAGAGTTGGCCATGTGCAAAACAGTCAGTACTGAGGTCCACTCCTGCAACGCGTAAAGTTTGACCTTGCGCTTTATTTACGGTCATCGGTCATCGCATAGCACACGCTGACTGGGAATGGGAAGTGGGAACAGAACACGCTTAGAACTGAAAGGAATTATTTGATATAAGTTGGATTCTTGGTATAAAACAACATCATGACATTTTGTTATTGTTGCAATTTTGCTACATTTAGCTTGGGCGTACGTATCTTTTTTCTGATATCTGTTTTTGATGATGTTTGTGCTGTTAGCTTACACCCTACACGGCTCTTTCAGCTTGAATGGACTCGTTAACGTACAACGCCATCTATTACGTTCTTCGTGGAAAACATCCTTTAATAATTTAAAAAAGCCTTTAAACAAATTGAACCTACATTTCAAAATAATAATCAAAACTTTCGATAGAATTAACCAATTTTAATAAAACAAAGATTAAATAAACTGGAAGATACGCTTTATGATTTTCTAAACAATTTCTTTGAAAAAAAGATGTTTACTTAAGACGTGATGCGTTCATAAACAAACAGACAGACAGACAATTCTAAAAATTATAAAAATGTACTTATTTAATGAGTTTCAGTCTCCATAATGATTTTAGTCACAAATTAATATACTATACAATGTACAGAATCAGACACAGCATGTGATTACCGCATGTATAGAGATATAAGGATAGATGGCGCTGTTAAAATCAATTCTAAAAATAAAAGAGATTAATTGACGCGATTGATACAATAAAAAAACTTAAAAGAACTTATAAATCAGGCCTACATCGTAAGCAAGAAAGAAAGTTTGTTCCTCGCCGAAACCAACGAAATTGTTAATAGCTCTTTTAAAATTCGATTTACCATGTAGAGTACTCGGCGGTAAAGGATAAATGACATTGTCAATACACAGTAGGGCAGCGAGTAATTTAAAGATTAACAGCAAATATGAAAAGTAATTTACAGAAAAAAACCACAACCTGCCTTCTTGCATGACATTTGTGCAACACCACCATCTATCGATGAAATGGGTTAACTATTGTACTTTCGATTTAGATAATAAGGTTAATATATTTTTTAATATATTTATTACGTTCTTTATGCAATACTTTTGTTTACTGCGTTTTAGATATAATTACATCATTATAGAACATTATTTTACATCATTTAATTATGTTATGATTTATAATATGATATTAGTATAAAATGTACTTGATGACTCAACAAACGCCACCATTGAACAAATTCGTACCTATACTTTGTAGCCATACTTCAGAATATTTATCATAACTTTTGATGGAATGAACTAATTTTAATGAAATAAAGACTAAATGTAACTTGAAGATACACTTTATAAATTCTTTAACGATTCTTCTGATATAAATTGGTACTTTATACGTGATACGTTAACAAACAAACAGACAGACAGACAGACAGACAGACAGACAGAAAATTCTAAAAATGGTAGAAATGTATTTAATTACTTAGTTTTAGTACCACTTAATCACTTTTATTATATAAATCTAAAATGTACAGACATCGGCTATTTACATTTTTATTATATGTATAGATAATATAGCACTGCAACCGCTCTGATGGATGTAGTGGATGATATTCTGACTGCACAAGATGTTGGACAGGGTACTCTGTTAGTTTTGCTTGACTTTGCCCGAGCTTTTGATACCATTAACACCACTCTACTCTTATCAAAACTGGCTTATTAAGGATTTGATAATTTAACAATAAAATGGTTTGCAAGTTACTTCACTAGTCGTACACAATTTATTAAAATAAATAAAAACAATCGATCAGAATGTATATCTACAACGTTGCCTGTTTCAAGAGGTGTACCTCAAGGGTCCATTTTGGGGCCTATTCTTTTTATATTGTATAGCTCAGATATAGTGAACACC
The DNA here is from genome assembly GCA_963668995.1 of Parnassius mnemosyne. Lineage (NCBI taxonomy): Eukaryota > Metazoa > Arthropoda > Insecta > Lepidoptera > Papilionidae > Parnassius > Parnassius mnemosyne. The sequence continues at coordinate 32,785,453 of CAVLGL010000137.1, read as the reverse complement.
ATTAAAAACTGTAGTTATCATATATATGCTGATGACCTTCAATTGCACATGTCTTTTAAACCCAGTGCCACAAATATTACAGTAACAAAAATCAATTCAGATTTGGACCACATAGCCGATTGGTGTGATCAAAATAATCTGGTATTGAACCCCATTAAATCTAAGTATATGTTACTGGGGACGCATAACCAGACAAATACTATTTTAGCTTTCGATCAGCAAATTAACATCAAGAGTAATCCTTTAGAACGTGTATTGGAAGCTCGGAACTTAGGTCTCGTTATGGATGGAAGGTTGCGTTTTGAAGGTCATGTACATGAAACCATGCGTAACTGTTTCTATAGACTCTAAGTCTTGTACCAGATAAGAGAGTATTTGACAGTGGACATGCGCATTAGGTTGCGTGAAGCATTCATTCTGTCGAAGCTAACTTATGGGGATACAGTATTTGGTCAGTGTTTGCTCGCTAGAACCAAAAGATTAATACAAAGAGTGCAAGACGCCTGCGCACGTTTCTAGGCCACAATCCCTAAGAGATCACACATAACCCCATTTTTAAACCGACACGACCTGATGAGTATGGCCGCTAGACGCGTACCCTCCACCTTGCGTCATTGCTTTTTGGAGTAATAAATACCGGGGAACCATCATACTTGTCCCAAAAGCTCATTTTCTCGCTGTGTGCGGTTAGGACAGCATCACGGCTTACATAACCTAAGCATCACATAGCTGCCTTCCGTGGCAGTTTCCGCTTTGCTGCCACTAAGTGCTGGATTGATATACCCCCCACCGATCAGAAATAGTAAATTAGTTCCGACTTTCAAAACTATATTAAAAAGTGGTATGGTTCAAACATTCAATAAACATATACCATAAACACTCAAAACACTCACGTACGTATGCTCACATCCACTCTCTCTCTCTCTCTCTCTCTCTCTCTCTCTCTCTCTCACACACACACACACACACACACACACACACACAATTTATTTTATTTTTCTGTATGTATACCACCTTTTGTTATTACTACACTATAAATGTATCACTGGTTCATGGAATTTTGACAAATTTGTTGATTTTATTGTATATTTTTGTTAATATTTTTTCTCTTGCTGTTTTTGTCATCTGCCTCACACTCCTGGCTCCACTGAAAATCAGCGTTACGAATTGATTCCCGTTCCCGTTTAACCAATCATAGATGTGTTTATGACTTTGCCTTGGCGTATGGTCTCACACATGTGGTTACTTCACCTACACGGATCCCAGATGTGGACGATCATGCACCTTCCTTGTTACACCTTCTGCCGACCTTCATTCGGACGGATATGGGTGTCCGTAGATGCTCCTCTTGGCTCTTCGGACCATTGTCTGATCCGGAGGACGGTGTCAGTCATGCTACCTCGCGGTTGCGTTCTGCGGGTACTTTTACGTACCTTTACATACCTTTACGTGCGCATCTATTAGCAATGCTAAAGGTATATTACGATACTTTACACACACATACCAAGATAAGTAGGTGAAGTTGTAGGTACAGGTTAAGGACCGGTCCACGAGGGTTATGTATAAGTTATGAGCGCTAACCTTGACTTGAATACGCAGAGTAAGAATTTAGGTAATTTTGTGCCTTATACAAACGACTTAAGATGGGCAGACACCTCGACCACTTAGCCAAGCGCTCCTATTTCATGAACAGGTAAGTAGGTATATAAAACCCAAATAGTTATTAACACTGGTGTGTTGTGTGGTGTGGCTCGTAAACATTTTGTAAGTAACAATAGGTGTATATATGTAAACAAACAATAATGAAACTTACATCAAAATTATCTTCACAATAAACACTACTGGTGGGTTCGACGTGTCGAATTGTGACGTCACATCGCGATGCGGAACGAAGAGGTCGCGTTTACCGTAAAACACCACTTTACCCATCAATATTTCAGTCATTTGCAAAGGTAGAAAAAAAATAAGAATACCGTTGAATTCGTAACTTTTTATACAATTTTTGATACCATTAACAAAATTGTGTGGCCAGACCCATTATAGTAACATTTTGCAAAAATACTTCTTCTAGTAATCGGGTATTTTAAGGTCCTTTTCTTTGGAACTTTGACATATGTATGGTGCAAGACATGTTTTACATATTTTATACATTTGAACAATAATTTATTATTACTGAAACCGTAACCGCATAAAGTAACCCCTGTTTATTATATTATCATTTCATCGCAGTACTACAGTGATAGAGTAATTAATCACTTGCCTCTAATTTTTAATGATAATAAACTGCATATGTGCCGGCATGAAATACTGTCTCGCTCTGCTGAGCACGCCAAGCTTTTTAGAGGCCAATTTGGCCTTCCCTTCCAAGTGACCAAGAAACTGCACGCTGTTCGATATGTCGACGCCAAGGATTCCGATACTGGCTGAGGCAGCAAGGGGAGTACCTTGAAACTGAGGAGATACGACAAAGGGGTTCTTTTTAGCGGTAAACGCGCAAACTTGTGTCTTCTGGGGATTGAACTGGACTAGATTTAGTCGGCCCCAATCCGAGACTTTGTTAAGCAAAGACTCGACTTCAGACACAAGTTTGTCCCGGTACTCGGCGACGTTTTCCCGAGAAATATTGGCACGGCCGGTATATAAGGCATCCCCAGTGCTGTCGTCTGCATAGCAATGAATGCTACCAGTTAGCAACATATCATTGATATGCAGGAGAAACAGCGTTGGTGATAGCAGGCAGCCTTGTGGAACACCAGCGTTGATAGGCTTGAAATCAGAGCATGCATCGTCTACTACGACCTTGATGCTCCGATGAGCAAGGAAACTGGTGATCCATTTGCACAATTTCTCGGGAAGCCCATAGGAAGGAAGCTTCGAAAGAAGCGCCTTGTGCCAGACCCGATCGAAGGCCTTCGCTATGTCCAAACTAACGGCCAATGCCTCCCCCTTGGACTCTACTGCCTCCGCCCATCTATGAGTTAAGTAAACTAGAAGATCACCTGCTGATCGACCCCGACGAAAACCGTACTGACGGCCACTGATCAGCTGGTGATCCTCAAGGTACCTCATGAGCTGGCAATTTATAATGGACTCCATTATTTTCGAGAACAAGGAGGTGATGGCGATAGGCCTGTAGTTGGACGGGTCTGAGCGGTCGCCTTTTTTAGGGATCGGGTGGACCAAAGCTGTCTTCCATGAATTCGGGACTACGCCTTGGGAGTAGGAGTAGAATAGAATAGAATAGAATAGAAAAAACATTTATTCAGCACAGGCAGTTCATACACATGAAAGTAAAAGCACATATTGATATATATAAAAAAAAGGTCGCATTGTGCCGAAAAGGGGTTGGCTCAGCATGTGTTGTGTGAGTATGGCCTCACACAGCGCTGATTTTCAGCCAAGAAACCTATTCATTGGCGTCACGAACGTAGCACAGCTGTTACGTGTAGTTTAGTCCTTCGATAAAACGAAAAAAGCCTAAACCTTCTATATAATTATAACACAAAATTTAAAATAAAGCAAAAAGCAGCAAAAAAAAAGTACAATATAAGACATTAAATATAACCTTATACATAATTGTGTATGGTAACAACAACTATCAATTATCAATTAAAATGGATTAGTAATAATAATAATAAACAAAAATGAGAAAAATATACAGACAATTTTGTTAATAACCGTACAATGCGTTATAGGAAGGAGCTCTTTCGCTTGATATTGCCATGTTGTATTTGTGCATCAATAAGAAATTTTTTTAGCTTGATTTTGAACTGGTGGAGATTTTTTAAACTCCTGATTGGAGGTGGAATATTATTCCAACATTTTGTAGCCGCATATCTAAAACTACCCCTGAAAGCTGCTGTTCTGTGACGCTGCACAGATAATTGTTGAGAACACAGTCTGTTGTTACCTTGTCTGTTTCGCGCGACCAAAGCTAGTTTGTCGTGTAAGTATGGTGGATTTTTATACTTCACGACACCAAAGAGAAGGCATGCCAGGTGGAGTTTGCGTCTAGATTTCATCTTCAATACGTAATGTTTATTGAGAAACGGTGTTAAATGACTTCGCGTAGGAATTTTATAACAAAACCTAGCACAGGCGTTTTGAACCCTTTGTACTAGTCGCTGTGTACGAGCTAGCAGTCTGGGCCCATAAACAGTGTCTGCATAGTTCAGCTTCGAGAGCACGAGTGTTTCTACTAGCTGTTCACGTAGTTCGACACTGAGGTACGGTCTAATTTTGTAGAGTGTCTTCAATCTGTAAAAACAAGCTCGCACGCAATCTGCCACATGATTCTCGAATCGCAACCCTGCATCCATGTTCAGACCCAGATTCCGAGCTTCGTACACGCGCTCAATTGATATGCCAAGAAGCATTGGAGCTAGTGCAGTCGACTGGGTTTGAATTGTATTTAGTCCTTTTTTGTGGCCTATCAACAAGTACTTAGTTTTAGCCGGATTAAGAACAAGACTATTGTTCTCAGCCCATGTGGCGATTCGCTGTAAATCCTCATTTAATTCTATTATGGCTGTGTTCATGTTTTCCGCTTTAAAAGATATATAAACTTGAATATCATCAGCATAGATGTGGAATTTGCATTTCCACATATGTTTAGTGATATCCGCAGAGTATAGGATGAATAATATTGGGCCTAGAATTGATCCTTGTGGTACTCCCCTGTTAATCGTCGCAAGCTTTGAGCGTGTCGGTGAGCCGTCAGGTTTTTTTTAATTCCACAACCTGTAATCTGTTAGTGAGATAACTGTTAAACCATTTAACCGTTTTAATGTCAAATCCATAGTAGCTTAATTTTGATAAAAGCAGAGAAATATTAATTGATTCGAATGCTCGTGAGAAATCTAATAATACAAGTAACGTGCACAATCCCTGATCCTGTGCTTGTAGAATATTGTCTGTTACATCTAGTAAAGCGGATACAGTTCCTCGACCTTTTCTGAACCCAGATTGTGTCTGTGGCAATATGTCGTGTTTTTCGATGTAATCTGTTATCTGGCGGCATACAATTTTTTCTATAACCTTGGAAAGACACGGCAAAATGCTTATAGGTCTTAAATCCTTGATATCTAATGGATTACTATTTTTAGGAATTGGTCGAACTACAGCTATCTTCCATAGTTCAGGAAACTGAGAAGTCGCGAAAGATGTATTTATTAAGGATGTAATAACATCCAATGTGTCAGAGCATGTTAAAAGCAGCATATTCAGTGTTATTTCGTCGTATCCTTGAGCATTGGAATGTAAACTCTTGATTACCTTAAAGACGGCTTCTGCACTAGTTGGTTCTAAGCTAAAACCGTTTTGACAATATTTATTAAATTCAAAGTAAGTTAATTGAGACAGATTAACCTTTGAACTACCGGGAATATTTAGGAAATGGTCGTTAATTTTTTCAGCGTCAGTGAAATGTAAGGGCAGCTCTTTAGGTTTTTTCAAAGGTAATATAATAGATTTAAGACTTTTCCATAGATGTTTTGGTCGACTTTTTTGGCTATTGATATTATTATTAAAGTAAGCAACTTTTTCGAAATATATTGTCTTATTTACTAATGAATTTAAAGTTTTAAAATATTCCTTTTTTGTAACGTCTTTAGTTTTACGGAAATCAGACAAGGCTTTATTTTTTAAAGATATCATGAACTTCAGGTTAGGTGTCATCCATGGGTAGGGTCGAGATTTGAATACGCATTTCTTATACGGTGCATGAGTATCAAAGACACAGAGGACAGATCTGTTAAATGTATTTAGAATATGATTTACGTCAGGTAATTGTGCTATTAAGTCCCAACGAATAGAATTCAGATCTTTTTTTAAATTATCATAGTAAATGTCTTTTATTGGCCGCATATAAATACATTTGTGGGTTGGTTTATCTCGGTATACGTCGAACTCGCAAAACACCATAGCATGCCCATGTAGTGTCCCTGTTGCCTCCACGGTGACATGACGTGCGCTCAGGTCTGTACAGATAGTACCGGAAAAGACGCGTTAAAACCGATGCCAACTCCGGAGCACACGTCTTCAGCACAATGGGAGTGACTCCATCGGGCCCACTCGACTTGCTGACGTCCAGGGAGAAGAGTGCTTTGCGAACCGAGCACTGTGTAAATCGCACATCCGGCATGGAGCACTCACATCGCGGGATGGTCGGCGGTGTGTTCCCCCCGTCATCTAGAGTCGAGTTAGACGCAAAAAGAGAGCACAACAGATCGGCTTTCTCTTTTGCGGCATGGGCCAGTGAGTCGTCCTCTCTGTGCAGAGATGGAAGGGATGGCTGACAGAAGTTCCCTTGGACAGCCTTGGCGAGAGACCAGAATGCACGGGTTCCCGAAGGAAGGCGAACTAGCTTCTCGCCAATTCTGACGATGTGCTCAGACCTTGCCTTGGCAATGACGCTTTTGAAGGACCTGGAAGCGGAATTATACTTCTTTTTAAGTGCGCTGGTGTTTAAATCCCGAGACGTTGATGCGTCAGCCCAGGCCCGGTAGCACTCCTGCTTATAGCGTGATGCTATTTTACAGGAGCGACCAAACCATGGCTGGGATCTGCCTCCGATGGGCACCACAGAGGATGGAATAAAAAGTTCCATACCCTGAAGTACCACATCAGCAACAGAATCGGCAACAACGCTGGGATCTTCCGGCGAGAAGCAAACCCGCCCCCAAGGGTAGGATGCAAAAAAAGACCGCATCCCGTCCCAATCAGCTGACCTATAGTGCCAAACACGGCGGCAAGCTGCAGATCGCAACTGCGATTGGAGCGTGAGTGGCACCGTGCTCCGGATCAGACAATGGTCCGAAGAGCCCAGAGGGGCATCGACGGAGACCTGATATTCGTCCGGATGAGAGGTCAGCAGTAGGTCCAACAGGGAAGGTACATGGTCTTCCACATCTGGGATCCGCGTAGGCGAAGTAACCAGTTGTGTTAGACCATATGCCAAAGCAAAGTCGTACACAGATCTACCCGCATGATCGGTTAAACGAGAACCAAGCCATTCAGCGTGGTGGGCGTTGAAATCACCGAGTATCACGATCTCTGCGGATGGGACCTGTTGTAGCACGGAGTCTGCAGCCATTTGGATGTGGTCGATGAGTCGGTCTGTGTCGGCATTACCGCTATGGGACCTATAGAGGCACCCGTAGACGCGGGGATGGTCGTCGCTGTCTACGCGCAGCCATAGGATGGACAGGTCCGTACCTTCAAGGCTGCCGAGGCGTCGAAAATAGATGTCCTCTCTGACGTATACACAAACTCCAGCCCGGGGCACAAAGGAGTGTTCCAATTTTTATCCCGGGTAGGAAAGATATGAAGTATCAGCCGGAGAGGACACCTGAGTCTCGGTTAAAAAGAGCAAGGCCGGCTTCGCCGTCTCTAGATGGTAATGGACAGCGTTAAGGTTGGAATGAAGTCCCCTGATGTTGCAAAAATTCACGGATAGCGTGACAGGGGTCGCCTTGGTTGTATTGCTCCGCTTGCCCCGAGCAGCATTAGTCGCGAGCGGAATTTTGCCCCCCCCAGAATACGCGGGGTAGCCTGAGCCCCGCGTATTCTGGGCGGGGCAAAATTCCGCTTATATTGAGATAAAATAGTATTGAACATAAGATTTTAATACAAATAACATTTTTTATTTATTATTCTTGCAGGATAACATAATAATAGAGCTTAAAGAAATTTTCGGTGAGACAAAGCGTGCCACAAGAATGGAAGACCTAAATGCAATGCGCTACTTAGATCGTTGTATCAAGGAATCCCTTCGTCTATATCCTCCTGTACCTTTTATTAGTCGTCATATAGATGAGGAAGTTCAATTAAGTAAGTATCATACGTTTAAAATTATATATTTATCTCGCCACATCCGTGTAGGCCAGAATCTTAGCGCATAATCCGCCATATTGGATTTAGAGTGACGTCACTTTATTTTTCGAGTTATACTAAGCAAGCCCTTTCATTTGACACCCATATTGTACGAAAGTATAAAAAACTTAGTCCGCCATCTTTAGAAGTCCGCCATATTGGATTTAGAGTGACGTCACTTTATTTTTCGAGTTACACTAAGCAAGCCCTTTCATTTGATACCCATATTGTAGGAGTGCATTAAAAATAACTAGTCCGCCATCGTGGGTGTTCCGCCATATTGGATTTAGAATGACGTCACACAGCTAATCCTGCATTGTCATCTTCAATCGATTGAAGATATCTGCTTCAAAATTGAGTTGCAAGATTCCACCCGAACAAACATAGTTACATTGCAAGTTAAATAAAAGCTTGTAAAAAATATTATTATTAAAGTTATAGGTACTTGGAATGTCTTTTTGCTGCACTAAAAGGTGATTACGTTGAAAAATAAAACACCACTTAATAAAAGATACCTGTATAAAACTCATTCTTACTTACTTTATAATATAGGCTAGTAATCTCTATATAAAATACCCCTTTAGGCGATACATTTTTACGAACGTTTTGAGCGTTTTTTGGGAAGATTAACATTCGCTTATTAATATGTACATATTTACATTTCAGGTAATTACACAGTCCCGGCGGGAACTTTTTGTCACATTCACATTTACGATTTACATCGCAGCGAAAATTTATTCCCAAATCCTTCTGTGTTTGATCCAGATAGATTTTTACCAGAAAATGTGGGTAAGCGTCACAATTACGCTTACATACCTTTTAGCGCAGGACCAAGGAATTGTATAGGTAAGCACATTTGTTTATTATTTCACGGCTATTTTTTATTTTATTTTGAGATGTTATTAGAAATATGCTGGTACTCATCTCCTGTTCCATTTCTCTTTGTCACCTCTTGGGACACCCACAGGCCACAGGACGATACGGGGTAGTGGATTCCTTTACGCCGCTACCCCATGACCCACATTTTATTGTATAATAATTAATAACTTAAACAATAAAATGTGTATAAGATATTGAAGTGAAAACTTCATTAGCCGCGCTGAGCGATTTTTGGTAGGGGAAAACTTATGGGTTAGCGTCACCGATGACCTCGACATGCTCGTACGCTTAACGATTGCGGCCTGTGTACACGTTTACGCATATATTATTGAGTTTTCACTTCTGTCGACTTACGGCTGTTTTTGTCCGATAAAGTGTTTAAAGGAATTATTTTGTTATTATAAAATTGCGGTAAGCGAAAAAGCAACCGCTATTTAAAGCGTGTAATACTCCCAGGAGATACCCAAACCTGAAATACCCAAACAAGTTTGTATTTGTGTGTGTGAGTACAGATCACCAATCCGCCTGTCGATAATGACACGGCAAATTTTACCGATTAGAACTGCAACTATGACTTGCAGTGAACTGTTTATGGACCACATGATAATAGCTGTACAAAATAATAGTACATAGCCTAATGGTTAAAGATACTGACCGCGAAACGCTAATGTAATGGGTTTGAATTCACCATTCGTATATTAGCACAGTATTTGCTAGTATTCTCTTCTTACTCGTAAAATAATAATTATTAGTATAATAGGAATTGCTGTTTTTTCAATATTTAAGCAATATTTGTTTTTTTTTTATAAGATAAGGGTAACAAACGAGCACACAGTTCACCTGATGGTAAGTGGTTGCTGTGGCCCATAAACATCTACACATTTCCTCGATTACGAATCAAAATGCAGATGTCACCCGTGAGGACTAAGATGGAATGCCTCGTTTCCAGTAAAAAGGGTCTCCGGTTCTCTACATTCACCATACGAAACATAGCAGCGTTAAGCTGCTATTTTACGCTGGTATGCTGTGAGAACGTGGTCCTTCCCTGGTCGAGCCGACCCATTCGTGCTACAACTATACCAGTAATACAGCTGCAGCATGCCTCTACCACATACTGTACTCGTAAATGTTAGATATTCTTTATGTGGAATGACCATTTTACTAAAACCTAGCCTAGCCATAAATATTTTTACCAGTAACTTGGAACAGCATCAAGGACACAGACATAGTGAAACATGTGGTATTGCGATTAGGCAGCCGGAGGCGGGGGTTCACACTCCCCCACTCGGGCAGCGGTTACATAGCTCAAAAAACCTTCACAAAGTGGACATGTGATTAATAACAATACCAAATCATAAACCATTATCATCATCATTTCCTTTTCCTTTCTTTAAATAGCTCGCGGCCTTGATGAAGCTTGAAGAAAAAGAGCCGTATAGTCTAACAGCACCAACATCAAATAGCGGAGCTATGTTTTACATATATTATTATCACCAAGCAATGTTTATTCACATATTTTTACAATCGTAACGCTGTCTATTTCCTGCTGCCGGCTGTTTATTATATTGTTTATTATATGATGGTTTTCTTATAGGATATTTTTTTATAGGTCCACCTGATGGTAAGTGGTTGCTGTGGCCCATAGACATCTACATCTAACCTGGTATGCGAATCAAAATGCAGATGCGTTGTCAGCCGTGAGGACTAAGATGAAATGCCTCTTTTCCAGTAAAAAGGGTGTCCGATTCTCTACACTCACCATACAAAACACAGCAGCATTAAGCCGCTATTTTACGCTGGTATTCTGTGAGAGCGTGGTCCTTCCCCGGTCTAGCCAACCCATTCGTGCTACTACTATACAATTAATATAGCTGTAGCATGGCTCTACTAACTGAAACTGTGTATCGTATTGTATCAATAGATGATGTAATGCGTCTTATTTACTTTTTCAGGGCAAAAATTTGCAATGATGCAGATGAAATTAGTTGTATCAACAATCTTACGGAATTTTAAGTTACTTCCAGTCACCAGTTGTTCGGATCTAAAATTCCAGGCAGATTTAGTTTTGAGGAACTCTGAACCGGTTTATATAAAATTTGAAAAAGAGAAATCGCTATATAAAAAATAAAATAAAAACTGTAATTCCAATGTTTTATTTACCTCCTACTGTTAATAATTCTTCATTGTGGTTAATAAAATTAAGTTGCATTATCATTCTTACCTCATTATCCCATCTTATTTTTGCCAACACAAGAAAAGAGAAAAAATACCTTCAAGGAAAGAGCCTACTCCTTTTTAAAAGGCCCTTTTTTGTTTAAAAGTTCCCCTGGTGTTGCAGTTGTGCATGGGTGGCGGTAGTCACTTACCATTAGGTGAGCCGCATGCTCGTTTGCCCCCACTCCTATAAAAAAAAACAAACACATTTCATTTCTTAATATTTTTATTTTACTCACAACCGTTACTTACGTAACGTTATTTACAAAATCAATCTTTATAAATTTCTTCCGCCGTTTATCGCATCTATCGGCACTGACATTTAAAATAGTGGTACTGTCGTTGCTTCACAATAATTAGTGAAATGATGAATAGGGGGATTTCATTTCTGTGTAGGAGCCAGTCTGTGTTGGTTTAACCCTTTTCCAGCACAACATTATTTGTACTGTTTGCTTTACTATATAATGTTCTCCAAACTAAAGTGTAGTTATCTCAACGATTGTACTGAGTAAATAGATAGTGCACTTCCGCACAGGTCCACTATTTATTTATATTTCCTCACGCTCACAGGCCGATGGGACGACAGTCGATACGACTAGAGAGACACCAGGCGCAGGACCAATGGTTTTACGTGTTTTCCGAGACACGGGAAAGGAACACCGAAAACTTCTCGACTCCGGGCTGTTACTGAGAATTTCTTGACAGTTAACCCAGTAACTGTTTTGGCCCGACCCGGAATTTGAACCCGGAACCACACGATCGGCAGTTGCGCTTACAACCACTTGACCGACTATAGTACGTGCGCATCACAGCATATATCTCCTCTTCTTCATGAACCCGATAAAGTCCACTGCTGGACATTGGTCTCACCTGTTGCAGGGAAGATGTGCCGCACAGCATGCATAATAAGGATATGGATCGGACACACCGGACTAAACAAAAAGCTATCGATCTCCGCCCTGGGCAAGGGATAACCTGACGCTTTTACTGCCCCCCATTGCTTAATTGTCTATGTATAATACAAAATACAAAATAATAACTTAAACAAGCCCAAAGGTTAATACCGTAATTTATAAAACCCAACTGCGTTAAGTCTAGCTAATCTAACGACACCCATATGTTAAAATCCCTCAAGTCGTTTGGCTACAGAGCGTGCCAACGAAATAGACAAACATACATATAAACACTCGAAAAACATTAAACTCTTTCCGGGGCGGTTTGGTATAAATAATAATCAGCTATATTGCGAAAACGATATAGATATAATACTTCTAGTATATGTATTATGTAAAATAATTATACCGCTCAACAAAACAAAAAGTAATAAAGGTAAACTATTATTTCTTTCCTAAAATTAAAAAGACCCATATTAGTAAACATGTAATATAAGTAATGCAATATATATATATTTTATACTTATGTATCATTATGGTATTATTATAAACTATTTAATTAATAGCTAGACTATAATAGACTGAACAAATTAATGCTTTGGCCGGTATCCTGCGACTACATAAAATATTTATAATATATATATATATATATTATTCTTAGTTTTTATTATGCTGTAGTACTCGAGCAATCCAGGTTCGATATCCGCAGCTACCAATGAAACTATTAATTAGCATAACTTCAAGTACTGATTTAGCATGTTCTCTTCGGGGAAGAAAAACATCGTGAGGAAATCTGCACACTCCTGCTGCGCGGAGTATACTTCCTTCCCCAAAAAGCCTCTAATAAATGAGGAGAGGTTTGTTAGCTACTGAATATACATATAATAATTTAAGGAATTATATTGCTAGTGATCGCCCAGTGGTCGAAATTCGACCGTAATTAATAAAAATTTTAGTTCCTCCTACTCCTTGCAATAATTTTAAGCAAACTGCTATATCTCAATCAATCTCAGCAAAGAACATAATATCTTTAATGCTGATATTTAATTTTAGTGCTTATATTCTTATAGGCGCACGAATTAAAAATTTTTAGTCGATGTTTTTTTATGTATTAGCTCTCATGTAAACGATGTAAAGGCAGTTTGTTTTGTTTATGTGGTAGAGCCATGCTGCAGCTATATTAGTAGTATAGTTGTAGCACGAATGGGTCGGCTCGACCGGGGAAGGACCACGCTCTCACAAAAAACCAGCGTAAAATAGCAGCTTAACGCTGCTGTGTTTCGTATGGTGAGTGTAGAGAACCGGAGACCCTTTTTACTGGAAAAGAGGCATTCCATCTTAGACCTCACGGGTAACAACGCATCTGCATCAGTCTTTATTGAGGATAGATGTAGATGGGTCACAGTAACCACTTACCATCAGATGGACTGTGTGCTCGTTTGTCACCCTATCCTATATAAAAAAAAAGTTATAAATGCTTATCTAAACTTACTTAACGACTAGGAGCATTTATTTAGTAGGCGAGCGAAGCGAGCCTCTATTAAATCAAAATGCGATAAAATTTTTTGTGGTACACTATACAATAAAACTACAAAACATTTAGTCATAAACTTGAAAATAAGTATCCATATTTATGACAATCTACTATGTGTTATCAATCATTATTTTTAGAAAAAATTATACAAATTAAAAAAAAAACGATTTTTTATTTTTAAGTATGTATAAATTTATCTACATAATATGGAATGATTCCATCCGTGGGCTTCATCAAGTATTAAATAATTTGTAGCTGGTCACTTTATTATTCGAGTAATATATACTCGTAGATGTACAAATGTGCTCAGGTAGGATTTTATTTAAAACTAGCTGTTCCCCGCGACTTCGCCCGCGCGGAAGTTATTACGATTGGATTTTATGGGTTTTAATTTTTTTGAACCCTAACTACTTTTTTATAATAAATGTAGCCTAAGTTACTCCTTATAACATTAGCCATCTGCCAGTGAAAGTCCGTTCAAAATCGGTTCAGCCGTTTCGGAGATAACCGGAACAAACAGACAGACAGACAAAAATTTTAAAAATTGTGCTTTTGTTATAAGTACCGTATATACTTTCATATGCATTTAGTTGAAGACTGTTATTTTGACATTACAAACAAACACTTCAATTTTATTTATTTGTATAGATTTCACCCAAAAATGACCCAGGCATATATGCCTATTAATGCTTGCCTATTTTTCAGATATTATATTTTCTAAGGAGCAACAAGAGTTAATAAAATATATTCGTAAAACAACTTAGTTATTTTCAAGAAAATTAAGGAGAAATACTAATGAAACGAATTGTTATGGAATGTCGAAAACAGGAAGAAATTCGAATATTTTTTTTATTTTTTTTTAAATAGTAGTTTAGTCATTTAAAAAAGTTTTTTTTTTTAGATTTTTTTAATGGAATTTGTATTATTAAATAATAAATATTTAAAAAAAATTAAAGTATGGGTACTTTCATTTTAGAACATAATATATTAACACAATTCGAAATAAATATTACACGATTTGCGAGCCATTACAAAGTTGTACTTATAGCTAGTTAGTAAAAACAAAAGTACCATAACTGTTTCATCCCCTTGTAGCGGCGGGTAAGAACAGCCACTAGGTGCCCCACATCTTCCCGTGGGTGTCCTAAGAGGTGACAGAGGGAAACTAAAGCAGAAGAATAGCACCAGCATCGTTCTGATAACAGCAAAACAACATTAAAACAAAACTGCGGTTGCCAACCCGCTCGCCAAGCGTTGCAACTATGGCAATATACCCCCATGAATATAGTTGCGAAGAGACGGCCCCCAGTCCCCGGCGGCCCCGCTATTCCTGGCTACGGTGGCAACGATGCTAACGGCGGGGCAGGGGGTCCTAAGAATCTCCGGTGGAGGTTCGGTTACTACCTAACACGACTCGACCTGGTAACATATTATGTACTAGCTATTCCCCGCGACTTCTTCCGCGTGTTATTTGGGATTTTAATTTTTTTTGCGCGGAACCCTAATTCTTTTTAAAAATAAATGTAGCCTAAGTTACTCTTTGTGACATCAGCTATCTGCCAGGGAAAACCCCGCCAAAATCGGTCCAGCCGTTTCGGAGATTAGCCGGAACAAACAGGCAGACAGACAGCCAGACAGACGGACAGACAGACAGACAGACAAAAACTTTAAAAACTGTATTTTTGTTATTAATACCGTATATACTTTCATATGCATTTAGTATAAAACTGTAATTTTGACATTACAAACAGACACTTCGATTTTATTTATTTGTTTAGATAACGAAGTGTAAAGTAAAAATTAAAATATATATATATATAAACATTTCCTATTGATAATTACCATAACACTGCTAGATTATGCCATTACATATCCATAAAAAGTTGGGACTTTACATTGCCCTAGCAAACTCACGCACTATGAAGCACGTGTATCTATAGTGTTGTCACTTTAATGTTACACACACACTCATTGTTACGAGTAAGTACTGTTGCACAACAATTCTGTTATTGAGAAATTTAATAATAATCTTAATAAAATGACTATTGACGACAATGAAGGCGTCAAAATTTATGTAGGTACTTATACGTAGTAGAGCCACGCTGTAGCAATATTATGGTTGTAAGTTGTAGCACGAATGGATCGGTTCGACCGTGACCACGCTTTCACAGAATACCAAAGTAAAATAGCAGATTAATGCTACTGTGTTTTGTATGGGTAGTGTAGAGAACCGCAGACCCTTACTGGCAACGAGGCAATCCATCTCAGTCTCAGGGGTGATAACGCGTTCTGCATTTTGATTAATAATTGGGGATAACTGTAGATGTCTATGGACCATATCATTTACTTACCATCAGGTTGGCTGTGTTCGTTTGTTACCCTAATTCTATAAAAAAAAATACTTAGGTAAGTGATGTTTTTATATAACGATTTGGTTAAATATGTACATACTACAATAATTAAAGTGCTTGTAGTAAAATAAATGTGTGTCTTTTTTACATAGTAGAGCCATGCCGCAGCAATATTGTGGTTGGAGCATGGAGCATGACTTCGGCGTATGCGTGGCGCTCTAAGTACGATGTCCCATATTTCTGTTTAGAATTATTAACATTGAATCAAGTTGCCATGAAAAGTGTATTTTAGTTATGCATAAAGCTACATCAACATCTCATTACAAGAAGGAAAATACAGAATTAAAAAAAAATCAGCAATATGAACGCTGACCTAAATGAATGTAAAATACAGTAGATTCTCTAAATATAAGTACGTACATTCTCGTCGTCGATCTTGGCAGTCCCAGAAGTCGTATATTTATAAACGATAGACTTAAAGAATGGCTCAGTGTTGCGTGCACGGAAGCGGCGTCCGAATCGCACGCTTAGCCTTGCATCAATTTTCGCGTGTTCAAACGCAGCTATCGTTAAGGTTTCCTGGAACTGTTATGCGTTATTTGTCCATAGGTAGTAGCTACGAGAGTTTTATTATGGAACATGACAATGATTTTGAGGTACTTTTGATTGTTGATTATGCTTTTTTAATTTGGGGTATTGTTGTTTTAATTACCATTTCCATGGCTGTAAGTACTTAAATAAATATTGTTAAAAACCAATCATGTTTTCTAAATATTAATTTAGAGTTCCATTTAAATAATAATATAAAAAACAACATTTATTGCAATGGAAAATCTAAACAAAATTTTATTTCTCATGACTTCTGAAATTGTTACAACATTACCTACCTACCAAGGGATAAAAAGATAATGCCAATGCCATTAAAATGAGGCACCCACTCCTAACTAAGTCTTTGATATTGAATTTTTAAATATTATTAATTTAAATACTTTTCTACAGAAAATTTTATTCATAAAATCTGCTAAAACTGTTAGCTGCTAGCTTTTACTAATACATTTCAATCATGAATTTCACTAATTATATTTTAATTTCAGTATATTATTCAAAAGGTTTAAGTTTTGTAATTTTATTTTTGAAGTTTTTTTTTTTGATATTTTCAAAACAAATTACTTTAAAATTGTATGGATTTATTCGCGTCTAGTGGGTCCCGTGGGTGTCGTAAGACACAGGGAAATGAAACAGACACATGGTTTTCGTAGTAATATTATTTAATTTGTGACATGGTCTTTTGATAGACTACTGAATAAATACGTAAGTGAATTGATTTATTTTTTACCAACATTTGTTCCATTTGTGCCAATTTTACAAAAAAAAATCCGGCAAAGTGCGAGTCGGACTCGCGCACCGAGGGTTCCGAACAAATCTGTAGGTATATAAGTTTAAAATTATTAAAAATATTTTTATTATATGTTGTAACTAAAAATTTATGCTTTTCGCAATTTTTCCTTTATCTGTACTATAAAACGTTGCTTCGTACCAAATTTCAAAATTCTGAGTTCACGGGAAGAACCCTGTAGGTTTTGATTCCCTTACCAATGTCGAAAATTCACGGCATAAACGGCTGTATCTTTTGATTGCGTTGGCTTAAGTTTGATTTTTTCACAGCTCTAAGGGACAGTAGATTTGAGTATTTGATATGAATTTCAGCTTGATACCTCCACGCGTTCTTGAGAAAAAGGGTCTTGACAGACAGACAGACAGACGGACAACAAAGTGATCCTATAAGTGTTCCGTTTTTTCCTTTTGAGGTACGGAACCTTAAAAAACATTCCTTCCCTAAATTCAGATCTGATGACCGTCGGTACTAGAACCGTAAGTGTTTTGAAATACAAGAAAAAAATTGGAGCGTATAATACTAAATATAAAACAGTCTTATAACCGCGTCTGTTTGTGAACTCGCCTATAACATTAAATGGATGGATTCTGTTTTCTCTTATAGAACTAGCTGTTCCTTTGCGACTTCGTCCGCGTGTAATTTACTATGATTTCATGGGTTTTAATTTTTTTCGCGGAACCCTATTTCTATTTCTAAAATAAAAGTATCCTAAGCTACTCCTTATAACATCTGCTGTCTGCCAGTGAAAGTTCCGTCAAAATCGGTCCAGCCGTTTCGGAGATTAGCCGGAACATACAGATAGACAGACAGACAGACAAAAATTTAAAAATTTGTTTTTTTGTTATTAGTACCGTATATACTTTCATATGCGTTTAGTAAAAAGTTGTTATTTTAACATTACAAACAGACACTTAAATTTTATTTATTTGTAGTGTGACAAACCTGATGGTAAGTGGACGCTGTGGCCTATAGATATCTACTTTTATCCAAGACCCCCCACACTTTCACCCCTGAGGATTAAGATGGAATGCCACGTTTCCAATAAAAAAGGCTCTCCGGTTCTTGTTTTTGTGTTTATTTAATGTAAGGATAATGGAGTTTTCGCTGGTTGTGACCAAATAATAATTTTCTCCCAACCGAATTTCGATCACGGCGCGAAGTCTTAATGGAGACTAGCCATCTGCGCAGTATTGAACTATAATGCAATGCACGAGTGTGTATTATAATCCCGTACTGCAAGCACAGGTAAACTGTCTTATTCCACTCACTCATAGCTCGGTAGGACGGCAATCCAACATGATCGGAAACACATCAAGCGCAGGACAAACGGCTTTACGTGCTTTTCCTTGCCGTCTACTACCTAATTCCGTATTTTGTGGCATTCCTTGAAAGAGATCTGTGTTAATTAGTAGACTTAGACATTGAAGGTCTGTAATGATGATGATGATGCTTTCATCCTCATCATCCTGTAATCAGTGCACAGGTGAACCTGAGTTTTTTCTACAATAGAAATTTGCTGCAATTATGTATTGCTAACCCTCTTAACCATCTTATGTATTGCTAGCCTCCGCGAGGCGGGTACGCGTAGGCATCACTTCCATGCTACAGTTAGACAATCCGTGTAGAGCAGTGTAGAGCCAACGTTATGGATTTGATAATTAGTACATTTGGTATTTTAAATTTGTTTACTACAAGTATTTTCAACTTGTTTATCACTTACTACAAAAAAAAACTACTACAAAAAAAAACTAATCTTTCTTAAGTGATAGAGTCACGTTGCGAGCGTATTGTATAACTGCAGCTATAATGAGTCGGCTCAACCGGGGAGGACTACGCTTGCGCAGGACACCAGCATAAAACAGCAGCGTGATGCTACTGTATTCCTTATGTTCAGTAATAAGAACTGGAGACGTATTGGTTATGAGATATTCCATCTTAGACTAGGGTGATAACGCATCTGCTTCCTGCTTTGATCCACTTAAAATCACGTCCCACACGTGTGCTCGATTGTAAACCTAGCTTGTATAAAAGAAAAATAAACCACTAATACCAAAATTTGTGTGCCATGCAAGTGAGACGTTAATATGTATTTTCATAGTTATTTATATGTTTGTAATAACACTGCTCTTCAATTAGTGTTAAGATAAAAATTAACGCTGAGTAAAATATTCCAAGTTAATCTGTAAAACAGCTTTTCTTGAAGGTCCCTAGTCGTTTCGATCCGGAAATATCTCTGGTTTATGTTTACGAGTTTCCTCCGCGACACAAAAGAAATCCTAATTTGTCTTGTTTCTTATAAAAAAGATAAAAATAATAAGAAAAATAAGCCTGTATAGATAACTCTAGTTTAATACTAGTTTAACACTACTGCAATTGTTGATTTACCAACTCCCATGAATAACTTACATGTTTAAAGATATAGAATTAGATACTAAATTTTTATAGGATAGGTCCATAGACATCTACATCTATCAGCCGTGAGGACTAAGATGGAATGCCTATTTTCCAGTAAAAAGGGTCTCCGGTTCCCTACACTCACCATACGAAAAACAGCAGCACTAAACTGCTATTTTACGCTGGTATTCTGTGAGGGCGTAGTCAAATTAGAGATAGGATCAATAAAAATATATAGTTTTTAAAGAATATCGCATTAAATATTGAAAAATCTGTCTGTTCTACAATTTTTTTTTATTATGCAGCGCAAATGAGCAGTGAAAACACTGATATGACATCACTGCTACGTAGCACAAACTGTTATCTCAACATGGTGTCATTATAATTTTTTTATAAAACGTAGTAAAGGTAAACAGAGTTTTATTACATAAAAGCCTCGCGACTGCGGGGCAGGGGAATAGTTCGCGCCTGCGCGTTTATGGTATACAGTAGGGCGCTGTCCGGCTCGTCTTCTACCGTCAACTACAGCTATGAACAGCCGTCAGGTTCGCCGTCTCGTCGCCGCGCGATCCTTACTGAAACAGTTTCCAGAATGTATCTTCTACCGCCTTTATAGCCAAGTGAGACCAGTATATGTAATAGACCGACCTGTGAGTGTCTTATGTGTTCCCATTTTATGTGCCTCTCAAACAATGCCTATGGAATTCCTATAACTGTGGCGTAAAAATTAATATATTCTACTACACCACATTTGTCCCCGTTATATGTTGTGGTGGTTACACGATAAAGATAATCTTATTCTAATATTGTTTCAGAAATGGCGTCATTCCACACCGAATTTCTACGCCGCTCAGTGTATAGACATGAGGTGAGTTACGTATTCTTTCTTATTAGTACATGAAAAAATATTGTATAAATAGAACTAAAGTTTATAACGACGACGGCCTAAGTAGAGTAGGCCATATTAAACATCAATTGTTTCTAATGATACGCATCGACTTCTATTGATCAGTGCTAGACGCCCGTCGTCATCGTTCACGAACTTGGCGGCGCCATATTTGAGTGCCTGGTCAATTGGTCTTTGACATTTTAACGCAAATACAAATTTATTTTCACGTACGTAAGCACGTACGCAAACAAAAGAAATGTATTGAAATATTTTACTATCAATCAATGAAATAACTCACGTATATTATTCAAAAGTTAATATGTGCCTTAACGTTTCATGCTGCAGACCCTATTCATTCGTGCACAACCTCGATCCAGTACAGTGAGTATAGTATACTAATGTGTTCACTTGAAACATTGACTTTACAAAATATCTGATGTGTTATTTTTGCAATATTTTTTTAATTTATAGAAGTACTTTTAGCTTTACAGTGTTTTTTTTTTTTTGCTACTTAACCCTCATACGAACGATACGGACTGTTACGATATTTTGTTTGTTGATTAATGGCTCTAAATAAGAGTGTCAGGTGACTTTCAACAACTGTGTGAAAAATACACTATTATTAATTTAGGTGTACTCTTTGAAGAATACGTCAACGACACACCCGCTCACTACGTCACACAAGATTTATACGATAAATATATTATTAGATCATGACGAAGGATGCGTAGATACATTCACTTAGAAAATACATGCAACAATATTTATAAAAAACATTATCGTTTAGTGGAGTGTGCTAATCGCTTGTTCCTACAAACATCATTAGTTTACATTTTAATGCATGATGCGATCGTCACGCATAAGATATGGCAGGCATATAATATTGATTGATATCATTATTTCCCAGGGTTCGCGAAGGGTGTCATAAAAATGCTGACGATGTGCTGTTTGATATGTTCAAAAATGATGAAACAGGACTTCTTCCAGTTGGAAAATTTTTAGCTGTAAGTTTTTATTAAATTTCCATATGAAAAAACAAGATATTATATTTATTCTTAATACAGTTATTGATAATACTTTACATACTAAACTTGAATTATTCTTTTATAAGATTTAGTTTTTTTTTTGTAAGTATTATGTATTTCGCTATAAAGTGACGCGTAAGAATATCCACTGCTATATTCATCCTGCGTGCAAAAGCAAGCGTGGAAAATGCTGTGAGGCAATCTATTGAGGAGGTCTATCTTCAGCAGTGGCCTTTTAATATGTTGAAATGATGACGATAAAGTAGTTAGAGCCTGGAAGTTAAAGTACATCTCTAAATTATTAAAAAAAAAGTTAAAGCAAACAAATGTATTGGATCTGTTTTTGTCTAAATAGTGTCTAGATACTCGTATCATAAAATTACATTAATGCACTTAGTTAAATTACTAAAATTGAAAATATATAACGCAGTATTTATTTACAGGCTCTAAGAACAACTGGTATACGGAAAAATGACCCACGTGTTAAAGAAGTTATGCACAATTTATACAAAGTTCACAAGGAGTCCAACTTCGAAGGAGGCTCCCCGGAGACTTTAAAATTAGATAGAAAAGCATTCAAAGAAGTTATTGCACCGAATATAGTTTTAATTACAAGAGCTTTCCGTAGTCAGTTCGTCATACCAGATTTTCAGGACTTCATTAAGGACATAGAAGAAATTTATTGGACTGCAAAAAGTAACACGGATGGCAAAGTTGCCAGCTACATACCCCAACTTGCTAGAGCATCGCCAGAAAACTGGGGAGTTAGTGTATGCACAATCGACGGACAAAGATTTTCAATTGGTAAGAACATAAGTACAATTTATAAGTTTTATAATGACAAACTATTTATTATATTTTTTTTTATAAAATTGAAGTGACAAACAAACTTACCATTCACCGGATGGTAAGCGGCTACTGCGGTCCATAGACACCTGCATCCTGCAACCTGCTTCAAACAAATAAGGCTACAGATACTATGCCACCTCTAAGAAAAAAGATGGAATACTTCACAACCTGCAGAATAAATACTGGCTCTTTATAGTCTTCAACCTGAACAAAGCAGTGCACGCTCTGCTGTTTGGCGGCAGAACTAGGTAAGAGGGTGGTACTTCACCAGACGGATTGCTAGGTAGAAAAGAAGTCCACCACCTAGAGGAATCCTACCACCCAGAGGAGTTCTGCCACCTAGAGGAAACCTATGAAAATATTATCTACCGCCTTCAAAATGGAGGAGGTACTCAATTCGACTGTATATTATTTTTATGTGTGTTACCTCATAATTTTTTTCTGGGTAAACCGATTTCGATTATTCCTTTTTTATTTGACAGCTTCTCATATGGTCCCATATATAAATTTGATCAAGGTCTGAGTAATAGTTTTTGAGTTATTCTTAATAATTTATATTGAAGTCGGTTGTACAATTTTTTTTTAATTTTAAATTATTTTAACATTTAATATTTTATTGGCATTGTATTAATTTAAATTTATGCAAAGATTGAAATATCGTGTCTGCACTAACGTGTACGCTCTTTCAGAAACTACTTTATATGAAAGAATAATTAAATACTTAACTAGTTAACGATTATGCCTAGATTACGATTTCTTACTTAACACAAATACAATATCTTATTTCTTTTATATAGAATAAGGGTGACAAACGAGCACGCAGCCCACCTGATGGTAAGTGTATGCTGTGGCCCATAGACATCTACATTTATCCTCGATTAAAAATCAAAGCAGATGCGTTGTCACCGCTCAGTACCAAGATGGAATGCCTCGTTTCCAGTAAAACGGGTCTCCAGTTCTCTATAGTCACCAAACGAAACACGGCAACAAAAACTGCTTTTTACGCTGGTATTCTGTGAGAGTATGGTCCTCCCCCGGTCTAACCAACCCATTTGTGCTGCAATCATAATATAGCTGTAGCATGGCTCTACCACGTTATTTACTTCTTCTTCATGAGCCCGTAAAAGTCCTCTACTGGAAATAACATTCTTCTTTTCTTTCTTCTTCCGGCGTAGGGAGAATTTTCCTCAATCATCACACTAAACATGCGGAATAACGTTCACAGTACCATACGTCTTGCACATTTAACACTGCTTAACATCGACGGGCTGAGCATTCTACACCATGTGAACGCCATCTCAATGTCAAAAATACTTTATTTAATTTAGGCCTATTTCAAGGGTCATATTATGAACGTCAAAATCTACCATCGGCTTGAAAAGCGATTTCTCTAAAAAGAACCGGCAAAAAATTAGAGGCTGTTGTTTTTTTTTCAGTATTATATTATAATGTTGATAATACAAGTTTTTTTGAAATTCTTTTAACTATTATTATATCATATATCTTTTGGAAAGCATATTAAGATCTTTCGGTTGTTTCCCGTAGTTGTCTCTACACGTACGTACGTACATACTATAACGCACCCAGGAGACGAAATCTTATATAATTTATTCTATTCATATATTTCGTATTTTTAGGTGACGTGACTGTGCCATTTACTCTACAATCGTGTAGCAAGCCTCTTACATACGCCATGGCTCTAGAGACTTTAGGCTCTGACGTGGTTCATAAATACATTGGCACAGAGCCCAGCGGCCGAAATTTTAATGAACTCGTCTTGGATTACAACAGTAAGTATATAACATCTATGTACATCCCTGAACGACACTCGATGTTGATACATTGTTTAATTTAAAGAACTCGTCTGACCGTCAACAATATGTCACTATGTTTATTTAGTCAATACGGTGTTTGCCAAATACACGATATAACTACGTTGTTGATGTTTGTACTAATGTTTTTCTCTTTTTTCTCTCCTTCAACAGTGAAACCTCACAACCCCATGATAAATGCGGGCGCTATTTTAGTATGCGCTTTACTAAAAACACTGGATAAACCAGAAATGACACTGGCGGAAAAGTTTGACTATGTCATGTCCTTCTTCAGCCGTCTCGCTGGCCATGAACTTTTAAGTTTCAATAACGCTGTATTTTTGTCGGAGCGTGAAGCCGCGGATCGCAATTATGCTCTAGGTTTTTACATGCGCGAGCATAAATGTTATCCAGAAAAAACTAATCTTCGAGAATGTATGGATTTCTACTTTCAGGTAATTATTAGTTTTTCATAATTTACACATTCTATTCATACTATACTCGTGTATATCCCCAATTCAGGAATTAATAAAGGCATAATATATTATATAACACCAGAAGCGGATTGAATGTCGAAAGCGCTCTAGGCTCGCACCTCATCGGCGCCTCTCTACCGGCCATATATTAAAAATTATAACTAATCATTTTGCAAAAAAAACCTATACATTTTAATAGTTGCTAAATAGTTAGGTAGTTCTAAAAACTAGATTTCATTATAAGGGATAGTTATGACGTTGTTTTCAAATTAGATATCGGTGACAATAACTGTTCTTTCAAGTTCCGATTCCAAAAGTTCTTCGATTTCAGACACCACTGCGTTTAATTTTTTTTTCAACATTTCTTGCAATTGTAAGCGCGCTTCTTGAGGTGCGTCCATACTTGCTGGTCGACGGCTAACAACTGAAATTACTAAACACAGCCACTAAACAGAATTGGACACTACTCACACTACACACCTGCACTAATCACCCGCAATTACTAATCACCTGCACTCGTACTAATCAAAGTGAAAACAGGCCTTTATACGATTTTCAGACAGTATATATTACTAGCGATCCACCCCGGCTTCGCACGGTTGATTTCTGGCTCTCGACTACAACGCCACCTACCAGGTTCAATTGGTAATATAAACCATTCTCTAATCAACTTAATCACGCACACAAATTTTCATCAAAATCGGTCCAGTCGTTTAGGAGGAGTTCAGACACAAATACGGACAGAACAATTATATAATATATAATATGCATGTATTACATATAAACCTTCCTCTTGAATCATTCTGTCTCTTGATGAAACAATAACCGTCAACAAAAATAAACCGCACCAAAATTTGTTGCGTTGTTTAAAAATTCTAAGCGTACGGACGGCAAGAAGCGACTTTGTTTTTACTATATAGAGATAGGTACGGTACTTCTCAGATGCACATGTCATCACCGACAAAATGCACTGGTACACTCTTGTTTTTAAGTTTTGATAAATGACTGACGAGGAAATTGACCTCTCGATCAATCTTTTCGTCAGGCATTCCTTTTCAACAACACCTTAGATCTTCTGTAGGGCGAAAGGGTATATACATATGTGGTCTACGGCATTTTCGGAAACCGGCAAGTGGACAAGTCTGCATGTGGAACGTTTCTTAATGACTCTCGAAATACTCGAAAGCAGCATGTAGACGCGACTCATACGGGAGAACGGTATATAGTTTTTTAAAAGACCGCTGTCGTCTTTCTTGAAGAACAAGTTACACTTCTGCTCCAGGCTCAGAAGTAGTGCCACCATGGAAGACGGAATTAAAGAGCATCTGAAGTACTTTAAGTATCCATTTTCCACCCGCTTCCTGAAGCTCCGCTGTAATTCCATCCCCACCCGGGGCCTTGTTTTCTAGAGATATTGTCATATATCGCCTTCAACTCCTCATTGGGATGTGCCATGGTTGATGCTTACGACCTACGGTATGATGGTTTACCAAGTGCGCGGCGGTGAAGGAAAACATCGCGAGGAAAGCGGCATGTATGAGAAATGAGAAAAATAAAATTTCAAAGATATGTGAAGTTGGCCAACACGCATTGGATCAGCGCGGCGGACACTTCCTTGTCCTAAAACCCTCTCAGAAATGAGGGATGGCCTGTACCCAGCCGTGGGACGTGTATATAGCCTATAACTTTAAGATTGATGCGTAAATGTGTATGACCTTCAACGAATACCTTTCGGTGATTGTCGTTAATGTGAATAAGCCTTGAGGTGGCTAAATCGGACACCTTCTTGGAACAGATGATTGAGGTTATGGGTCATGGTGGTTAAGGTTGCACGCACATTTTTTTTATTCTTTCAGTCACGTTTTATGACATTCGCTTAATTTTTGCTTTTCTTTTCAGTGCTGCTCAATGGAAGCCAACTGTGACATAATGTCAATTATGGCAGCTACTTTAGCGAATGGCGGCATCTGCCCCATAACTGACGAGAAAGTGCTTAGGCCAGATTCTGTCAGGAATGTTTTATCTTTAATGCACAGTTGCGGCATGTACGATTACTCTGGGCAATTTGCATTCAAAGTCGGTCTTCCGGCCAAGTCTGGTGTATCAGGAGCTATGCTCATTGTAGTTCCGAATGTTATGGGCATTTGCACATGGTCCCCGCCTCTTGATCCACTTGGAAACAGTTGCAGAGGACTCCAGTTTTGTGAGGTAGTTTTATAAATAAATACTTTAATGGAATTATTGGCTTCTGTCATTCCGTAACAAAGTTAAGCAAAGTTCCAAATTTTCATCATGAGTCATCATGAACAAAAACTAATATTATCATTTTATGTTCCTATCTTTTACAGGATCTCATTATGCGTTTTAACTTCCATAAATATGACAATATTCGATATGCTAGCCACAAAAAAGATCCTCGCCGATACAAATTCGAATCTACTGGACTCAGCATCGTGAATCTCTTGTTCTCTGCTGCCAGCGGTGACCTTAGTGCTTTAAGAAGGTAATTAACATGTTAATATTGGAGGATAATAAATATGCACATAATACGTAAAATACAATTTTTTATCATGTTTGTCAGCACTTCTTCAGATCCGTCTCTACTTCCCGTGCCAGTGCCACCTAACTCTCAAGACACTGAATAAATAGTCAAATAACAAGTAACTATATGAAAATTTTGTATAGCTACAGTGAAACACAAGTTTATGGTCTATGATATCGACACATTTCGAACTTCGCTTTGATATTTCAATATTTTCAAATGAAACCATGCTTCCAACTTAATTTGCGTTCACGAAGCTTTTACATCCCACTTGAAACTGATTTTCGTGTACATGCTTTAACAAAGCAGTAGTTACATTGTACACATATATTTTTAGCTTATGTGTTTCATAATTGAAATAAATATTTTAAGGCCAATGCTTTGTTATCAGACATCATCTATCCGGTATGGACATGACATTGTCGGACTATGACGGGCGTACAGCGCTACACCTAGCGGCAGCCGAGGGTCATTTGTCTTGCGTCGATTTCCTGCTTGCGCAATGCTCAGTCCCTCATGATCCTCGGGACCGCTGGGGTAGCCAACCACTCAACGAGGCCGAGACATTCGGCCATACGGCTGTTGTCCAGTATCTTAAAGAATGGGAACGTTCTCATCCTCAAAACAAAGATGAAACAACAGTTAAATCAGAGTCGACGGTAGATGCGATTCTTGAGGTAAACCCAGATGCAAATGATGCCGTAAAAGATCCAAGTATACAAGAAATCGTTTCCAGAAACGGTGACAAAGTACAATAAATAAATAACCTAACTGTTAGCTGATATTCATAAAACTAAAAGGATAAAACTTATCCCTTATTTATTTAATTTGAACAATATATAATATTGTAGTATCCTAATAAGCCATTTATAAGAAAAGAGCTTTTATGGCAAACATTTTGTGATACCAAATAGTCTCATATTATTAAATAGTAAATTATTCTTCTCATTATTTAGTAATAATTGTTTGTATTGTAAAAAAAAGTCAATAAAATGTAATAGCGATGTAATCGACATTGTGACATGTATCTTGACATTATGAATGTATGCTGCTAGTTAAAATAATATTGATTCTGACATTCTAACAGGTATTTGAAATGAAAATTTCAAACATAAATTCTCTACTGTTATTAAAATTATTATTTTTGTTATAAATGTAAAACTAGGTTTTCATTGTTAGCAAGTTTGCAATTTGAGATCCAATTATGAAAAATCGAGACTCACTTGCAAGAATATAAGAATTATTTTATTAATTATTCATTTTGTTTTTACTGAGATTTCAAAAAAATTATTCTTTATTTATATTTACTAATCAGACCGTTTACGGATATAAAAAATTGATCTATATTTACATTTTGAATAAAACAAATATTATTTTTCCATATTATCCTGCTGTTTTCACCCTAGATGTGCTGTTCTATCAATTAGGCCTGGGCAAAAAATATCGATATATCAAAATATCGATATTTTC
Organism: Parnassius mnemosyne; assembly: GCA_963668995.1. Taxonomy (NCBI): domain Eukaryota; kingdom Metazoa; phylum Arthropoda; class Insecta; order Lepidoptera; family Papilionidae; genus Parnassius; species Parnassius mnemosyne. The sequence continues at coordinate 32,756,858 of CAVLGL010000137.1, read as the reverse complement.
TCATAATAATATCGATATATATCGTCGATATTTATGTTAGAGTATCGAATTCGTATAAATTCCGATATATTTTTAAATATGACAAAACATGAAGCAACAAAAGGGGCTACAAAAACATTCATGTGCGGTTGTCGTTTTTTTATCTTCGTCCAACCGTCGGTAATTACATTTTGGACCTTATCCTAATACATCATGCAAATGATGACGATATATCGATATATTTTTTCACTTGCTCATCCCTACTATAAATAATGCAATAATGTTTAAAAAGCAGGAGAAGAATGTACCTAACTCAATTTTACAAAGTTTATGAAGCAAAGCAAAGATCGTCTAGTTGAAAATCTCTTCCTTTCATGATTTTATCGTAAAGACACTTCCTCCCTATACACGGTGTAGATATTTGTGTAGCTGGATTATATTGATGTGCAGATGCGCATAACATTTGTACCTACCCACATTCTAAATATGATTCCTATTTGACTATTTTTATCATTCCAAGTTGGAATTTCCAACTTAATTTGCATTCAAGTGTTAAATTAATTCGTAAAACCTACAATAAGTTGCTTGTATTTTTGAAAATAATATATAAATATAAAACATCAGGTAATTTACTCGAAGTTACAGGAATGTACTGGAGTTCTATATAATACAATATGTATATCTCAATAATATAAAGACAATAAATATGATAAATGTTACAGTGGAAGGTACTTTGAATTGACTGTATAAGCTATCATTAGCTACCTAGGTACTTACGTCATTTTATTCCTGCCTGCAAAATATAGATGTCAATTAATTAAACTGTTAAATATGTGTTTTATTTAAAAGTTATTTAGTGTAACGCAGTTTCACGGATGTGAATTTTGAACTGTAATGATGATGATGAATGGTGATATGCCGTATGAGGCAATTTAAGACGGTAGTTTTATACATGGTAGAGCCACGCTCATGAATAGGTCAGCTCAACTGAACAAACACCACATACTACCAGAATGTAGCATTATGCTGCTATTACGTAACACAGTAGTGTTACGTATGGTGAGTATGAACAACAGGCATTTCATCTTAGCCCTCAGGAGTGCCCACACATTTGCATTTTGATTCTTAAGCAATAATATATGTTAGTGGTTATGAGCCACAAGACCATCAGGTGGATTGTGTGTTCGATTGTCACTCTTAACTCTACAAATAAATTGCTTTATAGCACACCAGCGAAGTACCAAGTATTGGGACTACAATTATAGGTTTGATTCCTGCATGAGAGTTATTTGTACGGCCTATAAATTATTGTTCGAAATATGGGCACTTATCTATGTGTTTCATATGAAAAACACCTCAATGTCATAAGAGAAATTCCTAATTGTTCTATTATTTTTTGACAAAATAACAAACAGTATAATATGACTGGTACTGCAGTCACCAAAATTTTAAATGTGTACAGCTATACACATAAATAAAATTGAAGTATCTCTAATATTGAAATAACCTCTTATTGCTCTGAGAGAGATTATTTGAATGTCAATAAGACATGAATAATCATTTTAAATTTTAGACCAATTTCTGTACTGCCAACACATAGAAAGATTTTGAAAAAAATATTCTTGATCAAATGTTAATTTTTTTTAATGTTTAATGTTAAGTTTACTTCATAAAAATCAATTCGGTTTCACAAGGGGTCGCTCGAGAACTGATGCTAGTGTTGAGCTGATTAAATATATTTTCAATGCATGGGAGAATTCACAGAATGCTTTGGGTATATTTTGTGACCTATCCAAAGCCTTCGATTGTGTTCACCATGAAACATTAATCAGGAAACTACAACACTACGGTGTAAGAAGTAATGCTCTTAAATTAATTGTTTCATATTTAAGCAACAGAACGTAAAAAGTTGTCATTAATAGTATAAGCTCTTCCGGGTCGATAGTACAAATGGGTGTGCCTCAATGCTCAATTCTTGGCCCCTTTCTGTTTCTTGTATAAATTAATGACTTACCTTACATAGTAGGGGATAACCATAATATAGTATTATTTGCTGAATACACTTCATTAATGTACAAAGTAAAACGACAATCATTAAAATATGACGAAGTAAATAATGCTATATCTAAATTAGTAACTTGGTTCAATGTTAATAAATTGTCTTTAAAGGGCACTAAAACGAAATGTATGAAATTCATGACTCCAAACGTCAAACAATTAAATACTATTGTAAATTTAAATGGGGAGGAACTGAGTCTTGTCGATACTACCATTTTTCTTGGAATAACAGACGCGCATATATAAAAAAAAATGGTAAATCCAATTGGGCATGCCCTAAGCGCATTAAAAAAATTACGTATAACATGATTATACGGATTTTTTTAAAGTAGTTTAATACATTTTGACAGTACTATCGGCTTCAACACCCTCGAAAACCATGAAAATGACACCCATGATGAAAAAATTGATAGGTACCTAATTCAGCCGCCATGTTGGATTTACATTTCGACAGCACTATCGGCTTCAACACCCTCGAAACCCATGAAAATGACACCTATGATGAAAAAATTGATACATATTGCAGCCGCCACCTTGGTTTTACATTTCGACAGCACTATCGGCTTCAAGTTTCTCGAAAACCATGAAAATGACACCCATGATGAAAAAATTGATACCTATTGCAGCCGCCATCTTGCATTTATATTTCGACAGCACTACCGGGCTTCAACACCCTCGAAAACCATGAAAATGACACCCATGATGAAAAAATTTATACCTATTGCAGCCGCCACCTTGGATTTTCATTTCGACAGCATTATCGGCTTCAGCACCCTCGAAAACCATGAAAATGACACCCATGATGAAAAAATTGATACCTGTTGCAGTCGCCATCTTGGATTTACATTTCGACAGCTCTACCGGCTTCAACACTCTCGAAAACCATGAAAATGACACCCATGATGAAAAAATTGATACCTATTGCAGCCGCCATCTTGGATTTACATTTCGACAACCCTATCGGCTTCAACACCTTTGAAAAACATGAAAATGACACCCATGACGAAAAAATTGATACTACTTACTTTTAGTACGTACTACTATTATTTATTCTGTGCTGAGTGACGCAGGCTCTATTCTATTTGTAATAATTTTTCATACCAGGCTGCTGAATACACCGAAAATTTCGATATTTCGCAGCCGAAAGAAATTTATTATAACTAAACTAAACAAAATTAAACTGCCGTTTACATTCAATGGCTTCCCACATGATAGATGAAGTTATAAAAATTTATTGAGCTAATAATTGAGCTATTTTCAAAAGTTATCGTGTTTACAAGCCTTGCTGACTTGATAAATCCACACCATAAGCCACTAAAACCCCTTTTTTATTTTAAAATAGCAATTAATCGAGTTAAAAAAAAATATTAATAAATTCAACAATCATTTATCTTTCTGACAATGTGCTTTTTATATCACTTATATGTACAATATGATTGCTAGATACGATTTCATGCGACAAAACGTTGGAATCTTAATTTTTAGGCCCTAGTAGTACATACCGTCGCGCTTAGGCGCTTACAGCATGCAATTAGCAAGCGTACTTAGTTCTGCAGCATATGGTATAAAAAAGATTAGAAATCTTACCAGAGTGGAAACATCTGGACATGTTTACTTTAGCTACTTCCAGAGCATAATGTCGTATGGTATTTTGCTATGGGGACACGCGACTCGCACTGAAATTATATTTGTTTTACAGAAGAGGGCCGCCATAAGAGCAATCTATGATTTAAAACATAATCACTCAGACAAAAATTTAAGGAAATTAATACCTATATCAACTTTGGCCTCTCAATACATTTATGAAAATGTAATGTACATAAACAAAAGTAAAGGTACTTATACAAAAATAAGTGATATTCATTCTGTAAATACTAGGAACAGACACAAGCTAGTTGTACCAGTTACTCGACTCCACAGAGTCAGTAATTCATTCTTGGGGCAATGTATACACTGTTACAACAAAATCCCAGAAAATATACAAAATTTAACCTGCTCAAAATTCAAAAACTTTATTAAACATAGTTTTTATAAAAAGGATTATTACAATATTAAGCAATTTATGAATGATAATAACCCCTGTGAATGAGTTAGTCGCTACCAAGCTATTTCTAATTTGTTTTGTGGAGTTAATTGTGATTACATGATTGTGAGCTGTTATTTAAAAAAAAGTCCCACTAGGTTTCTTGCTGGTTCTTCCCAGGACAGAGGTTTTTTTCAAACCAATGGTAATTAAACAAAAGAGTGACTTTTAATAAGTATTATTTATAATTTATATTGAATAAAATAGTTTTTATTTCAAAAATGTTTTTGTCTGTCCATGTACAATTGTAATGAAACTTCATAAGCAGTTAGAGCAATGCCAGGAGTGATCTAGACTATATATATCCAAAAATTTGGGAATTTTTACTTGATAAAACATAAAATAGATAAAATAAATGGTATTTGATGACTATCCACATTAATAGATCCTGCCAAGGTAAGATGGAAGTATTTAAAAATGGCATAATTTACACTTCATTTCATGTATCAAATCAAATCACTTTATTGCATTTAATAGCATTACCATTACAGCTTATTAAGTTCACTGTTGAACAAATATAGATTACTTCATAAGTGGAATATTTACCATAGTTGTCACGCTTGGCAGGCGGATCGGCAACCAGTTTATTTGTTGTTGTTGTTGTTAGAAAGGCACTGCTGCCCATCTTCTGGTTTGTTTTTCTCCGTCGCTTCTTACAATACCCACAGAACAATATGGGGTAATGGATATTCTACAACGCAACTACATGGTCAAAAATTAAGAATAAAATATCAAGTTTAAGGTGCTTATATGATTTATTACCTAATACATACTTTAGAACATGAATACTAGTATTTGGCATTAAATTACTGGTTTTGAGTTATACTAGTTCGAACTGGTGAAGAAACCAAACCTAGTAGCTTACAATCGGCTTCCAACAAAGTAAGATCAGTGCTAGAGCCTAAAAACCTGGAAGAAAGTTCAAGATCACTAATCTGCAGTCTAACTTTAGCTCCCCTGACATACTCGTCTGCTCGAGATGTTGGCCGTGTGCATACACAATGGAATTTCCACCCAAAATCTATATACAAATCATCTTTTACTACATGGAAGATTTTGCCAATTACAATTTTTCCAACAGGATCGCCCAACTGAAAAAAAAATTAAAACTATAAAAATGTACCTGCACAAAAATTTCATTAATTAAGAAAACGTCTGCTTACATCCATGAGCTTTGATTTCCGAAGTAAAGAAGAAAAGGTTTGATTTTGATTGTAGTCTTGATTTAAAATATGGGATTGTTTTTCGTATGCCTTAGCAAAACCTCCACTTTTAGAGGCAGATGTAGTTCCATCATTTTCATTAGAATTTGTATTAGTGCTATACAAGATTCGTGACTTTTTAAAAATATTTGAAATACTTGCATATCGGCATAACCCTTTAGTGCTCAACATGATTTCTGATTCTTATTAGTGTGTCCAAGTAGCGCAGAGGTAAGAAAAGAGAAACTTCCTTACTTTTATTTATCAGAAACTATAGAAATGACGGCGCGTTGAAATAAAGAAAAATAGTTTACATCAGTGGTCTAAAACTCATGTTGATAACTTGAACTTGAAAATAAACATCTCAATCTCAAGCCGCGACATTAACCACAACCAATTTAGTCAAACCTATTATTACCTATGTATTATTACCTATGGTCAAGCCAAAGAGTATAGTACGTCAGGCCAAAGACAATATTTTTTAATGAAGTTTTAACTTTGTCATTACATACTACGTTTTTATCCAAAAATAAAAAATTATCAACAATTAAAATATCGCATAATTTGTATGAAGGTCAAGTGAGCGCTAGAGGATTTACGATTGCAAAACGTTGGCCATAAATAAAATGTTTTGAGAAGTTATCAATTACCGTGTAGTGGCGGTGTATGAATATCCATACCATCCCATGGGTCTCGTAAGAGACTTGGGGTTATTTTTAAATAACCGTGACCGTCGTTCCGGTTACCAAAAATAATCGTGAGTTTGTCACGTTGATAAAGTTGGATAACTACTTGGAACATTAGAATGACTTTTAACGCGACTTTATATAATGCATTTTAGATTTAGTTTTAGTATTAGGTTTTATTTAAGTCGTCGATTTTTTATTACCTTTCTTACCTAAGCTACGTGGCTATGTTATAAGTTGTATGTTATAAATTATTTACACCATCTTAATCAGTTTTTCTTTTTCTATCGCACGGCATTTTCAAAATAGCGAAATTTTCGAAAAAAATCTTCTTTAGTACCCAAAATTTTAGGGCTTTTAGTGCAGTTTTAACGTGAATTATGGCTGTAAATCACAAATTATTCATTATGACTAATCGCCTAAGTTGTAGAGTATAGGTACTGAAAGATTTAGGATCTAAAGCACATAATTATTCTTTACGAACATACTAGATTTTAAACGAATACCAATTTGTCCTTTACTACCTAATACATCTTTAGAGAAACTATAATTATGCTTTACTACTTATAAATATGAAGATTTATCTTATACGCCAACCATTCACATTAAAATAATAACCACTCACATTAAAAGGTTATACACCGTTATCGAAAAAATAAATAAAAACTATTCTAACCTAATACGCGTTAAACATGGAAAAATTACTGTGAAAGCTGGATAGCATATTTTGTGTAAGTGTGACAAGGACGTAAGACATTTAACGGTGGTAGAGCCACGCAGCAGTTTTTGCTGTTGCACGTATGGGCCGGCTCGAGCCGGGTTGGTACCATGACCTCACAGAATACCGGCGTGAAGTAGAAGCTCTGCTTCTGCGTTTCGTCTGGTGAGTGCAGGTGACCGGAGGCCCAATTCCCCCCCCCCCCTCCTATCAACATGGTAGCGGAATTACACAACAGACTACCCCAGGAGGGTACCAGTACCCCTGCAGAATCCCTCGCTGAGCATCCACGACCATGTTATTCCAATCCTGAGCGTGGGTGCTCAGGCTGCCCCGCGTATTCTGGGGGAGGCAAAATTCCGCTCAAAAACATAACTGCTCGGGGCAAACTGAGCAACAATACCAAGGCGACCCCTGCCACGCTATCCGTGAATTTCTGCAACATCAGGGGACTTCACTCTAACCTAAACGCCGTCCACTACCATCTCGAGACGGCGAAGCCGGCCTTTCTCTTTCTGACCGAGACGCAGGTTTCCTCTCCGGCTGATATTTCGTATCTCTCCTACCCGGGGTACAAATTGGAGCACTCCTTTGTGCCTCGGGCTGGAGTTTGCGTCTATGTCAGAGAGGACATCTGTTCTCGACGCCTCGGCAGTCTTGAAGGTTCGGCCCTGTCCATCATTTGGTTACACGTAGACAGCGACAACCATCCGCGCGTCTACAGGTGCCTCTATAGGTCCCATAGCGGTAATGCCGAAACAGACCGACTCATCGACCACGTTCAAATGACTACAGATTCCTTGCTACAACAGGTCCCATCCGCAGAGATCGTGATCCTTGGCGATTTTAACGCCCACCACGCTGAATGGTTCGGTTCACGTTTAATCGATCATGCGGGGAGATCTGTTTATGACTTTGCCTTGGCATATGGTCTGACACAACTGGTTACTTCGCCTACGCGGATTTCAGATGTGGAGGATCATACACCTTCCCTGTTGGACCTTCTGCTGACCTCTCATCCGGACGAATATCAGGTTTCCGTCGATACCCCTCTCGGCTCTTCGGACCATTGTCTGATCCGGAGTGTGGTGCCACTCACGCTCCCCTCGCGGTTGCGTTCTGCAGGTTGCCGCCGTGTTTGTCATTACAGGTCAACGGATTGGGACGGAATGCGGTCTTTCTTTGCATCCTACCCATGGGCGGGTTTGTTTCTCGCCGGATGATCCCAGCGCTGTTGCTGACTCTGTCACTGATGTGGTGCTACAGGGAATGGAACTATTTATTCCATCATCTGTGGTACCCATCGGAGGCAGATCTCAGCCTTGGTTTGTTCGCTCCTGTAAGACTGCATTACGCAGTAAGCAGGAGTGTTATCAAGCCTGGGCTGCGGCTTCGATGACTTGGAATGTAAACACCAGCACACTTAAAAAGAAGTATAACTTCGCCTCCAGGTCCTTCAAAAGAGTTATTGCCAAGGCAAAGTCAGAGCACATAGGCAGAAACAAGTGCGCCTTCCTTCGGGAACCCTCGCCAAGGCTGTCCAAGGGAATTTCTGTAAGCCATCACTACCATCTCTGCACAGGGAGGACAACTCACTGGCCCAAGACGCAAAAGAGAAAGCCGACCTTTTAGGCTCCCTCTTTGCATCCAACTCGACTCTTGATGACGGGGGGGAAAACACCGCCGACCATCCCGCGGTGTGAGTGCTCCATGCCGGATGTGCTGTTCTCACAGCACTCGGTTCGCAAAGCATTTCTCTCCCTGGACATCCAGAAGTCGAGTGGGCCTGATGGAATCCCCCCAATTGTGCTGAGGACGTGTGCTCCGGAGTTGGCACCGGTCTTAACACGTCTTTTCCGGTACTCCTACTCCCAAGGCGTAGTCCCGAACTCATGGAAGACAGCTTTTGTCCACCCGATCCCTAAAAAAGGCGACTGCTCAGACCCGTCCACCGCCTCCTTGTACTCCAAAATAATGGAATCCATTATTAACCGCCAGCTCATCCGGTACCTTGAGGATCACCAGCTGATTAGTGACCGCCAATACGGATTTCGTCGGGGTCGATCAGCTGGTGATCTTCTGGTCTACCTGACCCATAGATGGGCGGAGGCAGTAGAGTCCAAGGGGGAGGCGTTGGCCGTTAGTCTGGACATTGCGAAGGCCTTCGATCGGGTTTGGCACAAAGTGCTTCTTTCGAAGCCCCCTTCCTATGGGCTTCCCGAGAAATTGTGCAATTGGATCACCAGCTTCCTTGCAGATCGGAGCTTCAAGGTCGTTGTAGACGGTGCATGTTCTGACTACAAGCCTATTAACGCTGGTGTTCCACAAGGCTGTGTGCTATCACCGACGCTGTTTCTTCTGCATATCAATGATATGTTGCTAACTGGTAACATTCATTGCTATGCGGATGACAGCACTGGTGATGCTCTATACACCGGCCGTGCCAATATTTCTCGGGAAAACGTCGCCGAGTACCGGAACAAACTTGTGTCTGAAGTCGAGTTTTTGCTGAACAAAGTCTCGGATTTTGGGGGCGACTAAATCTAGTCCTGTTTAATCCTTAGAAGACACAAGTCAGAAGACACAACCGCTAAAGAGAACCCCTTTTTCGTATCTCCTCAGTTTCAAGGCACTCCCCTTCTTGCCTCAGCCAGTATCGGTATCCTCGGAGTCGACATATCGAGTAACGTGCAGTTTCGTGGTCACTTGGAAGACAAGGCCAAATTGACCTCTCAAAAGCTTGGCGTGCTCAGCAGAGCGGGACAGTATTTCATGCCGGCACACCGCCTGCAACTTTACAAGGCGCAGGTTCGGCCTCACATGGAATACTGTTCCCATCTCTTTACCCCTGGTGGCTCTTAGGGGTTTTGAGGAGGACCCCAAGAATGAGGATGTAATCAGCGGCTTCTACGAGCAGAACCTTTCTGCTTGTTGATGGACCGAAGCAAAAGTGAAAGAAAACTGCAGGATTGCTTTCAAAAAGTCCTGGAGAGGTAGCAGAAGGACAACCGTGATCCTTCAATGTTCGGCTGCCTTGAGAGATATCTTGATCGGATACAACCGGTTATACGTCGGCTGGGACGTGGTTGAGCCGTGTGATTACGTGGACGTCACGTGCTGCCAGAGGTGTCAACAGTATGGGCATCCTGCGAAGTATTGCCGATCGAATGAGGTCGTATGTGGGAAATGTCGAGAGGCAGGTCATGAACGTGGTACCTGCAAGTCCACGGAGGAGAAGTGCGTTACGTGCAAGCGATTTGGTAGAACTGACTCTGGCTCGCACGTGACCATGGCGAGGAACTGCCCAGCAAGGCTGTATGCAGAGCAACGGTCCGTGGCCACAACTCAGTACTGCCGATAAGGGCAGCCCCATTGTTAACCAGGAAGACAAGGCACTACGATTAGGACAAATCAACCTGGGTCGAGGAGAGCTCGCCGCGGCTGAGCTGCCCATCCTGGCGCGTGAACTGCACCTGGACATTGTTCTTGTACAAGAACAGTACTCCCAGGCTGCGGGGATCGTTCAGGTGGGCTGTCACCCGTGGGCGGGCATCTATCTTGCCGACCCAGCAATTGGGGTAGCAGTGCTGAGCCACCTCAGGAACGAATTTTGTGTGGTGTGCCATGTTGACCGATGGGACCTCTATGTGGTGTTAGCGTACTTTAAATTTAGCGACACCATCGATGACCACCTGCACCACTTAGAGGTCGCCCTGAGTTGCCTTAAGGGCAGAAGGGTGATCATGGGCCTCGACGCCAGTGCGCACTCGCCACTCTGGTATTGTGATCGCCGACACTGCGTGGGAAGAGGACAAAATGTAGAATATCGGAGGCAGCAAATGGAGGCATTTATTATCACACATGCTCTAACGTTGGCAAATATGCCTGACCAGCCCTACACCTTCTCTGGGCCTAGAGGTGAGTCCAACGTGGACCTGACCCTCTCCACTGGGGACATCTACCTTGCTGAGTGGCGAGTGCACGAGGGGGTCTGCGCCAGCGATCATAATTTAATAACTTACACGGCCACTACCAGCAGGTCGACGACGCGCGCAGCACCCGTTAGGGATCCCCCCCGTTTTCGTGACCGAGGGGTGGATTGGGAAAGGTTCCGGGCGATTGTCAAATTACGAACGGGATGGCTGCACGTAGAAAAACCCGCGGCTCTCCTGGCAGAGGAGTTCTCAGGGGTCGTAATACGCTCTGCGGAGTAAGGCCTAGGGGAGTGTCGCCCCAGGGGGTCGGGGAGGCATGAATGGTGGACATTTGAACTGGATAAGACTCGGAAGTTGCAATGCAAACTTAGGCGTGCTTGGCAGAGTAAAAGGTGTCTGGGAGGTAGGTCTGAGGAGTTAGCTAGGATGGCTTTCCTTAGTGTGCGTGCGAGATATAGGAAGATGATGGTGGAGGCGCAGCAGTCGCAGCACAGGAAGATTGCCAACTCTGGCAATGAGGACCCATGGGGCCTTGCATACAGGCTGGCCAGCGGGAGGGTACGTCCGCCTGCAAATGTGATCAATGGGATCGCCTTTGCGGGTGTACACCCGGACGGTCTGGAAGCAGCGATGCATAAATTAATGTCTGCGCTTTGTCCGGATGACAGCACTGACTGCGACTCGCCTTACCACCGGCAGGTTCGTCTGCTGGCGGCTTTCATGCAGTCGGGTGGAGCTGCGCCTCCACTTAAGGTTGGGGACCTGGGTGGTATAGTCAAGGCCTTGCCCAACACTGCTCTGGGACTCGATGGAGTGAGTGCGAGAATCGTGAGGAATGTGTGAAATGCGGCACCGAGGGAATTTCACTCGGTGTATGCCAAGCGTGTGGAAGAGGGGGTTTGCCCCAATGTATTGAAGGACGGAAGACTGATTGCCATTCCTAAGGGTAATGACAAGCCGCTCACCGACGCCAAGGCATACCGTCCAATATCGCTCCTCCCGGTTTTGGGAAAATTATTGGAACGAGTAATTTTAAGATGTGCTCCCGCGATTAGCCGCGGGATATCCGAGTACCAGCACGGATTTTCTCCGGGGCGGTCTACAGTAACAGCGCTGCGTGTACTGCTCAGCACGGCAAGGTATTCTCAGGCATGCTACGTGCAAGCAATATTCTTAGATATCTCCGGCGCCTTCGACAATGCCTGGTGGCCGATGATGATGGTCAAGGCCAAAAGGGGTGGATGTCCACCTAACATTTATAGAATGTTGGTGGACTACTTCACCTCTAGGCGTGTGGGCCTCTACATCGGAGACCGGGTGGAGTGGAAGACGTCGACCATGGGATGTCCTCAAGGCTCCGTGCTGGGCCCAACACTGTGGAATGTGCTGATGGATGACCTGCTCAGACTCCCTCTGCCCGAAGGAGTAGCCATGACTGCCTATGCCGATGATGTTACAATCTTGATTGAATCGGGAATGAGAGCGAGTATCGAATCCAGGGCCAAAGTAACTCTGGACCTTGTACGGGAGTGGGGGCTTAGGAATCTACTAGAGTTTTCCTCCTCAAAGTCGACCACCATGACTGTTAGAGGGAAACTTCAGCGCCCCCCCCCCCCCCCGTTATTAAACTTGGTGGGGAATCTATTAAGGCTGTGACTAACGTTAAGGTATTAGGCGTGGTTTTAGACTCGGGACTATCGTTTGTGCAACATGCATCCGATATCTCTGAAAGAGCGACCAAGGGATTCGGCAAGATGTCTCGCGTATCTATATCATCATGGGGTGTACGATATCCGAGTTTAAAATTAATTTATAGAGGAGTGTTTGTGTCCACGCTTACGTATGCGGCAGAGTGCTGGTACGAGCGTGCAAACATGTACACAGTTCGTAGCGTACTACTGAGATCGCAGCGATCCGCTCTTATATTGTTAACCAAGGCGTACCGATCCACTAGCACGATGGCCTTACCGGTGCTGGCTGGCGTTCTCCCTGCTGACCTAGAGGTCATCCGTGCTTTTAGGATGGGTATAGCACGTTTGACCACGCCCAAAGAGGAGTTGAGCAGACGGAATCGCGAGATCTGGACTGAGGTGATCGGCGCCTGGCAGGATAGATGGACGTGTGATACAAAAGGACGTGAGCTACATCGATTTTTCCCGGACGTGGCGTTGAGACTCGGGTATACCTGGGTCTCACCGGACTACCAAACCTCTCAGATTCTCACCGGACATGGATGCTTTCGAAAGAGATTGAGCGACATGAAACTGTGTGAAATTAGTATGTGTGAGTGCGGTATGTCAGATGAGGATGTTGACCGTGTTCTATGGGAATGTCCTCTGTATAATGACCTAAGAGTGAAAATGATGGATGGACTAGTTCGTCCGGTTCAGGGACCAGTTTACTACTCGGATCTCGTCAGCGATGTGGTAAACTACGGAATGTTGCGCGATTTTGCGCATAGGTGGCACGATCGCAGGACAAGGCAGGATGGAAGGCTGGTAGGAGGGCCCGACGGCATAGGCGTCATTGTGTCGTCAGCCCCAGAAGGGGGAGAATGACTTTAAACTGGGACAAGGAATAGATTCAATATTTGTAGGGAGTCAAGAAAGTGTGCGCGGGAAAGAGCCACGTGCAAGTACCGCGCGCATCTCCCGCGATTCGGCCCGTATGACCTGAGGGTCGGTGGGGCCATGGGAGGTGGTGGGTTGTTCTCATCTCTGGGCAGGGGCTCACCAGTGCCAGCTCCTTCCACTTGACCGCATCCAGCGCACAGCGGCTCGAATCGTCGACGACCGAGCCCTTTCCGATCGGCTCGATTCATTGGCACTGCGAAGAGATGTTGCATCCCTTTGCATTTTCTTTCGCATCTACCATGGGGAGTGCTCTGAGGAATTGTTCGGATTAATCCCAGCCGCCAAATATCACGAACCCACATCGCGGCAGAACTCCCGATACCATCCACACCATCTGGGTGATTGGCGGTCCACCACTGTGCGATTTAGAAGATGTTTTCTTCTTCGCACGACTTCCTTGTGGAATCGATTACCATCAGCGATTTTTCCGGACCGATACGACTTAGGGACCTTCAAGAAAAGAGCGTACTCCTTTTTAAAAGGCCGGCAACGCATCTGCAATTCCCTCCCTGGTGTTGTAGTTGTTCATGGGCGGCGGTAGTCACTTACCATCAAGTGAGCCACATACTCGTTTGCCCCCTCTCCTATAAAAAAAAAACTAAAGTCACATTATTCTACTGTCTATACTCTCTGTCAAGAGATATTTCGCTAAAGACAACTATATTATGTAATAGAGAAAATTTTACCGACTTGATATATGAATATTTATAGAGAAAAGAAATTATAAGGAATAAAAGAGATCCTTTTGAGGAATTAATAAAAAAATTATGTTTACAATAAAGAAATGATTATAATATACTATTTTATTTCTGAATTGTTTAAAACTGCCCAGAAATAATTGCAGTTGTAATAGGTTAGAAGGTTGTGGTGGGAGTGAAGGCAACCTGACTTTATAGATAAGATATCTGATCTGATCGAATCTGTACTAAAATTAAACCAACACGCCCCGACTCCACGTAGTCTTGTCTGCCCTACTCCTAGAGTGTTTTTGTAAAGCCGTAGGCGCGGAGGGAGAGCAGCCCCCGCCCGCTGAAGCAAATCGCAGGCACTACGCAAGGGCGAAGGGGCTGCACTTCCTGCAGCGCCGAAGCCGTTGTAAAAGTAACTTTGGGTCAATATTCCAGTGTAAAAAAGTGAGGTTGTGAGGTAAAACATGATTTTACAAAAAAAACACATTACTCATAAACTATACTTTTCCACAACGAGCGAAGAGTAGAGGAGCTTTCCCTGATAGGGCACACTCCTGTTATCCACTTCCCTCCTGCCGGAGACGATAAATGTTATTTTCAGATTAGGTCTATGGGATTTTCTTTTTGATTTTTCTCAAAAACGATGTATTACCTTTTAATGGGAGTGATGTTGGGAAGCTCTTTAATGTCGTCCTCCATGGTGGCATTACACCGGAGGCGTGGAGCAGAAGTGCGGTGGTCTTGTTCTTCAAGAAAGGTGACAACGCTCTCTTGAAGAACTACAGACCGATTTCCCTTCTGAGCCGCGTCTACGTGCTGTTTTCGAATTCGAATCGTCTCGCGCGCAGACTTGACCCCTTCCAGCCTCCCGAACAAGCCGGTTTCCGAAAAGGCTTTAGCATCATAGACCACATACATACCCTTCGGCAAATTGTACAGAGGTCCGAAGAGTACAATTTGCCACTATGTCTGGCGTATGTGGACTATGAGAAAGCCTTTGATTCCGTCGAAATTTGGGCGGTGCTGCAGTCCCTTCAGCGGTGCCAAGTTGACTGTCGGTATATCGAAGTGCTGAAGTGTTTGTACAGTAGACCTACGATGGCTATCCGAGTACAGAACCAGAGTACGAAACCTATCCAATTGCAGAGAGGTGTAAGACAGGGTGATGTTATATCCCCGAAACTCTTCACCGCTGCATTGGAAGACGTTTTCTAACTTCTGGACTGGAAAGGATACGGTATTAACATCAATGGCGAGTACATCACTCACCTTCGATTTGCCGACGATATAGTCCTTATGGCAGAATCGCTGGAGGACCTAAGCACTATGCTCAATGACCTCAATAGTGTCTCCCAACGGATAGGTCTTAAGATGAACATCGACAAAACAAAGATTATGTTTAATGTCCATGTCACACCTATGCTGGTAGTTGTTGGGAGCACTAAGCTCGAAGTTGTTGACGAGTATGTTTACCTGGGACAAATAGTCCGACTAGGTAAGTCCAACTTCGACCGAGAGGTCAATCGACGGATTCAACTCGGCTGGGCAGCGTCCGGGAAGCTACGACACATCTTCTCGTCAGACATACCTCAAAACCTTAAAACGAAATTGTACAACCAGTGCGTGTTGCCAGTGATGACTTACGGAACTGAGACGTGGTCCTTCACTGCTGGCCGTATGAGGAAGCTCAAGGTCGCTCAGCGAGCTATGGAGAGGGCTATGCTCGGAGTTTCTCTGCGTGATAAACTTAGAAATGAGTATATCTGCAGTAGAACCAGAGTAACCGACATAGCCCAACGGATTAGTAAGCTGAAGTGGCAGTGGGCCGGTCATATAGCTCGAAGAACCGACAACCGATGGGGAAGAAAGGTTCTTGAGTGGCAGCCTCGTACCGGTAGGCGAAGTGTAGGGCGACCCCCCACGAGATGGAGTGACGACCTGGTAAGACATGCAGGAAGTCGATGGATGCAGGTGGCTCAGGACCGTGCTTTGTGGCATTCCTTGGGGGAGGCCTATGTTCAGCAGTGGACTTATGAAAGGCTGTAATGATGATGATGATGATGATGATGATGTTGGGAGTAAGGGGACGCTCCCCCCTCCCCCTTCCCTCAACCCCTGCTCCCTCCTCCTGCCAAACGATTCTAAATTTCAAGCCAAAATTCTTCTAAGACACAGTGGCATATTTCAGATCTGATAAGAGATGAAGCTGTCAGCACAGCTTCGTCCTCTCCGGAAGCCATATTGAACATGTGGAATGATGTTGTTTGCCTCTACATAATACTCAAGATGCATCTTTATCATGTTTTCATTAAGCTTTCCAACACAAGATGACAATGATATGGGACGATATTAGTTAGGATCTTCAGGTGGCTTGTCAAGTTTAAGTAGAGGAATTACACACTGTGTTTTCCAAGATTCAGGATTTTTTTTAAGTGCCAAAGAGCATTAAGATTAGCTAATAGTTTCTTTTGAACGGCATGATTAAGGTTTTTAATCAAAATGTATGGACAATCATCTAAACCAGGGTTGTGTTTCGTCTGGATTGTAAACTTGTACAAAACTCACTCCACATTCATCGTTCGGTTAGTAAAGAGAGTGGTTGTATACAACTTTTGCCTTGTGCTATTATACATAATCTTTCTAGTAAAACTGGCATAATTGTTAGTGTAACTCAGCTGTTTTTTGCGTGCGATCAAGTGCATCAAAGTTTTTAATACTCCTCAAACCAGTGTTTCTCACCTTCTCTCGCGTCGCTGCTCCTGGTTGTATCTGCGGGGTACCTCACCCCCGTGAGATAATAACAGTTGCTATTTTTCGTCCTTGTCTTCTGTAGTCTGTGATACTAATATTGATCGTGTGTGCGATTGTTATACACAATGGCACTCCAGCGCACACCACCTAACATATTCTCATCGAATCCTGATATATCTGTGTCGGTAGACAAAGAATCTTTGGTAAATATACGCAAACGTAAGCAACCGGAATGCGAAATTGGAGAGGATACGTTCGCGTGTTTCGAGCGTAGGTTCGAGCAACAGATGAAATTATGGAATGATAAAATTTTCAACAGTATTTCTGAAGCTATTAACTCGGCATTAACCAATCAGCTGTCAAATATTACCTCAAACTTATTTCAAATAAATAGTTGTTTACAACAATTGACAGACGATAACGACATAATGAAGAAATCGCTATCTGAAACAAATACACGTCTCACAGAAATGGAGAAGTCTTTTAGCTGTTCCTCTCAAAGGCAGGACCTATTTGATAGCCGGTTACAAGCACTAGAAGTTTGTAGTTCTCAAGACACTGAATTAATCACTCAGATACAAAATCTCGAAAATAAAATTCAGTATATGGAACAACAGGCCAGACGGAATAATCTTGAGATATCTGGTATCCCTGAAAAGTCAAACGAAGACCTGTCCCTATATTTGAGAAATATCACTAATTTTCTGGGAGTTGAGCTGTCTTCAACTGACATTGTCCAAATTACTAGGATACGCCCATTTAATGCGGTTTCTGGACGTCCTAAAGCTATTGTCGTAAAGCTGAGTTATCAATTATTACGTGATACCATTCTGTCTGCTGTTCGTACCAAGAAAGAACTTAAGTTGTGCGATATAGGTTTTCGTGGTGAAATGAAGAAGATTTACTTAAATGAACATCTTACACCAGCCAACAAGATATTATATAAAAGTACAAGGGAAAAAGCAAAAGTTGCTCAATACAAATTTGTATGGATACGTGATGGCAAGATTTTTGTTAGGAAGAACGATATTAGTCGATCCTTATGTATAAAAAACTCTGTAGATCTTCAAAAAGTAATTTGACTATTTTATAGTTTATTCCTTATTAAACTTGCTCATTTACTGTGTTTTCGTAGTTATTATATAATTTTTCAATGCTTGTTATTATTTGTAATGTTATTTACTACATCCTACGGTAAGGAATATTTTTATTTTTATTATTGTTATTTTTATTATATTATTTTTATTATTATCTTATTCCACTTATTTGTAGCTAAATTCGCATATTATAATTTTTTATTGCTTTTATATATATATTCTATAATATTATTCTATACTACCTATTGCTCACTAACTTTAGAACATTATTCTGTAAATCTATGCTATTTAGAACCAGTATGAGTTTTGGCGGGAAATTGACCGGCGGCGGTTTGCTGCTCCTGTATTATAGTTTAAATAATAGTTTGAAGTGGATTTTGATATGTAAAAGTGGTGCGATTTTATGTATTAACTGTCTACGCATGTGAACTATTAGTGGAAACGGTGAAACAAGTGCTCTGATGGTGATGGATTCTCAAGATAAGCTGTTTGTCTGCATAGGCGCCTTTAGATACCATCGCCAACTGTCAGCTGTCTGCTGGCTCAAGTTGCCGTCAAAATCTCCCAAGGGCTGCACAATGTGACGCATCAACATATTGTGAAGCAGTGAACTATGAAAGATAATTATACATTTGGGAAATTACAATAAACCGAATAAAAATACTCAAGACTTGGCCTAAAGGTCTAGATACCAGGCCATAAACTCCAAAAAAAAAAAATAGAACCAGTATTAATCTTGGAACATACTCCTATAATTGACATTGAGATAATAAATGTTTACACTTTTTTTTACTTAACCTTTAATTATTTATTATACGTCCTTAATATTTGTAACACCAGATTAAGATTTCAATTTTTAAGACATTTAAAATACCAATTAATTACCGCTGTTAATTATTATTTTAAATCGGGGGCCCGAGTATATGGGAAGTTAATGAAAAAATTTTATAAGTTCATATTTATTCCATAATAATGAGTATTACTAAGTTGAATATTTTTTATCAAAATGTTCGTGGCCTCCGCACGAAATGCTTAGATTTGTATAATAACATTTTATCGTGTGATTATAATTTAATATTGTTGTCTGAAACTTGGCTGCAAAGTGATATTTTTGATAGCGAAGTTTGTGATGGTAGGTTCGATATTTTTCGCTGCGACCGTGACTTAGCAACAACGGAAAAAAGGACGGGTGGCGGGGTAATGATCTGCACTCGGAGTGAACTATGCACTACGCGTCGTAATGATTGGGATTGTAAAGGATTTGAATCATTATGTGTGAGTTTATCGGCACATTTTCTCAATTCGAATTGTAACTTGATATTATTTTAGTTTATATTCCACCAAATGAGGACATATTACCTGATTGTATTTATGAATTCCGAAACAACTTTGAACGTTTTTACCTGTTGGCACCCTCTGACCGTTATCTTATAGTAGGCGATTTTAACCTACCTTGTTTAAAATGGAGTTCCTCAGGATGGTCGACAATACATTCTGGTCGAGCTGATATCCAAAAAGCTGCTAGTGTTTTGGCCGAGGATTTATGTTTTTTTGGCATGAATCAATATAATTTATTTCCCAACCGTTGTAACAATATACTGGATCTATTTTTCTCAAACTTATACACTTAGAAATCAATCATTCTGACCCGTTGACTAAAGTCAATACCTTACACCTACCTTTTACAATTGATATACAAGATATTTTTGTAAAACCATTTAAAGAATATTTTCACTCAAAATATAGACACCGGCACAATTAGCGGAACACAAAAAAAAGCAGGATTTTAAAATCTTTTACTTGAGGAACTGGCCAGTTATGATATTTTTTTTAATTTATTGTCAAATTTGAAAATAGAAAATTAGATGACATACACTTTTTTCATTCATTTGTTTTATTTTCCTGAACAATAAATACGTTTTGTCAACTTGTTCGAGTAATAACTACGTAATTGTAATTTTTTTGGAAAATTGCACTTAATGGTTTTTCATAAATTTGTTATTCTATAGGCAATTTTGTTTATTAAAAGCTCTTTATTATGCCTGACTTAACATCACTGGAAATCATTAGGGCTGATGAAATGAGAAGAAATGGCCATACCTACAGATCGATTGCCTCAGGGCTTAGTCGACCAGTATCAACGATTCATCGCAGCATCCAGCGGTACAGATCGTCTAATTCTCTTGTGAGGAGGAGGGGTCAAGGTAGAAAAAGATGTACATGGAGGCGAGATGACAGTTTTTTACAACTTGGAGTTCGTAGGAATACGCGATTAACGGCTGTACAAGCTCGAAATGAACTGGAAGACGTTCGAGGAGTACGAGTAAGTGAGCGTACAGTTCGCAGGAGATTTGAAGAAGTTGGTTTAGGGTCGTATATACCTGCCAAAGGCCCAAAACTTGAGAGACGTCACCGCGTAAACCGATTAAGCTATGCGCGAGAACATCGTCATTGGGATTTGAACGAATGGCAGCAGGTTCTCTTTACTGATGAGTGCAGAGTTCTTTTAAAACAGATCGATGGGAGACAGCGAATATGAAGACGCAAAGGAGAACGCCACATACAGTCTAATTTTGAACACACAGTGGCTTAAGGTGGCGGCTCGATTATGGTTTGGGGAGGGATATGTTTGGGAGCTCGCACGGAGTTAGTGATAGTCACAGGAGGGACCAAGACAGCAGATCGATACATCAGAGACATTTTAGAAGAACATGTTGTGCCATTTGCCCCATTTATTGGTGACGACTTTATTCTAATGCAAGATAATGCTCGTGCTCATAGTGCACAGTCGGTACAGGCATATCTGAGCCATGTAGGTATACCGGTGATGCAGTGGCCAGCAAATTCCCCCGATATGAATCCGATAGAGCATGTCTGGGACTTGCTAAAAAGAAGGGTTAAATCCAGAATGCCACCCCCCAACAATCTGAGTGAACTTGGAAACGCATTACTTGAGGAGTGGGAGCGGTTGTCTCAAGAAATCATCGATAACATAATCTGTAGCATGCCCAGACGAATGGAAACCGTAATCAGAGCAAGAGGGGGAAACACTCGTTATTAATTTTGCTTTAATTTTATTGTTAAATCATTTAATTCTTACTTTTTTTATTTTTTGTGATGGTTCATAATCATCTAAAAATTTCACTTATTTCAAATTTCTTTATTTTTCAATAAAAAATAACGAAGACTTTTCAAAGTCGTTGTTAAAAGATGTTAATCAATTTGTTATTTCGTTTTTAATTACATTTTCGTCAAATATATGCGTTATTATCTGATAGTCTCACTTTTTTTTCTGTTCCGCTAATGGTGCCGGTGTGTATATAATTTCCGAAAATGTAATTATGTTAACATAAATACCTTTTTAAAAAGCGTAGACTGGGATCAATTATTATTAAACACAGATACAGTCGACCAAGCCGTTGAGATTTTTTATGAAAAACTCCACGAATGTTTTGCTTTATTTGTACCACTATCCTCCCAAATTAGTAATCGTTACCCGTGTTGGTACAGCCGCGCACTTATTAAAATAATTTGAGAAAAATTTAAAGCACCCAAAAAATGGAAAAAATTTAACAACCCTCGTGATTATGATGAGTTTAAGCTTCTCAGAGATAGACTACATAGAACACAAAAAAATGTTTTAATGATTTTATTCGCAATACTGAGAAAAATTTAAAGAATTCGCCAAAGTATTTCTGGAAATTTGTTAAGTCTAAAAAGGGAATATCTAATTATCCACGTAATTTTACCCTAAATAATGTTATTTACACGGAGGGACAGGATATTTGCTCTGCCTTTAATGCCTTTTTTCAAAGTGTATTTACTCTTTCTTCTTTGACGGATTCTGGTTCACACTGTTGTAATACTGTCTTCTCGTCATGGAGTGATGATATTTCTCGAATTGACGTCTCTCAGGATTTTATACTTACATGTCTGAAAGGCTTGGACACCTATAAGGGAGCGGGTTACGACGGAGTGCCTCCAGTTTTTCTGTCATCATGTGCCGATAGCCTTAGTTACCCAATTACGTTGCTCTTTAAGCTTTCCCTTAGAGAATGTGTATTTCCCACACTTTGGAAAAAGGCATATATAATACCGGTTCATAAAAAAGGTTCTAA
Organism: Parnassius mnemosyne; assembly: GCA_963668995.1. NCBI lineage: Eukaryota > Metazoa > Arthropoda > Insecta > Lepidoptera > Papilionidae > Parnassius > Parnassius mnemosyne. The sequence goes on along the minus strand of CAVLGL010000137.1, from coordinate 32,734,909 downwards.
AACAAAAATTGATAATTACCGTCCAATTTCTATTCTCAGTACAATTGCTAAAATATTTGAAAGACTTGTTTTTAATAAAATTTATACTAAAATAGTTAGACGCATTCCGAGTACGCAACATGGCTTTCTGAAAAACCGTTCTACTATTTCCAATCTTGCATGTTTCACTAACTATGTTCTTAATGAAATGGAAGGTGGAGGTCAAGTTGACGTGATCTACACAGATTTCGAAAAAGCCTTCGACCGTGTGGATCACGTCATACTCCTTCAGAAGCTGCAGTCTCTCGGCATTCATGGGGAGTTACTGAGATGGATTAGATCTTATTTGACTAACAGTTCTCAGGCTGTGGTTCTAGGCGGTTATAGGTCAAATTTCGTAACGGTTCCCTCTGGCGTTCCTCAAGGCTCCCACCTTGGTCCTCTCTTTTACAACGCCTATATTTACGATATATGTCAATATATAAAAAATTCTCAACATTTACTTTATGCTGATGATAAAAAAAATATATCTGCGTATACGCACTATCAAGGACTGTGAACTTATTCAAAATGACTTAAATACATTATACTATTACTATGCCGCTAATAAGATCACGGTAAATGTTGGTAAGTGTCAGAGTATTTCTTTTACGCGGAAAACTAATCCCATAGTTTTTCAATACAATTTCAATGGTCTTGTAATCGAGAGGGCTACGGTAGTGCGCGATCTAGGCGTATATTTTGACTCCCGCATGACAATGAACGAGCATATTGATGCTATTTGCAGTAAAGCTTTTCGTAATTTGGGATTTGTAACTAGAACTTGTCTTCCTTTCTCTAATTTGCAGAGCCTAAAAGTAGTATATTTCAGATATGGTCACCATTTTATGCTAAACATGTTCATACTATCGAAAAGATTCAAAATAAGTTCATTTCCCATTTAAATTATAAATTTAGACGTTCTGGCTCTTCATATCAAGATGATTGCAGATTTTACGGCCTGTTAATGCTTGAAGAAAGACGTACTCTGCTGGATGTGGGACTTTTATTCAATATATTACACGGAGGAATTGACTGCCCTGATTTATTGGCCTACATCAAATTTAACGTCCCAATGAAACGTACCAGACATACCAGAAACTCTTTGTTTTACATCCCCTTTCACTCGACCAATTATGGGAAAAACGGTGTTCTAACGCGTTTGGTAGCAACTTACGACAGAAAATTTAGCTCAATTGATGATTTTAATAGTACTAAAAGTGGATTCAAAAATAAAATTAACAAGTTTCTATTCACTCCAGCTGAAAGTAATCAGTAAATTGTAATTAAAATAGTACCTAAATTATTATTAGTTCCCTCGTTTAATACTGTTATTCTTTTATCATTAAAATGATTGTATACATGTATGTTGTATGTGTATGTATATATATATATGTATGTGTATGTGTATGTATATGTATATATATATTCATATGTGTGTTAGTAAGTTTAATTATGTACATCTTTTGTACGTGTATATATGTGTATGAGTATATGTATGTACATCATGAAAGTAATATCAATATTTCAATTAATTTGTTAATGCTTAGAATTAGTGCTTACCGAATTTGTTTTGTAGATTTACAGTGTTATATTTGGTTATGTACTTTGTGGATAACTATACTATATATATATATATATATATATATATATATGATATGGCTTTTTCGTGTTTAATAATTTAAGTAAAATTTTAAGTATTAATAAGCTGTTGTTATCCTGAATAAAATAAAAATAAAATAAAAAAATAAAATAAAAAGTAAAAGGTTCTATGAGGAAACTGGACTTCTGAAGGCTATTATTAATTTGAAAATAACTTTCTAGATTATCAATAACGCTACATACATTTTGAGATAATTTTTCTAAGAGAGGGACAACAAATTCGTCTTTATATGTTCTACTATTTCATTTTATTCGTTTAAATAATTTGATGTATTTCCAAATAATACTAACAGGTGTAGTTCTGTTAAAAGTATTACAGATGTTCGCCCAACCATTGCGTTTATGTTCTGAAATAGTCTTTTTCTTAACAGCATTAAGTCTTTTGTAATTAATGTAATTATAAATGGTTGGATCTCTTCTGTACAGTTTTAAAGCTTCATAAGTTTTAACTCTGTTCACATGTGTCATTCCACCAAGGTGCTGGAGGTTTGCAACGATAGTTATTTGCTTTGACAAACTTTGGCACAGTATCCCTCTTAAGTGTACGAAGCCTTTCGATAAATTCGTCATATGACTGTAATGGATTCTCGTTATTAACTTTAAAATTAGAAAAAGCAGTTATAGACAACTCGTTGTATATCGTCCAGTCTGTCTTATTGTATAAGAATGTTTCAATGGGAGGATTAATTTGGTATCTATCAACGGACAGTAAAACACGAGTAAGCGTAGGAAAATGATAGCTCCCCATACAATCATCATGCACCCACCATTCACATAATGGAGTGATTGGAGCGCTACAAAAGCTGAAATCTATAGCCGATGGATTTCGGTTAGGATAATTAATAGTAGTGAAGCTACCATTGTTAAGGACACATAGATCAAATTCTTCAATTAGATCGTATAACTGATGACCCCGACTTTTCGTGGTCATACACCCAAATGCCACATGGTGAGCGTTGAAATCTCCAGCCACATATATTGGCTTAGGCAAATCTCTAATTATATCACGCAGTTTACTTATTCTGAAGTTACCATTCGAGGGAGGGCAGTATACACATAAAATCGTTAATTGTTTACCACTTACATATAACGATAATGCCACAGTCTGAATGTCTTGGTAAAATCTGGTTTGAATAATATTATATTTAAAATACGGTTTGATCAAAATTGCTACTCCACCGTGCTCATTTTGGGCGTTATGATAGTGGGAATTATATCCCGAAATTTTAAAATGCTGAGTATCTTTCAGCCAAGTTTCATTGAGTAGACAGATATACATATTGCTCATCTAAAAATTTAGACAATAAGGGTTTTTTCCTATGTATACTTTGAATATTGTACTGAGCTATACATAAAATTATGCTCCCCAGCACATATCGAGCAACGTTGTTTACCATTATAAATTTTCGCAGGATGGTTGAACTTGAAGCACCGGAAGCATTGCTGTAACGGCGAGACATATTCAAACAAAAATAGGTTATATTGGATGTTGTCGGGCAGAACATTTGATAAGAAAGTTATACTGACAGTCTCGAGACCTACAGTACTTTGACCGACTTTTTTCGTGAATCTTCTCACTGAAATAATTTCATAGATCGATGACAGTTTTGTATATAAATCCTTGTTCGAAATGTTGGTAGGCACATATCTGATGATTCCAGTTTTTTCTATCTGCGCTGCAGGAATATGTGCCTTCAAGTTGTGCTTTGTTAAAAAATCTGTATTTGTGATGAAATTATTTGCAGTGTTGTATTGTTTAAAAACAACCGCATTTTTTTGGCATTGACTCTATGTAAAGTTGCCACACCTTTCACCTCCGAAGTAAAAATATAATTTAAATAAACTGGGCTTTTATTGCCAAGTTTAACCTGTTGGTCCTGGCTTTCAACAAAAACTTTGAAGTCCGTATTTGTATAATGTTCAGGATAAAGTCTCAGATAACCTGGTTTAAAAAAAGGAATAAAGTCATCCTCACCGCCGCCTACTTCATGTCTACATTCCTTCGTACCTCTTTTACGAACAATTTTGGAACGCTTCGGGGTTCCACCTGGGTCCTCCGGTTCATTCATTTTAATAATTAACAAAATGTACAATTATTTACACTGACTAAAATAAGTTTTGGTAATATTTACACAGGATATTTTAACGAAAAACAGTAATAATAATTAAATCGACCACCACGTTTGGAGTTCCCGCCAAAAGTCCAGTTTGTACAATAACCATTCGGATCAGTGTTTCCACTTTTAGGGATTTCGCCCTTTTTTAGGACGAAGACACAGATAAAAGACCATCAATTAAAGAAAAAAAATACATGCAAAAAATTTAGTTCATGGTAGGAATATCCAGATTTCAAGATTTGACTGAAATGATCAGACAAAAGTGAAACTAAAGCCTATTAAATGAAACTAATTTTTACGAATTCTATTGCGTTTAATTTCACTTTTTAATTCCCGTCGTGTCGGGAGGAACTGAGGTGTTTGACGTCCTGATATCATAGTTAGCCCGACTACCTTTAGTTTTTGAATATTAATGTTTGGTCCAATCTACGCAGAATGAGTTTATAGTATCTTGACGTCTTGCAGTGGTATACTTGGGTTTGGATTTAATTTTGTTAATTATAGCATCCCAAGCAGAAGGCAGCACTCATCCATCTTCTCTGTTGAAATTAAGATTTTTATAATTTCAATAGCCTCGCGAAACATACTTGGTAGGAATCGGTGTTCTTTTGCGAGGATTTGTGGTCTATCAATTCTAATGTAATAATGGGGACGATCTTGAATATGTTCACAAACTGCAGACTTCCCGGAACGTCGGTGCTTCAAGTCAGCTATATGTTCTTTTACGCGGGTTTTTATTGATCTTTTTGTATGTCCCATGTAAGAGAGACCACATTCACAATCCAGCTTCTTCGGTGGCTTGAAATATGTGTGGGTTTGCTAGCGTGGTAGCTCGGCGAGAGTTATATGTGTTAACGCCTTGCCACCAAACCCAACTGTAGTATTCATTGCTCGTACGTTATATATTTAAATGACAGAATAATATAGGATAGGATAAAGAATAATATGACTCCGAATGAAGTAATGTTATTCGAGATAAAAAATAACTTTTACTGACAACAATTTACAAGAATGAAATTAACTTCGCGTACAAGATAAGTTAATCGAGGTGAGAGGCGCGCGCGTGTTGTTCCTGAGCTAGCTGCCAGTGGAATGCACGATGGTCCGGCACGCGCTCTGACGAAGGTGCGGTGCGTCGCAGATCTAGGTCACGCCATTGTTTCGCTCCGGTGGCGTGATGTTCGAGCGTGGCTCAAGCTTCATAAGCGTAGCGGATTTATGTGGGGTCCCCCTGGCCAGACCGTAACTACGGTCGATGGTAGTCAGGAAATCTCACTCTTCGGCCACTCCGCGTAATTTTCTCCATGTTGACAATAGGTTCCGTAGGGACTTTGGGTTCCCGGTCTTGTATTTCTTTGGTCATGTACGCTGGTTTTAGTCTGTCAACAGAGACGTTGTTTTTCTTTCCTCTTATGTCTATAGTGTAGTACTTGGCTTGTCTGTTTAGTACTTTGAAGGGTCCGTCGTAGGGTGGTTCGAGTGAGCTTCGAACGTGATCTTGGCGAAGAAAAACATGAGAGGATGTGTGGAGGTCCCGTGGTACGTAGAATGGCGTCGTCGTGCTGGTGTGCCATGATGTCTGCTTGGGAGTGAGTTTGGCCATGCAGGATCGTAGACGTGTTACGTACTCTGTGATGTCTGCCGTGGTGTAGTCGTCTATTGGAGATAGGTATTGGCCTGGTAGGCTGAGAGTTTGACCATATACCAATTCGGCAGGAGTAGCTTGGAGATCTTCTCTCCATGAGTTGCGCATGCCCAAGAGAACCAGTGGAAGGGCTTTCGTCCACTGCGATGATGTGTGACACATGATCGCCGCCTTGAGTTGACGATGAAGTCGTTCGATGATGCCGTTTGCAGCTGGGTGATAGGCGGTTGTGCGCAAGTGACGCGCACCAACCAACTTGGTGAGAGCTTTGAAGAGATGGTTCTCGAATTGGCGACCACGGTCTGTAGTCACCAGTGCAGGACAGCCGAATCGGGCTGTCCAGCCGGATACTAGAGCAGCTGCGCAGGTCTCCGCCGTGACGTCCGCCATGGGATATGCCTCAGACCATCGCGTGAAACAGTCGATGACGGTAAGGCAATATCTGTAACCAGAAGACAGAGTTAAGGGCCCTACGATGTCGAGGTGGATATGAGAAAACCTCGACGAGGGAGTGGGGAAAGGTGAAAGCGAGGACGTGGTATGATGGGTGATTTTGCTCTTTTGGCATGACAAGCATTGTCGAGACTACTCTCTACAATCTTTACGTATCCCTGGCCATACGTATCTTTGTGAGACCACTCGCACAGTAGCTAAACTTCCAGGATGGTGTAAGCTGTGTATTACATCAAAAACTTGTTTTCTGAACTGGGGAGTAACATAAGGACGTGGCGGTTGCACAGAAGTGTCGCAGTAAAGAGGTAAGTTACCATTCATAGTATTGATCCTTTTCAATTGCAGAGTAGAGCCATGAAGGAGTAGATTTTGCAGTTCTGGATCTTTCTCCTGAGCTCGTGCAAGATCGTCGTAGTCCACAGCTGTAGTGATTTCCTCGACTCTAGAAAGTGCGTCAGCAACTAGGTTTTCCTTACCAGGTAAGTATTTCAGGTCCTTCGTAAACTGAGCAATGTAGTCAAGGTGTCTGAACTGTCTTGGAGTGCATTTGTCTTTGCTCTTTGAGAAGGCGAAGATAAGAGGCTTATGGTCGGTGAATATTGTAAATATCCTGGCTTCGACCATATGTCGGAAGTATTTGATGGCTTCGTAGACAGCTAGTACTTCTCAGTCGTAGAGGCTGTACTTCCGCTGTGCGTTGCTGAGCTCATGAGAGTAAAAAGCAAGTGGTTCCCAATCCTTACCTTTCCGTTGTTGAAACACGGCGCCTATGGCAGTTTCAGACGCATCTGTCACTATTGCTAGTTCTGCAGCTGGGTCTGGATGAGCGAGAAGAGTTGCTTGAGATAGTGATTCCTTACAGTCTTCGAAGGCTCGAAGTAATTGCGGAGTCATGACTATCGGATGAGACCCTTTGATTTTTGAGCCACTGAAAACGTCATTCAGCGGTGCTTGAAGTTGGGCTGCGTTGGGAACAAAACGAGGGTAGAAGTTTAGCATGCCTAAGAAACGTCTTAGTTCTTTGACCGTTTTAGGAACGGGGTATTGCCTGATAGTTTCGACTTTGGACTCTAGTGGTTTCGTATCTGCAGCTGAGACGTGGTTTCCCAGGAACGTGACTTCTGGTTGGCCAAGTATACATTTGGCAGTGTTTATCACGACGCCGTACTGCTTTAGGCATTCAAAGAGTTGCCGCAGATGGTTTTTGTGCTCTTGGATGGATGACGAAAATACCAAGATGTCATCTATATATCCGTAGCAGAAATCGAGTCCTAGCAACACCTCGTCAATGAACCTCTGGAAGGTCTGTGCTGCGTTTCTTAAGCTGTAATTCATGAACGGGAATTCGTACAATCCAAATGGAGTCGTGATCGCCGTTTTCATTATGTCATCTGGATTGACAGCAATCTGATTGTACGCCTTGACTAAGTCGATGGTAGAAAAGACAGAACAGCCTGTGAGTTGATACGAAAAGTCGTGGATATGACGAATGGGGTATCGGTCAGGTATCGTTCTATAATTCAGTGCTCTGTAGTCTCTACATGGTCTCCAACTATCGTCTTTTTTCTTTACCATGTGCAGAGGAGAAGACCAAACGCTTTCCGATGGTCTGGCTGTGCCGCTGGCGAGCATGTCTGAGAACTCCTGCTTCGCTGCTTGCATGCGAAGTGGATCCAGGCGTCGAGGCTTACTGGCTATTGGAGGTCCTGGAGTCGTCCTGATATGGTGCAGAGTATTGTGTTTGTATGGTAAGTGCATACCTGGAGGGCGAGTTATCTCTGGGAATTCACACAGTATCTGGTGAAGTTCGGTTTCTCCGGTGACTGACTTCACCGAAGCGATGTCCTCCGTTGATGTGTGAGCTACGGCGCTGACCGAGAGAGTAGTGACATTGTCGAATAGTCGTTGATTCCTACAGTCGACCAGTAAATTATAGTGGCTGAGGAAGTCATCTCCGATGATCGGTCGTATCACATCGGCTACTGTGAAGTTCCATGTGAAGTTCTGTCTCAATCATAAATTGAGGTGTAGCAGTATTGGTCCGTCGGTGTGTATGACTGTGTTATTAGCAGCTATGAGGTAATACCTGGATTTTGAACAGGGCACCTTGACTGCTGACCGGGGAAAAACACAGGTTTAAACCAGTGTCCACGAGGAACTGCATTTTTGATGTCCGGTTTGTGATGAATAAACGGCCTGTTGAAGAAGGGTAGTCGTTGGCCGCTACTTGCGACCACCCTATAAGTTTTCCGCCTTGAATGTGCAAGGCTGCTTACACTTGTTCGCCTCGCGCCCGTAGGTGTAATGATAAAAACAGTGCGGGTGATCCGGTGGACGCCTTTTGGGTTGGAATGTCCCAGAAAGGGATCGCGATCTTGAATGTGAGCGGGAACGTTGTTGCCTGTTTAGTTGAGTAGTGAGAAGTGCTACTTGCCTGGTTAGTTTACTTATCTGCTTGGCCATGGTGTCACGATTTTCCGGCGTGGCAGTAGAAGTGCTGGCAACTTGAGGGTTCATCGGTGCAATCTCGTACACCCTGTCTGCTAGTTCAGCTAGTTTTTCCAACGATAAGTCTGTTATCTGAGAAGCAATCACAGTGTGAATATTAAGAGGTAGGCGACTCGACCATAAGGTTTTTATAAAGTCTGACGCTGCTGATGCTCCTGCCAGATTCTGCAGGTGGCGTAAGAACTGCGACGGTTTCCGATCGCCAAGTTCTTCGTGGCAGAGCAGTTGCTGGAGACGCTTCTCCTGCGATGCTGAAAGACGACGAATTAGTTCCTTTTTCAACTTTAGGTACTTATCGGTTCTAGGTGGGTTGATAATTATGTCCTTAACTTCCCTAGCATATGGAGGTTCTAGTTACGCGGCTACGTAGTAGAATTTTTTCTCGTCACTTGTGATTCTGGATAATAAGAACTGGCCTTCGATTTGTGCGAACTATAAGGCGGGCTCATCGACCAGGAATTGGGGTACCCTAACACCAACTCTCAAGACTTCTGCGGGAGTCGAATCTTTCTGTTCGGTAACGTTGACTACACTCGGTTCGTCCATCATTGCACAATATCCAAAAAAAAAAATGATACGCTCACCTTGTTCGACTTGGACCAAACCCTATCCTTTGTTATCTCTCCGTAGCTTCGAAGCTGGAATTGTTACGGTCGTGAGGTGTGTAGATTCAATCTACCGTTGCTTCGGCTTGTCGGCAGGTCACCAATATGGGTTTGCTAGTGTGGTAGCTCGGCGAGAGTTATATGTGTTAACGCCTTGCCACCAAACCCAACTGTAGTATTCATTGCTCGTACGTTATGTATTTAAATGACAGAATACTAATATAGGATAGGATAAAGAATAATATGACTCCGAATGAAGTAATGTTATTCGAGATAAAAAATAACTTTTACTGACTACAATTTACAAGAATGAAATTAACTTCGCGTACAAGATAAGTTAATCGTGGTGAGAGGCGTGCGCGTGTTGTTCCTGAGCTAGCTGCCGGCGGAATGCACGATGGTCCGGCATGCGCTCTGAAGAAGGCGCGGTGCGTCACAGATCTAGGTCACGCCATTGTTTCGCTCCGGTGGCGTGATGTTCGAACGTGGCTCAAGCTTCATAAGCGTAGCGGATTTATGTGGGGTCCAACAGAAGCGAGTTACGCCACATATGTTTTAATGGAAGCTCGCTTCAAGATATACGCAACCTTGTCTGTGACTCCTCTGACATAGGGTAGTACAGCAGGCACACCCTCGACTGTGGCCGGTTTCACTCGGTCAGCTTATGGTTATCTCTGCGATATTATGTCTGAATGATTAACATACATACATACATATAATCACGCCTCTTTCCCGTAGGGGTAGGCAGAGACCAGTTCTTTCCACTTGCTACGATCCTTACATACTTGTTTTGCTTCGTCCACTTTCATTATTCCCTTCATACATGCTCTACGGTTTAGGGTACTCTTGACCTGGCCTTTTTTCAAGACGTCCCTGATTTGGTCTAGAAATGTCCGCCTAGGTCTACCCCTTCCAACACTTTCATTCACACTCGCCTTATACACTTTTTTCGTCAATCGGTATAGACAACAACCGAGTCAGTATTGAATTGGCGATACTAGCGAATACTTCTAAGCGATACAACTGCGAACTAAAGTGATCTGTAGAACAATGTGTTTTGTAATTAGTGTGATCTTAAGTTGTAATTAGTGTTCTTTAATTAAAGTGTCAATTTTGGTAATTTACTCGGCAGTGTTTAATTGTCTCGAACCCCAAGCTCGTAACATTCTCAAGTCACAATGATAAAACTTTTAGCGTAGTTACGTAAAGATATTTGGTAATGATAGTATGATAGTATAAATTCCATAGTATTTGATACTCACAACGGTCGATGCTCAAATCATGCTGGATGGCCGACGACATTGTGCCGAGGGCTTAAATAGCTTGGTTCATCGCCTACAGCGTTAATCGTAGAGAAGAGGAACTCATGATTAAGTAACAGCTGTGCAGATCAATAGATCTGCGAGATTAAGTTGCACTTGCCGCGGTCAGTCCATGAAAGAGTGACCATATTCTTAACATACCGAGATTGAGAGAATAGAGAGTGCATCTGTATCCTCAGACACTTAGTGCACTTTACTGTGTTATGTTTTTAAATGCATGCAGCTAAAATGATAATAAGTTTATTATTACTTTATAATTTTCAGGGACAGATGAAAGAATATAAACATGAAGCATGATGAAGTCTCATAAACATATTGGCCTTTAAACACAGCAATCTTATTTAACTGATTCCTACAAGTTTCCTTCCTTGAATTATTAAGTTTACATTTATACTTAAGTAGAATGTTAAAATAGACTTCTATAATGTATTTAATTATTAATTATTAAATGTTTATAATTATCACAAGTAATAATTATATGAAAAATAAAGCAGCCATTATGTCTCCGTGTCTACGTTTTTATTTCCCCATTAAAACATTTGAAGGGCACAGGGAAAAAAGGAGCTCATTGACAATTATACGTTTTTGAAATGAAATATACTATTTTATTTCGTTTTCTATGGCCAATCAGAGCACGTTATTTTAAACACGATAAAAGGTGCTGATTTCGTGTAAAGTTAATTGAAACAAATTCTACTTTAGAATAAAATGCGCTCATTGCATTCCATACCGAGTAAAAAGGTGCCCATTATCTATGAAACCACGCTAGAACGGGCTGATCGCAGCGATTGTAACAGACAACGCGCTCATTGTCGGCCATCTTTACTATTTTGTCATACAAGTGACAGCTGTTATAGATAAGCTTCCTTGCATAAATTTTACGACTCCTTTAATGTACGTTAGGTTTTTAAAAGTTTTTGCTTATTTATCTCCTAATGGACAATAATACGATTCAATAATACGTAGGGCACTCAATAAGTTTTAAGATATACGAAAAGTATTCTAGATAGTATTAATATTTATTTTACATCTTTTCAAAATATTCTCCATCATGCTCTATACAAAGTTCCATTCGCCTAAGCCATAGATAAATATATATGTAGCAAGCTAGCCTAAGCCAACTCTGAAAACACTTTTGCCCACAGACTAATATGATGCTTTTGCCAGTCTCGATCTGACAGGTCGGAAATCGCTTCTTCGTAGGCAGCCACGAGTAAAGTAGAGTTTCAACACAAGATTCCTCAATAAATACTTTTGTTCTAAGGGAGGTATGTGAAGAGGCGTTATCGTGATGCAGCATGATTCCCCGAAGCCCGGTCTTTGGTCTTCTCTCCCGCACAGTTTGAAAAGCTTTGGGTAATGCAACTGTAGTATACCATTCAGAGTTTCTAACCTACAATTTTACAACATTGACGTAGACAAATGTCCGTTCCGCGAAAAAAAAATTGCCACCATTTTTTGTCTTTGCAGTTTTGTCAGTAACTGTCCTTCTGAGTAGACCCACACTGATGATTGCCTTTTATTTTCCGGATCATATTGATAGATCCATCCGTCTTGTCACCAGTAACGACTTCTGAAACACGCCTAGATGCACCGTTTTCAAAACGTAAACGTTTCATGGCACCAATTGACAAGAGTCTGTCTTTCGCTTTCGGAGAACAAACGAGGGATCCATCAACAACAAAGCTTCCTCACTCCAAGATGTTGATGTAGGATGGTATGAATGCTCCCCGAACTAATGCCTACAATCTTTTCGATGTCCGTATATGCGATTCGTGGGTCTTCTCGCACCAACATTTCAGTAGTCCATACATTTTCTACCGTTACTGCTGTTTGCGGAGCCCCGGTACTTTGGCCATCTTTAAAATTAATTTTACCCGAATATATTACTCGAACGAAAAATCGAATCGAAAAATAAATTACTCGAGAGAGGGCGCTGCTTTGCCACAATAAACGTCGAGTCTGTATTGAAAGTGAAATAAAATAGATTTATAGCATTATAAAAAAAAGTAAATGAATTTGTGAAATTGGACAAAAATCTATAAGGACAATATATAGGACACAGTGAAAACCTAGTGAATAACAAAAAACATCATATTTTCAAGTGGAACAACACAACGGCTACTTTGCGATATGTCAAGTGAAAAAAGCAATTAATAACCGAATGTAATAAACGTGAGTGAAAAATAACGATCAATAAGCTGAACAGTGACTGAAAAGTGTGATAGATTAAACATTGGTTAATGCACAAAATAAAACAGAACCTAAAGAAGTGAGCAGAAACGAAAACGTGACACACGAAAATCACCTGTAGAACAACTAACGCCATCTATCAAAACCTTTAAAAACTATGCACTCATTGATCACGATTGTTTAGTTAAGTAACATTACTAATGAGCCGGAAACATTTGCTAGTTCATCACTCCGCTAACAGAGTACGCTGTCTACAATTACCGCAAAAAACAACATTTGCTATAAGGTTGCATTACACCAAAACTTCATAATTACCACTTTACTGTAAACATGGATGAAATAAAAAACATGTTAGAAGACCTTCGGAAGGAAATGTTGCAACAAAAAAAGACATACACGACATGAAAGAAGATATTAAAAATACAATCAACAATAATATAAATGAAAAGTTTAAAAAAGTGGAAATGAAGAACAAACATCTAGAAAATAAAATGGAAGAACATTCTTTACAAATCAACAATATTGAAAGATTTATGAGACGTAAAAACTTAATTTTCTTTGGTGTGGAAGAAGGGGAAAAATCATACCACGATTTGGAAAATGCAATATTATACATAATAAATAAATACTTTGGTTTTCATTTTGAAAATGGTTTGGAGTCTTTTAGAAGAATCGGAAGAAAAGGTGAAACAGTCAGGCCTGTTGTTGTCACGTTCAGCACAATGGGATTTAAATTCAAAATTCAACAAAACCAAAAATGCTTAAAAGATTCCCCTACCATGTTAAACAGGGTTTTCCTAAAGAAGTGTTGAAAAAACGTAAGGAATTACATTCCCAGTTGAAAGAAGAAAGAGAAGCAGGTAAGAAAGCTTTTATAAAATATGATAAGCTCAGTATATATTACCAGGAAAATATAAAACTTCTACACAAAACCCTACCAATAAAAGGTTACTATCTGAATCTCCCGAAACAACATTAAAAAATCCTGCAAACACTTCACAAAATAAAAAACAGTCAGTTAAAAAGAGCAAGACAACAACAATGAAGGAATACATTCAACAAAAACCAAAATTTCTACATAATTTTGAACGGGCTACGAATGACTCTACGCCTAATAAAGAGGACACAAATTAGCAACTACAAAAGGCCCCTCTCAATCTCCTATCACGGCTTGTCACCGCAGGAGACAAAGACTATAACCCTCCAACACAACAACAACTATATATATGTACGTACAATGTAAGATCACTGTTATCGCCACAACGAATGATATTACTCAAACACTACTTAAGTAACAAAATACGAAATTATTGGATTGGCGGAAATAAGAAGAACTGGTAGCCACATTATAGAACTTGAAGAACACATTTTCTGGTATACAGGAATAACGAAAGGTCTGCATGGTGTTGGCTTCTTGATCAAAAAGAAATATAAAGCAAATATTCAGAACTACATAGGAATATCGGAAAGAGTATGCATGCTGAATCTCCAATTTGAAACAACAAAAATATCATTAATGCAAGTATATGCACCCACTCACGACGCAACTGAGGAAGAAATGACATCCTTCTACGACCAACTTCAAACTGCCCACTCACTCGCCAACGAGACACTGATTATAATGGGAGATTTAAACGCCAAAATTGGACAAAGAAAACAAGGAGAAGATACAGTCATGGGACTATACTGCTATGGCATCAGAAATGATAGAGGCGATCGGATAATACAATATGCATTAGAAAATAATAGTAATAAATACATTATTTAAGAAAAAACAAAAATCTTATGGACTTGGACTAGTCCAAATGGAATGATTAAAAACCAAATCGATTACATTCTCAGTATTAACCCTAAAAAATTCTCAAATATAGAAACATTAAACAACAACCTATTCACAAATGACCATAAGTTAGTACGTGGTACATATAACCTAGAAAAACAAAAGAAAAGTAGAGCTATGTTTCGCAGTTTTCCAACCCTAATACAAGGCGAAGAAAACACAAAAGCATTCTTGAATTCATTAGAAAAAGAAACACAAAAAATATCTCGGTGTGAAACAGAGGATGTAGAGTCCTATTATTGCAAAATAGAAACAATTACAAAGTATAAATAGCACAAGATCAGAAGAAGAAAAGAAGGATACAATATCAGCAGAAACAAAGACTTTGATAAAAAGAAGAATTAAGCTACAACGTAAAAAACCTAAAAGTAGAGAAGAGAGGCAGGAACTGTCCAACCTATATAAAACAACAATCAAGAGCTTAAAAAACGGCTACAATAACTATAGAATGAAAATAATAGAATCAAATTTATTAAAATCTGGAAGCCAAAAAAAGGCGCTTAAACAACTTAGTACCAGCAAAACATGGATTCCAAAGCTACAATCAAAAATTCCACACAAACACACGTTAACAAGAATCGATATAGTTAAAGCTGCCTCGGATTTCTACAAAAATCTGTATACCTACCAAAACTGTAGCAAAGAAATCAAAAGAAGCACAACTCAAGTTCACACCTCAATGTCTCTACTACCAACTCGACATTTCATAAAATTACAAATAACATTTGTAATCATGTAAAAAAATTGGAACCAGTAGCTAACGCGGGTACATTTTTCAAAACAGAAATTCCTGGAATTCGGCCGCTTGAACTCCGAGATCACGGCCACAATTATTTTTATAAAATAAAAATAATATATATAATAACACTAATTCTCACTAATTTTAATATATTAACACGAAATTTGTTTTATTTTATATTATGTGTAATGAATATGTTGTTACCTATTTCCTCGGTGAATTTCTTA
This sequence comes from Parnassius mnemosyne, assembly GCA_963668995.1. Classification (NCBI taxonomy): domain Eukaryota; kingdom Metazoa; phylum Arthropoda; class Insecta; order Lepidoptera; family Papilionidae; genus Parnassius; species Parnassius mnemosyne. The sequence continues at coordinate 32,719,580 of CAVLGL010000137.1, read as the reverse complement.
AATGGCAATAGTAAGCACTCCACTAGCGACGCTGTCAACTGAACAGATAAGTTGGTGGCACTATAGTTTGTGCCTAATGCCTAGTTCTAGTATATACGCTTCATCTCTATTCATGTGTAGTCTGTACCAAAGTGAATACAATCACTACGTTTAGTCTGTGCTTCATGTTTAAGCTGTCAGGCTACAAAGTGAAAGGCTCAGAAGGGCTAGAACCCAGAGCCGTAAAGCCTGTTATATAAAAAAAATGTCAGGTTACACGCATGACAAATACAAAATAAGTAAGATTTTGATAATGTGAAACAGGTGAATAAATTTATAAAATCAGAAAAATGACAGAAGACCAAGATGCTAAGGATTGTCAATCAGATTTGGGCAGTAAAACATTTGTGAACAAAAACAGAGATAATAAAAAACCAAAAACTCAACGGCCTTTGACTAAAGTATTTGACATTACATCTTTTTACTTCATAACATCATTGTGGTACACTAATATTTATATTTGTCTATTTCAGATAATACTTCGCCGACTACCACCTACTATGACAGAAGAAGCGTTCTTGGATCAAGTATCACCCGTACCAGAACATGATTATTTCTATTTTGCCAAGCCTGATCCATCACTTGGCAATAATGTATATTCAAGGGCTTACATAAATTTTTTGAATGTCGATGACATATATCTATTTAGAGATAAGTTTGATGGGTATGTCTTTGTAGATGAAAAAGGTATATTTTTCACCTGTATTTATTTAAAGTGATCTAAAGTGTTAATAATTTTATGTTCTGCTTTTAGCCATCCCTAAATTATTAATTGCTTTTACAGGTCTTGAATATGTTGGTATAGTGGAATATGCACCATTTCAAAGAATACCTAAAAAAAAGAAGAAGAAAGACCCAAAATGTGGTACAATTGAGAGTGACCCCATTTATCAGGACTTTATAGAGAGCTTAAGCAAAGAGCCAGAAACTGAAAACCAACCTAAGCTTGAGTATTCATATCCAGTTAACGATGGTAGATTTAAATCATTAATGTTATATCTTAATGGTTTTTTTATTTATTTATTGAAACTTAACTCTAATAACAGGAATTACACAATGTGACAGTGTAGTTCTTTTATGCTTAACAAAAAATATGACACTTAACTATAATAGCAACAGCATAGTTCAATGTCTTCAGTCATTCTGTTAACAGTGTGTATTGTTCACATTAAAAGAACCTTGTCTACTAAATTGGTATAGGCTTGCCACACAGACAGCAGCTGCGGCTGCCACCATTCTATACATACCTTACAAAGACATAAGCTTTATGATTATTTAAAATGCTTAGAAAAAATATATAATAGTGACATAGTGGTAGCACAGTAATCAGTGACATTGGGTTGAGGTGCCAACACCACAGACATTTAATTCACAGGAGTTGTGCCCTGTGTCAGTGGCACACCCCACCCCTTCATTTCCTTGCTTTTTCATACAAAAATATATACTAGAAAACTACTTACTAGTGTTTAATCAATTTTAATTTTCTCAAATACTATAATAAAATATTAATTTTTAATTTTTTTTAATTAAACACCTTTATATATTCACATAAAATAAATAGTTTTATGGTTTTATTCAATTATGGTATAAATGATAGATCACACTTAAACTTGCAAAGATGTACTAATTTCTTTGAATAAATTTAATGTTTGACATTTAAATAATATTTGAATTACAGCCAATGACAAAAAAGTTCAATCTACACCTCTACTTGAGTATTTAGCAGCACGCAAGCTGGATAAACGAGGAAGAGATGAAAGGCGCAGAAGAGAAAATGATAAAAGAAAGATGAGGGTTGAAAGGAAGTCTAAAGACATTCCAATAAAGGTAACAATTCAATTCAGTATGTTCAATTTGATAGAGGTGATAGAGTATAAAATAAATTGAATCTTCAAATTTGATTGCATAAATCTTTTTGGGAACATATTATGCGGTGGTAGTAAAAAATGTTGGTGGCAACTGGAATGATCTTATTGTTAGTATAATGTGACCATATGTCCCATTTTGAATGGGGTTTTCTCTTTTTTCGGTACTCCATCTCTGTGTCCTCGAAGACAGCTTCGGGGCCCAAATAGTCTTGTTTTTTAGCAACTGAAAGATTCGAACAATGCAACATTTTTTATGTGGCATTTCAGAGTCAACTGGTTACAAGTTGAGCTACAACTGGGCGAGTTTGCTGTTTCTCTGGTGGTATAATAATCTGACCAGGCGATATCATTGTCAATTATTTTTACACAACGGTTTACAATTGAAAACTTTAGATCTCTAAAATCGACCAGGCGATATCATTATCAATTATACAACCCCCGTTACTAATAGAAAATAATGAGACTGTAGAAATTTTTGTATTTGTGATTAGTTGAGTTTAGTTTACAACTATTATTTTATTTATGTAGGGCTACTTTCCGCAACTCAACGTCTAAGCGCGCATTTTCTGTATGGGTAGAAATATAAGACTATTTGAGCTATGCATGAAATCTCCTCAAAGAAAATCAGCACTCCCATGATGTGGCGAGCATAGAAATTTTGGTGTAAATTCTATCATTATACCTGTTTAAGTGACTATTTTTACTCCAAAGATTTAGGGTCTTGAGTCTATTGGCAGTTAAAGTTGCTTTGTGTTGTATGTGCGAAGCGGGGTTAGCTAGCATTAGAGCCTATGCTGGATATTTTGTAGTCCTTAGGCACCCGGTGGCAGACATATATGCCACTCTCTGGCTTCGCTAAAGGTTATAGTGGTGGCTTCAGGTGGGAAGGACTTCGCTCTCACAGAATACCAGCGTGAAATAACAGCTTTATGCTGCTGTTTTCCTTAATGAGTATAGAGAACTGGAGACCCTTTTTTACTACAACTACAACATATACTCTTAGTCCTGAGGTGACAACACATCTGCATTTTTATTCTTTATTGACGGCTCCGTGGCGCAGTAGCTTAGCAATGAGTTGCTGCACTGGGGGCCGCGGGTTCGAATCCCGCACGGAACAAATATTTGTATGACCTACAAATAATTGTTTCGGGTCTGGATGTTTGTCCTTGCGCAATTTGTGTTTGTAAACTGCCTCCACGATACAGGAGAAAATCCTAGTGTGAGGGTAACTTTTTTTTTAAAGAAAAAATATGTAGATGTGTATGGGCCACAGCATACACTTACCATTAGTGAACTGTGTGCTTGCTTGTCACTACTCGTTTAACACCTTATTCCATGAAAAATATGTCAGTTATTACAATATTTGTAAATTCAAAATTTTCTCAATTTACATTTTGAATAATGTTGTATTTATATAGCAAACTGGTGATATATCTGAAGATGATAACATTAATAACTACAATAATGAGAATAATTATGATCGGAAATGTCAACACGATAATTTTTGGCATGGAGAAAAAATTATTTATCATAATTCAAAAGTGAAATCTATAGAAAAAAAATTGGATACAAAAGTGATGCATGGCTCTGATGAATTTTTAAGCACTGACTCCGATTGGGATAGTCATTTCCCAGCTTTGACTATGAAATGTCATAACACTTTCACTTTAGCTTCTGGAAAATTTTGTGATAAACATGAAATTCAAGGTGGTAGCCCTAAGAGTTGGGGTGATGCATACTTTAAGGTGTTCATTTTCAATACACTATTTAATATGTTATTGTTTCTTTATTATAAAATATTTAGCCTAGTAGTAAATTAAGTAGTGTTAAGTAGTTACAGAAGTCTTATTAAGATGTATTCATGTACTTATAAATTTGTTTTCTTCATTTCATAAACCTGTTGTCGTAAATTTTTTGCTCCCCAATAAAGTCATGTATTATAATGTAAATGCATTAATAAATATCATTATGATTATTTATAAATAAAACTTAACATAAAAAATATTTACAGGAAGACGAGATGGTTGATAATGATGTTAAGAAAATAAAATCTAGAGAATGGGAAAAAGATAAATCAGTTACAGATTCTAAAGATGAGCAAAATAAACAGGAAAGCAGAGATGGAACTGTGTTCGAATCTAGAACATACCGTGAACAGCGTAAAATTGGTGGTAGCGCTATTATTGACAAGAAGAAAAAACTGGATAGTGACAAAAAAGACGAGGAATTGACAGAAGATTTTGACAAAAATTTCAAAAAAGATAAAAGAGACAAATTTAAAGAATCGCCTCGAGAACAGAAAAGCAAAAAATATAGTGATACAAGAAAAGAAAGGCTAAGCAAAACTGATTTTATTAAAACTGAAAAACAGTCTGTCATAAGTAAAATGATTTCATCAGAGAACAAATCTAAATCCCTTAACTATGATGATATCAAACCCTTTACTCAACTTCCTCAAGTTAAAACTGATGATTTGACTAAGATTATCGATAGTCTAGATAGAAAAATGAAATTAGATGATTCTCAATATGAAACCAAAAAAGATTCTTGTGATGGAAATCATAAAAGTGAAAGTACTGTCGAAATCACTAAAATGAGGCGAAATAGTTTAGAATCTGGTGATGTATCTGTGAAAGAAGAACTGATGGTTAAGCGCCAGAAATCTCTTGAGGACAGAAGTAAATCAACAGATAGAGAAGAATCTGAAGAAATGGAAAAAAGCGAAAGTTCTGATAGGCGCACTGAACGGAGAATTAGAAATAAGGTAAGTTAGATGGTTAGCTAACTACTATGATTAAATTTTATTATAACTAATAAGCAATATAAAATAACATTACATTCATACATCCATACAATATATATTGAAACATACATACATATATACATGTCATCCCAAAATAAAATCACGTTAACCTCTTAGGCCCCGTCATTTTTTAAACCAACTTGGTTAGACCTATGGTCATGTGAAAGAGTATAGTAGGTCAGGCCAAAGATATTTTTTTAAATGATGGTAAATATAACATAAGAGTCATTATTATGTTCTCATCCAAAAATAAAAAAAATTATCAACAATTAAAATATCGTATTATTTTTATGAAGTTCAAGTGAGTTACAAAATATTGCTAGGAAACGACAATTGCCGGACATTGTCGATAAATAAAATTTTTTGAGAAATTATCAATTACTGTGTAGTGGCAGTGTATGAATATTCATATCATTCTGTAGGTGCCATAAGAGGCAACTAGACTTGGGGAAAAGTTTTATGTTTTAATAACCGCGGCCATCGTTTCGGTAACAAAAAAGTGGCAGTAAAAAATAATTGTGACATTGTCACGTTGGATAACTACTTGAAATATTAGACCGACTTATAATATGCATTTTACATTTAATATTAGGTTTTATTTCAGTAGTCGATTTTTTATTACCTTCCTTACCTAAGCTACGTGGCTATGTTTATAATTACTATTCTAAAAAATATTTTTGAAATATACGAATTTCACTTAACCTAGCCGATCAGTTGTTGTACCGTTACAGTACAGGGTACACATACCTTGTTACACAACAAGGTACACGTAGTTCCTTTTGTTTGGTTACGTCAGTTACCAATTAATAACGGGGAAAATAGTACGGTGGCGGCGCGAAGGAACTACGTTATTTTGGAACGTAGTTAGTCACAGTTACCGTGATGTTATTTATCACTCATGTCTAGAGGCGACAGAGGGAAATAAATCAGGAGATGGGCAGCAGCGTCTTCCTAATAACAACTAAAAATAAAAACTGCAGTTGCCAACGCGCTTGCCAAGCGTGGAAACTGTGACAAATATGCCCCCTATGAGGCAATATATGGGGAGAGGCCTACGTTCAGCAGTGGTTTTTATAATCTGTAACGATCTTTGTTGTAATAGCGATAAGAAAAAATGTGGAAGGAAAAAAAGATGAACATATTTTTTTAATTTAATCTCGGTGGGACGCGGATGCTCCGTGCGATCTTTAGGGCAGCGTTGCTGAGGTGGGCTATATTTGTGGCAGTTACATTTTATTTCCTTGACCCATGACCAGCAGTGGAAGGAAACTGTAAGAGAGGGATGTGGTAATTTTATTATTTGAAAAAATATTTTCATCAACATCAAACAACTAATGAAACAAAAGTGGCGTAAACAAGTTCAATGGTTTAAACAGTAATGAATAACAAAACCAATCAAGTTTACTGAAAGGAAAAAAAAATCAAATATTATATGTCACTTCTACAACTAAGGCAAATCTAACGAATACCCATATGTTTAAATCCAATATCTATATGTTAAAATCAAATAACTACTATAAAGAAAGAAACAAGGACATAGAAACATTCGAAATTTCATAAAGATATATTTATAATATATCTTTATGAAATTTCGAATATATATTTATAATATAATTATATCGATATAATCAGTAGGAGCCTCTAGGAAATAAAAGAAATATTCAATCATAGGCATATACTTTCTTAAGCTATTTTTGACCAACGCCATTTTTGTTGAAAAAACTTCGCCTTAATATTTACTACAATATATCGAAATTATAACATAAAACGCAATTTTCGCAGATTGGACTTTGTGGAGTATGAAAATATGTGTTTTTTTACATGATTTACAGTGAGTGTGAGTATATATATACATACGTGAACGGCACAGTATTTGACAAATTTTATTAAGTGTATAATATTGTTACGAAACAAAATATAAGCAAATAGCTTTTAAAAATAGTATAATTACTTACCTTTTATATAAAAAACTAGCAACAAACTTTATTTTGTACCTACTTAATTTTTTAAAATTTGTAGTTGCCTCTTACACTCACGCGGCGAAGGAAATAGACTGAAGTATATGAAGTAAACGCGACACACGTAGGTAAAGGAGGAAACTCGTCATTTGAAGTAAATTCTCTTAATTTCGAGAAGCGTAATTTAGTAACAAAAGTAATTCTAATAAAATGTTTAGAACTTTAGTTGTAATAACATTTAAAAAAGAATTGTTCTGAGCACTCTTATCTATAGTTATGAGTAAACGTAGTGATTATATACTCTTTGGTTTTGAGGGGTCCCTTCTAAATATTACCATACTCTTTAGAGGGTTCTACAAATTTGTCAATGAGGTCATCCACGACTTTCTGCCACCAGGGCGGCGCCACTAGAAAGTGAGGTATAATATTTGACAGATTTCATAGTGGGGAAGTTAATTTGTTCGGAAAATGTAAAAGCCATTCTTTCTTTTTGTACTATTAGCTCTATTTTCTATTAATAACATTAAAAATGTATAAAGCAAACCACAGATGTTCATAAAAGTAGAAAAATATATTTTTTTAATGTGCAAAAAATTAAGGAGCAAACCATTGCCGCATTGTTTTGTGTATTAATATAATACTCTAGAAACTGATAAACTTTTATTAAAAAACAACTTAGTTCTCAATTAAATTACATTGTGTAACAAAAAACTTTACCTCAGCGTCAACTACAGCGACATTTGGTGAGCAGAAAATTATTAGCCCTCATTGGTGTCCTAGTGTATTTACCTGGTTCTCCACAGATTAAAAACATGATATAATAGTACCCTGTCAGTTATTTCAAAAAAAAAATCATGATTTTTCTCAAGATCTTCTAAACATTTTGGAACACCTCAATATCTGTATCAGATTTATTTTTGGTCTACGTAATATGATTATATCATATAATACAGGTTAATAAGTTTAACTGGCTCACAATTCGGCAGAAGCGGAATTTAAGATATTGCGTGTCCTGTAACTTCGTTGTGGATAAAACTAGAAGCATGAGTTTTCAGTAACCAAGTATCCATTGCATATGCACGGTATAATTAAAATTTCATTCAATTTGAACCAGGAATTTAAGAATTCTAACTAGTCAAAATTTCTTAATTTTGTCACTCACTGACTTACCGATCATCAAAACCTTAAGGCACTTCTAGCAATCGCACTAAAGAATCTAATTTAATATAATATGTATTACTTGTGAGATACATTGTGTTTTCATGCGATGGCCAAGTCAATATATTTATTTAAAACATAAAAGATTTTTAATATTGATATGGTCACTATAAGATGTTGTTGGGTTAGCTAATTACGTAGTAACTTGAGAAAGAAGGACCCTTAAGTAGGGTCTGAATAAATTAACCGACTTGGTAATTCATGGATCTCACAACTTTTTACGTTAGAAAACTGAGTTGCGAGACTTGGTTTTAGTTAGTTATGTTTTTAATGGCATTCCTTTTTTTTTTCATATTAAATGACCCATCTTCGTCATCTTATTTTTAAAGTAGATATCACTCCCTCGCTCTTCACCACCTGATAGGGTAACCTTCTTCTTTTAACAACAAAATTTGTATTCCTAACTTCTTGACCATTCAAGCTACACCTTTTTGGATCTCCTTGCATGATGGCATCTGGAAAGTACCTGTGGCGACGCTGTCGTCGCGCCACAAGCGAAACACATCGAAGCCTAAATCGCGATATCAAAGTTCCGAAGTAAAAGCAGTATATACAGAATAGCTCTGAACTACCACTCGGAGCGTTGGTCGCTCCCCGGGCAGAACACCTTGCCCGGCGGGAGATATCCCCCCTTTTCCTTTCACCGGCTACACTGGTGACCCCGATGTGATATTAACACGCAACCAACAACCTTCGGAAAACTACAACTTCAAGCCTTCCTCATTATCCTCAAGAACCCCTACCATTCACTCCCAAGAATCGTCTTCTAGTCTTCAGCTTCTGCAAGCCAATCCAACTTGTCTCCATCTTGACTCACCACAGATTATAAGGCAGACTTCTCGCATTTGCTTCGGCAAATCGTTCCCATCGACATCACTTGCAAGTGCGTAGTATGGCATGCATTACACACCGGCATATCGTTCGCACCGGCGTCACTTGCCCTTACGCACACAGCATGCGTTCCCCATCGGCATTAAGGACGTACCGACAATCGGACTCCACTATCGACGTCTGGTCTGAGCAGGGGGTGATGTGGCGGCACTGTCGTCGCGCCACAAGCGAAACACGTCGAAGTCTAAATCGCGATATCAATGTTCCGAAGTAAAAGCAGTATATATAAAATAGCTCTGAACTACAACTCGGAGCGTTGGCCGCTCCCCGGTCAGAACACCTTGCCCGGCGGGAGATGTCCCCTTTTCCTTCCACTGGCTACATGCCTAATAAGTACACTTTTATAAAGTTGGTTTGTGGACTAAATATTACACGTCAAATCAATCAAGTACATTATAATATGTAGTTTCAAACAGATGTATAATATATTCATAATTATTTGTATGTACTAATTTTATATTCCTGTATATAAATATGTATGTAACGGCTCGGAGAGCCAGTCTATGTGAACAGATCTTTATACAGAAACATGACTAATTACTATTTAGGTAACTTCCTTAAATAAATGGTTGTTATTAGACATGGGCAATGTGTATCACTTAAAAGAAAAGATTGATATGTATCTTTTGATCACTAGGATATGTATCACTCTTTTATATCTTTATATCCTTATGTATCAGTAGATCATGCTCGCGTTCACGACACGCATCGCATTACATTTCGTTGCTCACTCAGCGTGGCTCGCTTCGCTCAACTCAATCCTATCAGTAAGAGTGATAGATACCTATCGACCTATATATAAGACCTATAGAGAGAGATACCTGTTTGCATTTTGCTTGGTCGTAACATTGTGCATCTTTCTGATATATTTGGTTGCTGTTTCTTTCTAGGTATTTTTTAATCATAACAAATAGTGTTATGATCAAAAAATTAAAGTTTTTTTATTTCTCAGACATGCCGGTTTCCTCACGATGTTTTCCTTCATCGCCGAACACGTGGTAAATCAGCACTTAAAATTGCAATCAACAATTTCATTGGTGCCGGCGGGGATCGAACCCGGGTTGCTCGCGTACTGTGAAACTTACAGCGATCGCTATTATTGTTATGATTGATAAATATTAATAGGCACTTACTCGAAAAATTTACTTACAATTTTAGTTTAAACTAATAATTAAATAAATGATTAACGTAAATAACATAGGTAGGGTATTTTTAACAATTTTAAACTAATATACCTACGGATTTGTTCGGAACCTTGGGTGCGCGAGTCCAACACGCACTTGGCCGTTTTTTTATGGATATAAACGACTACTATTTCGGTTATAAAACTTTCTTAAAAACGATGGTTTTATAACCGAAATTAGTTTGCATTGTTTACTAAAAAATGCATAGGCAAAGTACACATAGGTACGGTTTAAACCAGTATAATACTTAAATGTTAACGTACCGCTTAATGACTTTAAGCACTATGCGCCAGTCATAGAGTTATCAATTTACCTTTTTGTGCCAACGTATTACAGTTTATAATGGTCAAACAACTCACTCTCTCCGTCTTGCCAAAGCGCGACAGAACATTCTAAATAGTGAGCTGCGAAAGAAACGTCTGTACTATGGACTTCGAAATCTTCCTGGAATGCCCAGCCACGCCGGCCGAGGTATAATAGAAAGCAGTGTGCGCAATGTGCGACACAGATGTTAGATATAAAAAGTTAAAAGATGCCTTGAGTGAATAAGTTGTAAAGATATACTGATACAGTGATACATTCGGATGCGGATGGATATAAAGATTGATTAATGGAAACGGATTAATTCATATCTTTTGTATCTATCTTTCCTGAGTTACCCATCTCTAGTTGTTATTGCTATTTTAATTACGGAAATTTATCAGACGCAGACAAAATACAAAATTATTTAATTTATTTTTTTCAGGACCGTCCAAGCCTCGTTATTTACCAACCAGGGATGGGTAAATTTAGCAAGCAAAGACTTGCAAAAGAAAAAGAAGTGCAGCCAACCGCTACAACTAAATCTATGAACGATAGTGAAAAGAAAGACACTTGAGATGACCGTCATACTTCCCAATATTTGGACAACAATCAACGGAATTACCCTGAAGCTGGCATTCAATACAAGTCTTGCAGAAAGTAGAAGAAGGACATTTGAATTTGCCAACTGATGGACGGACTGTTCCTGTTCATTCAGAGCTGTTGTTTTTATCTTTTTTATTTACACGATATAAGAATATGTTGAAGTTTTCTTATCAATTTTAAAATCAATGTGACCACATTGAATGCTTCATACTATTAGCTTGGCGATTTAGTTTGATTTGTTTAATTTCGTTTAAATATATTTCGTTTTTAACTGGGAAAATGGTTTTCATTTGACTGTTTTAGGCCTAAAATATCCCTATTTCTTTGCTTATGGTTGTCTCGTTTGTACAGTGGTCAAGGGGCCTAATAACAGTTATCGATTTGTTTCTGTTGAGAAATACTCAGTAGCAGCCCGAAGTCAGTAGGTTGGCAGTATTTTACCCCTGTGCCTCGGAAAACTCGTAAAGTCTGATCACTTCCCGGTTGTGTCGGATTGCAATCCCATCTGACTGAGATGAGAGTGAGAGAACAGAGTGTTTCATTATCATTATTTCTTTTGTTTTCGAGAGTCATTACGAATCCGTTCGCACGCAGACTTGACGACTTCCAGCCTCCCGAACAAGCCCGTTTCCGAAAAGGCTTTAGTACCATGGACCACATACACAGAAGACAGAGGAGTATAATCTGCCACTTTGCCTTGCGTATGTGGACTATGAGAAAGCCTTTGATTCCGTTGAAATTTGGGCGGTGCTGCAGTCCCTTCAGCGGTGCCTAGTTGACTGTCGGTATATCGAAGTGCTGAAGTGTTTGTACAGTAGAGCTACGATGGCTATCCGAGTACAGAATCAGAGCACGAAACCCAAAAAAATATCCCCGAAACTCTTCACCGCTGCATTGGAAGACGTTTTCAAGCTTTTGGACTGGAAAGGATACGGTATCAACATCAATGGCGAGTACATCACTCACCTTCGATTTACCGACTATATAGTCCTTATGGCCGAATCGCTGGAGGCCCTAAGCACTATGCTCAATGACCTCAATAGTATCTCCCAACAGATAGGTCGTAAGATGAACATGGACAAAACAAAGATCATGTTTAACGTCCATGTCACACCTATGCCGGTAGTTGTTGGGAGCACTAAGCTCAAAGTTGTTGACGAGTATGTTTACGAGGGCGACACTGAAAATTTCGGGAATCAAGGACAACATTACTATTTAAAAATGTTTTTATTGCTTTTCGAAGTATTCTCCGCGAAATTTGACACATTTTTCCATACGATGGAACCAATCATTGAAGCAACCATTCCATTCGGAAGTTGGGGTCTCCAAAATGGCCGTTTTGTAGGTGTCCACAGCTTCTTCAGGTGATGAAAATCTCTGTCCACGCAATTTATTCTTTATTTTAGGGAAAGTATAGAAATCATTAGGGCTTAGGTCGGGGCTGTACGGCGGATGGTCTAATAATTCTATGTTTTCTTGCTCTAAAAACTCTTTTGTTCTGTGTGCGGTGTGAGAACTCGCATTGTCGTGATGGAGGATGATGCGGCGGTTGCAGTTCTCTTTAAGGAGTTCAGAAACGACCTGTGGCAAACAAATGCTAGCATTCCATTCTGCATTAACCGTTCTTTGTCCCTCAAGAGGAATAGTCGTAACATGGCCGGTTTTGGAGACAAACGTGGCCACCATTTTTTTGCAACACTCCGTGAACGAACAATTTTTGTTGGCTTTAACTCATTATCGAACACCCAAACTCGTGACTGGTTTTTTGTTTCGGATACGTACGCGTATATCCAGGATTCATCACCTGATACGATGTTGTATACAGCATTTGAGGATCCTGCGTGGAATCTTTCGAGAGTTCTGACGCACCAAGTAACACGAGCCGCTTTTTGCTCTTCACAGGGCGAATGCGGTATCCATCGGGAAAACAACTTTTTTACACCTAATTGTTCATGCAAGATTATTTGTATTTAACTCATGCCAATGTCTAAAGTTGCCTGAATTTCGCGGTATGTCACATGTCGATCTTCCTCAATCAGCTTACGCACAGCATCAACGTTTTCTTGGGTGACTGCAGTTTTTGGACGACCTTGACGGGGATCATCACTGAGCTTGACACGTCCACGTTGAAATTCAGCAAACCAGCGATAAATTGTGGTTTTGGATGGGGCTTCATTACCAAATGCAGAAACCATCCGGTCAACACACTGTTTTTGTGTTAAACCACTTCGAAAGTCATAATAAATCATCGCTCTTGGATTTTCTCGAGTCAATTCCGTTTTCTCAACGACTAAACAAGTTTGACAAAACCTTGTGACAAGACCGAGAATCTTTTTTTAAATAAATAACAGATATTCGATTTTTAAAACCAAGGAGTTTTCAATTAAAAAGATATTAATATGACAGGAACAGTGGAAATATTCCATTCCCGATACTTTTAGTGCAGCCTATGTACCTGGGATAAATAGTCCGACTAGGTAAGTGCAACTTCGACCGAGAGGTCAATCGACGGATTCAACTCGGCTGGGCAGCGTTCGCGAAACTACGACACATCTTCTCGTTAGACATACCTCAAAACCTTAAAACGAAATTGTACAACCAGTGCGTGTTGCCAGTGATGACTTACGGATCTGAGACGTGGTCCTTCACTGCTAGCCGTATGAGGAAGCTTAAGGTTGCTCAGCGAGCTATGGAGAGGGCTATGCTCGGGGTTTCTCTGCGTGATAAACTTAGAAATGAGGATATCCGCAGTAGAACCAGAGTAACCGACATAGCCCAACGGATTAGTAAGCTGAAGTGGCAGTGGGCCGGCCATATAGCTCGAAAAACCGACAACTGATGGGGAAGAAAGGTTCTTGAGTGGCAGCCTCGTACCGATAGGCGAAGTGTAGGGCGTCCCCCCACGAGATGGAGTGACGACCTGGTAAGACATTTTTTTTTTATAGGAGAGGGGGCAAACGAGCATGCGGCTCACCTGATGGTAAGTGACTACCGCCGCCCATGAACAACTGCAACACCAGGGGAATCGCAGATGCGTTGCCGGCCTTTTAAAAAGGAGTGCGCTCTTTTCTTGAAGGTCCCTAAGTCGCATCGGTCCGGAAAAATCGCTGATGGTAATCGATTCCACAAGGAGGTCGTGCGAGGAAGAAAACATCTTCTAAATCGCACAGTGGTGGACCGCCAATCATCCAGATGGTGTGGATGGTATCGGGAGTTCTGCCTCGATGTGCGTTCGTGAAATTTGGCGGCTGGGATTAATCCGAACAATTCCTCAGAGCACTCCCCATGGTAGATGCGAAAGAAAATGCAAAGGGATGCAACATCTCTTCGCAGTGCCAATGAATCGAGCCGATCGGAAAGGGCTCGGTCGTCGACAATTCGAGCCGCTCTGCGTTGGATGCGGTCAAGTGGAAGGAGCTGGCACTAGGGAGCCCCTGCCCAGAGATGGGAACAGTATTCCATGTGAGGCCGAACTTGCGCCTTGTAGAGTAGCAGGCGGTGTGCCGGCATGAAATACTGTCCCGCTCTGCTGAGCACGCCAAGCTTTTTAGAGGCCAATTTGGCCTTGTCTTCCAAGTGACCACGAAACTGCACGTCACTCGATATGTCGACTCCGAGGATACCGATACTGGCTGAGGCAAGAAGGGGAGTGCCTTGAAACTGAGGAGATACGACAAAGGGGTTCTTTTTAGCGGTAAACGCGCAAACTTGTGTCTTCTGAGGATTAAATTGGACTAGATTTAGTCGCCCCCAATCCGAGACTTTGTTCAGCAAAGACTCGACTTCAGACACAAGTTTGTTCCGGTACTCAGCGACGTTTTCCCGAGAAATATTGGCACGGCCGGTGTATAGAGCATCACCAGTGCTGTCATCCGCATAGCAATGAATGTTACCAGTTAGCAACATATCATTTATATGCAGAAGAAACAGCGTCTGTGATAGCACACAGCCTTGTGGAACACCAGCGTTAATAGGCTTGTAGTCAGAGCATGCACCGTCTACAACGACCTTGATGCTCCGATCTGCAAGGAAGCTGGTGATCCAATTGCACAATTTCTCGGGAAGCCCATAGGAAGGGAGCTTCGAAAGAAGCGCTTTGTGCCAAACCCGATCGAAGGCCTTCGCAATGTCCAGACTAACGGCCAACGCCTCCCCCTTGGACTCTACTGCCTCCGCCCATCTATGGGTCAGGTAGACCAAAAGATCACCAGCTGATCGACCCCGACGAAAACCGTATTGGCGGTCACTAATCAGCTGGTGATCCTCAAGGTACCGGATGAGCTGGCAGTTAATAATGGATTCCATTATTTTGGAGAACAAGGAGGTGATCGCGATAGGCCTATAGTTGGATGGATCTGAGCGGTCGCCTTTTTTAGGGATCGGGTGGACAAAAGCTGTCTTCCATGAATTCGGGACTACGCCTTGGGAGTAGGAGTACCGGAAAAGACGCGTTAGGACCGGTGCCAACTCCGGAGCACACGTCCTCAGCACAATTGGGGGGATTCCGTCAGGCCCACTCGACTTCTGGATGTCCAGGGAGAGCAGTGCTTTGCGAACCGAGCGCTGTGAGAACAGCACATCCGGCATGGAGCACTCACACCGCGGGATGGTCGGCGGTGTTTTCTCCCCGTCATCAAGAGTCGAGTTGGACGCAAAAAGGGAGCCTAAAAGGTCGGCTTTGTCTTTTGCGTCATGGGCCAGTGAGTCATCCTCCCTGTGCAGAGATGGTAGTGATGGCTTACAGAAATTCCCTTGAACAGCCTTGGCGAGAGACCAGAATGCACGGGTTCCCGAAGGAAGGCGAACTAGTTTCTCGCCAATTCTGCCTATGTGCTCTGACTTTCCCTTTGCAATAACTCTTTTGAAGGACCTGGAGGCGAAGTTATACTTCTTTTTAAGTGTGCTGGTATTTACATCCCGAGTCGCCGAAGCCGCAGCCCAGGCTTGATAACACTCCTGCTTACTGCGTAATGCAGTCTTACAGGAGCGACCAAACCAAGGCTGAGATCTGCCTCCGATGGGTACCACAGATGATGGAATAAATAGTTCCATTCCCTGTAGCACCACATCAGTGACAGAGTCAGCAACAGCGCTGGGATCATCCGGCAAGAAGCAAACCCGCCCCCATGGGTAGGATGCAAAGAAAACATGCAGGGAGTCGATGGATGCAGGTGGCTCAGGACCGTGCTTTGTGGCATTCCTTTGGGGAGGCCTATGTTCAGCAGTGGACTTATGAAAGGCTGTAATGATGATTTCTCCTTAACAATTTTGTGGTGCATTGATATCAATTACTTAGTTTTGTTTAATTTACAACATCTACTTAGATAACACTAAAATATTTTAGTAAAATGATATATAGAATGAAGTAAAATGTTGTTAAAATCCTTACCATCTTATAACGGAAAGTTAAAATCTGTTCTAAGAAAGGAGTCTCGTGGAAATATGCGAACTTTGGAATTTAACAGCAAGTTTCAAATTTCGGACTACTTTCAGGATAAAGACTTATTTTAATCAGAGAGTATTCAATAAAACACGTATTGTAAACCGTGCATGTTTTAAAATTTATTAACCCTACAAGACTCAATTTTGTTTCTGTCGCTAATAAAAATATATGATGTGATGTTGTTAGAGATGAGTACTCGGGAAAAAATAATAACAAAAATCAAAACCCAATATTTTACTTCAGTTCCATATGTGGAACCATTGAGTTATATGTACTACGTACTAGAGAAGCCATTCCGAACATTGGATCCGTACAAACTAAATTTTGCGTAAATTGAAGATTTGTGAATTCTATAAAAATAATTATGATAACATTTTATTTAGAAATATGATTGTTTAAATTAAATTAAGATATTTCATATTAAATCCTTATATTAATTTTATATTAATATCTTATTTTATATCAAATTAAAGCCTTCGCGCATGCGCGAATACATAGAGTAGGACACAATTTTTGTTTATAATGACTTCTCTAGTACGTTGTACATATAACTCAATGTGTGAAACTGAGCCTTAATTATAATTTTTGTGATTGAACTAGAACTTTTGAACTATTTTAGGAACATGTTACCATTCGAATTATGTTGAAGTGTACTTGACATAATTAAATAAACATATTACAAAATAATATTAACAAAACAAAATAAGGTTTTTTTTTTAAATTACCTATTGGTGAAAGTTTCTGAAACTATTATTATCTTTATTGAGGCAGAGTTCAACTCGACATTTTTCACACGATATAAATGTTTTCCTTTACAACCGGGGTATTTACAGCGTTGCCTTTTTTGACCCCAATAAGCACTTTCTTACAATATGTTATATTTTTTCCCAGATCAGAACCTTAATATAAGGGTTTTTATTATTTATTTAATTTATGCAAACGTCAAACCTTAGGTATAAATTTCACCGTTTACTGCAGTTTACTGACAGTAATCGGATCAGTAAAGACATCTATACGCAATTATTTGCGTTATATTATTGCTATATTTGTGGCCTGTCCCTTAAAAACCATGAGATGTCGCTGCTAGTATTTCATAGAGCTGTAGGAACCATTAACCCAATTAACCGGTTCAGTGCGGATGACACGCCTAGAGTGCCATCGATAATTGCGTTTTTGGAAGATTTATCCAGAACAAAATATTCATTATTGTGCAAGTAGTCCATGCCTACAGCTTCGTTTCTGGATATTTCAAAATTTGAAATTTTTATGGGTCGACAACCTTTTTTTAACTTATACATGGTACTCTTTTTACTTTGTGGGTTTTTTGAATCATGTTGTGGAAAAATAGTCTAATAAATAACAAACAATAGCACTCATTGCGATCGCTCATAAACTCAAGTTGTAAACAAGTTTCTGGAAAACAAAACAACACGTTTTCTCCTGTTAAAAAAAAAACAACGCGTTTGTCTTATTGTTTAATTTTGCTTAAAATAGTTGAATTGCTGTCTTATTACTATCATATGGCCGAATAGACCTACGAAGTACCATGTGTGTGGTGATATGGTATAAGGTTTATTTTTGCTTGAAACCGTTTGAAACCGTTCATGCATAAAAAAGTTCGCTAATAAATAGTCTTTTGTCAATCCGCCGCCGTAAAGCGCCGGCGTTTTTTTCCTTTTGATAAAACTTGTTTTGCTATTCTTATTAATTAGACGGTTTCAGATTGACTTTACTTTTACATTTGTATAACATTAAATGATATTTAACATTTGTAAATATCAATGAATCATAAACCTTATTTTTTTCTAAAATAAGGGTCTTGATTGTTTAATATTTACACATGTTATTATTAGGTGAAAATTTAATTTAATAAAAACCAAGGTTTTCCAGGGTGATTTAGCTGTATCTACATAAATAAATTATTTTTTATATAACAAAAAATAGTGCAAAAGGTTTGTAATCTCTGCATAAAAAGTAACTTACTCTCAATTTCCAAGAAAACGCGTAGAAAAACACGTAGCTACCCACTAAAAATAAGTATTCTTCCGTTTGTAACTGATGTTTGATGTCAACTAAACTTCTTGACACGGCAGGCGTGTCAAGAAGAAGTTTAGTTTTAAGTTTAGTTTTTTCTGTTAAACTGTGTCATTTTATTGAGAAGTTAGTTTTAAACAAAAGTTTATCAGCTTCAAGAGTATTATATTAAAACATAAAACAATGCCTCTGTGGTATGCTCTTTAATTTAAAAGAAATTATATATTCATAATATGCAACAAGATCGAATATGTCAAAGAATATATTTACTTAGGACAGATAATATCTCCTTCAGATGAAATGACAAAGGAAATAAACAGGTGAATAGCCCAAGGATGGAGAAAATACTGGTCACTGAAGGAAATAGTGAAAAGCAAGGATCTAGGAAATCACATAAAAAAGAAAACATTCGAGACCTGTATTCTACCAGTTCTTACTTATGGCTGTGAAACTTGGTCAACAACACTTTACCATAGGGAAAGGCTAACAAAATGCCAACGTGCCATGGAAAGAAGCATGCTAGGGTTAAAAATCAAAGACAGTCAGGAACGACGACATTAGAACAAGAACAAAACTCACAGACATTCTTACTCGGATAGACGTCCAAAAATGGAGATGGGCTGGACATTTGCTACGCCACCCCATTAACAAATGGAGCAAGCAAGTCACTCTCTGGCAACCAAGAGACGGCAAAAGAGGCAGGGGTCGTCAAGTCAGGAGATGGGAAGACGACTTGAAACAGACAGCGGGACCATTCTGGTTGAGAGTAGCAAGGGACAGGAACCATTGGAAGGAATTGGAGGAGGCCTATGCCAAAAGGCACACCGAACTTAGGGACCTCTTGTAACCCTATGTTTAGGAATAAAAGGCTATTATTATATTATTATTATTATAATATGTAAAATATATATATAAATAAATATAACTAAATATTACAGAAACAAAAATTACATTTTTCAAATAAATTAATGTCCCCACTATGAAATCTGTGAAATATTTCACCTCATTCCAAAATGGTCTGTCTTGGTGGCAGAAAGTTGTGGATGCCCGTAATAAGTATACTTCACATCTTCAAGTACTTTACTTCTAAGCTACTATGGCTCATTCCAACACCAAGGATCGACACGTCCACATTAATAACATTCCAGCGGTGTTTCACCCCTGCCTTGGAAAGCACGTCAAGCTGTAGGTCCTGCATCTGATCTCTCTCTATGGTTGTGTCGTATTACTCACTAGTCTCCGTTGATACTGGCTGCTGTGACCGAAATTCGGTCTGAAGGACATTATTATTTTGAGGTATTTATGGAGTATTTTCATCTGGTTGGGCTGAATAAATATATTATTATTATTATAGTTTTTATCTTTGGGTAACTCCTCTTGTTGGGGTGATATCCTTAAATCATCCTTAACGACAAGATACTAAGGAATTCATTGGCTACAAGGTTAAATGTCTCCTCACAATGGCAGTTGTCCTCAAGAACACAGCCTTTTAAATTTTGTCGAGTATAGATCTTGCTAAGCCCAATTTTTCAAGATTGTTACTTAGCTATTGGGGTATAATCTCTGTAGTTGAGAGGATAAGCGGGATTATAATTACCTCCTCCTGCCGCCACATCTGCTTTACCTCTTCAGCATGTGGTTGGTACTTTGTTATTTTTTCTGTGTGGTATTGTTGAATGTTATGTGAGTTGGGAACACCAATGTCAATTAAATAAGTCTGCTTCCTTTGTTTGTCAATCAGCACAATTACCGGCCGGTTGTGGGGAATTGATCGATCCGTCAAAATAGATCTGTCCCACTAAACCCGTACTTTATCGTTTTATAATACGGGACTCGGTTGGTATTTCCAATACACGATTTCTTCCTTTATGACTTTATGAGAGAGTATTTGCCTATCAATGCTGAAGCGACAGACTAATATGATCACAGAACACTATTACTCCTATGATGCTTAGTTGCGTAGCGCACAGAACACTAATACCCTTAAGCGGGGCGTAGCGGCTGAAGCTGAATGAATCAATAAATTATTTTGGCGACCAGTGTTGCCAACAACTTGGAACCTGATATCGCCATTTTTCACAGATTTAGTAGCCTAATATACCCTAATTTGAGCTGAGGTAGCCTAAAGTAGCCCAAAGATCAAAACTTCGCTATGAATAAATAAAAAACGTAATTTTTAACAATTGGTTTATTCATAAGATATACATAGAGTATCAAATTTAAACAAATCGGCAATCATCATTTGCTACCAGCAGCAACAAAGCATCAGCAAGACTTTCACCGTCAAAATTTTCTGTAGCCTTTGCTGTGCTGGTCCTGGCGCAAGATTCGCTGGAACTGGAAACATACATTTTTCTGCCAGCATGTAAACTGATCATATGATTGCTCGGTTGAAAATTATTGCAGCAAATGTTTCGGACATTCATATGTGTACGGATTCTAAGAATTGCAATCAGCATGTGGGTAGTTATATTCTATTCCTTAATTTTGTCTTTATCGTGCCCATCACACTAAAAATTCTTTCTAGGATAGCATTACTTAAAGGTAATGAGGGACATTGCAATGACAACTTGGCAAACTCTTTAAACATCGGATTCCCTCCAGCATTCTGTATTTTCAATACCTGTACCCAAAAATTTACGATATCATTGGGAGAAGCTGTACCGATTACTTCGATGCGCAACATACTTAAAGAACAAAGTGGTTCATTATAGTTTCCCGGTCAATATTAGGTTTCCCTAATTGCCAGGGAAAATCATCAACGTTGGGTCTGCTGGTTGAGAGGCACACATGTCTTGGTGATAAATGTTAAATTTTTTCCACCATTGACACATTAAGTGGTAGCCTGTCAACTAATTTCTTCACTAAGCGCACGAGCACATGCACGCACAGGACTCTTGGAGAAATTTCTAAATAACAGACAAATTAAAGATATAGCAGGTATTAATACTTTTAATAACAAATGTTATTAACAGCGAAGCGAATACTTACAATTTTATTGCATTCTAAATTTGTTTACTTAATACGAGCAACAGGCTAAGTTAGAAGCCCTACTCCCTAACGCTTTGACCGTGTATTTGAATCTACCCGTCTCTCTCGCACACTTCTGCAGATGAGTGAGAGTGACATTGAGCCTTAGTTTTGGAATATTCTTTGAAATTAACAGTGTTGCCAGTTTTTTTATTTTGATTTGTATGTTATGCGCAGGAGGTATTATTTTGCGCTAATATTAACTTCTGTTGTGATTCAGTCTAATTGACGGTCGATCGTTCGTTTCTCTAGTAGCCTATTTGGCGACCAGTCGCCTTTCAGAATTTTTCGGATTTTCAGATTTCCATCCCGAGCAGCCTAATTGGCGAAAAATCGCCTACGATGGCAACACTGTTGGCGACATCGTTGTGCCTTTGGTAGGGATGTTCGATGATCATCGACAATCATCGATGCTAAAAATTAAAACATCGGTGTTGACACATATTAAAGATCGAAACATCGATGTTGACACATGTTAAAGATCGAAACATCGATGTCAATGAACCCATAATCGATTATTGGGAACTTGCGAACAATGCGAACCCGCGAAATCAATATCAACTAAATGATATGATAAGCTCAAAAATTGACTAAAACCTATGTTAAATGTCGCATTTAATGCATTTTTAACAATGGTGCAATTATATTCAAGCAAGATGCACTTTCTTTATACTGTAAAAAGTACCCAATTCCAATTATTTGAAATAGTATCGACGTTATAAGGTGAACGTATTTAACTATTTTTTATTTCTAAACTACATGGGTGCAGTTTAAATAATTAATATTTTTGAGATATGCTGTTTACAATACATCTGCCGGAATTTTTTATATATATACTCCAAATTAATAGGCGGGGTGGGGGGAGGGGGGGGGTGGCTTAGGGTGTCAGGTCGTCTATACGCCAGAAAAACGTTTTATTAGATTTATTTATGCTCCATCATGTTAGTACAGCTAAATGAAACGATAATTTCATAAAAAAATCATGAAAATACTGAAACATAAAACCAGCAGTGGAATTACTGAATTACAATCAGCTGACTAGAGGTCAATGTACGTTCGCGCGGCCCGCAACTCGTGATGGTGCCACAATAGCAAATAATTTACAACACTTGTCTAAATACCTAACTTATCTACTTAACCTACTATTTTGCCACTGTGCTTGTCTCCACGTAGCCACTTTAACTCGAATTCACAGGTTAAATAACCCAAATAACTGATTGGATTCCCCGAAAAAAATACTTAAATGAAATGTTAACAAGGTTAGAGTCATGCGTTTTTATTCACCGTGTAGGTATGTTCATTATTCTGATGTATTCAGTTATGTACCTATTCAGATCTGTTCAGTACTAAGTTATTTAACAAAAATTAGGTATAAAACAGCTTACCACTCTAAATCCTTCGTGGTCTTATGAGATGCGGCTCAAATTGTGCTCCATTTATTTCGAGGCAAATTTGGGCTTGGTATTGCATCTCCTCATGCAAGCGGGGCATTATCGTGTGGTTTTCGACACAGTCCGTACGTAGTTTGTCGAAAACATCCACAATCCTTTGACGCATTTCGTCAGTACTATCACACTCACGATTAAAAACCCTTTCTTTCACATACTCCCACAGAAAGAAGTTTAACGGGGTCAGATCTGGTGAGCGAGGTGGTCAAGCGTGTGGTCCTAGACTGCCGATCCAGCGATCACTAAATAGCTCGTTGAGGCGCTCATGGGCGAATCTCTTGACATGAGGAGGGGCACCATCATGCTGGAACCATGTGCGGCGAAATTCAGCCAACGATAGGTCGTCTAAAATGTCAACCAACTGTTCATTTATGAAGTTCAGGTATCGCTGTCCGTTAAGTCGCTGTGGCAGAAACACTGGTCGTAGTATGCGATCCTTAAATAAACCTGCCCATACGTTAACCGACCATCGAGTTTGGTGCCCGGTTTGTCGAACAGCGTGCGGGTTAACCTCGGAATACACGTCTGTATTTCTTCGATCCCACAGGCCGTTCTGGTAAATGTCGACTCGACAGTCCAGATGACGTGCTCAATGAAACCAGGCACACGTTGTTGCTGTTCTAATAACCAACGGCAGAAAACTCGCCGGCGGTCGTGATCGCCAGGAACTAAATTCAAATTCAAATTAATTTATTTCAGATAACATAAGATCCATATCATTGAAAAAACATTGATTAATTGATAATAAAACTAATAATATGTCATTAAAATACTATAAAATACAGTTAAAATACATTGAAATACAAATAAAATACATTAGAATCAGAATACAATAAATACAAATTACACATAATTATTAATAATACCCTCCCGCTCCCACAATTACTGGGACATGTCTTTCGCAGCAATGCCGGAGGAGAGGACAGTCCAATCTGTCACCTATCATTTTCAGGATAATATTGGAGCTTGCCCGCACTCTGCGCACCAGTGACGCACACCGCTTACACATGGTCGCATGAAAGCAGGCAGTGCGCGCCTCCGCAAACATGCCAGAGGCACTGCAGAAGCGGGGCAGCCCCAAGATCACCCTAAAAGCGTTATTGTACAGGAGGCGGTGATCATTGTAACTTCGCTTATTATAGTCTTCCCACAGGCTGGATGTATAGAGTGATGTACAATAAGCTCTAAATAGTGTAATTTTTACCTCCTGTGAGCATCGCGCAAATCTGCGGGCTATCATGTTAGCTCTAATGGACAACGCTCTCCGCTCCCGCTCAATGTCCGCATTGTCCTTGAGGTGATTAGATGTCCCAGGTACTTAAATTGATTGATAACCTTTAGGGGCACACTATTCAATAATACTGGTGGTAAATCCTGGGGACACTTGGTACCTGCCTTAAAGACCATCCATTTACTTTTCTTTACATTGTACTTTAGACCGTGTCCACTCGCATACTCCTCACAAATGCGTATCAGTTTCCTTAGGCCACAGATCGACGCACTCAGCAAAACCATGTCGTCAGCGTAACTCAGATTGTTAAAACAGACGCCGTCAATATGACAGCCGACGCGCTGGCTGCTGAGAGCGTCGATCAAATCGTTCATATATAAATTGAAAAGTGTCGGAGATGTTAGTCCGCCTTGCCTGACTCCACAGTCAAGCTGATACGGATCCGACACTGCACCCGCCCAACGCACGATGTTAAACTGGTGTGAATACCAGTACTTGAACACGCTGATGAGTTCCTCAGGTAAGTTGATACTTTTCAGTTTATCCCATAAGCGGTCGTATCGAACTAAATCAAAAGCCTTAGACAAGTTCAGGAAACAGGCGTATACGGGGGTCTTGCGGCTTGTATAGTATTTAACGGTATGCTTAAAACACAATATTGCACTTTCTGTCGACAGCTGCGGTCGAAACCCGAACTGGTTATCATTCAGCTTTACGTGTTTGTTTAACTGTGCTTTAAGCAAACCGTCAAAAACTTTTGCTTTTGCTTTTTTTATGAAATTATCGTTTCATTTAGCTGTACTAACATGATGGAGCGTGAATAAAGTTTATAAAACGTTGCGAAAAGATGATTTTTTTTCCTCGGGATCAAATTTATTTGTGACCCATGTTCTAAAGTGTAGTACCTTCTATCATCTGTCTTCCTTTTCGGGAGCGTTTCACAAACACCCGGTATACTGTAGATATCTATGGTAAGTAGACTGTGGTAGACATTGGGTTATACTCACTGCGCTAGCACTTCTTACTAGTTTGTAGTTATATTAGTATATGTTACAGTTGAAACCAGTTTTTAGATAGAACGCGTTTTTCCTAGTTAAAACTAGCTTTTACTTAATGCCTTTGTTATAACTAGAATTAACTAATGCTCAAAATTAAATATCTGGTAAAACTAGTTCTTACTAGACAAAACGCGTTTTTCCGAAGCGAGTCAGTTAAAACTGTAGAATAGAATAGAATAGAATAGAATGATTTTTATACAATACGGATTATTACATAATACTTATTGAAAGTCATTATTTTATTTACCACTGGTTCGGAAAATACCTCTGTCCTGGGAAGAACCAGCAAGAAACCCAGCGGGACTTTTTTTTTAAACATATTTTCACTTAACAATAATTTTGTTTATACAATTTTAAATGAATTTTCATAGAACCAGCATGGTGGCGATCACCTTATTCCCAGGGGTTATTTTCATTCATGTATTCCTTGATATTATAATAACCCTTTTTATACAGTTTTTCTTTAATAAAACTTTTAAACTTGTTTATTGACAAACTTTGAACATGTTCTGGGATTTTGTTGTAAAAGCGTATACATTGCCCCATAAATGAATTACTAATTCTGTGGAGTCTAGTAAGTGGCATAACAAGCTTACGTTTGTTCCTAGTGTTTAAGGTATGAACATCCTTATTCTTATTAAAGCTATTTATGTTTTTATGTACATACATTACATTTTCATAAATATATTGCGATGCCAAAGTTAATATGTTTATTTCTTTAATTTTTTCTATGAGGGACTCTTTACAATTTAGATTATAAATCGCCCGTACGGCTCTCTTTTGTAATACAAATATAGCTTCAATATCAGTCGCATTACCCCATAGCAAAATTCCATAAGACATTACGCTATGAAAGTAACTAAAATACACTAACCTAGCTGTCTCAACATCTGTGAGACTTCTAATCTTTCTTACAGCATATGCTGCAGAACTAAGTTTGCTTGCTAATTTAGATATATGGGGGCTCCATTGAAGTTTCGCGTCAATAGTAATACCGAGAAAAACAGTGGCTGTTCCGACCGAGGTTAAAGGACCGAAGTTACGGGGCGGTGCGGGAGAATCCCTTTCCGAGTCCGAGCGCCGTCCGCTTTACCGTTCAGTCTCGCTTTGTTTTAATTCTGATAAGCACGTATAGATTGATTCGAGCGAAATTGTCATGGCAGATTTAAATGAGGGAACACGATGGAAAGAGGAGTTTTTAAACCGGTTATTAGCGATTAGCGATCAGGAAAAAAAAAGAGGACCACTTTTATATTAGGACAAGAAATTTATGACAATTTAGTGGACGAAATTGAAGAAGCACAATTAGCTGTTCAGAAACAGTACAGGAGACTAAACGATTTAAGGTAATTAATATTTATGGAATACGAAAATTAGTGACTAGATAGGAGCCCATGAAATACTACTTGTATGTGATGATGAAATTTTTGATATAATTGAAGCAGCTCATGTGGCCGTTGGTCATGGTGGTCGAGGTAGGCTTAAAAATGAAACTTCACGAAAATATGCGAACAAAACTTTAGAAATGATAAATATTTTCTCTCTATGTGCGAAACTTGTCAGGGTAAAAAGAGTATAAAGAAAAAAGGACTTGGTTCAAAACCCATATTACATTCTGAAATGAACAGCCGTTGATAAGTCGTTCTTATCGACGTGCAAACTCAAAAAGATCGGGGATTTAAGTATATAACGGTGTATCAGGACCATTTCACAAAATTTGTTTTGTTGCGTGCACTGAAAAGTAAGAGAGCCGTGGAGGTGGCGTATCAGTTGTCTGATATTTTTGATATTTGGTGCTCCTTGTATCTTACACTCCGATAACAGCAGAGAATTAGTAAATTCTGTCATAAATGAGCTCGTTTAATTTTTGCCCGAGTGTAAACTGGTCCATGGAATTGGCTTTCCATGGACCAGTCAAAGCCAAGGATCTGTTGAAAGGGCTAACCAAGATATAGAGAAAATGTTGGCTTCATGCATGCAAGATAACGATACTACAAATTGATCAAATGGTATTCTGTTTGTACAGTGTATAAAAAATCGGGCACTTCATTCCGGTATTAAACAGTCACCATACAAAGCAATGTTTGGTATAGAACCGCGAGGAGGGCTTATGACTTCGACTTTGCCTCGAGATGTTATTGAGGATATACGAGATGAAGATGATCTCGAAAATAAATATGACGGATAGCACAGATAATGCAGAAACTGAACCTGTAGCTAGTTGCAGTGGACGGCATCAGATTATAACCAGAGCCAAACAAAAAAACGCTGAAAGTTCATCCAAAACAAGTCGAGATACGCCAATCGCAGCAGTAGCCCGTGAATATGATATTGAAGCTGAAGCGTCTACGACTGTAGAGCCTCTTTTAATACCACCAAATGACAAAGATCTCGAAGTTGTAACAAAAGTGAATCGATAAATAATAGCATCCAGAGAAACAGCACATCCAAACTTTAAAAAACAGGCCTAGAAAATGACATTGGCTTCAGATGCAATACACGTTCCAGTAGGAATCGGTGATAATGTAATTATACAAATCCCTGACACAGTCGACAGAGCAAAATCAGATCTACGTAATATAGTCGGAGTGGTTCTTCAAAAGGAAGATCAGAACACGAAACGAAATATGGAATGCTCGACAAATTATATTTCAGGTACCTATATACTGCTTAATTGTTTTATCATATAACGATATTGTTATTAGGTAAAAGCTAAATATTTCAATGTGCTTTTCAGGTCAGAATTGTGCAAAGAAAAAATTTTGCATGAAGAAGATGTTTCGAATATAAATTTACCTTTGAGAGCTGTTGCTAAGGAAGCAGCTATAGGAGCAAGCCAAGGTTTTATGCGCTGCGTATGCAAGAAAGAATGTATGACACAAAGGTGTCATACATTCTTTCTTGAAAAATGCATGAAAAATGGTTACCTTTGTAACTCAAAATGCCATGATAGTTTGTCTTGCAATAACAAGTAAATCCTCATCCTTTTTTAATTTTAAGGTTGTTTGATTATTTTTTTATTGTATGTTAAAAAAAATCCTTAACAATGTTCTTTTTTAAATTTTATGTTTGTGTTCTGTTGAATAGTTTGATTATTTTATTTACTTTTAATTAATATTGTCAGCTTGGCAACTACTTTATGTCGGTGTTCCCTAAAATGTTCCTTTAGTGTAAGATTATTATTTTTACTAGGAACAAAAAACTGTTAAAAATTTTTTACGTGGTAGAGCCATGCTGCAGCTATATTAGTAGTATAGTTGTAGCACGAATGGGTCTGCTTGACCGGGGAAGGACCACGCTCTCACAGAATACCAGCGTAAAATAGCAGCTTAACGCTACTGTGTTTCGTATGGTGAGTGTAGAAAACCGGAAACCGGAAACGAGGCATTCCATCTTAGTCCTCACGGATGACGACGCATCTGCATTTTTTGTAATAGAGGATAGATGAAGATGTCTATGAGCCGCAGCAACTACTTACCATCAGGTGGACTGTGTGCTCATTTGTCACCCTTATCCTATAAAAAAAACTCTGTGTCCTAGATCTTTTTAATTAATATTTAGTAAGTATATCTTGTTTTCAAACCCAAATTAGTTTCTCTAGTGCTAGTTTTACCTAAAGCTCGGAGTAACAACTAGTTTTATCTGAAAATCCAATATACCAGTGATAAATTCTAGTTATGACTAGGTATTTCTAGTTTTCACAAAGGCATTTAGTAATAACTAGGGAAAACGCGTTCTATCTAAATCGGGTTCTAACTGTAACATATATGTATATATAGTAATCTATGGAGTTATATGTACCACGTACGTGGTAGAGAGTTATTGTGTTCTGTGCACATTATGAAATTGGTCGATTATTTCTCTTACGTCGCCGTCGCATGGCAATAACGTTGCCCAATGTGAATTTGCGAGCTGCTTCTACTGATATATTAAAAACAAACAAGACATTTAATCATAATTTATTTTCTGTATCACAGTAGATTAAATTGCAATAATTTCTTTTGTATTAATTTTACACCAGCATTAGTTAGACATATATTTTAAATATAACATCTTTGGCAATTTATTGTAAAAACCATAACACCTACATAACTATCTATATATAAAATTTATTTGATGAAACAATATTTCTTAGTACTTAGGTGAATTGATATTTTATAATGTGAAATTAGTACGTCTAGTCAGCCTTTGTAAGCCTCTATATAGTTTTATATGAATATCTTAACAATTAATTTTCCTTAAAAATAATCTAAAAATATAAAACACAAACAGAAAATGTTAATTTAATATCTGTATCCATTCTAAATCACTATAAAGTAAATTAATTGTAAAAATTGAATTAATAAAAACATCAAGTTCCACCTCAGAGTTCCACGCCGTATTACCGTATACTTTTTAACAATATCATACATAATATAAGGTTAAATAACACTGTGTTCTCTCCAGCTTTCATCTTTGGGCTGTAACTTTGGAATAAGTATCGCATAAAACCCTTCTCGACTTTTATATATCCGAAATTAACATCCTCTATCGCCGAATTACATTTGGCTTATTTGCCATAAATACCTATACCGTTTGTAGAAAATTGAAATTCAACATGAATTGAGTTGAAACACACATAAAGATCCTAAAATAACAAGAGAAGTTATAGTTACGATTTTAATTGCTCGGGAACCATAATCAATTACGTGTAATGGAACGTAATTGTTCCTTCAAGGAACGTAAAATTCATGTTATGTTGAAGGGGTAAATTTTTCTGAATATAAAATTTTATATGCAGGAAACTTACTAAAGCTTGGTCGCGTGTTTGTTTACACATTTTCACAAATAAAATTAAAAATAAATCGAAAAGTTTCACGTTCTCTCGTTTGAACGTCGAACATTAAATATGTGTATTTAGTTACGTGCAAAATAATAACACAACGGAGTTAACAGAGTATTATGATACGTCGTTGAGAAGGACTGCTGTCGCATTCTTATCGCCAATTGGCGATGGATTCTTGTTTTTCACTGTTCTTTTAGTCTGTGCGACGTTGTGTCGATGCATGATATACAACAGCAGTACGAATCCGACAAGAAAACCGGCCAGTCCGCCGCTTATAGTCAGCCATGTTCGTCGCGACGATTTAACGTTTTGAACCTGAAATGTGAACGTAAAATTTTAGTTTTAGGTCTTCCCAAGAAAACACAAAGTGCAATTTTACAAAAATAATGACCTTTGTTTATTACTAGACATCTCGCGCCTTTGATGCTACCCAATTCCCTGTTATTTCCAAAGACACCTTCGACCTATTCCGCTTATCCATTGTACCTAACAAAAACCACCAATCTATTATTCCACCCTATCCTTTAATAGCAACTAATAGAGAAAAATTCGTGTACATGGAGACAGAATATCCGAAATTGAGTAATCGGTACCTATGCGAAAAGGAAACGAACACCCAAATTCGAACACAATGCGACTGTATCCAGAACCTCATTATCAATCAGTCTATAGCAAAATCCTGTAAGATAACCGACATTGCACTATCAAAAGAAGCCATGGAACGTCTTGACGACAAGCACTACACCATCTCTTACCCTCAACCAACTAAAGTCCATACAGTATGCGGGCATGAAGATATTACTACATTACAGTGTAGTTACTTAGCCACAATACCAATTAATTGCTTCCTGCGAACACAAGAATTCACCATCTCTAATATTAACGATCAAGTAAAAGGCCATCCCCTGAAACTAATGAAAATACCAGTGGATATAAACGTAAAAGGCAACGCAGCGGTACCACGAATCAGCCTTAATACAATCAACCTGAAAGGACTCCACGCAGCCCAGGACCAACTCATGAGTCATGATGCAACCATCAACTTCATCTGAGAGAGATGGATATCCCAACTTTATATCACACCACTATTCCCTTTTACGCCGTGTTATCAAGCATAGCAATATTCGCTATCATAATCTTAGTTCGTTACTACTAAAAGACTAAGAAGCAAGAACAGATCCAGAATAACACCCAACATAGCTATGAAAAGCCCGAAGAATCTGAAGTCAAAAAGGCATTACCAGCAACTTTTTCTCTCAAGGTTCTAAAATAGTTGCTGATCTGAGGGTGGAGGAGTTATAACATAGCCTCATAGGTAAAGAGCCTACACAGCAGCGACCCCGATACATTGCAGCGGCACGGGGCGCAACTCAGCAGAACGTGAGCTTTGACGTCAACGGATGCAACCGGAGCTCTGCTATATACCTTATTTTTACTGTAATAATTAAAATTCATTCTATATCTAGCATCGATCTGATTCACTCTTCTTTTAGTTATAGTAATTATATTGTAATTTTTATATTATAACAAAGTATTTTAAATTAGTGTCGGTTTTTTTTTGGGTCCTTCGGCTAGTTTTTTAAACATCTTAAACATCATTAGTCTCATAAAAATCTGTCCCAGCATATTCGCTTTAAATATATTGTGATGCGGATTTCACCATCATTTTGAATGATTTCTTGAAGGTTTTGTTAAAGTGTACTCTGCGGTATTTGTATATATCTAATATACGTATAGTTTATGTAAGGACAGTGAGGAATATTGTGTGTGTTTTGAATCATACTAGTATTAATACTCGTGCTAATATTAATGATAGCAATAACAAGTACCTGGGTATAAACGGATTTGCAGTGATGATAACTAGCGTTTAACGCTCCCAATATTTCCGGCCGAGGACAGTTTTCAAATTCTGGAAATGTTAAATTAAATATTATTTCAAAGCACCATAACAATTATTCAGGATAGATTCATTAATCAATCAGGTCAGAACTAAAGACGTTTTTATCATAGTGTAGCCACAATGCGTTGCAGCGTGCTCTACCACTTACAAAACTTGATTATGGGCAATTAATCCTACAAGGATTGGTAACAAAGGTTATGCCCGAGTTGAGAAAGTTCGGCGGGGCGTGCAACGTAACGGCGAACGCGATGAATTGATCAGTCTCCATTCAGGACATTGTAACACAATAATTGTGGGAGCGACGTAAGAGAATCCATCACATTATTTGGTCTATGGATGGTCTATGGGAAATGCCTGAAATTTTTTTTGGCTTTCGACAGAACAGATGACGGTCTAACCGTCTCGTTTACACCAGACCAACCATTATTTATTCCGTGACTTGACATTATGTATACTGGCGACGAAATCTGTGGGAATCTCAATTTCAAAATGCGATCGTCAAATCACCTGCCAAGAGTGGATCCTCCGTAAAACGGGAGAAGCCCATGTCCAACAGTGGATTTTTACGAACTGATAATTAAGGAGGTGGGGGTTGGTCATGCACATCGAACTGTTTTCTTTAACACACCTATTATCGGTATATTCTCCTGCAATGCATTTATTGCTTTCATTGTCTTATTTTCGGTGATTGGCGCCCCTTAGTAGTTACTAAACTGTTTGTATTATTGAACAAATAAAACAAACTTGAAGTACAAAAAAATACTGACCTCTCGAATTTAACTTGGTATAATCACTCAAATGGAAGTAAACACGCTTTTCTTGAAACCACATAACAGTCATTTTCAATTCGCATATCTTAATTTTATCTATTGATTCGGTCAAATCGACCTTTGCCAATTTGCACATTGCGCTGAAATGTTGGGCATCAAGTGTTGTTAATGGATTGTGTGATATATTGTAAAGAATTAGTTGCGGTAAGACACCCCAATCCGGTAATTGGTTTATTTTGCAATCCGACAAGTCTAGAAGCTCCAGTGGTGCCTGGATAGGCTTTTTGATCGTTAAATATTTGAAACTTAAATGAAGTAAAGGATTTCCACCCAAGTATAATTTTCGCAATGATGGCAACTGGAAAATTGTATTTGGAAGTTCTAGAATGACATTCTTCGATAAATCTAAAGTCTGGAGATCTGTTAAAGCTGCAAACGCATCTTTATCAATCATGTATATTTGATTTTCAGCCAAATAAAGGAATTTTATGCTTGTGTACGATGAAAAAGTGTCCGCGTGTAGTTCTTGCAACTTATTGTCACTAAAGTCGAGAATCTGAAAAGAGAAAAAGATTTAGAAGCACTTTTTGATTTCATTAATTATTTCAATAATTGCTGTAGAGACTATCGGTCCGTGGGGTCCACGTGCGGAGAAGTTCATAAAGGAACTCTACCCGCGACCGGTTGTTCCTGCTGGTGATAAGAGGGCTGGTTCTTTTCTCGCTCAAAGGCCTAGATAGACATTCAGCGAGGAAACGCAGTAAGCATTCTTGGCACGATGCCACGGGGAGTAGGATTGTACGATAATTAACCTATTAGTTTTAGTTTTTATTATTTTTTATTATAGTTTTTTTTTAATATTGTATATATTAAAATATTGTATATTATGTTATGTAAATAAATGTATTTCTAATAATAACATTGTTATAATAGAGATTTTTGCTTCTTCTTCATCAGAACGTAAAAGTTCACTGCTGGAAATGGGCATTTGCCGTTGTAGGAAGAATTTGCCAAGGGAAGAAGTTCCTATATAAAGCGCATTCTAATATTCTTTGTTAACTTTTAAATACAACACAAGACTAAAGAAAACTTCGAAAATTAGTGGGAAAGGACAATAGACACGGCCGCAGCCGGCAACAACTCACGCTACGCCTGTGACCGCAACCCTGCGCTCACCAATGCGCGTGATGAGAATAGTCAGTTTTTTTATAAATCTGAAGTGACCCACGAACTTAAAGTCGACCTTGATGGTAAAAGGTAAATGCCTACAGCCAACTTCAGATAAAGAAGGCTACCGACACGTTGCAGCCTCTGAGGATTAAGTTGAAATACCTCACAGTATTACTGGCTCTCAGACCGGAAAAGGCACTGCACACAGACAACAGAAATACATATAGGTAACCTCGCGCATTCTTTGATTAATCTATGACAACCATTAGGTAGTGGATTTAAAATTGGTCCGCGAAGATCGATATAACAGATACCTATCTATTGTTTATTTACAAAAAAATTGCGGTGATTGCTTCATTTCAATTTTAAGCACCTTAAAACATTCTCAATGTTAAAGATACAGTGCCAATAGCAGTGTCATTTTCAAAATATGTAGAGTCAATATTTTTTTATCACCATCATCGTCATTATGAGACTGTGATATTCCATACCTGGACTTAGTTACGCGTGTGTATTCTTTGAGTAAACATTATATTTTTTAAAAACTACATCGCTACTGCTTGGGCACATGACAAAAAGAGAGGTTGCAATATTAGTGAAAATAATTTCATGACGACATCTTTCCTTATTTTCTGGCGGTTACGTGGAACAGAATACGAACTTTACTATGAACCCGAAGTATTCAGGATAGAATGCCAAAAATCATTAAATTAATGTATTCGTATCTTGTATCTGTTATCTCGTTTCATTAATTTATTTGTCACAGACGATTTTACGTGGAAGGGACTAGATGGGCATTTGTCTATTCTTAGTTAATTTCCCTCCAGCACCAAAGAGATAGCTAATTGCAATTTTAAGTACTCATTTGCACCATGGGCGGCGGTGAAACAAGGAATCTGCATGTCTGATAATAGTAAATAGTTAGAAACCATTCATGTAAAATTTACTTTCAAAAAAAGTCCCGCTGGGTTTCTTGCTGGTTCTTCCCAGGACACATGTTTTTCTTCCGAACCAGTGGTAAAGTAAAAAATGACTTTCAATAAGAATTGCACTTATGATTGCACTTATATTGAATAAAAAATATTCTCTTCTATTCTAATAAAAATATTTCGATGATACACTGTAGTAGCGCGGCAGACTATACGCTGCATCTAAATCTCAGAAACGAGAGATGGCCTGTGTCCAGCTGTGAGTCTTATACAGGCTCTAACTTTTACTTAACAAGACCAAAAATGTCCTGATTCTGGGCAAAGGCGACTTCTAAAGTTGTTTGTAATAGACGTATTGTTTACTGATGTATACTCGTATTTTTTTCAATATCTCAATAAGGCTCAAATGATAGCGAGTTGCAACGTGTTGCGAGTAGTTAAAATTACAGTTTTCAATTTCAGTATTGTCGGCATGTGCGCGGAATCTGAGTAAGCAAAGATCATTTAAAAACAAATATTTTATAACCTCATTTTTAAAAAAGGTTTGAGGCTGTGTACATAATATTGTTATTATAACACGCGTTATCGTTATAAAATTAAGTGACAATACAGCCAATTAAAACACACGAAGCATAATGAGGATAGATAAGATAGCTACGAGTATCTTGATAAGGGAAGTAGACGTACCTCAATGCATTTGTTATGCTTCAGCTTAAAAGGTTAAATATATAAAAATTGAT
The DNA here is from genome assembly GCA_963668995.1 of Parnassius mnemosyne. Taxonomy (NCBI): domain Eukaryota; kingdom Metazoa; phylum Arthropoda; class Insecta; order Lepidoptera; family Papilionidae; genus Parnassius; species Parnassius mnemosyne. Next base: position 32,684,135 of record CAVLGL010000137.1, on the reverse strand, counting down.
AGAAAAATTGCATTTGTGCGGTTTTTTCTAAGAGAATAAGGGTAGAAAGACAAACGAGCACACAGTCTACGTGATGGTAAGTGAATGCTATAGCCCATACAAACCTACATTTATTCCCTTATGCTGAGGACTAAGATAGAATAACTCGTTACTAGCAAAAGTGTCACCGGATCTCTATACACACCATATGAAACACAGCAGCAATAAGTTGCTATTTTACGCCCCTAATTTGTTTGAGCGTGGGCCTTCCCCGTCGAGTCGATCCATTCAGGCTACAATCACAATATAGCTGCAGCGTGGCTCTACCGCGTATGGTACTGCAGAATATGATATCTAATAAAAATAGACGTATTTACTCAAAAATAATGCCTTTGAAAATTATTATTTTTTTATTATTTACTTTCTACGATTAAGAAAGAAACAAGTAACCCAGGGTGCTTAGACGGGGTCTCAGCGAGTGACATATGAAGGAACAGGAGCCCTTTGTACATCCGGCGCTTTCCGGGCAATATCAGAATTCCTTTATGACACATTGTCTGTCTTTCCAAAATGACTTATGTGATGTGTGTGCAGTTTTCAGTGGATGTAGAGTCGATGTAACTATCTAAATAAAAACAAAAATGAAAACTGCAGACCAAACAGATGAAAACATTTGGAACGATCATTATCATCATCATCATTACACGTCTTCACAAGTCCACTGCTTAACATAGGCTTTCTCCAAGGAATGGCACAAAAAGTTCTGAGCCACCTGCATCCATCGACTTCCTGCATATCATCACCCCTAGTAGGATGCCGCCCTACATTTCCGATTAGGCTTACCGATACGGACCTGCCGCTCGAGAACCTTTCTTTCTTTCCTATCGGGTCTCTAAAGGAAGTCAAAATCATAGTTTACATAATTTTAGTACCATTATGAAAATAACAACTACGTTTAAAATTAATTTAATAGATACCTACTAAAACTTGCGATTAAGGTCGTTGGCATTGCCTATTAATAAAAAAACAACATACCTCTATACCGCTTCTTAATGAAGGTATCTTGGTGAGTCGAAGCCCGCCACAATGAGCGCCATACATGTCATACGCATGTTCATATGTGCATCGGGTTGGCTGCGAGGACAACACTTCAATCTCTGTTAACTCTTTGCATGAAATGCGACTGGTTAATAGAACGATGAAGGCCAAATAACCGTTGTACGATCTGAAAATATTTTTTTAATATCAGAGTAATAAACGAGCTGAAGTACCACATGAAAGCATCTTCAAAAACAAAAGGCCAAAAATGCGGTTATACCCCAGAGTTGGTGCACTGTTACCTTGTGGGGCATAAATAGGCGAGAGAGTGGTAACCATTCCAGACAGACTCGTAGGCACATGAGTAAAGTCGGTTTCTTTACTCAAGTGTCGTAGGCAAAGACATTTAAGTAGTAGCAGCCTATGTATTTAAATCTCTTTGGTCGTAGGCGTCGTTTGTAAATTTTAATTATTGTTGTTTATAATATAACTGACAGCTCTGACATTACTAAATTCTATCACATAATATCTCTAGCACAGCCAGATGGATTATTCAGCGCATACTCAGATATTTAAAAAAAATACTAGTAATGCTATTAAACATTACTAATATTCCCTTTAACCACTTCTGGTAAGCTTAAAATGCTTGTGTTAGAAGCGGTTCATGACAGTAGTCGAATGGCGGATTCGAACCCACGACCTTTCGAGTTTGCGGTTCACGCCCTGCCATTAGGCTACTGACGCTTCGATATTTAGTCAAACGGTGGCTGTCATTGCTTACCGTTACCATTACAGCCTATAAAAAGCCCACTGCTGAACATAGGCCTCCCCCATACATTTCCTTGTATGGAGGATATTTGCTATAGTTGTCACGCTTGGCGGACGGGTTGACAACCACAGCCCATCTACTTGTTTATTTGCCTCTGTCGCCTCTTACGACACCCACGCGACGTCATGGGGTAGTGGATATTCTTACATCGGCACTTTGCTTAATGTTGCATTAAACTAAAGGACTAACCAATAATTATAAATAGCTACACCAATGTTAAGCTATTGAACCATTCCCTACTTTATCCAAAGTCTCACTCTACCAACCGTGAAAGATTCACTAATGAACACCACTTATTAAGTAAGGTCTAACTAATTAAGTAAGCTATAGTAGCCTAATGGCAGGGTGCGGACCGCGAAATCAAAAGGTCGTGGGTTCAAATCCGCCATTCGAATACTGTCGTGAATCACTCCTAACGGTGTGTACATATTATATAACATAACATGTTATAAAAATTATTAAATTATTATATAACATGTTTCAGTAATGTGGAGACTGAATGTTATAAAACGTGTTATATGACGTGACAGAAATGTTATATAGAGTATTTTTCTTTAGTCAACAAACTACGTTTGTTTGGGACGAACCCAGTATCTATGTTTTTTTCTTTTGTTATTTAAAAGCACAAGAGTTGCTGCAGCAGCTAGTTAAACTTCTTCTCGTGTCGACATTGCGAAAAGCACTGCAGAACGACAAACGACAATGTCATATAACATTGTTATATTGCATTGTTATTCTAATGTGTACAGTATTGTTATATGTTTCAAATTTTAATATTGAAGAACAATGTGACATAATGTGGACGTGTTATAAAACAAAAATCATACAACATGTTACTTAATCTGTACGCACCCTAAAACAAACATTTTTAATAGAATTGTTAGTAGGTATTTCAAAAAAATAAAGATCTATAACTTTTTTTATGTTTTTTCTTGTGAATAAAAACATTCATCTGATTAATACAGTTGTTATACATCCTAACTAAATGCTACATATTTTATCCTAATACACTTATTTGATCATATTTAATTCTTATCAGTAGGTATATAGGATATAAATTTAATTAATTTCATAGTATTATAACCTACTCGGATATTTATCTCTTCGTTGGAGATCGTCCGTTCATTACGAACAGAGAATGCATTAAGATAGGTATTCCTTGAAAGAGGTTATCGTGAGACCTTTGGTTTACTAAATAAAGTGTATTTATCACATAAGGTAAAATAACATTACAATATGCATCAATAATAATGAAACCGTTGTATTGAATAAAGAATTCAATACCTGGTATAGTTTTATGTATGGTAGATTATTGTGGCAGCAGTACGCGTGGGTCGGTTCGACCGGGGACTTACCACGCTCGCACAGAACTACCAGCGTAAAATAGCAGCTGCTGTGTTACTGATAACAGGGTTATTCCATTCCATCTTAGTCCTTACAACGCATATCTTCATCTTGATGTTTAATCGAGTACAGATTTTGATGTCTATGGGGCACATTACAGCATCCACTTAGCATCAAGTGAAGTGAAATGTGCTTATATTTAAAAAAAGTACCTCCACTAGCATTTCTTCTGTATCGTGAAAGCATGTTAAATATACACAATTTGCACATGGACAAACAAATATTTAGACCGGAAACTATATATTATTATATTGCATACAAACACTTTTTCCGTGCAGAATTGCAGCGGCCCCGCAGCGCTGCATTTATACGCAATTATTTATTTTTGTATTAATTTCGACCCATATAATACCCGCGCCTCGGTAATTTTCGAATAAGAATATGATCTAAAGTAGTGATGTAACAAAGCCAAGTGTAATATTCGATTCTACTCCTGAATGGTAACACAGACGAATGATAACAAGCTCTTAATCGAGAAGTTTCTGCTCCTTAGTCGGAGCGAGTCTGATATTTTACTTTTCCCCGCGAAGCAGGCATGCGTAGGTATTATTTCCCTATTTCAATACAAGTACTCACGTGGAGCCACTTGCAGCATCAATGCATGCGTGTCAAGTTAGTCATCTAGTAGGGAACTCCAAGAAATATACAATTTAACTGCGGCGTGACGGTTCCCTACCGTTGCATGCATCACTCGCATACAAGTAGGCTTTGTTTGCCATCCACTGGCGTGCTTGTCGCTGCATTGCATGCTCTAACACATACTGCATACGTACTAAACACAGAATGTACTCAAATATACTGTGCCGTCTTTCATATAGTTCATGTATTACAACTGATCCTGCATAGAAATGGAATCAATAAGAGCCAAGTCTGACGAATACGATTGATGACGGAGTTAGCAGATGAAAGATAGACGACGGCAGATTACTTCACTCATTTGATATCACATTACGAAAAATGAAGCAAACCGTTTAGTTCGAATGCGTGGAATGTCGACAACAACGGGATGAAGACCCGCCGACCACCTGGTTGGCCGCTGGTTGAAAGGGGAGGAAAGAAGTGTAATTGCTGCGCACACTCTCTGAAATGCATTCTATAGAATCATCATCATCACCATCATTATCATCATTACAATCCACCACAAGTCCACTGCTGAACATAAGCCTCCCTCAAAGCACTTTCCTGACTCCTGAGCCACCTGCATCCATCGACTTCCTGGATGTCCTACCAGGTCGTCACTCCATCTAGTGGGGAATACCGAGAGACTACTTAGCTTCTGTGCTCGAATCTGACAAGATTGGTTCAACCAAACCAAGGTTACCAATAAGCCTCTAACCACGTCTTTGTTATTAACTTTTACTATTAACATTTGTTTGTGGATTTTTTCATGTTCCTATTGATCCTCGATGTTCCTTTGAGAGATTAAAAGCTGATTTTTCAATTGCTAGATAAAAGTTATCCATCAAATAAATGTTACAGTCTGAGAGCTGGCGACGAATTTTGGGAAGGTCCTTTGGGCAAGTTGAAATTGTGAAAAAATATAATTTTGTCTATTGGCGAATCCAGTCCTGCGAGTCCGGCAGAGCGTTTGCGGTTATTTCGTTACTGCGCAGCATATAAACTTTGCTAAAAAAAAATTCCAAAAAAATGTATTTTTGGTAACTTGCTTCTTTTTTAACTTTTAATTTAGTTTTTATATAATTCCAAAAAAATAATGCCAGACGTTTTTGTCGGTTATACTACGAATAAGACTATTTTGTCGTATTAATTTGTAAACTTTATTCACGTCTGGGAATTGTTTAAAACCGCTAAATTTGTCTGGCGATCTGCCGGTGTTATTAAAAATTACTCAATAAATACGTGATTAAAATTTGAGATTGCCAAAAGTATATTTTTTGGGAACTTAAAAAATATTTTTGGAGAGGTCTGGCAATACTTTATAACCGACAAAAACGTCTGGCATTATTTTTTACTACTACTAATAACTGAACTAAATAGTTCAACATTGTACAATGTTGATTTATTTTATCCATACAATTGTAATTTTTAATTTGTTTATTGTTGTATTTTATCCTGTGAAATATTTTACATGAGTGTCAAAAAATCCGATCTAGTACCTACTAAATAAGATGATAAAGCTTTAAAGTATAGTTTAAAAAAAAAAAGAAAAGGAGACAACTTTTTTTTGTATGGAGAATGGGCCCACCACAAATTGTGGCGTAACTTAATGAAATACATGTCTATAATCTATAAATTATAATAGTAATATTAGTTTTACCTTGTCTAACGGGAATACTGAGAAATTAACAATTAAAATATCAATATCACAATAACCTAAAACAAACTAAAAGCGATTGTCTAATAGTTTTCAATGGTTAATTTTTATGAAATAAAAAAAGGTTAAAATTGCTATTTAATTGTGAACCAGTGCACTCACTGGTCAACAATTAAATATTGTAGGTACATACAGCATATATTATATGATTAATGGAAAATCCTTTTAATAGTTCGTTCTTCATTACACGCAATTTTTTTCATATTACATTAGCCAGAACACGAATATCAAAACAATTTTTTTTTCAGATTTCATGTATCCGCTTAGATTTTCATAAAATCTTTAGGCCGCTTACTATAATAAATTGGTATCTATTTTATGTGTAATAAAATTAAGTTACGTTAAAATTTCTAGTGGGTCCAAAAACGATTGTCTCCTTTTAAAATGAAAAATTGTAATAGTATAGAGTTGATAAACATCAAATTTTTATATGTCCTCCACTTTCTGGTATATAGTGTATTATCTATGTCCTCCACCACGCTTAAAATTTGAGTGATGAAGCTATCGCAAAGTGGAATATCTATAATGATATTATGGACATGGTTTAGCCATATTTTAATATTCGGTACTACATTAACTACGAAAACTATACGAGTACGTTTTCAACTACGATAGTCTTGTGTGATAAAGAAATGATAAATTGTTATGTAAGTCGATTGTCTAATTATATTTATCTAATAGGCGTACACTATTTAAAATTAGATACTATTTATTTATTAGTATCTATAACAATGTTAAAAGTTACATATTTTAATAAACTGATTAGATGGTTTCCATTACGATAATAAATATTAAATAAGATTAATAGATTTTCAGGTTTTATTTAAAAAAAAAATCCCTCGTGCATAGTATGCAATGAATGATAATAATAATAAAAATATCATCCAGTTGTTTTCTCTTCTTCTTACTACAATCTTTCTTTTTACTACACCACTTACAGACCTACAAACTACAGCTACAGCCTTTATTTGTTTTTTTTTTTAATTATATGTATTTAAGATTTATTATCATTCTTAACAAACCTTCGAGAGAAATCGAGTAACTATATACCTATTTAGTATACAATTATTATAGAATTATAATGTATAAGGCCATGATTACAGACGATTTTTTTCGATGTATAACAATGCTGTCTTAATTGTTTACGAATAGTTGATAAACTGCTGGTCATTTAACGTATTAAAAATTTCAAGTTTAAAGACTTACACGACACGAATGAGAAACCCTTTTTTGTATGTAACAAAAGTATTGTTATCAATGATACATTCAGGAAACTTAAAAATTAAAACTATTTTTTAGATATACCAATGACGAATAACTGCGAAAATACTTCCTGAAAACCGTAACATTTGCCGCACCTATAATTTAATCGCGTCACATAGTGAATGGTAACATTGTGAAACATGTTATTCTTAATGTATTGTCAGCACAAATAATGAAGATAATTGAGGCTAAATTATTAGCAAATTAGTAGGTTTAAAGTAATACAATAATGGTATGCTGCAGTGTAATAAGAGGATGATGATGTGACAAGCGCATGTCCACTGCTTCGCAACTATGCGCGCGACCATAGGCGCTGTCAGATATGACATCTTGTTATTGTTGTTTTAAATATAAATGTATACATCTAATAATGTACGTTTGCAGAGAGACCTGCCGATTAACACCTGTAGTGAGTTTTGTTGTGTCGCTTGGGTTCAAATTCAAATCCACTTTTACTATCCAAATGAACATTCGATTGTTAAGTTTCCATTTATCTGTCATACCTCAAAAGATAATTGAATTATTTAAAATAATATACACCAGCTACAATTATTATCCAGTTTGGTTGAAATATAATATTGTCGGTTTTTCACCACAAAATAAAAGATTTCACATGAAAAATTGAAGTTTTCTAGTACTTGTAACTCTGCTTTTACTAAAGAAATACTCACTCCGTTTCTTTCCTTGCTCCATGCTTGTTCTCTGCTGAATACGCGCTCGCAAGAAGCATTAGAGACAAGAATGGAAAGAACAAACGTGAGCATTTTTTTCAATTCATTACAGGGTATTCTGTCTTTCGATTTCGTAAAGAAGTCAACCCGGCTTTCAGTCGATGCAGTCAACAGGCTTTGGTTACATCTCACGCAAAAGTCCAACCTCATCGTACAGTTTGTCACTATCTAAGTCAATATTATTCATTCCTGGAGTCTAGTAATGCCTGCCCATGTGATTGGTTCTTTTACAGATAAATTTTCATTGCTTTGTCTATGATATATTTATCTATCTTTGAAAGTTTGAAAGACATTATTATTATAAATTACATTAACAAATACTGAAACACCCTCAATATAATCGAACGCAAAGACGCTGGTAATATCGCTGGTAAATAATTCCACTCGTTTGTTACATCAGTAGCACTGATAACTTCCCTCTTTTCTGAAGTCTGTTAACAGATTGGATATAATTTATTAAGCTTCCCATTAATACTTATACTTATTTACAATAAATTTAATCCTTTGTAAATGTTCAGGTATGCTTATAAGTATCCTCAATACGTCCTGTAACCTCACATTATAAAAGAGTTATTTATATTTTATTTACATGAAGTTTGTATAATTAAAACACAGTTTAATTACTTATCCTATAGTTGACCATGCCCTAAATTGAATTGAGATAAGTAAAACATGTCTATCTTCGCAGCGAACGTTTTGACTTTTGATAAAACGATCAAGGTTAAGATTGCAGACAAAAATACACATTATATAGTAGATTTTTATGCTTTAATTTTTCTGTAAATGGACAAAATTAAAGGACTAACTTTTTCTATTTACAAAAATGTAAATGTTTTGAAGATAGGTAGTAGGTCAACATATAAACAGCTTTTCATAACTCATTAAAACAAAATTAAAATTTTCAAAAAACCCACGACGGATGTAAAAGTTGTAATCCAAAAAAGATAAAACAAAATTTTTAAAAAACCACCCGTCTAAAAGAAAATAAGTCACGAAAGATAAAAATAAAAAGCGTTTTAAAAATAGTTGATTTATCGCGAGATCTGTTATAATAAACAACTAATTTTCTTTCTTACTACTCTTATAAACTTTCCTTGGTCCTTGCTGCCTTTGTATACATATTTGTTTCTCATAGCGAGCACAGCAATAACATCAAATATAGGTACTACATATCTATACAAATAAATAAAATTGAAGTGTCTATTTGTAATGTCAAAATTACAGTTTTTTACTAAATGCATATGAAAGTAAATACGGTACTTATAACTAAAATACAATTTTTAAAATTTTTGTCTGTCTGTCTGTCTGCTTGTTCCGGCTAATCTCTGAACCGGCTGGACCGATTTTGACGGGACTTTCACTAGCAGATAGCTGATTTCATAAGGAGTAACTTAGGCTACTTTTATTTTAAAAAAAGAATTAGAGTTCCGCGCAAAAACATAAAAACCCAAAACACGCGGAACACGGGAACATCTAGTTAGGTAATAAATATAATTACAAACCCAAATAAATTCATCGGGGCTGCCATTGCCACGATCCCAATTTCAATATAGTAAAGCTAAGGGATGCAGCATTTTATACCAATTAAAGACTACATTTATTTACCTACCCAACGTATATTCAATTAGTCACTAACTTAGAAAATACAAAATTTTAGTTAATTTCAGAGCAGGTAATTGCAGACCCGACGGTTTTACTAGGGTTTGTAATTTATTACTTTAATTTTACTTTTCATTTTACACTTTTTAGTGAATTACTACGTTAATGTCTAAATATCTGTATATCTCACTATCTACACAACAATTTACGAGTGGGAGAACTGAGCATGGAACAGTATCAGCGACTTCTGGAGAGGATTCGTATTCCACTAGAGGAAAACTTTGTCGATGGGGTAGATGTACTTATATCTCCCAACTTACAACTCATCAACGCATTCAATCGAAAATGTTAACAAAAGATGAGTCCAGGCCATCCAATAACTATGGAAATAAACCGACCGACCGAAATAACACAGAAGGACTATTATCACACATAAACTTTGGTAGATACACGAGTGATGTTAAGAATATAGTAAGTAAGTAATATAAAGATAAGAGAGTTCGAAGTTTTCAGTAGGTACGGTTAAGAAAAGACAAGTTGGAAGATGAAGAGTTACCCAAAAAAGGCCTAATCCAAATCGATGACTGCTTTATCGGCAGAAGTTACCATGATGAAAATGTTTGGGTAGGCATAACTCTAGTAAGTGCATCATTTCAAGGCAACAAAGATGCTGACAATATAGAAAGGGTAGTGCTTCCATTCATATTAGATTGGGCCGTTACAGTGCCTAATTTGCAAGGTACTACAGTCAATGGCCGCCGTGGTCATGCATCTTGGACCCAAAATATTCTCAAAAGGTCAGGCTTTTGTGACTCTTAGTAGAGTACAATCTCTAAATGGCGTGACTGTAACTGATCTAAATCAAAGAAAACCCTTTAATAATCCACATACTAGCATAGCGTTGGAAGAGAACGATTGAGAAGTACGTTGCGCGGGCCACGAATCGAGGAAGCAGCAATGAGTGAAGATTTTTTATTGCAGCGCCTCCTGGTGAGTTAACACCTATCTAAGAATTATTTCCGATGAATCACAAACCTTTTACAGAAACCGTAAATTAAACCGTTTTGGAGATAAATGGGAACAATTGTTTGCAGACACAAACAAACAAACAGACAACCTCTCAGCTTCCCCACTCCGTCATGGGTAGAAATAATTCCTAACCTTCAAAAACTATTTAGTCGTAAATGGTCATTGACATTCTAAGCCAAATGATCCAACTGATCCAATCATTCGAACAAATATAAAAGTACAACGATACTTCTTTCGAACATTCAATAGTGATGTATTCTGCTGCTAAAGTTTTTCAAGCGTAGGCGGATCTTGTAGTTATTGCAATTGGTAAGGGTCTTACAGTCGCCTTCTTAATTGTTCAGAGGTCAAATTAATTTCTTTTAATTGAAGACTCCGCGTGGACAGTAAGTGGAGTTCGCGGAAGGACCATGTTAGTTTGTTTGTTTTTATGTTGCAGAATAAGATGTGTTACAATAAAAAATGCATCATTATCATCATCTCAACATCTATATTGAGATGATTCAACATTTCTGATGATTTTCAACATTCTCTTTTAAGTTCACCGAAGGACATTGTTTTTCGAATAATGTATTAGTCTGTATGAATTATTTAGAAGTTTGTTCATGCTCACCGCGCAGGGCAGATGGGTTTATCAGCGCAGAGTCGATACTTTCGCACTTGCCATGCTAGTCCGCATTCTCATCACCAGTTGGATGTCAGAGTGCGACGCGATGTTGACATTAGACAAATGGCCGATATCCTCTTTTTGTACTTTGAAAGTTATTTGAAGTTCTTAATTTAGCCCTTAAGTAATATTTGGTAGCGAGACATCACCGCTTCAATGACCCATGCAACGGAAGCTGTACATATTGTTAGGGACACTCCTGCTGCGCAACGTGCGTGGCGGCCCCAATTATCTGATTTATCTTTATGATTTGCCCACGCCCCTCGCAATGTTAACCAGAAGAAACATTGATAGGAAAGAGGTCGCACTCTTAGATTTAATTAAAATAATCTCATAGAGTTAAAGTTGGAAAGTTGTATTACCTGTTTATATACAAATTGGCGATAAAAAATAAGTAGTAAGTTTAATTTAATTTAATATACTGCGATAAACATTTCCGATGATACAGTGGCAGTCGCGAATTTTGATAACAATAAATAGGTAATACTTTATTTACTTAATTGAATATTTTATTAATTATATTCCTCAAAGAAGGACTAGTTTATATACGAAATTAGATATTACATAACTTTCATCAAATATTCAAAAATCGATAATAATAACTATTTATTTTCAAGATGTTTTGAATTTCTTTAACATATCTTTACCCAATATGGACATTTCTAATTAAAAGGTATTTAATTAATAGTTAACATCGAATAAAATATAAGGAAAACCAGAGTCTTATTTCACTTAACACATTTTAAAGTATTACTTATAGTCTTAAAACTACGCGTTTTGTGTACGAAAATGTCGATTAGATTAACTTGATTCATACATTTTCTTTGTACATAGGCTGTGACGTAAGCGTCATGATGTTCAAAACCTTTATCTGAAAGATTTATTTTACATTAAATTACTCATCAACACTAACAATTTTATATAGTATATTGTTTTCGACATTTTCTTGTTTGTAGCTCCATGCATAAAACATTGTTTTGATTAAATCAGAACTCTAAATTTAAGTAATGTTAATATTGTTTAAATTATGATTGAAATGAAGAATAAGGTCTTTTAATTCATTATAAAAAAATTAAAAGACAAATGACGCCTTAATTTCCACTTAGAGAAACACATCATATTAATGAGTTTTCCGAAAACTAACTGTAATTGAGGTGTTGATAATGATGGATGGATGGAAAACTTGTACCTAAATAGTTATAAAATATACATTATTATAAAAATGTTTTTATTGTTTTGAAACTTCTGAAAAAGCTGTGGGTGTGCATATAATAATAAATAAATGTAAGTATATAAATTAAATGTGAATTAAGTGTATTGTTTCGAGAAATAATCATATTAAAGATTAGGAAAATTCAAACAATACGCATTGATCATAAACTGTGAAAACTACTGCAGATTATTTAGACATCTGGAAGTAGGTGACAATTGAACAAAAAAATCCATTACATTTATACATAAATAGATACAAATCAAGCTAATATAAAGCCTGCAAATAGGTGCAACGCAGGCTTAGCTCATGCAGTTTTTGGAATTATGTATAATTTATGCTAATTGTGATAAATATGTTATATAGCCTTTAAAAATACAACACATCTTTGAGTACCTATAAATAATATGTATATATAAACTAAGACTATACCAAATCCGTGCTAATTTAATTCGAGATTTAAAATTATAAGTATAAGTATAAGCGAATATTGCGATTATTTAACGTATTAAATTATTCACGCGATTATGACTTAATTATTTTTTGAAATTACTGAGCTTACACCTAAAAAATATTATATGTTCTTCATATTCGATATTAAGGTACTTATTTTTTTTTAATTTGGCAATATTTGCATAAAATAGTAATGTTTTAAAGATTATTACCTTGTCATATTTAATTTTGTTTGTAGAACTTATATCACATATCAACAGAATCGCACTAAGATACACATTGTGATCACTTAAGCACAAAATAACACTTAGGAATCTGCTAGCATTACTAAGGGCGGTCGCATCGTCTGCTTGCTTCCAGAGAGCCGCAATCAGCGGCGGACGGCACTTGTTGAATTGATTCAATTAGTTAACTGTTGTTGCCCCTTGTATTTCTCCGTGTACGTGGAGATGATCCTTACTCGACGGATGATCAAATGATACTGTTACCGCGGTAATCTTTTATCAGTCGTCCTTCTAGCATGTAGCGTTGAGCTCCTATCCACTCTATGATATAATAACAATCAAAAACAATGGTTTCGGCTAAATATCTATTATTGTCGTAGATAGGCGCGGTATCTAAATGCTCCGATTGGTTGTTCGATTATGTTTGCTCTTGAGACGTTGCCGAATTCAATGTTCGATAAGCAATGCGTTCCTTTGTTTTGACGAGTCAATAAGTCTTGTCAATAAATGAGATAGGGTCATCATCATAAATGGGTAATTATGTACCTACTTTGTATTAATGATAATAAATGCAGTTAATAGTTTTGTATATAACTTTCTATAAACAAAATGATTGACGAAAACCATGAGAACAAACTATTTAATTAGTAATTACTACTAATTGTCTTCTTAGTAATTGTATAAGCATTGATATTTGTTTATTTACTTAATAAAAAAATAAATGTAACAACTTAAAATTAAGGGTAAACAGGGCGGACTTCATGCTACGTGGCATTCTCTACCAGTCTACCTCTGTCTTAAGCAAAGAATTAGAAAATACAATTTACAAAATTGTAATAAACAAATCAAAATACTATAACTGAATAAGTACCTAAATACATAGTATATACCTACATAAATACGAGAATATATAGAAATGTAAATAAAAATATATTTAATATTTATACTATACTAGCTGGCCAGGCAGACGTTGTTCTGCCCTTTCCTGAGATGACCCTTTCTCCAATAACAAAATCCTTAAATTCCTAATAAAAATGTTAAGGGTCAGTTATCGGGATTAAAACTATTAAAGATTAAAAATAATTAAAAGATATATCTCTCAAGTTGGACCAAACTGCACATAGTGTGCAGAATTTCATTGAAATCAGTTGAGTAGTTTAGGAGTTCATCGCGGACAAACAATGTGACACGTATTTTTTATATATAAAGATTAGCCGGTTCACGGCGCGTTGCTACAGTAAAATTGTGGAAGTATCGTTTTAAATTTGGAAGAGTTGTGTTGTTTAGTTAGGAATGATAATGATAATAAGATAACTTTCAAATAAATTTGTTGGTACGATACGCGCGCCACCTACTGTAACTGAATTGTACTATGCCTTCCCTATATTATATACTATACCTTCGCGCAAGTACAAGCAATAAGTTGACAAAGTTTTAACGCAATCTGATGAACGGTATGGCAGCGTATAAAATACGAACAACCAAACATAAACTTTTATATATTAGATTACATTATATTTATTTCAGGAAGTCGACGGATTTTTTATAGGAGAGGGGGCAAACGAGCATGCGGCTCACCTGATGGTAAGTGACTACCGCCGCCCATGAACAACCGCAACATCAGGGGAATTGCAGAAGCGTTGCCGGCCTTTTAAAAAGGAGTAGGCTCTTTTCTTGAAGGTCCCTAAGTCGTATCGGTCCGGAAAAATCGCTGGTGGTAAACTATTCCACAAGGAAGTTGTGCAAGGAAGAAAACATCTTCTAAATCGCACAGTGGTGGACCGCCAATCATCCAAATGGTGTGGATGGTATCGGGAGTTCTGCCGCGATGTGCGTTCGTGAAATTTGGCAGGTGGGATTAATCCGAACAATCCCTCAGAGCACTCCCCGTGGTAAATGCGAAAGAAAATGCAAAGAGATGCAACATCTCTTCGCAGTGCCAATGAGTCGAGCCGATCGGAAAGGACTTGGTCGTCGACGATTCGAGCCGCTCTGCGCTGGATGCGGTCAAGTGGAAGGAGCTGGCACTGGGGAGCCCCAGCCCAGAGATGGGAACAGTATTCCATGTGAGGCCGAACCTACGCCTTGTAAAGTTGCAGGCGTAGAGCCGGCATGAAATACTGTCCCGCTCTGCTGAGCACGCCAAGCTTTTTAGAGGCCAATTTGGCCTTCTCTTCCAAGTGACCACGAAACTGCACGTCACTCGATATGTCGACGCCGAGGATTCCGACACTGGCTGAGGCAACAAGGGGAGTACCTAGAAACTGAGGAGATACGACAAAGGGGTTCTTTTTAGCGGTAAACGCGCAAACTTGTGTCTTCTGAGGATTAAACTGGACTAGATTTAGTCGCCCCCAATCCGAGACTTTGTCCAGCAAAGACTCGACTTCAGACACAAGTTTGTTCCGGTACTCGGTGACGTTTTCCCGAGAAATATTGGCACGGCCGGTGTATCATCACCAGTGCTGTCATCCGCATAGCAATGAATGCTACCGGCTTGCAACATATCATTGATATGCAGAAGAAACAGCGTTGGTGATAGCACGCAGCCTTGTGGAATACCAGCGTTAATAGGCTTGTAGTCGGAGCATGCACCGTCTACAACGACCTTGATGCTCCGATCTGCAAGAAAGCTGGTGATCCAATTGCATAATTTCTCGGGAAGCCCATAGGAAGGGAGCTTCGAAAGAAGCGCTTTGTGCCAAACCCGATCGAAGGCCTTCGCAATATCCAAACTAAAGGCCAATGCCTCCCCCTTGGACTCTACTGCTTCCGCCCATCTATGAGTTAAGTAGACCAGAAGATCATCAGCTGATCGACCCCGACGAAAACTGTACTGGCGGTCACTAATCAGCTGGTGATCCTCAAGGTACCGCATTAGGTGGCAGTTTATAACGGATTCCATTATTTTGGAGAACAAGGGGGTGATGGCGAGAGGCCTGTAGTTGGACGGGTCTGAGCGGTCGCCTTTTTTAGGGATCGGGTGGACAAAAGCTGTCTTCCATGATTTGGGGACTACGCCTAGGGAGTAGGAGTACCGAAAAAGACGCGTTAGAACCGGTGCCAACTCCGGAGCACACGTCCTCAGCACAATTGGGGGGATTCCGTCAGGCCCACTCGACTTGTGGATGTCAAGGGAGAGGAGTGCTCTGCGAACCGAGCGCTGTGAGAACCGCACATCCGGCATGGAGCACTCACACCGCGAGATGGTCGGCGGTGTGTTCCCCCCGTCATCAACAGTCGAGTTGGACGCAAAATGGGACCCTAAAAGGTCGGCTTTCTTTTTTGCGTCGTGGGCCAGTGAGTCGTCCTCCCTGTGCAGAGATGGTAGTGATGGCTTACAGAAATTCCCTTGGACAGCCTTGGCGAGAGACCAGATTGCACGGGTTCCCGAAGAAAGGCGAACTAGTTTCTCCCCAATTCTGCCTATGTGCTCTGACTTTGCCTTGGCAATAACTCTTTTGAAGGACCTGGAGGCGGAGTTATACTTCTTTTTAAGTGTGCTGGTGTTTACATCCCGAGTCGCTGAAGCCGCAGCCCAGGCGTGATAACACTCCTGCTTAGTGCGTAATGCAGTCTTACAGGAGCGACCAAACCAAGGCTGCCTCCGATGGGTACCACAAATGATGGAATAAATAGTTCCATTCCCTGTAGCACCACATCAGTGACAGAATCAGCAACAGCGCTGGGATCATCCGGCGAGAAGCAAACCCGCCCCCATGAGTAGGAAGCAAAGAAACACCGCATTCCGTCCCAATCTGCCAACCTGTAATGCCAAACACGGCGGCAACCTGCAGAACGCAACCGCGAGGGGAGCGTGAGTGGCACCACACTCCGGATCAGACAATGGTCCGAAGAGCCAAGAGGGGCATCGACGGAAACCTGATATCCGTCCGGATGAGAGGTCAGCAGAAGGTCCAACAGGGAAGGTGTATGATCCTCAACATCTGGAATCCGCGTAGGCGATGTAACCAGTTGTGTCAGACCATATACCAAGGCAAAGTCATTGACTGGCCTGTTGGTCTAGTGGTTAGTGACCCTGACTGCTACGCCGGAGGTCGTGGGTTCGATTCCCACCCAGGACAAATGTTTGTGTGATGAGCACGATCATTTGTTCTGTGTCTGGGTGTAATTTATCTATAATATTTATGTATTTAGAAATATATAAGTATGTTTATCAGTTGTCTAGTACCCATAACACAAGCTCTGCTTAGCTTGGGACTAGATGGCGTTGTGTGATAGTTGTGGAATATTATTATATTATTATTATTATATTTATATTAAAGTCATAAACAGATCTCCCCGCATGATCGGTTAAACGTGAACCGAGCCATGCGGCATGGTGAGCGTTAAAATCGCCAAGGATCACGATCTCTGCGGATGGGACCTGTTGTAGCAAGGAATCTGTAGCCATTTGGACGTGGTCGATGAGTCGGTCTGTTTCGGCATTACCGCTATGGGACCTATAGAGGCACCCGTAGACGCGCGGATGGTCGTCGCAGTCTACGCGTAGCCAAAGGATGGACAGGTCCGAACCTTCAAGACTGCCGAGGCGTCGAGAACAGATGTCCTCTCTGACATACACGCAAACTCCAGCCCGAGGCACAAAGGAGTGCTCCAATTTGTACCCCGGGTAGGAGAGATACGAAATATCAGCGGGAGAGGAAGCCTGCGTCTCGGTCAGAAAGAGCAAGGCCGGCTTCGCCGTCTCGAGATGGTAGTGGACGGCGTTTAGGTTAGAGTGAAGTCCCCTGATGTTGCAGAAATTCACGGATAGCGTGGCAGGGGTCGCCTTGGTATTCTTGCTCAGTTTGCCCCGAGCAGTTATGTTTTTGAGTGGAATTTTGCCCCCCCCCCCCCCCCCCCAGTATACGCGGGGCAGCCTGAGCACCCACGCTCAGGATCGGAAAAACATGGTCGTGGATGCTCAGCGAGGGATTCTCCAGGGGTATTGGTACCCTCCTGGGGTAGTCTATCGTGTAATTCCGCTACGATATGATGACTTTATTACAAACATATATATGTCGGAGCGTCTATAAAATACCCGGTTGGATCGAGGTAGAATGGAGGGTATATCGAGAAACCCCCTCTTGTGTCGGTAGTATAAAGTTCACTGTAGGTGCCGTGCGCGGGGATTCCGCTTCAGTCATTCAACGAGTGTGGTCATTCTACTAGTGCTACGATAGTGTTGTGGTTCTGTTCGTTGTTGTAATTCCTCTAGTGCAGACAAGGAGGATTGGTGTTGCTGAGAGGCTGCCCTGTGTTCAATGAGATAAGTAGTGTTGTTGTTGTTTTACATATTTTGGTGTTATCATGTAATTACGTACTTCACGTTACACTGGTGTGTGATTGTGGCAGAGACGTGTTACGGTGTGGTCTAACTGTAATTTTACTATACTGAATGTATAGTGCGTTACGTTGTCTTATTACTGATAATGATTAAACTGCGTAAGCAAGAGAGCAAGTTGAACATCCGCTCTCACACTTTTATTATTTTTAACAATTAACGCTATCCTGATGTATTTCAGAGATCAAAATTGTGATCCTCTGTTGAATAATTCTCCGACATCAGAAGTGGGATCTCCTGTTGTCATTTCCGATATATATATATATATATATATATATATATATATATAGGTATATATTTATATATATATGTACCTACGAAGACTATATCAGAATGGAAAAGCCACAAAATACTCCGCGATTGCGAGCTAATGACTCCAGATCAAGCGTTTGAACGATGACTTGCTCATGGCTGCAAGTATATCATTTGGTAATTCGTTCCGTCAGAGTCCGCCTTTTTGTACATGGTGCGCAAATAAAGCTTGAATAAATAAATACTTATTCGTGGTAGTTTTACAGTTAACTAAACGTTTTGATTGCTAACATTTTTTTACCTAGACGACAAGCAGCAGCTAAAGCTAACTTCTTCGTAACTGTTCCTTTGTAAGTTTGATTCAGTAGTCTTAGAGTGAACCCGTACAGATAGACTGCCAGACAATTTTTTTGTTTATTAATACTCAGAATAAGTATTCCTACCGTAAAATTTTTTTATAAGTATTGAACATTGCAAAGAGAGCTGTGATAGCTCTCAGCCGTGCTGATAGCTAGGGGGTGATTAAATGTTAACCTCCTATTTAATAGTGTTCTGTGATGTTAACTGCAGTTTTAAATACTGATTTATGTATTGTTCGGCGTTATAGGATAACATCGAGAGGAAATCAGCATGTCTTAGAAATCTATTTAAATAAAATTATAGAGGTTTGAAGTTGTGAGTGCATCACGGAAAAACTACTGGATAAACTTTACCCACAAAAATTATTACGATATTTTCATTTAATATAAAGTTTTTAAAGTTTTAAGAAACAACGATTTCTATAAGCACTACGTGTTCAGTGATGTGTGTTTTCTTGATATATCAAGCAACGTGGCTGAAGTCGCGTGCATCAGCTAGTTATAAATATTTTAAGGGCATGTAAAGTCCTCTGATAGATGTCTGTAGGTTTGAAATGTATTTCACTCAAAGTAGCAAACAAGCTTAAGGATCGAAGGATAATTAGCTCCTGCGGTGCATGAACAGGTTTTTGGCAAGACCTTATCGCATGGTACGAATTTGACGGATGGGGGCTAAGCGAGAAAAAGTGTAAGATCCTTCCGTCACGACCTCGTTTCTATAGTGCGAGCGAGACGGAATAATATCCATCTCCATCGCACTTTTTCTTATCTCGCCATGAAAGAAATATGATTTTAAATGAAGCTTCATTTTAATAGATGCTAGTAATTAATAAATTTGATAATCAATAATATAGTAATACGTTTATCAATAATAATAGAATACAAAAGGAAATTCGTTCGAACCGCGTATTTCACGACACTCAAACATGTTTTTTTTATAGAAGTGGCGTCGATCGAACATGCGGCTTACCTGATAATAAGTGACTGCTACCGTCTATAAACATCTGCAATACCAGAGGAATTGCAGGTGCGTTGATGATTTAAAAAGCGAAAATCAAACATTTTCGTGCACGTAAACAAATAATTTATTTCACCATCTGTGTTAACATTGTATAGTATCGTTTCTTAATAAAATTTCATATTGTACCGAATTTAATTCTTTCCAGTTTATCTTCTGAATGACGACAGACAAGTTATGTTCATATACGGCTGATGATTTCACAATAAATGGTAATACAAATACGATATAACATCCTAGAAATGTAAACAAATTTTTGGGGATGAAGCTGCTTGCGTCCGTAGGAATTACATACTTGAATCCTGATTCCCTACACGTATACCCTGGGTAGTGCTAAACAAGCAGCACTACATACTGGTAGTAGGTTGGTCCTCTACTAGTGAGAGGCCCGGCCGAGGATTAGTTTCCATACACCTGGCAAAAACATACCGCCAAATGATGCTGGTATGACGTTAGGTGAAACCCATTTCTTAGGGAGAATCGGTCTGGACCGTTGCGTTGCGCATAAGAACCGGTTGCGACGTGGCCGTTTTTTAGTATCAGCTGCCTAGTTATGGAGGTTAGCTGGATCCGAAATACGGTTACACCGCTGGACGACCGTAGATAGTTGGGGGCCCAATTAATGAGCCAGCCACTCATGAAAGGCTGCCCGCCATCTTACGAAAATTCTGGGATAGCTGCACCATGCCGGTTGGCGACCGAAGCAAAGAGCCTGGTGGCGATTTCCAGGGGGGTACGGGAGTCCCCGCGATCTCCATGCTAGGTACCATTGATGCTATGACTCTGTTTGCGTCATTATATTATATGTGTGACGCCTCGTCCATCTGCCATTGCTTCAACCTATTCAGTCCACCATATATGATAAAAAGGAAAAAGAAGAGTAAGTTTGTACAGCGGTTGCACTCCCTCTCCATCAAAGTGCACTTCACAAACATCCGAGCCTGCACTGTAATCTCAATGCAGTCCACTACCACCTTGAGACTCACAAGCCGCACTTACTCTTCTTGACTGAGACGCAGATCAGATGTCCTCTCGATGCGGTTTACCTTGTCTACCCTGGGTACACATTGGAGCATAATTTTTATCAGAGCGCCGGAGTCTGTGTTTACGTCCGCAACGACATCTGCTGTAAGCGTCTCCGTCACCTTGAAGACCCCACTTTCTCTACGATCTGGGTATTGATAGACACAGGAATGGATAAAATTATTTATTCTTGTGTCTACCAATCGCACAGCGGTGACCAGGATACAACTAGGCTGTAACTCCACAATGGAATGAAACTAGGAAGCTAGAAGATAACAACAGAATATGCAGTATTAATCAAACACTGCCTTACATCTGGCTATCTATTGTGGAAGGATGAGCTCGTCTGTATCTCCAGTAGTCGGCGACATATTCATGGAAAACTTCGAGGAGAAAGCCCTTCTTACTGCTCCTGTAAATCCAAGATACTACAAGCGGTACGTAGACGATACTTTCACAATTTTACCACCCGACAAACTAACTGCATTTTTAGACCACCTTAATCCTATAAACTCTAAAATACAATTCACAATGGAGTTAGAGGCAAACAATTCTTTAACTTTCCTAGATGTTTTAGTCATCCAAAATCCTGATATGAGTAATGATGAATACCCTATCTACCAATATTTAAATGGTGAATCGCACCATCATTCATCACAGTTAGCTACCATGGGAAAATCTTTGTTTCAGAGGACACGAAGGATCTGTGACAGAAAACATCTGGCCGCCGAGCTTAAGCAGGTCGAGCAAGTATTGCAAGACCACAGTCGAGCGTGTGCCTGCTGTACTACCCTATGTCAGAGGAGTCACAGACAAGGTTGGCTACATCTTGTAGCAAGCTTCTATTAAAACATACTTCAAGCCGCGGAAGAAGATTAGTCAATTTTTACCATCCGTCAAGTGTCATATCCCTCTACAAGATGCAGGAGTGTAAAAGCTGGATTGTGAATGTGGTCTCTCTTACATAGGACAAACAAAAAGATCTATTAAAACCCGCGTGAAAGAACATATAGCTGACTTGAAGCACCGATGTTCTAGGAAGTCTGCAGTGTGTGAACATGTTCTAGATTGTCGCCGCCATTACATTAGATTC